>CM024571.1:24953695-26156195 GCA_014182515.1 Eucalyptus microcorys
AGATGTCGTTGATGAAGGAGTTCATGATGCCCATGGCCTTGCTGGAGATCCCGATGTCCGGGTGCACCTGCTTCAGCACCTTGAAGATGTAGATCTTGTACGTCTCCACGCTCTTCTTGTTCCTCTTCTTCTTCTTGTCGCCGGCGGCGGCGCCGGCCTCCTTGGGGAGCTTCTTCCCGGCCTTGGGCTTCTTCTCGGCCGGGCCCTTCTCGGCGACAGCGGCGGATTTCTTCTCCTCCGCTGGCTTCTCGGCGGCCGGCTTCTTCTCGGCGGGTTTCTTCTCTGCTTTGGGCGCCATTGGAATCGCTAAAATTAGAGAGAGAGAGAGTTTGAAATTTCTCGGGTAAAGATGGAGGGAGGCTTGGTGAGAAGAAAGGAGATCGAGGTTTGGTTTTTATAGGTGGGAGTGATGGGTTTTGATTGGTCGGAGGGGAGAGACGCGGATCGGTGACGTGGCGAGGCGCCCATCACGCGCTCGGGCCTTTGGAGGGAAGTTCGAAAGAAGGGCGGTTTTAGTGGGAGAAAATCCGCGTGTTTCGGATTTTCAATTAGGACATCCCCCCGCCGCGCGCGGAATGAAACTTTTTATCATGGGACAAATCGTTTTCCTAAATTTATAGAATTCGACACGAGCAAATAATTACGACATGAAAACTAATTTATTACAAGTGCCAAAGAAGAAAAATTCTGAAGACATTTCGGCAACAATTTTAAATCAATGGATTAAGCAAAATAGTTATAAATTTAGGCCGCCGATTATTTCCACCTCATTTGTTTCTAATAATTAGTCAAAATACCCTTTGAGTTGAAAGCTCAGCTATTCTCCATTTGATCGTGGCCGGATTTCACTATCCCTCCTTTATAAAGTCGATTTTTTTAGTTGTGACTTGAAGTATTTTATTTCTTGGCTTGATTGAGCTGAGCAAAAAGGTGCACCAGAAAAAATGTTACTTCTTGTTGGTATTGCTTCCAATGACAATTTCGCTATCCACCGCGTGGAGACCACAGCCAGATTCCACCACCACCACTCATCATTTCTATACCCTGTCCTTACGCGTGCACCTTTTCCTCTCTATTTGTGTGGTAGGTGATGGCCAACCTCGAATCGACATTGATTCGAGCCTGCAAAAGCCCCTAGTTCAATTTGGGGCTTCGATTGGTCTCTTGAGTTGAGGTTCCGGTGGCACGGGCTTGGAGTTAGATGTAAAGAGGAGCATGGGCATGGGCCAATGCGTCAATGTGACGATGGAGAGAGAGAAAGTAGGATTAGAGAGAGAAGAGAGATGGTCGTGCAATGAGTGTAGAAGAGAATGATTGAAGAGCGACACCTAAAATTAGCAATGAGTGTTTGCTAGGATTGGTGGTGGCATGCCGTTTGGGAGTTCACATAGGGTAGGAGTTGGGGGTGAGTCCCTTCGAAGCTTTGAGGCATCAAGAGAGTCTGACAATTGTTTTAGGAGATAATAAAATTAATAAAATTTTCTCTTTGAATTAGTACTATCCTGGTCGAGAAGAAAAAATACTTCAAGTTGTAGCAAAAGCATCGACTTATCAAAATAAAGACCCAACACAAAAATATGAGGGAGAGAGAGTGAGATCTTGTCATGAGGAGAGGAACGGGTAATTAAAAGGAGGAGTTTTTAATTTGAATGTAATTTTGGTCAACTATTTACAAATAGTAATTTTTACAACAGATGGAATGGAAATGGCATTTGCCTAAATTTTAGTGTATGATTATTGGGATTTGGTACATAATAAAAAGAACAATTGATATCGCCCCCTCATAATTATAGACTTCTTATAAATTTAAATGTGGTACATGCATTATTGAGATTTCAAGCTAAGCTTTTAAAATTGATCAAATTACAAATGTTGAAATATAAGAATGAGAGACGCACACAAAGGAAAAAGAGCTGTCTGCTTAAGCATTTATTAAACTAACACCATAACCTTTATATAGGTTTTACACCAACACGTTACTACCTACTACCCACTAACTTAACATGTGCAGCAACAACCCCATAGAATAGAAGTATTGCTCGACAGGCTATTAACACATGAAAAATAAATTAAAAAGTAAATTAACTCATTCAACATTCCCTCCCTTAAACTAATGTTGCAAACAATCAGTTTAAAGGACCTTATCTCAATTTGGAATATCCAACAAGTAGACACCAAGGAGCTTTCTCAATTTTTGAAACGTGGGCAACTTTAGAGGCTTGGTGATTCCATAAGTCACTTGATCTTCACTTCTACAGAAACCTAACTCAATTACTCCATCCTCTATAAGATCCCTTAAAATGTGACACTTCATATCTACGTGCTTGCTCCTCCCACATAGAACCAGATTTTTGGAGAGTTTGATGGAGTATTCACAGGGTTGCAATCATTCATTTGAAACTTGTCCAAAATCTCTTGAACATATTATTTCAAGACATAAAGATTCCAATTGCCGATTGAATCACTTCTATGCCCAAAAAATAATGCCTTGATCCAAGATCAATAATTTCAAATTCATCCATCATAGACTTCTTGAATTTGTCAAACATAGCACTATCATTTCTAGTAAAAATAAGATCATCCACATATAAGCATACAAGAAGCAACTTTCCACCATCACCAACTATAATAAACAGTGTATGCTTATATGGACATTTTCTAAATCCAACCTTAAAAAAATAAGCATCAATACAACTATACCAAGCTCAGACAGCTTATTTTAACCCATATAGTGCATTTTTCAATCTATACACTTTATGTTCACTACCAAGCTCCACATAACCAAAAGGTTGATCAACAAATACCTTTTCTTGGAGGTCACCATGGAAGAATGCCGACTCCACATCTAGTTGGAAGATAGCCATGAATTATACATTGCTAATGCAATTACCAATATGATTGTGTCAAGTCTTACTACAAGTGTAAATACTTCTTCGTAGTCCGCTCCAAATTTTTGCTTATAGCCTTTCGCCATTAAGTGTGTCTTGTACTTGTCAATTTCACCATTCTTGTTCAATTTTGTCTTGTACACCCACTTGACCTCTATTTTTTTGTGTCATTTTGAAAGATTTGTCAACTCCCAAGTGTTATTCCTCTTAATAGCTGCAATTTCTTCATCCATTGCTATCCTCCAATTTTCTTTTTGCGCTGCTTCATCAAAGGTTGTTGTATCCTAATATGAAAACAAAGCAAAATGGGTAAGTGGGTCTTCAGATTGATAAACTCCTATTACTTCATAGTCAGTCATCCATGTAGGCCTCCGTTGAATATGATGAGGCCAATTTTCAAGTTCTATAGCTGCAACTATACTTTGGACATTGCCTTTGGTGATTCGTGTTATTGTGGGTTACTACACCAGCTCGTCTTCATCTTCAAAATTCATTAGAATTTGCCCATCAACACCTTGCTCACCCTATGGCCAAGTTTGTTCTTCATCAAAAATCACAATACTGCTGATGATGATTTTCTTGGTTATAAGATCATAAAGCTTATAGGCTTTTGATTGATTAATAATGTCAAGAAAAACATATTAGACTCCCTTGTCATCTAGCTTATTCCTCCTCTAGTCTAAAACACGGACATAGGCAATACGCCCAAAATTCTAAAGTGATATACTGTAGGTTTTTGGCCACTCTAAGGGCACGCATGATAAAATTTTTACTTCTCTATTTCTCTGTTCCCCGGAATAGGTTTGGAACAGAAATCCGTTTGGTAACGCAATTTGATTTTTCTATTTTTGGAACAGGATTCTATTTCAAAAATAGATTTGAAGAAGAAATCAAAAGTTAAAATTTTTAACTTCTCAATTTCTGTTCCATAAATTTTATCATGCGCAACCTAAGCTTCTTATGGGATTTTTGTTCAAAACATGAATGCTCCGATTGACTGCTTCGGGCTATAAACTCTTTGGAATTCTACTGCTCTCAATAGACTTCGCACCATACTTAGAATGGTACAATTCTTCCTCTCACATACGCCATTTTGTTGTGGTGTATAGACTACTATAAATTGTCTCTTGATACCATGCTTCACACAAAAATCTATAGACTCAAGTGAGTTGTACTCTCCACCATGATCCATGCGAAGGACCTTTATTTGATTTCCTCCATCTTTTTCAACAAGTGCTTTGAAGTTCTTGAAGGCTACAAAAGCTTTAGATTTTTCCTGCAGAAAATATACCTAAATTTTCCGGCTAAAATCATTAATAAAGGTAATGATATACCATTTACCTCCATTAGAAAATGGAGATATTGGTCCACGGACATTTGAATGGATCAACGCCAACAAGTTCTTTGCTTCCATGAGTTTCCTTGTAGAAATTAAGTACAGTGTTGCTTGCTAACAACACAATTTTCGCAAATTTCCAAAGGAGCAGAGATCTAAGGAAGACCCTCTACCATCTTTTTTTTTTTTTTTTTTCTTTTTTATGTAGTGTTTGCAACCCATTGAAATTGAGACACCCATAGCAAAAATGCCATAGACAAGCTTCCTCATTCAATCTTGCAGAGAAACATGAATTTGTAGTGTTGTGAAGATACAATGGAAGCATCCGATGGCCCGTCCTTTTGACTTGGGCAATTAAACCTAATTTCTTATCTTGGATTTTGCAAATTCCACCTTTGATAGAGATTTCATATCTCTTCTCTTGCAGTTGATAAGCACTTAGCAGATTAGTCTTCAATCTAGGGACATACGGTACATTTGAGATGGTCTATACCGAAGTCCCTTTTGGATGAATTTCCACCATTCCTTTCGCCATCACAGACACAATATAATTGTCTCCAAACTTCATGACGTTGTGGTACGATTCGTCTAGATCGGAAGACATCTTCTTGTCTCCACGCATGTGGTTGTTATATCCAATGTTGAGATATCATATGTTTTGTTGAGTTTCTTCCTTCTCATGGCACACCATCAACAAACATACTTCTTCTTCTTCTTTTTGCAAAGTTAGTTCTTTACACACTTTGTCTATTCAAATTAGTTCGACATTTGGATTTGTAATGCCCATACTTGTGGTATCTAAAACACTATATTTTGGATTTGTTTGTTAACCTTGGCCTAAAACCAGTAATGTCATCCTCCATGACCTCTTCCTCTCGAGGATCACGATAGGAATGGCTTTCAGGCTTTTGGTCGAAGCTAAAGCCGTTGTGGTCATTGTTCCCTCTTCCTTTGATTCTTCCTCTATTTGCTCTTGCTGCCAATAAAGAATGACACTAGTTGAGGCTTTGAAAGCTTGCTCTTCCATCTCTTGCTGTAGGAGTTTTTGTTCATGAACTAACAAGAATCCTTGCAACTCATCAATGGAGAGTTCTTCAATATCCTTTGCTTCTTCTATGGAACAGACAATAAAGTTGAACTTTGGTGTCAGAGATTGAAGAATCTTTTCAACGATGGTGACATCCTTCATCTTGTCACCATGAATTTACATCTTATTGATAATTAGCATTGTTCGGGAGAAGAAATCTATGATTGTCTCTCATGACTTCATTTGTAGCATTTCGAACTTCGAACGAAGCGTTGGAAGTTGCTACCTCTTTGCTCTTGCTGAGCCTCAATACTTCCTCTTCATGGAATCCCGTATTTGCTCGGAGGTATCCTTGTAAAGAATTGTCTCCAAGATGGATCTGCCAATTGCTTGGAAAAAGGTAGCTTTGGCCTTTAGATCCTTCAATTTTGATGCATCCAAAGTTGTTCTTTGTGCTACTATTAACACAGCTACTTCTTCGGGTTCGGTAACTCCTAAGGTAACAACATCCCAATACTCTTTGGACTTGAGAAAATTCTCCATTAGCATGCTCTAGAGATCATAGTGACCATCAAAGTGTGGAATAGTTGGTTGTACGAATGTTTCTAAGGCCATTACTACTTTTGCAAAAATAGAAATTCTACTGAAGTAACCTACCATTGCTACAAATGAAAAACAACTTGCTGCAAGACTCTCTTTGGACTGCTGCAAATGAAAGTGCTTGTTGCAAAAAACTCTCTTTTGGTTCTCACCTTTTACAACACTCAAACACACACTTTTCCTCTTAACCTTGCTCGGATACCATTGTTGAAATATAAGAACAAGAGACACACACAAAGGAAGAAGAGCTATCTACTTAAGTATTTATTAAACCGACACCATAGCCTTTATATAAGCTTTACACCAACTGGTAACTACCCACAACCCACTAACTTAATATGTGTAGCAACAACCCCATAGAATAGGAGTACTGCTCAATAGACTACTAACAAGTGAAAAACAAATTAAAAAGGAAATTGACTCATTCAATGACGAAACCTACTCATCATTTAGGGGGTTTTGGTTCATTGATCTGATTGAGGCACGCTCAAGTCTTCTCTAGCGTTTATACGAAGTTAAGAAAATTAGTGATATTATCCCATTATAATTCAATAATTTTATAGACAAAAGTGAACTGAATTGCTTCAAAGAAGGATTGATCGTAATTCGGGAGAAAGGAAATTAATAGAAAAAAATAAATAGGAAATAATAATGAAAAATACTTTAAAGATAAATATATCATAGTGTGTTGAATAAAATGAAAGTAACTAGATCTAACGAATCGTTACAGTTTCACTGAAATATCATATTATCCCTTAAAGTGCAAAAAAGAACGGAAGAAACTTACTTGGCGCTTTCAAACTAAATTAAAAAATAAAAGATGATTTGGAAAGTTATAACAAGAACAAAAAAGGGTAAGGGAGTGATATGGAAGAGATTTTTACTAAAATTAGAACAGGAAAAAAGAAAAGATGAGGAAAGGAGGGAGGTACTAAAAGAAAAAATAAAAAAGATAAGTTACACAATATAATACAAATAAAAAAAAAGGAAGAAACACTATGACTCTTTATTTTTTTTGAAAAATAGATGATTTAAAAAATTCAGTTGTATCGCTTGAAATAATAGTCCATAAAAAATGTTTTGGTATGTTTTGGTACATATTCAATATAGTCATTGAATTATATGAAAATGTTCAATGTTATCATTGAACTTGAAGTTTCATATAATTTAGAGATTAAATTAAACACGTCCCAAAAGTTGAAAAATTATATCGAACAAATTAAAAATTCAGAGATTGCATTGCATATTAGCTTAAATTTTAGGAGCCGCGTTGAATAAATTAAAATTACAAAGATCACGTTGCACGTTGGGCCAAAAGTAATAAATCATATGGGTCGTTATCCCATAAATAAGATCTAGAGATATCACATAGCTTTTGGGGGCCTTTTCTCCTCCCGACTGGGCCCCTGCGAACCTCATACAAGCCAGGAAATTGGGCTCAGTTTCAAAGCCCACGAATCCGTTTTCGCTTCGGCTTCGATCTTCTTCTTCCGCCGCACCTGCAGTGCACAACACACGAGCGAATCCCGAGAGCTCCGCCGTGCACCTCCGTCGCCGCCGCCCCCATTAATGGCTCGCGCTCTTCGTTCCATCGGCGCCCCGAGATGAAGCTCGCTCGCTCGAGAAAACCCTTCTTCATCCGCCGCCGCTTCCGGGCTCTGTCGCGGCCCTTCTGCGACGGAGCCTTCGCCGGCCCCGGCGACGGCGAGGAGGACTCGCGGTTCGTGGCGACTCTCTCGAGCATCGTCCGGGGGAAGAAGAGCTGGAGGGACGCGTTCGACAACCCGTTCGTCGCGAGCTCCCTGACGCCCCGTCGCGTCGAGAAGGTGCTGATCGGGACCTTGGACGACTGCAGGTTAGCCCTCCGGTTCTTCAATTTCCTGGGCCTCCACCGGGGCTTCGTCCATTCCACCGCGTCGTTCTGTATCTTGGTCCACGCCCTCGCCCAGGGCGGCCTCTTCTGGCCCGCTTCGTCGCTGCTGCAGACGCTGCTGCTCCGCGAGCTGAGCCCGAGGGACGTTTTCGGGGAGTTCTTGAGGTGTCACGAGGAATGCGGGTTCGCTTCGAGCCTGGGTTTTGATCTGTTGATTCAGGGCTATGTGCAGAAAGGAAGGGTCTTTGATGCCTGTGCGGTTTTCGAGCTTGCGGCGGAGCACAGGTTGCTGCCGGAGACGAGGACTTTGAGCGCCCTTTTGAGCGGGCTTGTGAAAGTCAGGCAGTTCCCGATGGTCGTGGAATTATTCGATTTTATTCTGAGCTTAGGCATCTCGCCGGATGTTTACATGTATACGATGATAATCAGGAGCCTGTGCGAGACGAAGGATTTCGTCAGAGCCAGAGAAGTAATCGGTTTGATGGAGCACTCCGGGTGTCAGTTGAATGTAATACCTTACAATGTGTTGATCAATGGGCTTTGCAAGAATCAGAGGATTGGGGATGCGGTCGCGATCAAGAATTCACTTGGAAGAGGTGGACTGCAAGCGGACGTCGTGACATACTGTACATTAGTGCTCGGGCTTTGCAAAGCACGAGAGTATGAGGTTGCAATGGAGTATATGAATGAAATGCTTGAGTTAGGACTTTGTCCGACTGAAGCGGCTCTTTCTGGCCTTATCGAGGGGCTGAGGAGGAAGGATAAGATCATGGATGCTTATTATTGGGTCGATAGAGTGGGGAAGCTTGGAGTGTTGCCTAACTTGTTTGTTTGTAATGGTTTAATAAGTTCTCTGTGCAAAATCAGCAAGTTGGATCAAGCTAAGTCGCTTCTTGATAAGATGAGGAAGGACGGTCCATCTCCAAATGATGTTACATACACCATTTTTATCGATTTCTTCTGCAAGAAAGGAGAGTTGGAAAGTGCTCTCCATTTTCTCGATGATATGGGCAAGGCAGGAATAAGAGCTACTGTTTATACCTACAATTCTTTAATAGGTGGACACTGCAGGCTAGGAAATTTGTCCACTGCCAAGTCTATCTTTTGTGAGATGACTGAGAAGAGATTAACACCAACTGTAATAACTTACTCGTTATTAGTTGATGGATACTGCAAAGAAGGAGAAATGCATGAGGCATTCAGGCTCTACCATGAAATGACCGGGAAGGGTATAGCACCTAATACATACACCTTTACCGCGCTCATTTCTGGTCTCTGTTGTGTAAATATGGTTGATGAAGCCTGTAAATTATTTGATGAAATGGTGGAAAAGAATGTTATCCCAAATGAGGTAACGTACAATGTTATGATTGATGGGTATAGCAAGGTAGGCAACGTAGTTAGAGCCTTTGAATTGTTTGATGAAATGCAAAGGAGGGGCCTTGTGCCTGACACATACACATATAGGTCCTTAATCGGTGGCCTTTGTTTAATTGGTAAAGTAACCGAGGCCAAAGATTTTTTGGATAACCTATGCCAGCAGCATATTAAGTTAAATGAGATGTGCTATGGTACACTTTTACATGGATTTTGCAAAGAAGGAAGATTAGAGGAGGCAATGACAACTGTTTCTGAGATGGTTGAAAGAGGTATAAATGTGGATCTTCTGTGTTATGCTGTACTTATATACGGAATTCTCAAAAAGCATGACATAAAAAGGTTACTTTGTGTCCTAAAAGAGATGCAGGATCTTGGTTTAAGGCCTGATAGCGTAATATATACCAACATGATTGATGCTTATGGCAAAGCAGGGAAGTTGAAAGAGGCATTCGGTTTTTGGGATGTGATGATTACTGAAGGCTGTAGCCTGAATGTGGTGACATACACTGTCCTAATAGATTGCTTATGTAAGGCGGGATTCATAGATAAAGCTGAGCTTCTTCTAAAGGAGATGCTAGTTACCAATTGCCTCCCGAACCATGTAACATATGGTTGCTTTCTTGACCACTTGACCTTAACAGGTGATATGGAAAATGCTGTCAAGCTGCATAAAGCAATGCTTAAAGGGTTTTTGGCGAACTCCACCACTTACAATATGTTGATCCGTGGTTTCTGCAGATTGGCTAAAATTCAAGAGGCTTCTGAACTTCTAGTTGAGATGACTGCAAATGGCATCTTTCCAGATTGTATATCCTATTCAACCTTGATTTACAACTATTGTAGAATGGGTCATCTACAGGAAGCAGTCAAATTATGGGAAAATATGCTCAATAAGGGTCTGAAGCCAGATACAATAGCATATAATTTCTTAATTTATGGTTGTTGTGTGACTGGAAACCTTAAGAAAGCTTTTGAATTGCGGGATGATATGATAAGAAGGGGTGTGACACCAAATCAGGTTACATATAGTAATCTCAGCCATGGAGCTTCTTTTAACATTTTACCATAAGATGAAGTAGATCAAACTATTCAATGTTGAATGAACCCAAGATGGAATACTTTGTGAGCTTTGGCTGTGAAGTTATCATGTGCGGCACTCTACTGTACTTGGATCAGAACCATAGGGGTCCAGGTAAGCACTGCTCTTTCTTGGTTTTGGCATAACAATCGAGTTTGCGGTCAAGTAACTGGTTTTCTACTTTTCCCTTCCTTCTTTTTAGGATTGACTAATCCTGTATACTAACAGGCAAGAAAAAGATGAATTTTAGAATTCGAGGATGATGGTTATCCTATGGCTATGGTTATTAGGATTATTTTATCTGATGGTAGACGTCCCCACATGAAATGCGTGCCGACTTTACCTGCCTGAATTTATTAATTCATATGGCTTGTACATTTAATTGTGAACCTCAAACATTCATTATGCATATAACGGCAGTTTGTGGTTCTCTGGGCCATCACATTTGTGAGTCCTCGATCACCTGCATGTCTTTCTTATTTTTACTTGTGATTGTACGTGTAGTCACTTACCTGTAATCTGAGGACTGAGCAAATGGCACAACACAATGGCGTTAACTGCTATGGCAAAATCTTTACATCTCTCTATCCAAATGTGCAGGTGAGTTTTTGCATTTCCTTTTTCCTTTCCCAGTTTGGATTAGTGACTGCAAGACTTGCAGATTGCATGGATGTTGAGTTTCTTCTGGATTTGTTTCCTCACAAGTAGCGTTTATAGAGTTTAAAAGCATATGCCTACCTCTCATCATCATTTTAGACATTATATTCCTCACTGCTGTTTATTTATTTATCAGACGAATGCGGCTAAGCACAGAAAAGGAGTTGGCATAATACAGCTATAGAATTTGAGGGATTGAGGCATAAAGAAAAGCAAGCTTTTCCAATTTCGAATTCATTTTCTCATAATGATGTGAGATTGGTTGAAATGTCATTTGCCTTGATCATAGTGGAATGATATGTGGATTTCCAACCATGGAACCAAGACATGGGTTGTGAACTAAAGGTATGTACAGATCCTGTTAATTAAGAATAATTCAGCTATTTTTTAAGTAAGTTTGACTAGTTATCATTCGTAGCTTGGTCCTTTTTGGGGATTTGTTGTTTACAAGTCGAAGGTCAGCTCACATGATTTATAAGGCCTTGAATAGCAGGGAATTTTTCTTTTCTTCCTTTTCAATGCTATCGAATGATGTCTGTTTTCAGTTGAGAGATATTTTGTTTGTTGGTACCAACTGCTGGATAGTTCCTCTTGGAGTGGTTTATCTTACAAAGATGAATGCAAGTATGGTCTTTTCTGTATATGAAATTTCCAGGTCTCTGGAATTTTTGAATATCAAAACATTATATAAAATGTCTTAGGTCTGTGATGAATGACCTTTTTTTTCAAGTATATGCTTTGAATGACTGGTTGGGCTTGTATCTGGACTAATACTTCTTCTGTGGAATAGGTGCATACACATAATGTTTGCTGTACAAGAGGTGATCTCGTCATTATATCAGTGATTTTTTCCTCAGGAAGCTGAAATTGCTCTATGATTTAATACAACCTACACGGTTTATCTCGGTTATTCTATGAAGAGGGTTCTAGCAAGATTGTCATGCAGCATCTTTTACTTCATGCTTATCTGGGAGCAAAAGTGTTGATACTCCAAGCAGATCGTGGAGGGAAGCTGATATTGTTATTGGAATCTGCGAAAGTCAGAGGGCGTAAAACACCCACTGCACTTGAGTTCTCTAGAAGGCATGACATCAAATTGGAGTGCGTAGGAATCTGTTTCATACAGATTTAGATTAGGATGCGGTGACTGAAGTGACTAGTGATTGTTATAGTCGTGATGAGGTGCAGCTGGCCTATGATGCCCCTAGATTCCTTAAAAGTGATTGTGAGATGTTGCGGCCATGAGGATGCTATCGTGAGGTTTTAGTGTTTGTCTATGACCTTGTGGAAGTTAAAAATACTGTAGTTGCTGTGAAGAATTGGCACAAACCACGTTCTTACTGTGGTTATGTTCTCCATGTTCACACATTCAATGACCGTCCAGGGAAAACCTGGTATAGGAATGATTTGAAGTGAAGGGTTGCCAATGTAAAGCTCTTCTTTAGTATAAAATCGTTGGTATTTCCTGTATTGTGGGGAAGAAAAATACACACATACAAGTAGAGGGTACAGGGCATGCTTCAAGAGAACAACTTAGTTGCAATTTCGCAAAGTTATATGGATGGAGCCGCTTTAATCACAAAGATTGAGATTGGGGATGAATTTCATTTGTTTCATTATCAACACTCAATTACTGTGTTAAGAACCAGAGAACAACTTCATTGCAATTTCAGTAAGTTATATGGATGGGGCCGCTTTGATCTCAAAGATTGAGATTGAGGATGGATTTCATTTGTTTCGGTATTGACACTCTCGATCACTGTGTTAAGAACGAGATAACTTTTGTCACACAAAAGAAATGCAACAAGAAACATGAAAAGGTTTTGCAAAACACTGCTGTTCAGATAAACAGGCTTGTCTTGTTTTGCACCAGGAACATCATGGAGGGATATCAAGAAAACAACGGGGTCATGGTGTTACAATCATGTAGCCTTTGAAAGTTTTCCTGGACGATCTTGAATTAAGCCCCCTGCTCCCGCATTTCCTGGATTTCCTAGAGGCCTCCTTCTACATCGATTCTCCCAATATTAAGAGGAGGAGGAGGAGGAGGTTCCCATGAAACCCATATTGGAGTTAGAAAGTGGTCTCCTCCTTTGCTTCTTCGAACTACAGTATCAGATTTACAATCATGCAGCCTTTGAAAGTTTGAGATTAATCCCTCAGTAATTTCTCTACAACACCAAATAACCCATCAAGCAATTCCCCATCAGATGAAGTAACTGGATCTGGTGTCGTAAGCGCCATCACTAGTTCCAACTCCGGAATCATCTTGTCTTCAAGATCACCCAATCTGGATATTGAAGTTCCACATGCAAAATGAATGTCATATAGGATGCATAGGGGGAGGGCAAACCTGCCCAGCAATCAAATTCTTAGTGGTATATTGACATCTTCATTTCTCTTAAAAATAACATTGTGACAGTACCAAAATGAGATTTTTCATTTCAGTTTTTCTCATTTTTCAATTAAAAAAATAATCGAATAAAATTATATTCATTTGAGAGAAGCTGGTAAAGATTTAACAAAACGTTCAAGAATTAAAATAGTCGAAAGTTTTGTGTAAATGTAAAGAGTTTGGTGAAATCTACGAAAGGATTATGGCCTGATGTTTTTTTTATTAAGCCTCTGATTATTTCATGAAAGACTAATGAGATTAGAAAATGAGTTTAGGAAGAGATTGTTCTAGAGAATTGATTTGATTTTCACATGCTTTAACGGCGGAAAATGAGCAAAAACAAAACGAACGTGGTAGTTCCTTCAACGGGTGGAAAAAACAAAACTTGTCTCAGAAATACTGCAAATTTCAAGGAGTCGCTTCGATACTCTCTGAAGGGTACGTAAGATGATGCAGGGTCTGGGTGCTCGCATCGCTCGTCGCTCACACGCCTCTCCGCTCGCCGGAGGGATATTCTCTCGCGGTTCTTGCACCAAATTGTTCGTCGGAGGTTTGACCCTCTTATTTTTCTCGATTCGCTGTCCGGGTTTTTTTAAATTTTCTCTTCCGCATCCGTTCCGAATCGATTCCGTCCGGATTTTTTTAAGGTCCCTGTCTTTCTTCATTTTGATTGTGATTGGAAGTTAATGTTCCATTTGAGAACTAATGCTATGGCGAGCTTGACCGGTGTTTATGCTTGAGCTTACTGCTGATGATGGGGAGAATGCTACGTTCAGAGTTCGAATCGGTTGTGGGTTACTGGGTTTACTGTGGAATGTGCTCTGTTGAGCGTGAACATCGAAGCAAAATTAATATGTATAAGGTGGGTTGAATATACCTATGCTTGAATAGCTATGTATCTTCCCCATGTTCATGATTGTCACGTGAAACTTGGACTGTTTTCGCATATATAAGCTAAACAAGGATTGGACATGCATAAAGCCGCAGAACCGGAAATCTGAAGATACGGCACATATCTTCCAATAAGTTCCTTCTTTTGTTCGAGAATCGGCGAGTGCTTTATTCTTCTTCCTAGTGCCGGTCATGTCTGGATGACTGTGGAGCATGTGAACGCGAAGGCTCAGCCAATTTGTTAGAATCCTTTACTGGTAGATGAATTAAGTGCGTGCATGGCAAAATATTCTACGGACAGTCTTTGAGCTTTGTCAGTCTTTGTTCTCTTAAAATAAGTGTTGTTTGAGCTGCAGGACTTTCTTATGATACTAATGAACCTGTTCTGAAGGATGCTTTTTGCCAATTTGGTGATATAATTGAAGGTATGTCAGAAGAAAGGTTTGAACACCTTGTGTCCTCTTCTCATGGTGGCTTAAATTTTGTTGAGGTAACTAAATTGATGATTTTGGCAGTTAAGGTGATATGTGATCACGTGAGTGGAAAATCCAAAGGATATGGGTTTGTACAGTTCGAATCTGAAGCTGCGGCCAGCACAGCTCTGAATGAAATGGATGGTAAGGTAAGTTATTTCTAACTTACTTTGTCATTCAATGTACAAAACTGGTACTGATTAGATTCTCTCATGGCAGTCATTAGACGGAAGGGACATTCGTGTACACTATGCACAGAAAGAAATGGTGGACTGTGATGATCTTTGTATAGACATAGGTAAGTTTCTTTAACTTCCATACACTGCTATTTGGCTGATGATGTTTTGTTTGTAATGGACTGAATGTTCCATAAAACCATGCTTCATCAAACCTGTGAAAGCAAATTGGATGGCTGTACAGGAATTGTAGGTGGCCTCTTCTATTTTCTCATGTGTTAGCACAATTTATCAGTGTAAAATTTTCTTTGAATCAAGCAAGTAATAACGGTCGCGCTCTCTCTCTCTCCCCCCTTCCCTTTTTCCCAATAAACATATGAACAGTGAATTTAGGCAGGATACTTCATATTAGCAGATGGCTGCTTCCTCATGTTATAGCAGGTTGCTTACATCCTTTGAATTTCTACTTTAGATTCTCGTTCTAGATTAATGATATTTGTCAATTCAAAGTATAGGGATGCTGGGAATTGCATGTTGATTCTGTAAAAGCAATTTCAAATGCACTATTGCTTCGGGAGCTGATCTCATCCATGCTAGAATACAAGAAATTATTTTTCATTTGCTGTGCACTACAATTAATATACCTATCTTTATGTTAAAACTGTTAGGTATATCAAACGAGAGCAGTATTGCATTCTTTTACTCTGGAGGTCTCAAGGGTAGCTGAGTAAAAATGCATTAGGTGGTGAGGCTTCTAAACCATCGTTGATTGCGGGTCTTAAGGAAAGGGCTTTGGAGATTTACTAAGATATTTCGTGCTTTTGATGGCTGATTCAATCCAGTGTTAGAGCAAATTACTAGAGGCATTGATGTTTTCCAGTTTCATATGTTCCTCATTCATGGTGATTAGGAAACAAACATTGAGTAAAGAAGGAAAGATGCAGACTCTGAGTCTGATTACATCGTTCTTTCTTCATAAGCACATTGCAGTCATTTGTTCTTGTGGATGGGATTTGGGATAAATGATTCAGTTTTAACAAATCTAGTGAGAGTAGTTCCTCGTGCATCCACCAGCTGCTCCATTCCGGGCAGCTGGCTCTAGAAGGTTCATAAAGCTTGACCACTTGGAACTCTCACTTGTGCTATTATGCTGGTGTATGCAGTCCCCATCCTGGTTCAAGATATCATTTCAATTTTAAGGAAGTGCTCCATAGATGCAAAAATACATGAATGCGGGAGCTTCTTATGAGGGAGAAGCACGGTAATCTGGACTGCAAGTATCGATCCAAGCACTACATTCAGGACGTGTTCATCCCAGGCTCAATGAAGTATCTTTTCTAAGTCTCTAAATTTGAAGAATGTAGCAACTGTGCATGTTCACTGTCCCAGGTAGCGAGCAAGGTCTTATTACGCATTCTAGATTATTTGGCGGTGCAACTCCTGCTTCTTGTTAAAGGAAAAATTGTACTCCCATACAAGACATTGTTGTTTTGGAACAATGTCTATGAACAAGAGCAATGTCATCTTGGTTATTCTGGAGGGTTGTGAGGATCTCTGTGTTTTGCACGAAAGGCACACTACTTTTACCAATAACTGAACTGCCTTTCTACTTATCAGTCGAGTTCCGAGGAAAAAATTGAAAATTTTTTCTTTGAAGACCTCTTGTAAATGTCCACAAACAAGAAGATAAGCATGCGTTGAATTGATAAACAAAATAAAGACGTGGTCCAAAAAAGGATTTGCAAACAAAGAACTGTCTATTTAGTAAATGGTATAATTGATTTTGAGTTCGTACTCTTTGGATGAAATATGACATTCTATAACACCAAGAGAGATTGCAAATTAGACATAATGACGTCCTTATGGAGGAATGGGTGTGCGAGCCTGCCCGTGGTTAGACCCGGTACGAGTGTGTTAACATCTGTACCTTGCAGTAAAAGATAAGACAGATTGCACTTGTTTAGAGACTCTCTTTGTGAAGATGCTGCAGGGCAAGAGTGCTGGATCCAATTGAGGATATCCATATGATGTATGAGAAACAGTCGATGAACTTGCTCCTCGATCCTCCATAAAGAGCTGCTATGAGCTTTTGGGTTAAGAATTGCCGTTGCAGCTAGTGTACTAACCCTTGCGAGGGGCAAATAGGAGTATCTCCGGAAACTGAAGGCTAGTTAGGTCGGCAATCCTTAGTTATCAATTCAAATGGCCTGGAATAGATACTCTAAATTTTAGAATTTCCAACAGCCCAAACGAAACTACATTGCAAAACACTAGTTGCATCGAGGGGAGTACACTCAACGTACCCGTCCTTAGGTCATGTAGGACCTATGCCCTCTAAATCCAAGGACGGAGGATGTATTGGGTGCACGGTGCACCCTACGCATTGCAGCTTAAAAACTCTCAAGAAATAGGGGCGAGCAATGCCCAACTTGCTGAGTCAAGCACTGAACATGCCCTGCCAATGCGCAAGGTGAATGCTATTCAGATGATTCAGCGAACTCAGAAGGCGGAACAGATATCTGCAAGGCTCAAATTCTGAACTTTAAAGCAGAACCGAGAACGCTAGCTCAACTGGCAATAACCTGGTCTCTTAGACGAGGATATCAATTTGGGTCATCTTCTGAACTAACGGGGATCATGGGAAAATTCATTGATTGTTTCCGTTGGTGCGTCAACATTGCTTTGGCATATTCTTGTTTCTTGAGTAATGGGAATTTTCATTCTGTTGAAAGGAGGAAAGCGAAATCATTCTCAAAGAAATAATACACATCGCAATCAAGTTTTGCCTTGGAAACCGGAGAACCTGACTGCAGTGAATAAGTCCCATTGAAGGTGGAAGTAACCATCAGCATCAGATCCTAATCCTTTCATATGTAACCATCAGCATCAGATCCTGATTACTTGGCTCTTATTAGCACTTAAGGAAACTCTGCTGGAGATGTATGCAAAAAGGATCCACAATTCCATTTTCCTATTCCTCTTCAACCGATATTATCCGATGCATCTTCTCGAGAATCAGCAGCCTTTTTAGGCCCTCTAGTTTGTGCAAATTCCACAAAGATCAGCCTTCCATCAACAATCTGCATACAATATCAGCACGAATCATTAAGCTGAAGCTCTCACAAGTGCATACCCAGTCCTGCCCAGCAAAGGGGAGAGAGTATCATTGAATTCTTGATTCCCCAACAGAAGGACGTCGATGTTTCAGCTACTTTAATTTCTTACAGACAATGACTAAGAAATTAAAGTACAAGCAGAACTTAATAAGAGGAGTACATTACATCCTGCGAATGATGGACGAAAGCAACTTCACCCATAATACAATAGAGCCAACCTAAATCACAAAATCCATAATAATATTCAAGCACTCTGCATAATTTCATTATAAGGAGTCACGACTATCAGAACATTTGCTGGATATTGGATACATGAGTAGGGCGTAATAAGCAGTTAAGACACTTCACATTGCAAATGTGACACGATTCAATATGAAGAACAATGCCTGCTCAATCGATGAGGCAATTTATTCCCATTCCTTCAAACTTGAAACAATTCATTTACTGTATGACTTAAAATACCTAGTAAGACTTTAACTAGAGTTCCTATATCATAATTCTTTCTTTACCCAGCATCGCCATATTGGGGAAGAAGAGTTTCATAGAACCGCAGCCTTGTCGATCATAAACACCTTAGAAAAGGAGAAGTTCTGGCTCCTAGTATCTAAACATTCATGACAGCCCATCTTACTAGAGAACACATTTGAAATACCTGACCGCCTGAATTAATCCAAACTGAATTATATAGGAGTAAGGTCATTTTAGCTTCCCAACAAAATATGATCACTGAGATAACAATGCAACCACCCCTCCATCGATCAACCGTTTGCGGGCACAACACTACTAACAGAGTCCAAGACTCCAACTCATGACATTCCCACCTGGCCATGATCAAATTCATTCCAGGCACAAGCTCTGACAGGTCAGCCATAACGGACCTAGGAAAGGCTTCCTAACATGTTTCAACGTGCCCGAGGTTTCCAGAGACCCCGATAACTTCACAAGCTTGTTATAATTCCACCAACTACAGTTTCTGAGGGATAAATCACTTTTAGACAAACCATCAAGCACATGGTGTCCGTAAATTCGATCAGTGTCCAATGCCATAGAAAAGGGAGGAAGAAGAAGAAGAAGAGTACCCTTCCGTTCAAGGCCTTCAATGCTCTATCTGCTTCGACCTCCGACTCGTAAGCAACAAAGCCAAAACCTTTGGGCCTTTGAGTACTTGGGTCTTTAACCAACCTGACTGCAAACACCAGCCAATGTAAGTTAAACAAAGTCGTGCTCTCTGATAAGGATCGAGCTGGACTCACCTTCCTTAATTGAACCGAATGGTGAAAACAGTCTTCTCAGTCCTTCCTCCGTGGTGTAGAATGACAATCCTATAAAAAAAATATTTGAAAGGGGAAGAAAGAAACCGAATCAGAGACAAGTCAGAACTGAACGGAAATAAACGGTGGCTAACTCGGGAGGATGAGGAGCTTTACTGCTGACGAATATCTCGGAGCAGAGTCGCTTTGCCATGTTGCGATGATAGTTATGATGGTCTTCTCGAGCGAGCGAGACAGAGAGAGAGACAGACAGAGAGAGAGACGAGGGTTGCAAGAAGAGCACGAGCGTTGGGAGTTGGGAGTTTGAATGACAGGCCGAGATAACAAGCGCTTTACTACAGAAATTGGAGAATTACGAGAGGATTGTCCTGTGGCTATACTTTGACTAGCCTGATAAATAGAAAGAATAGGCCGTCAGGATTTTACCAGTTGTACTTACGTTTAAGCTCCTAAATTGGGGGATGTGCTTCCTTGTTTTGAGATAACGAGGACACGTAATTACTTCCGAAGTTCGACAAGAAGTTATATCCACTTTCTTCACGCATGTGATAACATTTGAGTCCCAATTATATATAGAATTCACAATCATAGATTTTCTCGTTAGCGCGTCCACACGTACCGGTCGCATCTATCTGAAACATCTCTCAACTGCCCCGCATCCAAGAACCAAAAGACACTGTTTGGATCACTAGAAAGTAGAAACGTCGCCCTTAAGTTGCTGAAAATGCAACCATAGTTGGCGATAGTCTTTTTCCTACTTTTTTCCCTTTTGAGGATCGAATGCCAAAATTAGATCACATGAATCAATCCAAAACTCAGATATAGCCCCCTCATCATGAAAACAATAGCAACGTAAATCACCTTCAAAGCATCAAGGACGTGAGTGAACGACCACGATGGCAAGACATCCTTCCTCCATAGCTGCCGCTGCTGCTACTTCTCCCTCCATCCAACATGAACGCGCCCTCGGGGCACATCAAACGTCAGTCCCTTCGAAAAAGTGCAACGGATGGGCATCAAACACATCATAAAAGATAACCCTTTTGGCCTTCAATTCTCCTAAAACGACTGGAGCAACTTTCACACAAGTTGCTGCCCCTCAACTTCGCAGTACCAGCAGAGTCACTACATCACAGTTTGGATCTTAAAAGACATAACTTTCATCAAACGCAGACCTTGTAAAGCCCCATGAGTCGCATGAACAAGCAACTCCCAAAAATTCCAAACCTGTTTTATATCCACCCCATGAAACTCCAAAAGCTTAAAATAGACAAGATGCCCACCAAACATTGCACCAGTCCTTTGCCTAATGCATAAGAACCGCTTAGTTAGGACTTGCCTTTCTTCGCCAGAGTTCAAGGACTTGTTTCGAACAAGCTCTCAAGTACTAGAGCACTGTTTCGAGAATTTGGACAAACTGCATACCTCGATGCAGTCGAAGGATTAGGACAAAGCTTTAATGGTTTCAAGACAGCCCGATAGAGCTGCTTCACGAAATACTCCAATGAAGGCACCAACCCTTCCCATCCTTCGGCCACCACCTTAAAAAGCACCGAAATTCACACCAACCTCCGTAACAACCTTGAACGAAAAGATGAGAAATTGCAACTTTCATTTTGCATGTTCGCACTTCAAAGAGTTGGAGAGCGTGAAGCAGCAACAAAAGTCGAGAGTCGAGAGCAATCCAACAAGGTAAGAGGGGTTGTAACGGATCTATCATCATTCATTCATTCGCCATCCACGGCAGAATCTAAAACAGGAACCCGAACTTCACATAGTGCTTAATAAACACGCAAATACATTTCAAGAAGAATCCAAACCCTACCAAGCTAAAAAGTTAAAAGCCTATCTACCAAACCCCAACCCCGATCCACAGATCCATCGACACGGTAACACATAACTTCCTCCTCGCTCACGAGCTTGTGAACTTGGTCACGGCCTTCGTGCCCTCGGAGACGGCGTGCTTGGCGAGCTCCCCGGGGAGCACGAGCCTGACCGCGGTCTGGATCTCCCGGGAGGTGATGGTGGGCTTCTTGTTGTACCTGGCTAGCCTCGAGGCCTCCTGGGCGAGCTTCTCGAAGATGTCGTTGATGAAGGAGTTCATGATGCCCATGGCCTTGCTGGAGATCCCGATGTCCGGGTGCACCTGCTTCAGCACCTTGAAGATGTAGATCTTGTACGTCTCCACGCTCTTCTTCACCCGCTTCTTCTTCTTGTCCGCCGCGCCGGCCGCGCCGCCCTCCTTGGGGAGCTTCTTGCCGGCCTTGGGCTTCTTCTCGGCGGGCGCCTTCTCCGCCACCGCCGACTTCTTCTCCTCCGCCGGCTTCTTCTCCGCGGGCTTCTTCTCCGCCTTCGGCGCCATCAGGAATTAAGCAGGGAGAAACGAATCGGAACGACGGAAATAGAGATAGAGATTTTTTCGGAAGAGACGATGGCAGACAGAATCAATCGGAGTTTACAGGATGAAAATACGACCAGGGTTGCGCAGAGGTTATATAGGGGGAAGAGACGAGACCTGATTGGATCCGAGGGGAGCTCGCGGATAGGTGACCTGGCGGCGTCTGGAGCGTCAGATTGAGGGGGACTTGACTTTTCCGCGGAGGGCTCGGATTCCGTTTTAGATGTAAGTGAGCGCCCTCGGATTGGGGGGATGTTTCGTTTTTGCCCCCGTGGCGGGAACCAGATATTCTATAGGCTAGCGTCCGCGCGATAATTTTTTGGGCGCCCCACAATTACGTCTTCGAAATTTCAAAAGATTATAAAAGTTACATATGATTTTAATTTTTAATTCAAATGCAATTATAAGCATATTTTATGAACATTAGGTGTTTCGCATTAGTTTGAATCGCGAGAGTGGTGGGATAAAAGTTAAAGGTCTTTGTGACGTTGGCAATTTGTCTCTTATTTGACATTTAAGACTTGAGATAGAGAAAATATAAACACTGCGGTGAAAATATACTTCAAGAATATTTTTTCGTATTTTATAAATAAATTGTATACTTTTGTGGTTTTCATATCTTGGAAAAGAGTAAATAGGTGATCCGATGGGCTTATCAATTTACAAAATTAGCAAATTAAGTGATTTGACAAGCTCTAATTAGAAATATCACCGGTAAAAATGATATGCAAATTGCAATTTCTAACGTGATTTAAATTACCAGTTTTATAAAACAACTGTCCTATCATTAAATTTACTAAAAGTGAGTTTATGTCAATATATCCTATCAAATTCCTCCCCAAGTTGATTCACTATGCTATTGTCATAGGTCAGCAGTTTCTTGACCATGAAATAATTACTGATGGACTAGACACCCGAGCTAAGTTGAGCGCGGTATAATCTTATATAAAGAAGTTATTCGTCGTATTATTCTTTATAATAACTATAGAAGAAAAGCTGACCTGACGAAGTTCGGGTGTCTAGTCCATCCAACGAGATAGGAGATCTCTTTACGCTCAACAATTAGTTTCGACATGCCATGACCTCATCAAAAGAGTGGCATCAACTCCCGATCAATTTGTGCACGAGAGGCTAACTTCGCATTCAGAGCTCATAAGTAATATAATATTCTATTATAAAACTCCTAGCACTAATCATATTTAACGACACTCCCGTAGACTAGTTATGTTCATTCTCTCCGCATCCTCACTCTTCACTCAAGAACCCCAAGCTTGGGTTCACGAGCATGGGAGAATTACGAACCATGACAAACTCCCCAACTTAATTTTGCAACGCCCTCGTTGCGAGCTATTTTACTGCGTTTCCCTAACCATCAATGACACTCCTTGGGACTTACATAAGCAGCAATGCTCGCCCAATAGAATAGGCTACGCCACTCCATTTGTTGCTCCCTCTTATCAAAGTCGTTCATGAATCTTTGGTTACTTATGCCCCTTGACAAGTGTGGCACCCCTGGCCAACTACATTTCTTTTGGCAGCACATTCTTTCTCCTACTAAGCTCCTCTTGATCTCTACAAAGCGGGTCCCCTTTGTTGTAAACATGATACCAGACCTTCTCTTAAGATTCGTCCATTGATACATAAACATTATCCCCATTCAACAAGTAATTCAATTCTTTCCTATGCCCCAATTGCCATCCATGAAGATAGACAAGAGCCGTACTTTGTCTGAGCCTCCCTGGCCCAGCAATTACTCTCCACCCTCATAGAATCGGGAAGACCACAAGCTTTCCCTCGAATGACTCACTTACTAGAGGGATCCCTACTCTAATATCGTTTGTCATGGGTTGACAATCCTTTGGTCATGGAATAACCCGAGTGGCGTCTAGCAAGCGGAATTCACTAAGCCAGCATTCTTTCTATAGTTATTTTAGAGAATAATATTACGAATAATTTCTTTATATGAGATCGTACCATGCCCAATTTAGCTCTAACATCTAGTTTATTGAGCGAGACAACAAATCTCTTTAGACTCAACAATTAGTTTCAACCTGCCATGACCTCATTAGGAGAGCGGCATTAGCTTCCAATCAGTTTGTGTACGGAAAATCAATGCTGCCTTTAAAGTTCCTAAGTAATATAATCATTTTATCCTAAAATATCTAGCACCAACTATGCTGATGTCATTCCAAGGACCAATTATGTTCATCCCCTTTACATCCTCACTGTTCACTTAATAAACCCAAACTTCGCTCCCAAGGTTTCACTAATACGAGAGAATCACAGACCATAACACTATCGTATATCTAAATAAGATTTTTATGTTGGGTTCGTATAAAAGAATATCAACATCTTTGGCAAAAAGAGATAGAAAAAACATTGGTGTTCTTCTTTGATACTTACCTATAATATTGTCTTTGAACTCTTCTCTCACATATATATATATATATATTATATATATATATATATATATATATATATATATATATATTTTATCGTAATGACTTTTTCCAAAAATTATATCATACTAAAAACGGTGCTTGGGGATAAGAAAAGAATGTTGGCGAGCAAACGTGCAGAGATTACATTTTACAAAGGTCTTTCGACTCTCGTTCATATCAATGATGGTTTCACCACCTAACTCTTCAGGTAAATAAAAGGCATCACCATACGTCAAGAGACCCCATTTGACGAAAAAAATAAAAGGTTTAAAGGCAAGGCACAGAACGCGTGCTTATGCTAAGTCAACTCAATAAGTGTGATGTAATCAATTAAATAGAAGTTTTTATTACATTTTGCGCCGTATTTAGTCTATCTATATATGTAATATGCAATTTACTAGGTCAACTTCCTCATGCTCTTTTACCAAATAGAGAGATATAATAAGATTTGCATGTCGCCAACCGATTGTCAAATCATCAATCCATAGAGACAAAAACCATCAAATTGAAGGGTGTGACTTGATACCCACCATGGAATCGCGAGACAAGATGTGATATCCATCATAACATATCTTTATCATCGGATTAGTAGAGACAATGATTGAATCTTTCAACCATGATCGGAAATGAATTCCCACCGGTAGATTGAGGCAATGTTAGCTTATAAGAATAGATCTCTATCATCATATGAGAGATGAGACCAACAGTTGTAATTAAAAAGACTCTAATATAAATAAGAAACCCTCTACCAATTGGTATCATCCAAAATTTGAACAATAAAAATACACTCACTTCCAGAATTTCCCTCTAAAATGCTTTACGATTTGATAAAGCTCGAGGATTCTTCTTTTTGGATACCTTTTCCATAAATGTGAACGCTCAACGTGCAAGAATATGTGAACGAGCAAGAAGATGAGCACGGCCAGAAGCAAGGCGTGGTCCAGAAGAGGATCCCGAAGCAACGAACTGCTCGTACAGTAGTAGAATCCGAAGCAAGGAACTGCTTGTTAATTAGTAATAGGACTGTTTCGAGTTCATGCTCTTCGGACATATTGCAGCATACCATTAAGCTTAAACACCAACGGAGTTGCACAATATACGGAGAAAACTCATTCCCACACGTGAGGTATACATTGCAATCAAGTTTCTTGAATTCGAAGAACCTAACCACCGAAACAAATGAGTGCACGGAATATGCATATCTATCGTTGATCAGACTGACAACTGTGCTCTCGTTATGTCAAACACTTTGACCAAACTCCACTGGAGATATATGCAAAATGGCTCAACTTCCGTTTTGCTTTTGGTGCGTTGGAAGAATAATCTTTAAGCAAGATTAGCTTCAAGCATTTTCTCAAGAGTCGGCAGCTCTCAGCTTCTATCAAACGATCTCCATACAAGCTTAAATTTGTCACAACTGCCTACCCAAAAAGGGGGAGAGAATGTCATCAGAATCTTGATTGCCAAACAGAAGCATGTTGACGTTTCAGCTTCTTTAAAGAAAAAACTCCCAAGGGAACATGTCTAAGCTCATAGGATGAAAAAAAACAGAGAAGAAGCAGAAAGGCAGTACTGAATAACAGAAGTATATTGATAACATTCTGTCCTGTGGATGGGAGAGCAAAGCAACCTCAAATAAATTACAATAAAACCATCCTAAATCGCATCCTAAATAAATTGAGCACTCCGTATGGTATCATCATAAGCAGTCATGGATATGAGGACATCTGTTGAATCATGGAATATGAGATTAGGACACCCTCCCCGCCACCAATACAGCATATTCAAATTAACAGAAAAATGCATCCTCCACAAATGAGGCAATTTCTTCTGTCTTTCAAACTCGACACAATTCGGTAATTACACAACCTCCAATACCAACTCAAGACTTCAACCAGAATTTCAATTTTTTTTCTTTCTTTAACTAATGTAAGCAGCTCATGGATCACAAACTACCATGATAGAGAACAAATTCAAATACATAGCCACTAAATTAATCTAGAGGAATGATATAGAAATAGATAATGAGGCCAATACAGCTTCCTAACAAACCAATCACCAAGAAAATAGGGCAATCACACCTCTATCGAGATACCATTTGTAGAGACAAGCTACTGTCCAAGACTTACAATCATGAAATATCACACCCAGGCATCAAGTACATCCCATTCTCGTGCTCCAGCAGGTCATCCATAGCTGCCTAAGGAAGGTTTACCATGATAGTTTCAACATGAATCGAGTATTCCATAGACCTGGAAACTCCGCATATTTATTTTACCCAGAAATATTTCTGCACATTTCATTTTTCTTCAGATAAATCACTCCCCCACCATCTACCTAAGACATTGGTGACCCAAGGAACCAAGATTTTCATAGAAAACAATCACATCCAATGGCACCCGAAAGCAAGAAGATAAGAAGAGTACCCTCCTGCTTGAGGGCTACTGCAACCTCTGGCTCGTAAGCAGCAAAACCCAAACCTTTCGGCCTCCCAGTACTTGGATACTTGATCAGCCTGACCACAAAGACCAGATATCAAGGTCAATAACACCTCAAAGTTGTGCTCTCTGATAATGATCGAGCCAGACATACCAAGCCGAATGGTGAAAACAATCTTCTCAATCCTTTCTCTGAGGTGTAGCAACACAATCCTAAATAATTTAGAAGAAAAAATGTACAGGAAATAAAGAAATAAAGCAGGCTGTGATATGCATGAGACTAACTCAGGATAAATTAATTGGAGACACAGAGAGAGTGAGGTACTTTTACTACTAACAAATAGCTCGCAGCGGGGTAGTTTGGCCATGTGTGATGATGAAGAACTTTAGAAGCAAGCGGCTTTAGATTACTTAAAAGAATAGGGTCAGAGTTTTCCAACTGTTACTACAAACTCAGCTTCTAAGCCGGGGGACAATGCTCACTTGTTCTAAAACGAAAGATCTGGCCAAATAAAATGGAGCTTGACCAAGTCCATACCGCAAGCCATTACTTTAGTTTCTTATGTCTCCAGAAGAGAATAATTCACACTTACTTTCCTCAGTTATGTCGCAAATTTAGGGTTTAAGACCAAAATTTAGATCATATTCCTAGCACATGTTTTTACAGCTACAGCCAGGTTATATTAAAATCCATCCCAAAATCAGATTCCCCCCTAAACAAGCAAAAGCAACATAAATCCCCCTCCTAAAAACCCCTTTGTTCTGGTTTGGCTTGGTGAGGGCATTGGAAAAACATCCTTTCTTTACAGCTACTTACCCCTCCAAGCACTCCATAAAATTCCTCGTCATGAAAGCACCTCAGAAAGTCGTTAGTCTCTTCAAACGGTGCAACAGAAGGCATCAAGGACCAAATAAGAGACACCCCTTTCGTTCCAAAAGAAGAATATATGCTGCTCCCAACTTTGCAGCAACAGCACATCCACTACATGACAGTCTCAACCTTAGATGACATGTCTTTAGCCCAACTTAGGCCTACCCAATGGAAGAAATCATCCAATCAAATTCCCAAGGGAAACCCATTAGTTGAATAATGATTCGGCAAGCAGCTTCCCTTACTTCTTTACTCGACCCATCACATCATGCAATCCAGTAAAAATGATGGCATACATGAATTGGAGATGCAGTTTAAGAACTCGGGTGGTAATTATCGTTTAAAAGGATGCCTACAAGACAACCCTCCTATACTATAAGACTCTGAAATTCAAACCCATTTTCATGACAACCTTCAACAAAAAGAAAAAAAATTGCAACTTTAATCGATATAAAAGAAATGCAACGAAAGTCAAGTCGAAGAGTAATTCATAAATTAAGGTGTTATAACAGATCTATCATCGACCAGACCAATCGTTCATACGTCATTCACAGCAGGATCCGAACTTCATATGACGTTTTATAAAAACGAAAAAAGGCTTCAAAAAAAAAAGAAAAAAGGAACGGCCAAACTAGATCCTAAACCCTAATCCGCTAAAAATTAAGCCTATCTACCGAACGCCGCCGCAATCCACAGACGATCCACCGCCACGGAACTTCTCACCCCCGCTTCAAGAGCTGGTAAACTTGGTCACGGCCTTGGTGCCCTCGGAGACGGCGTGCTTGGCGAGCTCCCCGGGGAGGACGAGCCGGACGGCGGTCTGGATCTCCCGGGAGGTGATGGTGGGCTTCTTGTTGTAGCGGGCGAGGCGGGAGGACTCCTGGGCGAGCTTCTCGAATATGTCGTTGATGAAGGAGTTCATGATGCCCATGGCCTTGCTGGAGATCCCGATGTCCGGGTGCACCTGCTTCAGCACCTTGAAGATGTAGATCTTGTACGTCTCCACGCTCTTCTTGGTCCTCTTCTTCTTCTTGTCCGACCCGCCCTCCTTGGGGAGCTTCTTGCCGGCCTTGGGCTTCTTCTCGGCGGGGGCCTTCTCCGCCACCGCCGACTTCTTCTCCTCCGCCGGCTTCTTCTCCGCGGGCTTCTTCTCCGCCTTCGGCGCCATCAGGAATCGAACGGGGGAATTGGAATCGGTACAAGGTATTAAAGGAGACGGCAGAGAAATTCGAGAGCCGTGTGCGGCAACCTTGAGATGACCTTGAGATGACTTAAAAGATGGGTTCTGTGGAGAGTTTATATAGGGGTGGGAGATTGCATTTGATTGGTTGCAAGGGGAGCTCGCGGATCCGTGACTTGGCGGCTTTAGGAACGTCGGATTGAGATGGAGGGACTTTTTTGTGTAGGGCTGGGATTTGATTTAGACGCATGAGTTAGACGAGGATCGGTTGACTGGTCGTGGGGCGGGAACCGAACTTCAGCATCAGAGCCAAATATTTGGGCGAACTTTTTAAAATTTTCCTTCGAAAGTTTAAAAAAAAGGTCTTAAATTTTAATATATCTTATAAAATTTCACACGTCACTGACTTCCTGCCATATATTATATATATGTATATCTAAAATTAAAATATTTGTTTATTGAATAATATTTTAATCATGGGAGTCTGCAAAATTCTCATTACTTTAGATCTGCTAAGTACAAGGTGTTTGGATGATATGAGTTTGGTCATGACCTGTTGATTCTCTGTGGCTAAATATATAACCAATTTGGCTTCTATTTTCAAGCATACCAAACAAGACACGTACTCTTACAGCACACAAAAATAATAATAATAAATTCTCTAAGACTATGGTCCCGTTTGGTTCGATTTTCCCAATGGACTTTGGGAGCCCAAAGCTCCATGGGAAAAAAATTTTGCATTTGACAAATGTTTTTGAAAGCTTATTTGCTAAATGTGAGCATTCCAAATGCTAAAAACTGAATGTTGGGGAAGGGCTGCTTTAGGCATTAGGCACTTGAGAAATGCAAAATTTCACCATATCACTATTCATTCTTCTTCCCCCTTCGTCTTCTTCTTCCCGACTATCTTCTTCCCCGCCCATTGGGCTTCTCTGGCAGCCACCACCACCGCCTAAGGGTTGCGCATCCCCGGTGACCACCACCTGGGGGCGGCATGACTCGTGACCCAGCGGCATCGCTTGGGTCGCACGGACCTCAAGCGACGTCGCCTAGCGCGTGCAAACCTCAAGCCGCCAGATCTGGCCTCTGCGCCTCTTGGCACCTAAGGTCGCAACCTCAGGCGGCCGGACGGCCAAATCCAACGGTCATCGGATTTGATTTTCATATTTTAAAAATAAAATAAAATAAAAGCAAAAGCCATTTGTAATATAAGTTTTGCACAACGGTATTTATGCTAAAGTTACATTTCAATGCTATTTAAGACTATAATTTACCAAACAGTATAATATTTCGGAAAATCCCTTTACCTCAAAAGTATTTGCATTCTCACAATGACATTTCCCTAAAATCGAACCAAACAGGCCCCATGTTTCGACTTAACATATTATGTGAATGGAATAAGAAAACGATAGGATTCCAAATATCCCATCAAATGTCCATATATAATATGAATTCAAATAATTATTATCTAAATAAGTATTTGGTTTGTAGGATTAAAATTAAAAATCATAACTATGGAAGTTGTTTCGAAATGCCGACAAATTCTGGCCCAACTCTATCTCCAACTTCACCATGCCCCAAGCTCAAGTTCACCATCTGCGGCAAAGCTACCCTCTTCTTCTTCAATCAAGCACGATCTCTCCATCTTCCCTCTCCTACACATGCTATTCACCTTCGATAGTTTCTTCTCTCTTCAAATCCAAAAGAAGTGATACAAGGATCATGCCAAATCTCAATTTAGCATCCGACAATGGAGGCAATACGGACGAGAGTGGATTTATGGATCAGAGACTAGTAGGCAAAGTTCCTCAATGTGTCATGGGGCCCACCGAGACGATGCGTACATCTGGTTCGTGAACAAGCAGCTCCTTCGGTCCAACTCGCTTTGAGCGATGCGGTTGAGGAGCCTGTCGCCATGGCTACTGGCCTTCGGTGGATCATCTTGTCCACAAAGGAGTTGCCAGGCTCTGATTAAGATCACGGATTTCCCCGCCAAGATGGAGTTGAGCAACATAAGTTTTTCTAGTGGTCAGAGGCGAGAAGTAGGTCATGCCTTACTTTCTAAGGGAAATAACGCAATTTTTTTTTTTTTTTTTAAGTTTTTGAAATTTCATATGTCTTATATGGGTCTATCCCATTCCCTTTATCCCAACTATATTCAAGCTATATCCGAATATCATGTCATTCCAAACATTAGACCAAACGTAGCCTAAAAATACAGAAAATGGTATTATCTTCGATCTTTTAAACGGGCTTAAGATTAACATCTATTTTGGTTGCTCCTGAATCGGAGAAGAGAGATGAAAGAACATTTAAGGTTTAGTATCAAAACTCTTATGACTAATGATAGAGTTCGATTATGGTTTTGATCTCGAGCCATAACTCAAAAGAATAAATCGACAATGCTATTAAATGGCTCGTGGCCATTAGTATTGCACTCAATCAATCTCAACACGAATGCAATCTCGAATATTTTCAGACCTGTGAAGTGCCAGAAAAACTAAAATTTTCAATTCTTGCCCAATTTGCATCCAAAATGTGAAAATGTAACTCAATTAGTCTAAACCCTCTGAGCTTGCCAAAGAAAAAACGACGTCGTTTCCTCTCTGTTGTTGTGCCCATCAGGTAGTGTATTGTGTACATTAGCCGATTTGCCACATCTAGTGACATGTGATTTTTTTGAGAATGATTGCCCATATTGTCTACAATTAACAAAAAATATGTTCATCATTCACGAAAATATTTTAAACGTAAATTGTTGTCAATAATGAAAAAAAAATCATTGATTAATTATTCCAAGCAATATAAGTGATCGTGTTTTAAGAAAATATTTTTTAAATCATTTATTTTTTCATAAAATAAACGGAATATAATACTGCACAAGATCTCCCCTTGCTAGATACATTCAACCTCTAAACTATGTTCTTCTTCACCTTTGTCTTCCACAAGAATGGTATGGATTGTGACCATGCTAGTGCAATGAGTAGTGAGGAGGGAGGGAGAGAGAGAGCCCGCCCTACCCCTTCTTCTATCTTGCTTAGTTAAACAAAAAAGGAAATGACACAAATGATTCATAAAGTTTGACCTAATATATAACGCGATCCCTTAATTTTTTGTTCAATGTGGCTTAACTGTAACTCAATGTGTAACGTGGTTCATGAACTTTCAATTTGTTCGATGTGATCCTTGCACTTTTGGTACATAATCAGTATAATCTTCGAATTATATGAGAACATTTAATGTTAACCCTATACTTGCCTTAATGGAATGACAAAATTTAATACTTTTGTATTGTTTGGAGACTAAGTCTAGCATATATCAAAAGTTCAATAATTACATTGAATAAATTAAAAGTTTAGGGATCATATTGCATGTTAAATTAAAGTTCAAGAACTAAAATAAACAAATTAATAGTTTGGGCATTATATTACACATTTTGTCAAAGTTCAACTACTATTTGTGTCATTGTCCCCAAACAAAAACACCAACTTTTATAAAATGCTAAATGGCTTAATAAAAACCAAAAAAATAAGAAAACATGTTTTTATCAATCCTTGATTGAAGGAAAATCTTGTAATTGATGAGATACAAAAATGAATCTCGCACATGTTTATATTTGGTTAAATTTGAGTATTGTTCATAACCTGTAACTCAATAATCAATGACGTGATTTGAGGAAGTTTTCTCAACGAGAGATGGAGGATAATATATAGCATAAAGAAAGAATGGTTTATGACGATAGGAATGACGATAAGGACTCATATCATTCATCACGCTTTCCAAATGAAACATCTTTCGTGCTACCAAAAATAAATTAAGAAAAACATTTTGTCTGATATCAGCAATTTCTGCCTCCTAGGTTACGTTAGCGATTATGATAAAATTCATGATAGGATAAGATTTATCCTATCTTGCTCCTAGGTTAGGAATGACGATTATATCATTCATGAAATAAAATCTTTCGTGCTACCAAAAATAAATTAAGAAAAACATTTTGATAGGATAAGATTTATCCTGATAGGATAAGATTTATCCTTCTTGCGTTTGGTTCCTATTTAAGATAGGAAAAAGCCGGATAAAATTATCTCATGAATGAGGTTGGATAAATGTTGATAGAATTTCTAATATTGATAATAAGAAAGTTATTTTTCTCAAATAACAAATTTCTTAAATGAACAAAACTAAAATTATATTTCAATATAAATAATATTTGAATTATAATATAAGAAATTCAAAATAACAAAAAATATCAATTTAGTTTTTTTATCTTTTTATTTATATATTTGAATTTAATTATATCTTACAATATAAATTCAATACATAAATATATATTTATTTGCATATTTTATGTGTTTTAGTATTTTAGGTATATTAGTATAATTTTCTATTTAATAAAATTTTATTTGAGAATGATGGAAGGGGAAGAAAGAAATTTAAAAAAAAAAAAAAAAAAACTAATTAAAAATAGAGTAAAATACATTAAAAATAAAGTAGACAAAAGTGTTGTGAGAGATTTTTGTCATCTTCATTAAAAAATTCGTGGTTCATTTATATTGATATAATATGAATATATTTGACTTTATTACTGTAATTACAAAACAGTAAATAGCAAAATATCATAAATTCTATATCATATTTTTTCCACTCCTATTTTGATAAGAAATCTACACAACCAAACTTAACCTTAGGGTCATCCTTTCGGCTCATACAATCGCTAGACCTAATCACGAGCCTAACCGTCACGGGTCTACCAAGGCCATTCAGGGCTAGAATGGGCCAAAGACCCCTTTTATATGGGTTTGGACTAAACATTTTACTTTTAAACATGGCCTGAAAAGTTAAATTGAATTTATATGCGATGAGAGGATATGGGCTTTAAGTTAGACTAGGCCTCAACTCTCCGTCCTAATCGAAGCCTCCCTTGATCATTTTCGATGAAAGCTGGGGCTACACTTTTGGTCGATCAAGAGGAAAAACACTTGGCACATTTTATCATTTCCTTCTAATGCCAACCAGCCATACACCTGTGCAAGTTCAATACATTGATCACCAAGTTGTAGTTCTTGCTGCAAGTGTGCATAGAGGCTATTCTCGAGATGATAGATTTCAAGGTGGGTCGAATTCTTAGCCCATGAAACTAGCTTAGTCCACCTTTAGATTGGTTCGGTTATTGGGTTGTCCTGCAAACTGACGGTATTATATTTTAATGGTTTTTGCTATATATATATGGTTATTACGATTCCTTTCTTGGAATCTAGAACTAATTAGAATCGGTTGATCCAGTTCTCCAGCTGAACCAGAACTGATGCACATCCTTATGCTTATCACACGTACTAAGTAGGACATAGGCTCTTTCATTTCCTTGCACCTTTTTTAAAAACTTCATACCCTTCGCCCTATCGAGCCTCGTTGGCTCGTGGTAATTGAATCCTACTGTCACGACTACCAATTAAACTAATCTATGACAAGAAATACAAGAAAAGAGGAGGAAATTGTCTGTATATTCATTGATTTGTATACAAGCACGTGAATGCATTTATAGTGCAGGAATGGAAGAGAATAAAAAGGAAATAATATACAAAGAATTATAAATTTCCTATTTACTAAAACTATCACATATTCACTAAATCAATCGGTCCACAATTAGAATCAATCCACAATCACAATCTTCAACTGTATCTCCAACACTCCCCCTTAAGCTAATGGCCTATATATATCGAGGACACCTAACTTGCTCAATAAGTAAGTATGTTGTCTTTGACATAATGGCTCAGTGAAAATGTCTGCAGGTTAATCTATCGTTCCAATACCGTTTGCTATGAGGACTCCTTCTTTGATATTGTCTCGTGTGAAGTGGCAATCAACTTCTATATGTTTCGTCATTTCGTGAAAAACTAGATTTGCTGCCAATTTTAGTGCAGCATCGTTGTCACAAAATAATTCAGTTGGTCCACTAACCTGTAACCCGAGATCTGAGAGTAATCTTCGAATCCAAACCACTTCACAAGTTGTTTTTGCCATGGCTCGATACTCTGATTCGGCCGATGATAATGACACAGTCGATTGCTTCTTTGTCTTCCACGAGATTAATGACTTTCCCAACTCGATGCAGAAACCAATAATTGATCTTCTGGTCATTAGACAAGTAGCATAATCCATATCACAGAAAGTTGTCATCTTCATATTGTAGTCACGGGATAAGAAAATTCCAAGTCTCGGACATCCCTTCAAGTATTTCACAACCTTTAGGGCTACATTCATATGAGATTGTTTTGGACCATGCATAAATTGACTGAGTATCTACACTGCATAACATATATTGGGTCTTGTCATGGTAAAATATATTAATCTACCAACAAGTCGCTGATATCCTGACGGATCTTTGAGCAGTGGGTCCTCGATAGATGAAGAAGAGTTCAAATCATATTCATGGGTAGTCAACTCGGCATTATGCTCAGCTAGTTTGATAGCTGGTTTGCATCGGATAATCCAGCTTCATAAACAATTTCGTGGATGAACTTCCTCTGATTGAGATTGATATCTTTATCGGATTGAGCAATTTCAGTCCCAATAAAATATTTGGGCGGTCCAAAATTATTGATATGGAAAGTAGAATGCAAATATTTTTTAAATCTTGCAACATGAGAGTCATTGTTTCCCATAACAAGTATATCATCAACATATATCAGCAAATAGATTGATAAATTACCTTATGCAAATAGATTGATGAATTACCTTCCTTCCATGTAAACGGGGCATAATCATGCTTAGAATGCCAAAATCCTGCATTAGTCAGCGCAGTAGTGAACTTGGTGTACCACTGCCTAGATGCATGTTTCAATCCGTACAATGATTTGCGTAGATGACATACCGAGACTCCTCCTGTCTGCATAATTCCTGTGGAAGCTCCATATAGATCTCTTCATCTAGATTGCCATGAAGGAATGCATTATTAGCATCCATCTGATGTAATGACCAATTTATGATGGCTACAATGGATAAGAAGGATCATATTACACGTTGAGTTAAAGTTCGAGAACTACAATAAACAAATTAATAGTTTGGGCATTATATTGCATATTTGGTCAAATTTCAACTACTATTTGTGTCATTGTCCCCAAACAAAAACACCAAATTTTATAAAATGCCAAATGGCTTAATAAAAACCGAAAAAATAAGAAAACATGTTTTTATCAATCCTCGATTGAAGGAAAAGCTTGTAATTGATGAGATACAAAGATGAATCCCGTGCATGTTTATATTTGGTTAAATTTGATCGTGAGTTTTGTAATCAATGACGTGATTTGAGGGAGTTTTCTCAACGAGAGATGGAGGATAATATAGCATAGAGAAAGAATGGTTTATGATGATAGGAATGACGATAAGGACTAATATCATTCATCACACTTTCCAAACGAAACATCTCCGATGCTACAAAAAATAAATTAAGAAAAACATTTTGTCTAATATTAGTCATTTATGCCTCTTAGGTTACATGTAGCGAATATGATAAAATTCATGATAGGATAAGATTTATCATATCTTGTGTTTGGTTCCTATTTAAGATAGGAAAAGCCGGATAAAATTATCTCATGAATGAGGTGGGATAAATGTTAATAGAATTTATAATATTGATAATAAGAAAGTTATTTTTCTCAAATAACAAACTTCTTAAATGAACAAAACTAAAATTATATTTCAATATAAATAATATTTGAATTATAATATAAGAAATTCAAAATAACAAAAAATAACAATTTAGTTTTTAATCTTTTTATTAATATATTTGAATTTAATTATATATTACAATATAAATTCAATACATAAATATATATTTATTGCATATTTTATGTGTTTTAGTATTTTAGGTATATTAGTATAATTTTCTATTTAATAAAATTTTATTTGAGAATGATGGAAGGATAAGAAAGAAATCAAAATAATAATTAAAAAATAGAGTAAAATACAATAAAAAAGAAAATAAAAATAAAGTAGACAAAAGTGCCTCGAGAGATTTTTATTATCTCCGTTCAAAAATTCATGATTAATTTATATTGATATAATGTGAATATATTCGACTTTATTACTAATCACAAAACAGTAAATAACAAAATATCATAAATTTTATATCATATTTTTTCCACTCCTATATTGATTATAAATTTACACAACCAAACTTAACCTTAGGGTCATCATTTTGGCTCATACAATCGCTCAACCTAATCACGAGCCTAACCGTCACGGGTCTACCAAGGCCATTCAAGGCTAGAATGGGCCGAAGACCCCTTTTAGATGGGCTTGGACTAAACATTTTACTTTTAAACATGGCCTGAAAAGTTATATTGAATTTATATGTGATGAGAGGATCCGGGCTTTAAGTCAGACTCGGCCTCAACTCTTCGTCCTAACCAAAGCCTCCCTTGATCATTTCCGATGAAGGCCGGGGCTACACTTTTGGTCGATCAGGAGGAAAAACGCTTGGCACATTTTATCATTTCCTTCTAATGCTGACAAGCCATACAGCTGCGCAAGTTCAATCCATTGATCACCAAGTTGTAGTTCTTGCTGCAAGTGTGCATAGAGGCTATTCTTGAGATGATGGATTTCAAGGTGGGTCGAATTCTTAGCCCATGAAACTAGCTCAGTCCACCTTTAGACTAGTCTAATTATTAGGTTGTCCCGTGAACCGAGGTATTATATTTTAATGGTTTTTGCTATATATATGGTCATTACAGTTCCTTTCTTGGAATCTAAAACTAATCAGAATCAGTCAATCCAGTTCTCCGGATGAATCAGAACCGATGCACACCCTTATGGTTATCGCAAGTACTAAGTAGTATATAGGCTCTTTCGTTTCCTTGCACCTCTTTTTAAAACTTCATACCCTTTGCCCTATCGAGCCTTGTTGGCTCGTGGTAATCGAATCATACTGTCACGACTACCGATTAAACTAATCTAAGTCCCCATTTGCTCGGGACAGCGCACGGTATTCCACCATGTTTTAAAGTGCCAAAGGATGTCCTAATTCACGGCTCTCTCCGGGCCGTACCGAGAGAGAAACAGCGGAGCAAGGGTGAGGGGAAGAAAAGAGCGGGAACCGAAAAAGACCTAACCAACGGATTAGGCCCACCACATAACACCTTAGGCAAGGCGAATAAAAGCTTTAAAATCACGAGCAAATTGGAACACAATCCAAAGGAGCAGCTAACGATATTACATTCAACCTGCGATATTACAGCTGGGTCGGACGAAAGAACGAATTCGAACACGATCGGTCCTAACGCCTTACCCGATGCGTTTGCCTCTGTCACGACTTGCAGGCTGATAAACTGCTCTTTCGAAATCCATACTGAAAAACCCCCCAAGATATAAGAGGTTGGGAGAGAAGAAAAGAGACGTGGCCGAACCGAACCAGCCTCCTGATAAGAAATTTGCCGATACACTAATGCCAAAGGGTCCTCAGTTGCCCAAAACCCCAAACGCCTAATACAGAGCTACTAGCATTCTTTCATAAAAACAAACGTCCTCCGCCGTCAGTCGTCGTGGCCATTAATGGACAGCGCCAGGATCGCTTTTCCCCGGAGACGCAGGCTAGAGCAATGGACTTCGGGATGTGGGGAATGGAGGCCGCTGGGAAAGGGGATTCCCAGGGCTCAGAGGGAGTGGCAACAATGGCAGTTCCTCAGCTTTAAAAGGGAAATGAAAGGCCAAAAGAGAAAGAGAGAGAGAGAGAGAGAGAGAGGGTATCTTCCGAAGCATATGCTTGAAGCATTACTGATCTGATTGGATTGCTGACCCATCACTGTCCTCCAATGGCCTTTCCGTTTTGTTAAATTTTCCTTTTGTGAACTCGTGATTAGGATTGACGGTGAAAAGGTGGGCTCTCTCTGGAAAGTTGTGGCAGCCTCCTTGCCACCAGGCCCACCACCCGCATTTCGGGTTGATTACCTCGTTTTCGGATCCTAATTGAGCCCATTATCGTGTTTATGCTCTTTTTTTCAAAGTGTGCATCATTTTTATGTCTACTTTAATCCGACACCGGGAGAGGTGACGACCTTTGGGGGCGGCAAGGGTCGAGTCGCAAGCCGTTGATAATTCTCGGCGGAAAATATTCAACAAAAAAATTCATCAAAAAATGGTTTTTTTGTCACGTTTATGATTGAGAGGGATCACTTTTTTCTTAGATTATATAGCGTATGTGAAATTCACAAATTAAGCTGAATTTTTTCTTCTGTAAATATGCTCATCTTCTTAATAAAAGCACGGTCAAGCATATATTTTACATGGCTTTTTTTAACGCACGTTGTCCATCACAAAAGACCTGGTTTTACATGGCTATCAAACTTTTTTTGTATGCATGTGGAGTAGAAGAATGGACGAATGTGTGAAACTTGAGTAAGCAATTATTTATTTATTTGAAAAAGGGCATTTTTTTACTCAGATAAAATAAAAAAAAGCCCCATCAAAATTTGTAATGTATTCAGAATCCGAAAGTTATGAAAAGTTATATACAAATCTACATATTAACATTTTATTATTGTAAAAAAGTCCAATTGTGTCAGCCGTGAAAATTAAATTGAAGAGTTAAATGATCAAGTGCAAGCAAATGGGTGTTCCATATCGTTGGTTGGATAGCATATTTATAACAAAGCACTGGTCATTTTTATAATAGCACTTTTATTGGGACAACAAATATATCGGTGTCCAATCATGCGCATTTGTTCTATAAATAGGCATCTGCCTTCACTCAATCATCTCGAAACCCTTTTTTCACAGTAGACCTTTTATATTGTAACTTCAACAATGGTAGAAGAGAAACACTTCCCTCTGTGCTTGTATCTCGAAGTTTTTTGTAAGTTCTATTTGGACAACAAACCATTTGTCATTTCTTCTTATAAGTCTTGTAAAAGTTCTACTCTGAAAAAAGGACTACGAGGTGACTGAGTGAAGGTAGATGCCTATTATAAAACAATGCACGTGATTGTACAGTGATATCTATGTAATTACGGTTTTTTTAAAAAAAAAAAGGTCAGTGAACAGTAATTGGACGTGCTGTTATAGTGTGCTTGATTTTGGTATACTAATTGAACAATGTTTTGTCTGCTGTGTTGTGCTACGATACCGTGCTGCTGTAGTTTCGACAGACCATTTGCTCCGGGTGATTTTATTTTTTTCATCATTTGATAAGTTGATTCCATAACGATCGTCTTCATTTTGTATTACCGCTATGGTGCAATTGGCTGGAACTACTGTTGGAGCCTTTGATTTCTAACAGGATTCGTTCCATGACTGCAACATCATCATCTTGTGATTTTGTGACTGTCAGCTGTGTAGAAATGTGTGTGTGTGTCTGTCTGTGTGTCTATATATATATATATATAATGAATTTGAGAAAAGCAGGCAATAATAGGCCAATTATTATGCTTTATCCAAAGAAAATACACCGATCGTGGTTTCGACCGGAAGATCACTCTGCCATTGAGCCCTGCATAATCCAATCATTTCACATGGAGCATGGAATTTTTTATTCACAGTGTTATTTTATTTCTCCAAAATAAAGAAATGGCAAAGCTACTCGCCTCTCTTTATAATTGGATCGAAAGGTGTCATGTCACCCTAGCGTTGGGCTCTGCCATCATGCTTCTTGCCTGCTCGAGGGAGTCAACTGGTGCATTGATTAAGGAGAAACAAAACGAGAAGAGAATCGATGGAAGGAGGCCGGATGCAATGTTCGAGCATAGTAGGAGTCCTAGCAGATGAAAAAATTAACCAACGGATGCATGAAAAATTGATACGATACACTCTATAATAAATCAATTGAGAAGTTAAAGTGCATAAGATGCGGCTTATTCTGTATTTGAATTATAACATCTCGTGAACATTGGTTACACCATGCCCACGCCTTTATCAGTCAAATTTAACCCATAATGCATATAAATGGTGCGATGTACACACACTCACGATAATTAATTGATTCATTGGTTTGAATACTCCATGCTATAACAGGGAAAACAAATGAATAGTAGGTGCTAAACACTATTTGCCTAGGTAATTATTCAAAAAGTCTTAATACTATTTTATGATAGTCAATTTAGTTATAAACTTTTTAATTGTGTCAATTTAGTCATCAACTTTTTGACAATTTGCCAATCTAGTCAATATGGCAAATTTTGTTTGGGGATCGTTGATATAAATATCAATTGTTTTATGGGGTGTGATTGGTGTTGATATATACAATTTTTTTTTTTATTCCCCCCACCCCCATTAAGAGCCAATGGGCCCTTGCTGGTTGTTGGTCAAGGCCCAATGCCCTTGACCATTGAGCGAAGGTTGCAAACCTTACCAAATTTGGGCGAGGATCGTGACGCCCTCGTCTATGGTTGGCAAGGTAGGTGGGCAATGCTCTTCCCTTTCAGCTAGTGGAGGGAAATAGGAAAAAAGAATGAAAAGAAAATAAAATGAAAAAATCAATAAAAAATCCCATATAATATAAAAACTTACAAAAACTAACTATGTCAATGCCGTTCATATTACATAGTATGGTTGGCGTTTATTTTGGTAATTTTCATGTAAAATTGACCATAAATACTAAATTGATAAATCATCTAATTGTTTAGGAATAAATTGGTATAATCGAAATATTTAAACTGAATTGACCAATTTAGAATATGATTGAAACTTTTTAGACAATTTTTCTTAGTTCACCGTAGTAATTTTCCACCTATTAGCTCTCGCTCGGTTTCTCTTTCTCCAGATTAATCTGTTTGTATCCGATAACCAATGTGCAAAATGCAATTTAAGCTGGATCAGGACCAACACTTGGATTTTTTTGGTGCACATAAGCTCATTATATACTCGTTGAATTTTATGGACTGGACACATGTTCCGGTTGATCCAATGATTGAGGCTAGCTAGTCCCATTGGGCCCACGTACTAATTTTCAGAGATAATGGCACAGCTAATCATCGAATTTTTTTTCAATTTGCTCAATCTCGTCTTTATGCCTTTTTAGTTTTTTTTTTTTATTAGTTAAGGTGGTGCCCAAACTATGTTTTTTTTTTTTTTTTTTTTTTCATTTTTTCCAGTTGTTGGTTCTTTGAAAAAAGGTATGAGATAGGCATTCGATTGTGATATGGTGCCAACATGGCATCCTACGGATGTTTTACTTTTTTTTTTTAAAACATACAAAACAAAAATAAATGTCTTTAAAACAAAAAAGAAGTTTGAAATCTATAAAAAGAGAGAGACCACCAACCCCAGCAAGCACCGGTGCCACTTATTGGGGCCAGCAGCCACAGTCTAGTCGTTGTTGTTGACAACCCCGGCAAAGGTCGACCAAGATTGCTCGACCTCGCTTCAAATGGCCTTGATGGCCATCACTTCCCTCTCGACTTTGTCCTTGTTTGCTCACGTGATTCGATCGAAGGCAGTAATGGCCTCATCGTGGTTGGTTGGAGACTAGCAAGTACTCAACCATCCTCATCGATGCTCGGGCAAAGTTGCTGTAGTTTTATGCTTAGAGTTTTTATCTTTTGTTTCTCTCTAAAAAGGTCTAATAATTTAACTCAGCCAATATCCGACATGATGCTCAAACAGGTGGGTTGAGGCAAATTTGATTAAATTCGAATAAACTCATTTACATGCAATGCAAATTTAGTGACTCGTATCTAAATAGATTCAATTCATATTACTAAAACATTTTCATATTCAAACCCATTTTGCGAAAACTCATACCAAAACTGAAATTATGATGTAGACTGGGATTGGGTCGGAGAAAATGAGAAAAGAGTAAAGCGGGTTGGGTTTAAGTAAGTTGTAAATTCATTTACTAAATATAACAGACTCACATAATACCTTAGTTCGTTATATATAAGCTAAGAAATAAGTGCATGACTCATTTTGACAGGCTTAGCGCTTGTATTGCGATCTGCGCCCAATGTCCTTTGCATTTGTACTAGAAGGCTAACTCAAAAGGGGATACAAAAAAACTAGGAAGAAAAATGCTGGAACGAGATTGAATAAAAATCGAAGGTTACCACCGCACTAACGGCGCCGTTACGTCCCTAGTCGACGACCGGTATCGACGAGGAGACAGCGTCATGGTCTGAGAAGCACGTGCGGTCTGGTCCGGTCGAAGTTGACGTGGCTCTCCTACCGAGGAAACGGTAAAACGACACGGCTGTCACGAAGAGAGACGGACTCACAGGCCCTTGACCTAAAGGAAAAGAAAAAGAGCGAAAAAGCCCAGGCCCACATGCAGGCGGTCGCAGCATGCGCTCCGTGACCATTTCAAATTTCGGTATTCGGCCTTCGTCCAAAGCTCTAAACAAAAGACTATTTCAATGCACAACCCGGCTTGGATCATGCAGGCGGTCCACCAAATGCGTGCCACTGTCCATAAAAAATACAATCTATCCCGATCATCTCCGGATTGCTTCATCCGCCACGCCTAAAAAGGAGTAAAAAACAAAATCTAATCTGAAATTCTCGAGTGTCCAATTAATTTACATAAGTGGCAGAGATTTTGTCCACGTCGAGAAAAGGGTTGAGGTGATTTGACCTAACATGTAGGATTGCGAAAGAGTGACGTTGAATCGATTTTTTTTGGAAAAAAATTAGGAGATTGAATTGCACAATACGGCTTCAATATGATGAATACCATGTGAAAACTTTGTTGCTATTTTGATTTTTGTACTCCTAATGAGCATCTGTTTTGGTAGCACATGGTGTCAACTTAGTTGATAATAATTTATAGCACAAAAAAAAAGAAAAAAGCTTAGCTGATAATTGGGGTGGGGGGAGAGAGAAGAACCGGATTGGTGGGGGCGGCCCGAGTTGCTAGGGTGCGCAGGTGGGTGACCTGCGCACCCCGCGAGTTAGGCAGGACGGGAAAAGCAAAGCGGACGGGGGTAAAAAACAGAAATTGTTTCTTTTTTGTTTCTTTCTTTTTCCCCAGATAGAAGGGAAAATCGATTATAATTAGGAGGAGTTGGCAGGAAAAAAAAAAAAGGAAAAAGAAGAAAAAAAAGAGGAGAAAGAAAAAAAAGGAAACAAACGCACGGGGTGCGCAGTTTAGCCAACCCACCATTGTCGGAGCAGCTTCGCTTGCGCCTTGCGGGTGGTGAACCGATCAAGGTTGTTCCCCTATTTCGGTCCCCACCCTTCCTCTCTCTCTCTCTCTAAATCTGCATGGACCTCCATTTCTGACACTCGGAGACCTTCGCTCTCCCTCTCGCCCTCTCTCTCTCTCTCTCTCTCTCTGTGTGGAATCTCTCTTCGTCTCTGATCTGGTCTCTCTCTCTCTCTATCTTCTGCGATTTGATTTTGTCTTGTGCCGATTCGCCTGCGACCTCGTCTTGACGCGGCGGTGGCCGGATTCTCTCCTCGCGCAGGTTGCCTGGGAATTGGAATGGCGGCTCCACCGGCGAGGGCACGAGCCGATTACGATTACCTCATCAAGCTCCTCTTGATTGGCGATAGCGGTAAAACTCTCTCTCTCTCTCTCTCGATAGGGCTAAAAGTCTGGGGGATGCGCAGCCTTAGATCTCCGATTCTGCGCTGCCTGATTTTGATTCTTCGATGCGGAGATGTTTCGCGCGGCTTGATCCCGTGAAGGCCGGTCTTAGCTCGGTCCGTCTTTACTTTTTTCTTTTTTTTCTTTTTTTGATTTTTTTGGTTTTGGGTGAGGTGAATAGGAAAGGGGGTCGCGCAACTCCGTGCTTTGGTATGGATCTGTTGATATTTGGGGATTCGACGTGAGGAAGTGCCGACATTAATGAAATTGCTGATGAAGCATTTGTTTTCTGAATGACATTAAATGAATTTGGCCCTAGTCTAGACGCCGATGATCATCATTAGTTCCCATTGTTCGGTGGGATACGTCACGCATCTAGTTGTACAGTAGAGGGAGTCCAGGCATTTGGCTTCTGCCGTTGTGCTTGTTTTACTGGCTGCGTTGTTGGATTCCGGACATTGCGAGCTCTGAGAAAATTATGGTTGCGACACAGTGGGAAGGCGGTATTATTTGATATTTGCCATTTAAGAGGGACTTCTATCGCCTCAGGCAGTTGGGAGCTGGCCTTTGTGGTGTTTGGGAGGATGGGAGTGGGGTTTGGGGGTTGTGAGGGAATTTCGGCAGTCGGGCTGAAGTTGCTATGAAGTTTACAGCTGGTATAATGAATATGGCGTGTTGTCATTGCTATAGTGAGTTGTCGATTGGAACGAGTCGTGATTCTAGCAAGATTAACAATGACTGTGAATTTGGAGCTTACCATTGCTATCTTTATCCTTGGTGCTTCTATTGCTCTGTGGTTAGAAATCGTATGAGTACAACCTCATCTTTGAGATCTGTAACCATTCTGCTAACGTGGGATCCTGATTATGATTTTTTGCTCCAAATGCGTAACATTCTCACATGTTGGTATATACCTTGGCCAGGTGTGGGAAAGAGTTGTCTCCTATTGCGATTCTCAGATGGTTCGTTCACAACAAGTTTTATCACCACAATTGGGTGTGTATTCTTTGAACTTTGTTTCTTTCTCCCATAAGGTTTTCACTGATCTTCACATGTCATTTGTACCTAATGCAGCATAGATTTTAAGATAAGAACTATAGACCTTGATGGAAAAAGAATCAAGCTTCAAATATGGGATACTGCTGGTCAGGAGCGATTCCGTACAATCACCACTGGTAAGGTTTTGCAAATATTGGCAAGTGGACTCCACTATAGAAGATCAAGATAGCTTTAAAAGCTGGCCAAAGCCAAAACACTCTTTGTGTCGAATACTGGAATCCTTGCAATCATACAGACTACGATAACAAGTTTGATTCTTCTGAAAATGGTAGACATAATTTTGGTTAGCTGTATCTTCTAGATAAATTATGCAAAGAAAAAAAGATACTTCCAATGCAAAGTTGGCCTTATTGTATAGTAGATCTTGTTGGAAAGAATGTCCAGGTGAAGTGTGGACATTTTTAACATCTTTTCTTGGAAAGTTAGTATATCTCTGGGAGAGATCCTGTTACTTTTAAAACGTATAGAGCGCAATTCCAGCTTTAGTGCAGCTATATGGTAATCACAGAAAAGTTGACCTTGTTGGCTGCCAGCTCAGTCTGTAATTTGATTATGGGAGGTATTGCTCCCAGGTCTACATGTTGCATGGTTTGAGCTTTTGCGGCTCTCTTTGAGCATTGGGGCCGGGTTTTTCTGGCTGAGCTCTTGCTATTCCATAAAACAACAATCAAGGCATGGTTCATTGATGTCTTGGTCAAGATTTTCACTCCCAGTGGTTGCCTTTGCACTGGCCTTTGAGATGTAATTTGATTTAGTCACCTAGCAGTAAATGTGTTCTAGTCTATAATTAGTGGTTGGGTATTAGGACACTGGACACATGGCACTATAGTCCTGTATTTGCTCTTTGCAGAATGTTTCCTTATCAGGAAGCAATGAGGTTCGATTCCTTATAAATTGGTTTGATATAAGCTGCGTCACTGGCATTAAGTTGTGGACGTGGTGGTGCTAGATCCTTGTATGCACTAGTTCTGCAGTTATTTGATTTATTACTCATATTTTTAGCCTCGCTATTGATTGCTTCTTCACTAATTAAGTTTCTCATTTTTTATTATGTTACCAATATTTGAAGTTTGCACTCATATATGCTACATTTGTTTCCTCTACCTTCAGCTTACTATCGAGGAGCCATGGGTATTTTGCTGGTTTACGATGTGACTGATGAATCATCTTTCAACAGTAACTTTCTTTACCTCCCTCTTAGTAACGAACTTTGCATGTAGGTGTTAAGTCTGTTTATGTCTTTCTTTCTGTGTTTACTGCTTTGATTGGATGTGAATTAAGTTGGTGCATGCAGCTTTAAACTTTCTGTAGCATTTGAAATTTTTTTGGGAACTTGCATCCCATAATAGACACGGCATTATGTCATTTTTCAGACATAAGGAACTGGATTCGCAATATTGAACAGCATGCATCTGACAATGTTAATAAGATACTGGTTGGGAACAAAGCTGACATGGACGAAAGCAAAAGGGTATGTTGCATCTTACGCTTATCATCTCTCAAAATCTCTTTGTTAATGACACATAGAAAAGAGTGCTTTTGCCACAAGTTCAAGAGAAAACACAACTGCCTTTGCGCTGGCGATGCTTCTCTGATAAATCTATCATCTATGTCTAGCTATCATGCTTGATAACAAGCTCTCTGATATTTCTTCAGAAAAAGGAAAGGAATAGGAAAAGAAGGATAGGAATTTTTTAAATCCACCCACTTGCTCATCATCTTTGTGATATTTCTGTTCATGTTTAGGCTGTGCCTACCGCCAAGGGCCAAGCACTTGCTGATGAGTATGGAATTAAGTTCTTCGAGACCGTAAGTAGCAGCTTGCCGATGGCTTGATCTAATTGGAAGTCCCATTTATACACTGAAACATATTTTCCTGCAGAGTGCTAAAACAAATCTTAATGTGGAGCAAGTGTTCTTTTCAATAGCGAGGGATATAAAGCAGAGGCTCTCAGACACAGATTCTAAGGCTGAGGTATCTTCATTCACCACTCTACTCAGGAAACTTATTCCGAACTAAATCTGGCATCTATTTTTTTAATTCCTTCCTCTGGTTCTGTAATTACAGCATCCTTCAACTATTAAAATTAACCAACCGGACCAAGCATCTGGAGCTGGTCAGGTTGCATCGAGATCTGCTTGCTGTGGCTCGTAAGATGCAAGATGTGGGAGATTGTGATGGCCTTGACGCTGGCTTGAGAAGGGAGAAAAGGGCAAGGGGAGAAACTAATTGTGATGACAAGATCACAGTGTTTGTAATTTCCTAATTGTGATTCTTTCCAGATGGATTTATAGTGTGTGGAAAGTAGGTTCTCGAATTCTAAACATTTTTTACTTTGTGGCGGCAGACAGACGTGTTTATTCTATATAGCCGACGTTCCCTCCTCTCTTGCTCTCTCTGCTTCGGTCCTGTCTCGGAACGAAACAGGGTTTTTTGTGCGTGTCAGATATGAAATATGAGGCTGATGCTGATACAAAATACGAGGGTTTCGGAGGGTTTTGCTCATAACCCTCCCACGTTGAACAAACGCTGATGTACAATCGACAGATGAAATTTGATGTATTCACTTTTTGTTGCTTCGGAGGGAAATGAAGTATTTAACAACGAGCCAATGGCTTGTGATTTCCCCAAATAAAAGCCAGTGAAATCGTGTTCTAGAGGAGTCTCTGTCCTACACTGTCATCGGCTAAGGGATTCTTGAGAAACGAAGCCGTGAACCAGAATGAAGGAGAGTGAGGTTCTAGTGGTCGCCTGTGAACCAGAACAAAGGAGTGAGCTTTTAACCGTCGCCAGTTCCAGCTCGACAAAATGGGAGCACCACCGAAAGGGGTGTCAAATGCGGAAATTGAACCTCGACTTCCAATGTTCGGCTGTCCTTCCTCCCGATCCATGCGAACAGCTCACAATTGACCTCTGCTGGATCCATCGCCCATGGTCGTTCAACTCTTCAAGCAATCCGGATCTCAATTCATCCACGGACTTCCCAATCGACGGAGCTGCATCCAAGGTTTTGCCGATGGGTGTTCAAATTTCTGCTCAGGCCATGGCTTCTTCCAGAGAGCTTGCCATCAATCCAACCGAAAATGGTGAAACTGTGCAGTTGAATTCAGACTCGGCCATTAAGAGCGCTAAATCTGCAAAACGATGGTTTCATGGCTGACGAGTGTCGAAAGATTTGTTGTTACGTAAGCATGTCATGTGAAGAGAATCTTTTTCGGGCCTTTACCTGAACCAAACGGGAACCCGCGCCGTTGGCTACGATCTGATTGTGCAGGCAACATTGAAAGCAAGCTTCTTTGCTCAAAGCTTTTTCACGAGACAAATTCTCACCCCGGTACCACCTTTTTTTCACATCCATCATCACGCTCGCGTAGAGGAAAACCCGTATGCGATGGCCCTCATCGTCGTGCATCTCCTTGAGCTGGCGACACGGTCAATCTCTCGTGATGTTCTGCGCTTCGTCGAAGGAAATGGTCGAAGAAGCTCAGCTTGTCCCACATCGTAAACAGCGGCCGATTAAAAAGAGTTAATAAGCGTCACGCACGGGAGAGTTGATCGCCGAGCTCAGTAGCGTGAGTTTGTAACCCGAGCGGGGGCACCAAGGTGGTGGGACGTGGGCTCGAATCCTTTGGGCCGGGTCTGCAGAGGCTTCTTTCTGGCCCGCCCGTTCCAAGCAGAGAGCTGATCCATGTGGTCTGGGCGAAAGCTCGGGCCACGTGTATCCTAAAGCGGAGGGCACCGCGTGAGGCTGGTTTCACAGAGCAGCGAAAACCTCCCGCTCCCAGCAGTGGAAGGATAACGGGCCGGTGCCAAACAGCACCCGCTGTGGCCCAATGGGCCGAGTCCTACTGAACCGCCACCTTTTTTCTTTTTCGGCTTTTTGGACTTGTTCTCAGAATCTTCTTTAAGTTGCATAACTCGAATTTTATATTTAAATTGCCTTTGTAAATCTAGGTTCTTTGTTCAACATGATTTTTTATAAAAAAAATTATTTAAATTAAAAGTGATTTGATTTGTATGACATCGGCGTATTATATAGAGAGGTGTAAGCTAAATTTTAAAAAAATGGCCTTACCTTTACATGAACACGTGGCGAAGATCGGTTCTTTTCCATGATGCCATCTACTAGTACAGCTAAGGAAGAATCAACTGAACTATTGCTAATAGAATTGAATCCGTGATTTTATTCATGATGGGATTTGTTGTGTACATTAAGACAGTAAGAATGAAGTATACAATCAATGCAAATTTCAACGGGACCTTTTGTATAGCTTCTAGATCGCTCATTATAATTCAAAGCCGAAAATCCATGGTGCAACCCTTTTCATAAATGATGTTTACATGAAACATGATTAAATAATAAACCCACCGATTAAATAATAAACCCATCAAATGGGTGGGTTTGGTCGAAAATAATCCAATTCAAATTGACCTATTTATTAGTACTACAATTGCAGAGACTTGGAATCGACCCAACTTAAACTTGACCCAACCCAAGCTCCATTCTTAGCAATTTTTTTCATTAAATTGTTACTTTGAAGTAGACACATCAAATGTGTGGGTTAGGTCAGGTTGAATATGATCCAACTCATATTGGTGGTGCATATTCATGTAGTGTAGATTTAGTGATCCATACTCGACCCGACTAATACCCAAATTGACTCGTATTGCTAAAATCCATTAATATTCTAGAAAAACACACACCCACTTTAACCTCTATGCTAATTAGATAAAAACTTCAAAAATAAATAAATAAATAAATAAATAATAGTAAAAAATATAAAAAAACCTATAAATTGAAATATTTATAAAGAACCCGACCAACAATATATATATTTATAAAAAACTTAAGGTGGATAAATCCATTTTGCAACTTGGATATAATGAGCCCAATTTCATGTGGGTAGTTATTTTATTTTTAAATGGTTTACAAATGAGTTAAGAAAAAAAAAACTCAAAAAAATAGATTATTAGTAACCAATAATTTAACCCATTTTTAGAAACCAACACCCACTCACGATGCGGTCTAATTCTACGAACATTTTGGAGGTCTTCAGGGATCAAAATTGATGTTCATAAGATCCTATGAAAGCTATTGTATGCAAGTGCATGAGATTAGGGGCAAGCGCAAAGAAAAAGACCTTGAATTCAAACACAATACATGTGGAATTAGAATAATACATGATATACGATGCAACTAGAAAGTATAACAGTAAAAATGGATCTCCAATATTTGATGTCATATCTGTATATTCCATTTTAATGAAATCTTGAACTTCTAAAACTAAAGCACAATACAAAGCAGAAGAAATCTAGAATGGCGAGAAGCTACTTGCTCTGCTATGTGAAAAGCAGAACACCAACAATGACAAAGCTTTAACATCGTAGGCGTTCGGCAGCAAAATAGGAAATCAATCAGGAAATCAATCAAGACAGGTTTCAGTTACGTGCATCAAATCAAGTAAAACGCAAAAAATCAAAACCCACATTGGGTGCAAGACAGCACAAAAGTCCACTGAACAAGAAACCAATGGATTACCTCGAGAAATTACCTAAGCTTCAAAGAGTGAATGATACGCTGGGAGAGAATATTAGGGTTCGTAAGCAAGAGCTGGAAGGCCTAGAATCGCACTAGAGCTCGACATTGGATCAACAAGACTCTACAAGAACCGCGAACTAACAAAATTCAGGGAGATGACGACGACAATAGGATGATGGATGAGGGTCAATCATACGCTCGTAGAGTAGCTTTGACTACGCTGTTGAGGCAAATATCGATGCCCAGGAGCTAGATTTTCATGGGGTGAAGCCAAAGCTCATTGACCTTTTGGGGAGCAGCAAAGCCTGCTCGGAGGCTAGTTGCAGAGGCAGCTTGGAGGCAAGTAGCAGAGGTGAGTGGCAGAGGCGAGCGAAGGAGGCAAGCAGTCGAGGCAGGCAAGTATATGAGGAAACTTTGCATTTCAGCCTTTTAGGTTAGCTATTTGGGCAACTTAATGTTGAAAATGCGTTGACCCATTTTCCACCAATATAATTTCAGCTTAAAATTTAGGGAAAAATCCAAATAAGGACTCGAAGTGGACTAATTTTTTCAAATAAGGACTTCAAATGAACTTTGTGTCAGATAAATACCTAAAGTGGATCTATTGTCTCAAATAAGGACCAAAAGTAGTTGAATCGATTCCAAATGAGGACCTGAGTTTGCTAGTCAACCAAATATTCAATGAATCCAAAACATCTAGTTTTAGCTCAAAGGAATGCTTGGAATTATTGTAGTAAGACCTTATTGAAATTTTCAATTCTCAATGGGCTTGTAAAGCTTTTTATGTCAATAAGCGTGCCGAGCAAAATCGAGGGAAAATGAGATTGGTCATTAACTACCAGCCTCTTAATCTTTTTTTCCAGGATGATAAATTCCCTTTATTGTTCTGCATCATAAACCAACACTTTCAATGGAAAGTGCTTCCTTTTGGTTTAAAAGTTGCTCCATCACTATTCCAAAAAGCCATGTGTTGAATTTTTCAACCAATTCTGTCAAGTGTAGCAGTATACATTGATGATATCCTGCTTTATAGTCCTGATGAGCAATCACACTGCCAGCTTCTTGAACAATTTGCTGAAATTGTGAAGAAGCATGGAATCACGCTCTCTTAGAGAAAGATGACTATTGCCCAAATATTAATTGAATTTCTTGGTATGCATCTTAACAAATGTACATACTATTCATGGCCACATATTGCCCAGGAATTGTTGAAATTTCATGACCAGAACTTCACAACAAAGCAAGTTCAGCAATTTCTTGGGATAATCAATTATCTTAGAGATTTTGTTCTAAATATTGCAAAACTGTTGATCCCAATGCAAACAATGCTGAAAAAGAATTCTCCACCTTGGGGAAAATCTCAGATTGATGCAGTTGCTAAACTCAAGGAGATCATGTAGTCTCTTCCTCCATTACAAATCCCATCAACAAGAAAGAGAATTCTCCAGACTGACGCCAGTGATGAATACTGGGCCGTCGTCCTGTTCGAAGAAATTGATATTAAGAGGCATCTGTGTGCCTATAAAAGTGGTAAATTTTTTCAAGCTGAAATGCATTATCATTCCACTTTTAAAGAAATCTTGGCAATAAAAAATGGGATAAAAAAATTCGAGTTCCATCTTATTGGCCATCAATTCCTGGTAGAATTGGATATGGCATATTTTCCTCAGATGACCAAGTTCAAACAGAAGCAGGTTCCAAATTCCCAACTGCTTTGATGGGCTAAACGGTTTTCAAAATATTCTTTTGAGACTAAACACATTGTTGGGGATAAGAATGTACTTGCAGACTTCTTATCAAGACTAAAGGCATTAGCAGAAATCAACATGTACATCATGAGGCATGCTTTCCATACTTTTCATCACAATGGGAAGTATAAGATTGAGAAGATCAAAGATTGGCCAAGTTGGCGATACCCTGCGGAGATTATTGAACAGATCTAAAATGACAGCCTCACTGAAAATCTAGATAAACTCATGTGGCAATGTCACACAGATCTGTTCCGCTTTAATGGAGGTTCAATTCTTTATCCTTTTGGATTGAATGCAGACTATCCGTTTATTCATCCCTTTATTTGAAAGGAAGATGATTTTTCTGACCAACTTCGATGGTTATTATGGTACTTAACCAATAAGTACTTAATAACTATTGAAATTCCAACCAGAAGGTTCATTGCTAATCTCACCAGGATATTTGCACTCGGCAGAGGTAAGATTAAAAACGAAAATGACAATTTTTTTTAAGATTTCCTTAATTGGTTTTATTCTCTAACTTATTGGAAATGACTCATCGAGAAAGAACTGAGAACCACACAGCCAAACCCTGAAGTCCACACCATTAAGTTCTTTAGACGACCTTGGCATTTTTTTTTTCACAAATAATGCCAACATCATCAATGCCCCCACATACTATATGTACCACATCCTATAAGCCTCAGCTAGACAACAAACAAGCTTGGGTTTACAAATCTTATCTAGGATCTATTGGATGTTGTGAATACCAAACCGAGAACTTTAGAGAATTTTGTGCCAATAAAATAAAACCATTCCTCCAGATGCATGGAATTATAATGTACCCACTGCATGGGATCATTATAGCTTCACTGAGGAAGCCACAGAAGCTCTAGCAGAGTTTAGATAGGCATCATTATCACAAGAGATGGTAGACACAACTGACATTGCGTAATCCTCTCAAGACCCCTATGCTAAATGGGGAGGTCCTCTTTCTCAAGACCCTTATGATCAAGGATCTTTGTCCTTATCTCAAAGAATGGACACATCCTTCTATGCACAACCATCCAATTGGCCACAGTTAAGCATTCCTATCGACACTACAGATGATGAAAATATAGACTGGGCTCAGGAGGAAGCATCCCATTGGGCTCACGAGGAAGCATCCGCATCCACAACACACTAGCTGAACCAGATTCTCTCACTAGAAAACCTTGAAGCACTTGAACAAAAATATGATGAACATTGCCTAGCAACAATGCACAGCTTAGATGACTCAGATTATGACTACAATGCTCGTGACGGACAAGACCGCTGAAAAGCCGCTGTCCGTACAATTTCACTGTAGTAAGTTACTGTTCACTTTTACTGTAGCAGTAGGCTAGAGAAATAACTGTTCATTGTCACTATTCATACTGTGTGAATAATTCCCTTTTGGCGCCTCTGCTTGTTCCAGGACCTGTGAGCTTGATCCTTATTTGTGTGTGACCTCTTATTGCCTATAAAATGTGAGGATGATGTAATGTGTTGGGCAGATTCCCTTAAGTAAAGTGTGTGCTTTGTGAAATTCTCTCTATGGCTTTCTAAATTCCTCTTCTTCTCCAACTTGGTAGAATCCTCTGAGAAATGCAGCTCGGATAGTTAGAAATGTTACCATCATGGTTCTATCTGGGTGTCTCTAGACTTTGAACTAAAGGTCTGAGTGGTTTTCTGCTAAAAGGCTATCCCTGAAGGGTTTGAACTAGCATTGTGTTCGCCCATGTGAGAAGGCATACCGGAGTTTGGGCAATTTTGTCCAAAATAAATCTAGGAAAAGTTAACAAATCCTAAAAAAGAAAAAAAAAAAACCCTAGGTTTTCTATGGTCTCCCCCGTTCCTTGTACCCATTTGTTGCAAAGTCAAAGACCAAAGTTCTCCCCATCCCTTGTACCCATCCTCCATAAAGTCGAAGACCCAAATTCTCCACCGGTTGAGGCACAAATACAAAAACAAGAAGAAAACTAGATGCTTCGTTGTTTGTTTGCGGAGACCCAAATTCTCCGTCGGTTGAGCAAGGCGAGGAGCGACGAGAGTCGAGTCGCGACGATGACCGGGGCGATGATTTAATTGAGGAGCAGCGGGGGAGAAGAAAGAATAAATCGTAAACATCTAAATGAATAACCTAAACTTAATTAATTTAGAATTTTCCCTTTTTTTTTTCCAATCACAAATTTCTGACATAATTGTCCCTATTTTAATTGCTAGAAAATGTCTGCTGGCGAGCTAAGGTCTTTAATAGAGATTAACTTGATCACTTCAAGTTCTTATTTGACATAAAATTCACTTCGAATTCTTATTTAAAACAATGGATTCATTTCGGGTCTTTATTTGACACAAAGTCCACTTTGGATCCTTATTTGAGAAAATAGATTCACTCCGAGTCTTTATTTAGAATTTTCCCTAAAATTTATTAGACCCATTTTAACTACCCATTTTAACTGGGCCTCTATATTTTTATATAGAGGCAAGTATATGAGGAAACTTTGCATTTCAGCCTTTCCGATTCATATTAACACAAAATATGAATCGGAAAGTGGATCTTAGACTCATTTACCACTCCTACTCTGAATGATTAATGATTAGAGATATCTAGCAGGTGTACAATCACCTTTTAGTCTGAGTTCGAGATGCATGGATTTATTTGCACATCCACATTATCAATGTGCCGACATTAATGAAATTGCTGATGAAGCGTTTGTTTTCTGAATGACATTAAATGAATTTGGCCCTAGTCTAGATGCCGATGATCATCATTAGTCACATTGTTCGGTGGGATACATCACGCTTCTAGTTGTATAGTAGAGGGAGTCCAGGCATTTGTCTTCTGTTGTTGTGCTTGTTTTACTAGCTACATCGTTGGATTTTGGACATTGCAAGCTCCGAGAAAATTATGGTTGCGACACAATGGGAAGGCGGTATTATTCGATATTTGCCATTTAAGAGGGACTTCCATCGCCGCAGGCAGTTGGGAGCTAGCCTTCATGGTGTTTGGGAGGATGGGAGTGGGGTTTAGGGGTTGTGAGGTGTTAAAATATGTCTCAAGTTTGAGCCCAATGCGAAATTATAAATATTCCGAATTGGATATGTTGCGAACGTTTGAAATCGAGCAAAGAAGATCCGAATATCAACTTCTCCAATTTGAATATGTGTTGGAGAGTCTGGCTACTAAAATAGGAAAGTCCAACTTTGACTAGGACTTGGATTTTGTTAAAATATACAAAGATATATTTTAGATAGGAAACAAAATTCTATGAGAAGTTGGTAAAATAATAAGAGTTTTACTTATATATAGACTTGATGCCGTGGATGATAGACGTGGATCACAAATTGTCTTGAAGCGCCACGTGAGTGCTTGGTGTTCCACCGAAGTTGATCATGAAAATTGGTCTTGAAGCGCCGCCTCGTTGTCGAGTGCTTGTGAGAGATTTTCTTTGTTCGTGAATTACATCCAAGAAGATTTAGTGTTCGAGCTAATTAAATCTTGTGATAAGATTTGCATGTAATTCCTTTGTGAGATTGAGAGATTATTTCATGAGGAATTTCGGAGCTAAACACTGTGTGTGTTATTTGGGTGTAATTGGGGTTTGGGAAACACCGAGAGAGTGTTTGAGTGATTTGAGTGTGTAATCTCCTTGTATCGCTTGATCTATAGTGAAATTCGCTGCTGCTTTCCTCGTGGACGTAGGTCTTTACGACTGAACCACGTAAATCTGGTGTCCGATTTATTTTCTTCATATGTCTATATTTTGTTCGATCGCTCGCCTTTCGCAACAAGCGGTATCAGAGCCAGGCTTGACTAAGTTGAAGCGAATCGATGGCGACGGAAGAAGTAAAAGTGAGAATCGACAGATTTGATGGGAAGGATTTTAGTTTCTGGAAGATGCGATTGAAGATTATCTTTACTAGATGAAACCGCACTTGCCCTTGTCCGGGAGAAACCGAGACGATGAAGCAAGCTGATTGGGAATTGCTTGATAGACGAGCTATGGGTGTTATTCGGGCCGACGTTGGCTCGTAACGTCGCATTTAACATCTTAAAGGAGAAGACCACCGCTGATTTGATGCAAGCCCCGTCGGATATGTACGAGAAGCCCTCTGCGATCAACAAGGTCCGTTTGATGCGACGTCCATTTAATTTGAAGATGAGAGAAGGTATGTCGGTTGCATATCATATCAATGAATTCAATGTGATTGTTAGTCAATTGAGTTAAGTTGAGATTGACTTTGAAGATGAGGTACGTGCTTTGATTCTCGTTATCCTCATTGCACGATAGTTGGAATACTACCGTTTCTCGCTGTTAGTAATTCCTCCGGATCAACAAGTTTGACGTTTGATGGGGTTTGAGATTTGATTCTGAGCGAGGATATTCGTAGAAGAGAATCTGGCGAATCTGTATCTATTGCTCTAGTAGGTGAAAATAGAGGAAGATCTGTAACACGTGTGAGTAATGGTAGTACTAATATGAACAGACGTAGTCAATCTAGGACTACTAATGTTGTCTGTTGGAGCTGTGGCAAGAGGGGGCATCTTAGAAGGGATTGCCTTAAGCTGAAGAATGAGAAGGGTAAGGGAATTATATTTGATTCTGCAAATAATGTTGCAGCTGTAGCGATAATGCTGATTATGTCTTGTCTATAACGATTATTCATCGTTTAATGGATGGATTATGGATTCTGGTTGTTCTTTTCATGTCACACCAAATAGAAACTGGTTTATCACTTATCGGTGCACGGGTAGTGGTAAAGTCCAGGTTAGGAAACAACGTTGAGTGCGATGTTGTGGGTGTTGGTGATGTTAAAATCGAATGCATGATGGTATTGTGAGGACATTGACTGGAGTAAGACACTTCCAGAATGAAAAAGAACTTAATTTCCTTGGGTGCTCTAGATTCAGCTGGTTGCGGGTATTCTTCAAAAGGTGGAATTCTGAAGGTTGTTCGAGGTGCCCCGTGATAATGAAAGGAATCAAGCACGATGGCCTGTATAAACTTCAAGGTGAGACAGTGACAAATTTCGCTGCGGAGACGTCGGATGCATCTGTTCGAGAGAGTATTGACTACTCGAGGAAGACCTGGGTGTTTGTGCCAAGGCACAAGTTTGATGCTGGTGTTAGGATCTCGCGGTTAGGAGCTTTGATCGAGACGAAGACTAGTAAGTCGATCAAGCATGTGCGGACTGACAATAGCATGGAGTTTTGCTCGGACCTGGCAAATAAATTCTGCATGAAAGAGAGCATAGTGAAACATTGCACTAGTGCTGGTAAATCACAACAATTTGCAGAATTGACGAGTAGAACATTACTAGAGATGGCCCGAAAAATTATCTCTAGTGTTGGTATGGCTAGGAGATTCCTGATTGATGTGCTAAGTACGGTAAGCTACCTGGTGAATAGATCTCCATCAATTGCTATTGAATGTTAGACTCCTGAAGAAGTGTGGTCAGGTAACGTTGCTGATTATTCTATTATTAGAATGTTTGGTTGCCCATGTTATTTTCGAGTGAATGATGGTAAGCTTGATTGGAGAGCAGGGTGCATATTCCATGGCTATACACAAGGTGGGTGGGGCGATCAGTTGTGGTGCCCGGATATAAATTCACCTGTTAATAGTAGAGAAGTCACTTTTGATGAGTCTTCAGTATTTCTGATTAGGAGTGTTTGTGGCAGTGTTAATACGGATCTAGACGGTGTTCAGCTTGAGGTGGAGTTGCGACCATAAACTCCTGAGGTAGCATATACGAGTACTAGCAAAATAATCGACATAGATGGTGCTCATAACGAGGTGGAGCCTATAAAGCCAATGGTTGCTGTAACTGCTGAAACTAACAAGGTATGTATTCAATCTCCTGATAGATATTGATGCAATAATGGTTTTGCTTTATCTGCGATTGAGAAGGTTGTGTCGAAAAATCCTTGCGGAGCGCTTAAAGGTGCATGTGGAGTTGGTATTCGATGAGGTCCTCGATTATGGCGAAATTCAAGCGAAGCTTGGACTTGAATAATATTTGTGGCGGTTGAGCCCATCGGGGCTATGGGAAAGTAGCGCGAGTTTGAATTTTTGCGAAGCGATTGCAACTTGGCTCAAACGTCGAGCCGAGGTGGAGATTGTTAAAATATGTCTCGAGTTTGAGCCCAATGTGAAATTATGAATATTCCGAATTGGATATGTTGCGAACGTTTGAAATCGAGCAAAGAAGATTCGAAGATCAACTTCTCAAATTTGAATATATGTTGGAGAGTCTGGCTACTAAAATAGGAAAGTCCAACTTTGACTAGGACTTGGATTTTGTTTAAAATATACAAAGATATATTTTGGATAGGAAACAAAATCCTATGAGAAGTTGGTAAAATAATAAGAGTTTTACTTATATATAGACTTGAGGCCGTGGATGATAGACGTGGATCACAAATTGTCTTGAAGCGTCGCGTGAGTGCTTGGTGTTCCACCGAAGTTGATCATGAAAAATTGGTCTTGAAGCGCCGCCTCGTTGTCGAGTGCTTGTGAGAGATTTTCTTTGTTCGTGAATTACATCCAAGAAGATTTAGTGTTCGAGCCAATTAAATCTTGTGATAAGATTTGCATGAAATTCCTTCGTGAGATTGAGAGATTATTTCGTGAGGAATTTCGGGGCTAAACATTGTGTGTGTTATTTGGGTGTAATTGAGGTTTGGGAAACACCGAGAGAGTGTTTGAGTGACTTGAGTGTGTAATCTCCTTGTATCGCTTGATCTATAGTGAAATTCGTTGCTGCTTTCCCCGTGGACGTAGGTCTTTACGACTGAACCACGTAAATCTGGTGTTCGATTTATTTTCTTCATCTGTCTATATTTTGTTCGATCTCTCGCCTTTTGCAACATGAGGAATTTCGGCAGTCGGGCTGAAGTTGCTATGAAGTTTACAGCTGGTATAATGAATATGGCGTGTTGTCATTGCTATAGTGAGTTGTCGATTGGAACGAGTCGTGATTCTAGCAAGATTAACAATGACTGTGAATTTGGAGCTTACTGTTGCTATCTTTATCCTTGGTGCTTCGATTGCTTTGTGGTTAGAAATTGTATGAGTGCAACCTCATCTTTGAGATCTGTAACCATTCTGCTAACGTGGGATCCTGATTATGATTTTTTGCTCCAAATGCGTAACATTCTCACATGTTGGTATATACCTTGGCCAGGTGTGGGAAAGAGTTGTCTCCTATTGCGATTCTCAGATGGTTCGTTCACAACGAGTTTTGTCATCACAATTGGGTGTGTATTCTTTGAACTTTGCTTCTTTCTCCCATAAGGTTTTCACTGATCTTCGCATGCCATTTGTACCTAATGCAGCATAGATTTTAAGATAAGAACTATAGACCTTGATGAAAAAAGAATCAAGCTTCAAATATGGGATACTGCTGGTCAGGAGCGATTCCGTACAATCACCACTGGTAAGGTTTTGCAAATATTGGCAAGTGGACTCCACTATAGAAGATCAGGATAGCTCTAAAAGCTGGCCAAAGCCAAAACACTCTTTATGTCGAATACTGGAATCCTTGCAATCATACAGACTGCGATAACAAGTTTGATTCTTCTGAAAATGGTAGACAAAATTTTGGTTGGCTGTATCTTCTAGATAAATTATGCAAAGAAAAAAGACACTTCCAATGCAAAGTTGGCCTTATTGTATAGTAGATCTTGTTGGATCTTCTTAGCTCAAAGCTTTTTCACGAGACAAATTCTCACCCCGGTACCAACTTCTCTTCACATCCATCATCACCCTCGCGTAGAGGAAAACCTGTATGCGATGGCCCTCATCGTCGTGCATCTCCTTGAGCTGGCGACACGGTCACTCTTTCGTGATGTTCTGCGCTTCGTCGAAGGAAATGGTCGAAGAAGCTCAGCTTGTCCCACATCGTAAACAGCCGCGGATTAGAAAGAGTTAATAAGCCTCGCACACGTGAGGGACGATCGCCGAGCTCAGTAGCGAGAGCTTGTAACCCGAGCGGGGGCACCAAGGTGGTGGGACGTGGGCTCGAATCCTTTGGGCCGGGTCTGCAGAGGCTTCTTTCTGGCCCGCCCATTCCAAGCCGAGAGCCGATCCATGTGGTTCGGGCGAAGGCTCGGGCCACGTGTATCCTAAAGCGGAGGGCACCGCGTGAGGCTGGTTTCACAGAGCAGCGAAAGCCTCCCGCTCCCGGCAGTGGAAGGATAACGGGCCGGTGCCAATCAGCACCCGCTGTGGCCCAATGGGCCGAGTCCTACTGAACCACCACCTTTTTTGTTTTTTGGCTTTTTGGACTTATTCTCAGAATCTTCTTTAAGTTGCATAACTCGAAATTTAGGTGTAAGCTAAATTTTAAAAAAATGACCTTGCCTTTACATGAACACGTGGCGACGATCGGTTCTTTTCCATGATGCCATCTACTAGTACAGCTAATGAAGAATCAACTGAACTATTGTTGATAGAATTGAATCCGTGATTTTATTCATGATGGGATTTGTTGTGTACACTAAGACAGTAAGAATGAAGTGTACAATCAATGCAAATTTCAATGGACCTTTTGTACAGCTTCTAGATCGCTCATTATAATTCAAAGCCAGAAAAACCATGGTGCAACCCTTTTCATAAATGATGTTTACATGAAACATGATTAAATACTTGACCCATCAAATGGGTGGGTTTGGTTGAAAATAATCCAATCCAAATTGATCTATGTATTAGTAATACAATTGCAAAGACTTGGAATCGACTCAACTTAAACTTGACCCAACTTAGGCTCCATTCTTAGCAATTTTTCTCATTAAATTGTTACTTTAAAATGGACCCATCAAATGTATGGGTCGGATCAAGCCGAAAATGATTTAATTCATATTGACCCATATTCATGTAGTGTAAATTTAGTAATCCGTATTAGACCCGATCCGTACCCAAACCGACTAGTATTGCTAAAACCCATTAATATTCTAGAAAAACACACGCCCGCTTTAAACTCTATGCTAATTAGATAAAAGCTTCAAATAAAAAAAAATGAAAAATAGTAAATAAAATAAAAAATATAAAAAATATAAAAACCTATAAATTGAAATATATATATATTTTGCAACTTGGATTTAATGAGCCCAATTTCATGTGGGTAGTTTGCGAACTAACGAAATTTAGGGAGATGACGACGACAACAGGATGATCCATGAGGGTCAATCACACGCTCGTAGAGTTGGCTTTGACTACGCTGTTGAGGCAAATATCAATGCCCGGGAGCTAGATTTTCATGGGGTGAGGCCAAAGCTCATCGACCTTTTGGGGAGCGGCAGAGGCAGCTAGGAGGCTAGTCGCAGAGGCGGCTTGGAGGCAAGTAGTAGAGGCGAGCGAAGGAGGCAAGCAGTTGAGGCAGGCAAGTGTTAGGAAACTTTGCGTTTTAGCCTTTTAGGTTACCTATTTGGGCAACTTAGGCGCGTTTGATAATGTTTACTTCAAAATTGTTAAGAAACGTAAATAGAAAAAACTATTTTTGTTCCGGGGAACAATTTTTGAATAGAAGAACGCGTTTGGTAATTGTATAAAATTTCTGTTTTTGGAATAGAATAAGAATAGAAACACGTTTAATAAACTTGTATAATTTTTTTTTTGTTTATTTTAATTTTATAATAATTTTTTTTTAATTTTTTTAATTTTTCTTTCTTCCTTTTGGCTCTCGGCCATTGGCGAGGCCTCGCCGGCCACCGCCAGGTTGGCGTCGCCCGGTGGTGGCCGGTGAGGTCGAGCTCGCCCAGCTAAGGCAAGGTCGAGCCTCGCTGGGGATCGGCGACGCTCCGGCGAGGTAGTTGGCCCTTGACGGCAATTGCCAGCCATGGCCATGGCCAAGGCCAAAGAAAAAAAAAGAAGAAAAAAGAAGAAGAAAAATGAGAAAAAAAGAAGAAGTGTTTTTCGGAATTATTTTCGGGATTAAAAAATAAATTTTTTCTACTTCTTATTTCTATTCCAAATCTGTTCCCGGGAACAAAAAAATGGATATTTTGTTTCCGAGAACGGAGGTGTAAATAAACGCGTTTCTATTCTTTTTTTGTTCCCCAGAATAAAAAAACAAAAAATTGTGTTCCGAGGAACATAAACAAATTTAAACAAACAGCCCCTTAACATCGAAAATGCGTCCAAAATGAGTCAAACGTTCCGACCCATTTTCCACCAATATAAATTCAGCATAAAATTTATTGGACCCATTTTAATTACCTTTTTACTGGGCCTCTATATTTTTATAATCCACGTACAATCTATGAACACAAAATATGAGTTGGAAAGTGGATTTTACACTCATTTTACCAATCCTACTCCTGAAGAATGAATGACTCCGTGTACCAACTTATCGAGTCAATGGGGGTGCTCAGGCATCAAGTTATGGACGAAAGCATGAAAATGTTGATGAGGCAAAGGCTATTTCTCATTTAATAAGACCTCTCTCGGTATTGTAATGTCTCATTGTATTACTTTTAAGACATTGCGGTTTTAAATCAGGCGTTATCAAATTCATGCACAAGTCACAAGACTGATTCTAACAAAATTAACTACAAAGGCGTCCAGTTACAGCTTTCATTGAATTTTCAGCATGTCATGCCGAATTTGAATGAATTATGCAAAGTAATCTAGTCGTAGATCTAATGAAAACCTCTCTCGCTGCTTTCAACTTAAGCCCGTACCATACCAACTACCGACCGTAGCAGGTTCGACAATGGAGGGTGATGCCCTTCCAGAAAATCGACGGTACCTTCCAAAGTATATTCCACAACGCCCGTAGAACACGTTCACAGATTTTCCTACATTTCCATTAGTCAGGATTTTGACAAGACCATTGTCGTTAACGAGATTTTTGTACTGCAAAAAGAACAGTAGCGTGTGATAAGATTGAGAGAAACAAATAAAGCAAATTCCGTGCTGATCGATCAAGTACCATCCCGAAAGATGCCTTATGAACCTTCAAATGTTGGCAATGGATCACCTGTAGTGCGACAAGCCCCAGCCTCGTTCAAATTGGGCAGACCCATCAAGTAGTGAACATAGCGCTGCTCGACAGTTTCCGCACAAGCTGATGTCACCATAAAGACTTGTCCAAAGGTTTTCGTTATCAAAACAATTTACATACCTTCACTTGCAAGTAGCTTAATGTCGTTTCACAACAGAAGAAGCTAATATTTATACAATCTACAAATTGAAAAGAAAAGGGGAAACTAATGGAGAAAAATAACCAAAAAGGCACAGAATTACTGAAGATTGACATAACCAAAAAGGCACAGAATTACTGAAGATTGACATACTTTATGCACAAGGGCCGCATCCAGATTGCACTATATTACAAGTAGACTTCCTCGAGACTCACATAGGAGTCTCCTTTCGCAGTTTCAACTCTTCCTTCCCATAAATTCGTTGAAGCTCACGAGTTGCGGCTTGGTAAGATTCTGGAAAACAGAATAATGAACTTATCGGAAGGTACAATTCGCCAAAACAACAAAAATTCTTCAACTTGACATAAGAACTTGTGGTGTCTTAATGAGAAGTTTCCATGGTAAAGTATGGCAAAACTACCCAATTTTCAAAAAAATTAAGAAAAAGCAAACTTGTAGTTATTGAATAGAGTGCCTCCATCCTGAGATTGTCAGGAAAGATAAGGAGAATATTATAAAAGCCAGGGGGGATACTCATATCATCCAGGTAAAAGGTCGGATGTTAATCTATAAAATTCATCTGCTTATCCACATTACCAATTCCAGAATTTCTACAACATATCTCTATGACCTGAACGGAAGCAATAATTTTCTCGACTTTACACCTGACCAGTCACAAAAAATTATTGTTCTGCCAGGCAAAAAATGGAGCGTTACCACTCATTCACATAACATATTATAGGATAGGAGACGTAAGGAAGAAAGGAGTTGTTCCATAATTTCTGACATGAAAATAACATGCAAATCCTCATATATAATACGTAGGGTTGAAGGACATTTTGCAATAATAAATACAGATCAAAGGATTCCTTTTTTTTTTTTTTTTTTTTTTTTTTTGGGTCAGAATCAAAGGATTCCTTGAACATGTGTCAAAAGGTGATTTTATTATTTCTTGACCTTGTTGGTAAATGCTCTCCACATATAAGTAAAACTCCTGATTTCTTGAATGATTAACGATTAGAGATATCTAGCAGATGCACAATCACCTTTTAGTTTGAGTTCGAGATGCATGGATTTATTTGCACATCCACATTATCAATGTGTGCACAAATTCTTGGATTCATGTTTGTGTGCGTGCGTGTGCGTGTGTGGTGGGTGGAGAGAGAGAGAGAGAGAGAGAGATGAATGATCTTTCTCCAATAAACTGCATATAATACCGAGAAAGATATCTATTTTACCTTTCCAAATGCGAAAAGATTTCTGATTAATTGGTGCACCAAACACAGTCTGAATTGTATCAAACAGCGAGCTCTCAGGAGTGCTCCGTAGTTCTTGAACTATTTGATAGATGGTCTTCCCATTCTCAAAGTATATATGATTGTTTGGATGCTTTGTCTTGCAACCGGCATGTCGCTCGAATTCATATGCATTAAGCACCTTACAGCAAAAATTGACAAAGTATAAGCTCTCTATAGAGAATGACTCCGCCACGATCTCCTTATCCAGCAGTAAAAGGTCTTACCTTCGAATAATTGCATGATTGACAGCCGCAAAGATAGCCAGAACCCTTTATGATTCCCCGAAGGTCCTTATTGGAGTATTATGACTATAAGTCACTCAGCAGCAATGAATGGAAAGGAATGAATGGAAACAATCTAAGGCAGGTTACCTCACATGACACAGAAACATACTTTACTGGGATGCCGTCAAGCATGCCAGTAGATATCAGGCTTCTGACATTTGAAGGGAAGCTATTGGGGGCTTCTTTTCTAGATGGTTTTGACTCTGGCTTATTCTTGGAAACAAAATCACTTCTAGACTTGACCACCCTCATGACATTCACATTTGAAGTGGCCACCTGCTTCCTACCATCTTCTTTTGATATTTGAAGTGAAGACTGACTGTCTGACTCATCTAAGCCACCAACTGATCTTCCTACAGGGATAATGTCCCGTTCATCATTAAAACCATCAAAGGAGATAATGTTGCCTTCCTCCTTATATGCATCAGCTATGGAGACAGCAGTAGGATCTTCCTTGTAATATGCAAAGTCCCTTGATTTGATTTGACCACATTCCTCATATGTGTGCCTCATTAAATTGACATTCTCGATGTCCTTATTGTAGTCCTGTCCCACTGGTATAATGACCATCTCGTTTTGTCTGTCATAAGCCAGAGCACTACGCATATCAATATGATTTTCCCTGTCAAAGCTATTCATCTTCAGGCTGTAGATTCCAGTTTCAGAATCCTTAACCCGATTGGCCTTAACTTTTCCAATTCCATTGTAGCTGAGACACATCTCTGGGTCCTCTGTGGATTGAGATATGGACAAACCTACAGATATGTCATCCTCATACTGATCCTCTGAATCCTTTTCACTCAAATATGCCCCACCTGCTTCTACAAGAGAAATACTCCTTTCAGTGAAGTCAACAGGCCTTATAGTTTCGGATCCAAACAACCTGTCAACAAATTGGTTGGATGTCGGCTGAAAACTGGCTAGACTCTCCCATGCAGGAATGCTGGAATGTGAAATTCTGGAAATTGACTGTGCACTTGGAGATTGTACTGCATGCTTCTTGCTAGAGAAAAAATCCGCCTCCCCAGAAGCTGCTAACCATCGATGAGTCCGTTTTGTTTCAATTCTGGAGGGGTTATCAAATGTCGGACCTCTTTCAGCACCTTTGGCCATCCATAAACTCTTATCCTGAAATGACCAGCCAAACAACACAATCACCAATGATGGTTTAATCTTAAATTTTTAATATGCCCTCACATTCCCTTGCAAGTATGGGTGGCGAGAGACGAGAAAGGATGGCAATCTTCAGCTTTCATGACTGAGTGCACATATAGGCACACGGCACGAATCCAAAAGCTAAAGCCAGCACAATTTCTAATAAGTTATACCAACTGATGCCTATAGCCTCTAACAGGAAATACAATCATGTGCTAGCTCCCTCTTTAATCTAAATGACACTAAAAAGAAAGTATATAAACACTAGAAATGCGCCTCCCTCCCTCTGGGGGGAACTAATCAACACTCCCCCACTCTCCCCCACACACAAAAAGAAGTTAAAAAAGAAAAGAAAAAGCTTTCCATAGAAACTCTCATGCATTGGTTATCACTCATCATGTCTACATTCCACTCTCCATGGCTCGATAAAACTCAAAAGATTGCTAAGAGTACGAAGCTCTCATTTTTCTAGCTAAATGGCCACAGTTCAATTTGTACACAATTTTTGAGATCTTCCTTGATCTTAAAGAAACACTAGCACCTAACTCTTTTCTTACCAGTTAATATTCAATGCTAAACAGCATACAACCCATCCCTCAATGCTTATATCCACAAGTAGACAATAGCCCCAGAAAGAAATGAGAAACCTAGCGAATATTACCATTTCGCTTCTCCAAGTCTAACGAGGAAACAGCATCATGCCAAACCACTCCAGCTTTCGTCCCCGCTGCTGCGAAACCTTCCTTCCTTCTATCCACGATTATGTATGCAAACCAGTGACGTCCGAAACGACATCAAAAACCTTCGCAGCAGACCAAAAAGAAGCTCGTTCAGCGCACAATAGACACAAACGACAACCGAGACGCATTGACCTACAAACAAGCAATAAACCAACCCACTTCCGCACGAGCGCCACACATGAAATCGATCCTAAACTCCGCCAAATAGCGAAAGAAATCCGACGCAAGCACCTCGCTCACGGCCAATAGCACTTTTCAAGACGACGCAATACGTTCTCAAAGTCATTCCTCGAGGTTTTCGGAAAATCGAAATCCGAGCCAAAAAATGCCCTAGGCCTGCAGACACCACGGAACACGAAAATCGACGAGAGCCGTAGCTTACGGTGATCGTCGACGAAACGGAGACGACCGGAAACGCGATCGCCGGTCACGGAGTCGACTCGCTCATCGCCGGCGACGGAATAGCCGGCGCCTGCTCGGAGGACATGATGGGGTTGCGTCGGAGAGAGAAGCGGTTGACGTTGGAGTGGGCGAGTCACACCAGATTGTAGCTCACGCGGAGGAGCATCGTAAGCAGGGTGCGCCCGCATGGCCACGGTGGCAGGCGACGCGCATCTCTACCGTACACGTCTCGTGTCAAGCTGTGGAAATGAATTCACGCCGTCCGCTGCAAATACTTTATATATTTATGTAGTTTCCATTTTTGGTTTTTCTTTTTTTTTTTGGCCGGACCGTTTTTGGTTCAAATTACCGAAATAATTTCCATGGCTTAAAAACGTTAATATATATATATATATATATATATATTGGTAAGGGTAATAAAAAAAATAATAAAAGCGTTAATATTGATGTAATGTATTTTGGAAAAGTCAAGAGATTTAACACCGATGGTGCATTTATTTAGCTGAAAATGAAAGATTTGGAAAATATTTTTTTTAAATGAAAGATTAAATTGCTTACAAAAATGAATGAATCATACTTCACAAAAAAGTGTAAACATAAATTATTGTTGATAATAAAAACATTGTTTATTGACCTATCATTTCAAGTGATATAAGTGAATAATTTAAAAAAAAAATTTCTTCAAATCACTTATTTTTGGTGAAATAAATGAAGCTCAAATAAAAATTAAATTTCAAAATGAACATTATATATAGGGCATTATCTTGACATCTTGTATCAGTGCCTTGAGGCACAAATAAAATATCTACATTGAGATCAGGTCCGTTTAGTATCATTTATGACATGTGATGTGCCGTGTTGTGTCATTATGGCCATTTTCATATCGCAACACGAGTCGCATCCCTTGTAATATAAAAATCAAGTCAGATACTACATTGTGCATATACTAAGGGGGTGCATGATAACCAAAATTTTTGTTAAAATAATTTTTCTATTCTAGATCTATTTTTAGAATAGAAACCCGTTTGATAAACCTATTCGGTTTTTCTATTTACGGAATAGATTTCTATTCCAAAAATTGATTTGGAAGAGAAATCAGAAATAATTTCTCCCACTAAACCCTAATTTCGGTGAGTCCTCCCTCATCTCCTCTACATCTCTGCCTCCTCCTCCTCCTCCTTCGCCTCTCCTCATTTTATTAAAAATAATAAATAATAATAAATATATTCATTTTATTCATTTAAAAATAAATAAATAATTTTTATTTATCATTTTATTTTTAGTTTATTAAAAATAAATTTATTAAATTTATTAAAAATAATTTATTTATGATAAATAAAAATAAATTATTTTTCTTAAAAATAAATTTAATAAATTTATTTTTATTTGCCTTGAGTGTTTTTCCAAATAAATTTATTTTTAATTTTAATTTTTATTCATTTTAAAATAAATTTATTCGTAAAATAAAATAAAATAGAATAAATAAAATAAATTTATTTTTAAGGATATTTTTATTTTAAAATAAAATGATATTTTTATTTTATTTTTTATTTTATTTTATTTTATTTTATTCTTTATTTTTTTGTTACTAAATCATTTTTATTTTTATTTTTTATATTAAAGGTGAAGGTCGTCGGTTGCGTCGCTCGTTTCTATCGTCGTCCGAAAGGAAGAAATTTTGTGTCATTATCAAATGAATTTCTATTTTTAGAGTATAAATTTTGTGTCGTTATCAAATAGTTATTTTTGCTTAGAAACTCTTCTAAAAATAAAAATAGAAAAATCTATTTCTGCCTAAACTATTTCTAATGTAATGGTTGTCATGCGCGTCCTAAGGGGGTGTATGACAACGGCCTATTTCTGTTATAGAAACAGTTTTTCTATTCTAGACCTGTTTTTGGAATAGAAATCCGTTTGATAAACTTATTCCGTTTTTCCTATTTTTGGAATAGAAATCAGATTTCTACTTCTCTATTTCTGGAATAGAAATGAGAACGTCGGCCGCCGTCGCCGCCGTTGCCGCCGCCGCCGCCGTTGCCGCCGCCGCAGTCGTTGCCGTCTATTACCGCTATCCGCCGGTCCGCCGCCATCCGAAAGGAAGAAATTTTGTGTCGTTATCAAACGAATTTCTATTTTTAGAGTAGAAATTTTGTGTGGTTATCAAACGGTTATTTTTGCTTAGAAACTTTTCTAGAAATAGAAATAGAAGATTTTCTGTTCCATAAACTATTTCTAGAATAGAATGGTTATCATGCGCGCCTGCGCATGACAAAATTTCTGGAACAGAAATTGATTTCTGGTAAGAAATTGATTTCTCAATTTCTATTTCAGAAATTGAGACTTCTGATTTATTTTTCAAATCTATTTCTGGAATAGAAATTTGTTATAGAAATAGAAAAATCAAATTGCGTTACCAAACGGATTTCTGTTCAAAACCTGTTCTGGGAAATAAAGAAATAGAAAAATAGAGAAGTAGAAATTTTATCATGCGCGCCCTAGGTCGCCAATATCTTACCGGTGCACGCACCTCATGCTTCCTTTGACCTTCCCCGAGATCGGCGTATGGTTGTCGCCCAGGTTTCGCAATGCCTCAAGTCCTGCCTTTTGTCGAGGTTCATTCTCCGGCAAGTGTTCGAAGACAGGCTCCAAATGGGTAGTTGCTAACTTGCAGCTGAGTTTGCGCGCGCGAGCAGTCATTCGACCAACTCAAAAAGAAAATTTCAGTTTTGGATAGTAACGTGACAACCAGTGATGAGGTTATGCAGATGCGATGTAGTTGTTTCTGATGCTTCTATATGCGATTCCAGCGAACGAGATACTCGCAAAGTTTCTTCACCAACAAACCGAGGCCCGAGTCTTCGGACAGCTTGGTCGGTCCGGTCGGGACTTGGGACGTTTAGCAGCAGAAATAAAGGGCAAGATGCTTGTGCTCAGAAGAGTTCAAGAGGAAAGAAAGCGAAGAACCGAAACATGTCCATTTGATAGCGCGAATATGTTCAGAAACTTGTATGAAGTTCAATCCCTTGTAGTAATATTGGTTGGTCTAAGAAAAAGATGCAAGGCGGTGTGTTTGGACGCATTGCTTATTCAGACATGTTGCAAGTGGGTTGAAAGTTCTCTTCGTGCATATCAGCTTGATATGGTTAAAAGTCGGTGCTATGGATTCAACAAGGCAAGTTCCAAATACCATCGTTTGCTTCACATTCGCATGTACTGTCGAAGAATGTGGAGCCGTTTTACTTTGCGAGCAGTGATCAATCATGGTCCTAGTCGAGAGAGCAAACAGCATTGAAGAAAGAATCGACGGCAAGAGCTACCTCTTGGGATGACATTTCTTGCTGGAGTACCAACCGGCACTCTCAAAGCACATTTAGTTAGCTCATTTACCTGGTGCATGAAATATGCAGCAACATTCTTCCCTTCGTTTTCCTTTGAAGGACTCCTCTTGACCCTGGATGCTCCCTACGTGCTCGGTGAGCTCATCACCTCTCGCACAATGTACGGTAGTTCAACTGGGAGTACAAGTTCTTGGACTGACAAAAAACAATCATTCCCAGAGATGAAAACAGCGATCAATCAAGCATATATCTGATTTTATCTCCATAATGTCAGTTTAAAAGTGATCCTGCTTCAATCCTTCGAACTTACAATATCAAAACCGGCAACCAGCAACTTGGAACTAGGGGGAATCGGCCTCATGGATTGAGCTAAAATATTTAAGGTGGAGGGCCTCCAGTCAGGTGAAAACAGAGTCTATCTCTCAGAGATGCATCTTTAATGTCGCCTACTCCACATGTTTGCTGGGGCCATCCTGACTCGCGATGGTGAGACACTGTTGTCATATCCTGAACTTCATCTTCCTTGTCGATGACGATATTGTGAAGAAGGCAACAAACCAGAATAATCCTCGGCAACCTGTGTCTGTCGGGTCTCCACATGACTCCACGGATGATCCTCCAAGAGTCCTTCAACCTTGCGAGTGCGCTCTCTGCCACCCCTGCAGCTGCAATGAGCCGCCTGTTGAACTCGGATCTTGGTTCGGAAAATTCTTTCCCTTCATATGGCGTGATGAGATAAGGAAGTAACTGATAGCCTGAGCCCCCGACAACATATTCCCTCACCTTTGATCCATCCAAAAGCTCGAATGTGTTCCCATTCAATCTCTGTCCCTGGTTGCACAGTTGATAGAAGCCTGAATTCTGAAAGACTGACCATCTGTTCATTTTACCCCCTGGCCATCCAGTGACTATGTCTTGAAATCTCATATCTGGGTCCACTATCGCTTGCAAGACCATACTGTAATGCTTCTCGTGGTCAAGAGCCACAAGGTACTATTGGGGTCTGATGTGGACAAGTTCATCAAGATGTGAGTAAAAGCAATGGCACCGCAGCAATTAGGCAAGCCGCACATCTTCTCGAACTTGGCTTTTGTGTTTGCTGTTTCCATTGTAGTGGAGGGCCAATGTAGGTGATGACTTGCCCTCTCTTCCATGGCTTCAATAAAACGCCAAGTAGCTTGGGACACAGTTGAGTGGTTCAGGCCAAATGAATCTCCTACGGTTATGAGTGACTCTCCAGAGCTCAGCCTTCTCAAAGCTATGGCTACTTGGTCATGTAAAGATAAAGGCCTGCCATTTCTGAATACTAAGTTCGCCGGCTTGGCTGTAATATCTTCCTTTACAAGTGAACATATGTAATCGAAGGTTCTCTTGGAAATTCCAAAAACGGATTTGAACTCATCCAGTCCATTCTTTGAAGGAAGATGACCTGCAAAGAATTGGGTAAAAAAAGATAAAGTTGAAACTGTCAAACCACATCAGGCTTTTATTCTGCTAATAGCATTAGTTTTACTGTTGCTGCAGCAAACATCATCAAAATACAAGGATAAGATTGTGAAGCGAGAGGAAAGTTTCTTTATATATATATAATGGAAAAAAAGTATCTGAAAAGAAGGAAACAGGAGGTCCTTATTTTCTGTCAGGAAGATGAGACCAAATCCAGACATATGTGCACCAAATTCAGAGATCAAGCAGCATACTTTTGTTTGCTACAAAACATGCCGACAGAAACTAAGAAATGCTTTCATTGACTATCAATCTCACTGAACTCAAGAGGGTGGTTTTGAGATGTATGTATCACCCCAGAAGCTCTAATCGATTTGATCTGACCAAATAACAGTATCGACATTTTTGATGGAACCTGATTTATAAATTACCACCTCAAGCTGATGATGCCACTCTGTATACTTCACACATCAGACGGTCACATATCCCATTACAACGATGACAACCCTTGTTTTATCATCCCCCGACATACTTTAGGGGATGGAGCAGGCGCTATTCAAGAAAATATGGAGATTTTGATGAATTTTTAATTGTCGGAACTACGATTTTCTCTCCATGCTACCATTTGACTAAATCATCATGTCTTTTTGAATGCTTTATCCCAGAATAAAACATGAGCTGCTGCCAAAATCTTTTAAGAAAAACTGGCATCAAATCTTTTTTCATCATCTGGGTTCATATATAACCTAGGTTATCCTTAACCTTTACCCAATCAATTTCCAAAGAATACGAAATGTTTGTGAACCTTCAAGCTATGTTTTCTTCTTTTTCTGCTGAGAAACATTTAGGCATATTAAAGACAGAAATTAGCACAACTGTAAGCCTAACTGTAGTAGGAATGAGGTGATTCAAATAAGCTAAAGAAAAACATCCTGCTGAGTTACTTCCTAATCAATAACGATTTCAAAAATGAATGGGGAGCGTTCTCGGGAAATATTAAGTGCCTAGACCAAGACTCGAGCTAAGAAATAGTACACAGCATATTGAAATTGAAGAGCTAATAATTGACAACTGAACCAAGCACAATGGAGGATGCGGAATCGTAAGTTAGGAAAAGATATAGTAGCTTCTTGGTGAAAGTTTAAAAAACATCTACATCATATGCAAGGATGGCTACATGTGCAACACCATTCTTACTATATAGAAATCAGAAAGTGGAGCTGAAGCAAAGCACCCAAAACCAAATCCACGATTCATTTTGACAACTTCAAGCAAGATATCTCCAGGATGTCTTGATGCATACTTGAACAAAAGTTGAGTTTGGCCAGCTCTTTTTCTAGATCAATGGCAAAAATAGCTTCCACAAGTCTTGGTTATCAAAGACAAATAGATGGATGACATTTCTGCTTGAACCGGCCAATGGCCAGTTATATTCAATTTTGAGAACTTGCATGGGATGAAAAAAGGACAGATTTAAGAGCAATAATCATGATGATGAAGAGCCCTACATTCTAATTCAATTGATATATTAGTGCATCAAACATAGGGATCTAAAAGCAGATATCCTAAAAAGAGTAAGAAGCAGCATGTCCCAGAGAGTGCAACATTCATTAATTGGCGAGAACCATAGGACAGTCTGTGCCGCGTTTCTCTTTCTGTTTTTTGTCATGAAATTATAGACCTTTTATTCATTTGACAGCGAACTAGTGCTCAAAAAACTACTGACCAAAACAGAAAATTTTCTATTAGATTATTCTCGGTTGGAGGTATCATTAAAGACCATTGTAGAGCACTTGTTCAGCTCCGTGAAGTTCACACAGTTACTTTGTTTATAACAGGAAAAGAAAGGAGTTCTAAGCAACAGATATGAAATAACAACTGAGATCTTCTTCTTGAGTGACTATTTGACTTGCAGTTGACTCCAGAACACAACAAAATCCAATGATTTTACAAATGAAATGCAGAATTTCTCTTTGCATCATACTCTTATTCACTTTACCTTACACTCCCCCAGAGTTCACCTGAAAAGGATACCGGGATAGTAATACGACTTCATTATGCTTAAATAAGCTGCTACTGAATTTATGAACTCAGAACTGTCACATTTCTACAGACCCCCTCCGTTCCCTCTCTTTTGCAGAGTGACATCCGTATGAATGAATATGATGTAAATTTCTCCAGAGTCATCTTATTATCTGACATTTTTTCAGGCTTTTTCCCTTGTTTAAAGAAGTTAATTCAGACTTAATCAATGGCATTGCAGAAAAGGACGGCTCAGATTGCAATCCAATTCAATGCAGAGCCTGATCAGTGGTTTTTCCTTGCATTTGAAAGATCAAGCATCTCACTTTCAGTCACGTGTGAATGTTCAAAAGAGAGATAGATAGATAGTCAAGCAGAAACGTCTGCTGAAGAAAAAGGTTTTTTTAAAAAAAAAAAAAAAAAAAAATCTTTTTATGTTTTTTTTTTCAAGATCAAGAAATGTGGCATTGACCGAGTTGGATACAATGACAGTCGATTCGTTAAATTGATTTCCACATAAAATGAGCATGTCAATCCCATTACAAAATCTCTGCGAGAGCAGAATGAAGATATCATCATGTACAGCGAACGTAACAAAGAAAACTAAAACAGCCAAAGGCATCGTCCTAGCAAACAATAACCGGAAAAAAAAAAAATCAGAAAGAAAGAAACAGCCAGAAGACACATGCGATGGAGCAATAACAGTAGATAGAGAATACCATTGCTTCTTCTGCAGAACTCGCCAAACCAATCTGCAGACTCCTCCTTCTGAGAAGACCCAGAAGCAGAAACATCCGCCTCACTCCTCTTCTTCTTCATACTCTCTCTCTTCCTCTTCTTCCTCAGGTTTCTGCCAGGACCCATGATCTGACAGACACCCAATTCAGCCCAAGACTCGAAATTTAATGACTTCCCGATAAATCATAATCATTGACGAAACAAAAGAGAGACTCATGTCACACCACGACGAATACCCATCACACACGACACCGAGTGGGACTCAGAATCCATTACCTTTCAATGCACAAACTTCATGGGGCGACGGGGGCACTAACAGCGAGGCGCATCATGCAAGGGGAGGGAACTTTTTTCTATGGTAATCAATGAGGCGCGAGTGCTTCGTGGCCCGTGTTTCGAGCATGCAAGAGTAGAGGGAGGGAGGCAACAAGGAAAAGAAAAACCAAAAAACGGAACTGAAGAGAGGAGAAAAGAAACAAAGACTGGGATAGATAGAGAGAGAGAGAGAGAGAGAGAGAGCTTTCTTATATATCGGGGCAACCGGGAGCAATCTAAGCAAAGCACGCACAGGTTGGTTCGCATTTGTTTAGGACAATGCGGCAAGAGCTTCTTTCCTGAAAATTAAAAAAGCGATCTTTAACGGTGACTTTCAGAAAAAGAATCGCTTTTTGTTGCCTATAAACTTTTTTCTACTGCGTATGAAAGGGGAGAAAAAAAAGTGAAATACTCAAGAAGACAAATCTGAGAAAAGCAAATTCCAAGCTTGCATACTTTCTTTTTTTTTTTTTTTTTTTTGTGAAAAGCATACTTCGCTACTTACATATCTTTATTTCTTGCAAATGACCGTGTTAACAACACGAACGCCTCTTCAGCACCGGTTAAGCATAGTTAATGAGGGATTATTTAATTTTGAAAATACTGATTTTGTATATCATGAGAGCAGCATTGAAAATTGCAACATTTTCTTATTTGGCTGTTTATCAAGGGCTTCTATGCACTTTCTAACAAAATCCTTTTGCAAATACCATTCGCATACCTCTTAAAGGAACCCCCAACTGTAAAGACTGAATGGCTCCTCTTCAGGGTCCGGGTGATTGGGTTTTAAGGTGATTTTGAGTGTTTTTGATTGGTGTGACTGTTTAAGATTTCAGAATTGACAATTTCCGCAAGAAGATTGTGTTTTCGTAAATAGGGGCACGGAAATAATTGATATGATGAAATACAAGGCATGTTCTCCAATCAAATCATCAAGATGGGCGATTTTCCTAAAGAAAATGTGACGAAATAATTTAGATTTCACCTTGGAGTAAATGATGAGATCCCGAGGGACTTTTGATACCAGAAGAACAAGAGAAGCTATACCCACAAAGATATACAGTGGTAAGAATACCTCAAGTTTCGGTACTTAAAATATGATGACTTTGTGTTTGGCGAATAGGCTATTTATAATCGAGAATGCGTGTGCAACTTGAATAATTGTCATTCTAGGCATTAATTATGTTACCAGCTTATTGTTTGCCATTAATGGACACGTCAACTCCAAAGTTCTTTTCACGTTAGATTGTGGAGTATATATGATTGGATCTATTTAATTTTTCAGATTTTTTCGACAATACCTATGCCATAATTGAAAATGACTATCTTTTTCTTATTTTCATAAATGGGAAAACCGAATTGCACGAGACAAAAGAATAAAGACATCTTTTTTTAATGTAGTTCCCTTGGTTCGATTGTCCTTTCTAAAAGAGTTTTCATATAATCTTGTCAAGACAAAAAAATTTTGTACGACGAATGATCTTTGAATCTTTGAAATAATTCACATGGACCTTGCTTTCTGATAATGTTCACGAATCTGGTCGTGACATTTCACTCTAGGACAATAACAGTGATGTAATTATGTTAGGCTTAAAGTGGTCAACAAAAGCAGCATTTGGTAATGAGATCGGTTCTTAACCTCCATGTTCTTTCTGTTGAACTGATGAGCGCCAGTGTAAATAAATAGAGCAGGCCCGTACGCTCTCAAGCCTTTTCTTGGAGACTCCAGCTCTAGGTCAATATTGGGAACGTGTTTGGGCTTGGGCCTAGGCTTGGGCCGATCCGTCAAGGCCATTATTAGGTCCGATATGCTATTGATCTCGAAGCGCGCTAGATAAGCAAATTGAAAAACGCGTCATGGATCGATAGACTACGTTCACGTGAATCAAATCAGGTTAAGCAAGGATTTTAGCTAATGTTTGGAGACAAAGTTGACGTGTTGCCTTTAGGCTTGAATGGAAAGAAGCCGTTTTCTCTTTCCTTTGTTCTTTTGGGCAGCACGGTTAGGTGCTGTCCTGGCCAACTCGCGCAAATCTATTACTATCCAAACCGACATTCGACGAGGCACCGTGATGCATGGCTGGGGAGCCTAGTGCTCGAATCATGGAAGACTCCATTTGTATGCATGAGTTTGGCTCGGCTGGATCGTTACGGCTTCATTAACAAAGTCATATGCATTGCACGCTTTTCTAATCGAGCTCACGATGATGACAACCGTGAAAGTGCAATTTGGCGACAGAAGAAGAAGCCGACCATGTCGATTCACATGACGCTATTCTACGAAGCTATTCACTTGATAGTTGATGATTCCCCCTTTTTCAAAGAGGATTGACAACATGGCCAAAATCTCGACAGTTTTCCAAGAAAATGTATCTTTCTCATTTTAATATGAGCATATAGTTAGAAACAAGAGGCGTTTATTGAACCCGGCTCAACTCGGATAGCTAATCGAGCCTAACTTTAGTATCCAAACTTGTCCACATAAAAAAAAAATTTAAAAATTGAAAACAACATCGTAGAGTTCGTCGGCTGGGTTGGGCCCGTGTCAAGAATGAGCGGGCCGAGCTTCAATGTAAGAATCTTGACCCTGCCACCGTGGGCCGAGCGAGCTTGGGTGAGCTGAACGGTTCGCCCAGCTTGATATCATCTCTATTAAGAAGTGCTTCGGGCGCTAGTTAGAACGCGAGCAGATTACACTTCACTCATGGCGATATTTTAAAAAATGGAAGATGTAGATTACAAGATAGATCATATTTCCAAGATTATAATATAATGTGGCGTGATAAGTGCTCAAAGACCGTTTATCGATATTTCCTAAATTTGTAACGAAAAATCCCATATTAAGTTAACATATATATGAATACGTTGAGACTCAATAAATAAGAATTTAAAATTTTCGATTTTGTGCGTGTGTGTGTTTCTTTAGTTAGCTTTGTAATTTTTTTAACTTTGAAGTAGCTTGGTTTTCAAACGATCGGCTATTTTCAGCTGAATAAATACATTCGGTATGTATAAAGATGGGCCCAAAAATGGTCTTCATGTACGAGCAATTGATTCGGCCCATGGGCCTAGTAATTGCAACTGGTGCTTCATGGTGCTGCTACTGAGTGGTAATAATATGGGGATATAAATGGACACTCAAACATCTTTTCCTTTCTTAAAAGTGGGGACATCGGGGTGGGGACCTGACTATCGAAAGGCTCATGAAATATCTTGCAAACCCCATTAACTGATGAGGTTCGGGACTTTGGTTTGTGCAATTAGGTTTGACACGAAGCAGTTTGCACTCAATTGGTGGAATTTCAATAAGTGGCATTGATATCCTGATCCCAGGCCAGTCCCGCAATTGGTACATAGGGCCTGGCAAGAGGTCGACATGTGAATATCTCGCACTCCAAATATGAATAATATATTTGGATGCGAAATTATTGTCCATATAAGAGTAAAAGGTGCGGGGGACCTCGACTCTTTCCTCCTCTGTCTTGGAAACCTCAAATTTATACTCCATTCATATATAGTAGATACACCGCCAAGCCTATCACAATTTGGAATATTGTTTTCCGCCTGAACTTGGGTTTAGTGGATTGAATTAATCACAACCAATAATTTCGTTATTTTCATGTGGACCCCTCTCATGGGTCTCACAAAACCAATGGCTGTAATTATATCCAATTCATGATCTCAATTTAAATAATATTGTTCTCATGTTGTTCGGCATGGTACTTAATAATTATTGCGTTGGGGTGCAACTCTTTGAAAATGCATCCCCTCTTGTCTCATATTGCAACTAGTCGAGATAACTTGCGACATCAACAGGTTCTTCTTTGATTTGTGGACAGATGTTTCGGCAGTTCTAATAAACAAAGAATGGTTATCTCCCGCATGTCTCCTACTTCTTTAAGTTTTCAGCAGTATAAACTTGAATTACAGATGGTAAATTATTACCTAGAAATTCTAAAGTTGGCATAGTTGGTTAGGCGTTGAATGCTTTCCACCTTAAGAAAAGGAGGTTACATGTTCGGATTCCACAAACTGTGTGCAAACTGCTTTGCATCGAGCCACCTGCTTAGGCAAAATAATTAAACTTAACCGATTCTTGAGGTTGATATCATGCTTCACGAATCTCTAAACAGGCTGATCTCCGTGCACATTTCCCCGAATTATAAAAGCGAAATTATAGTGACGGGTCTTCACACGCTTGACAAATGTCGATAACGTGCCACATGATCTGGATAAAGTGAAAAAGTCGAGCTCGAAGCTTCGTACCAACCGGGCCGGAACGAACCTTTTTACCCGCTCTTTTGAAACCAGTAAAGCGCTCTTTCCTCGCGCCCGCCAATCGCCGCCATGCATCCTCCTCTCCTGCCCAAGCAAAAGGCTCTCTCCTAACGAGTCAAGTCAAAATTTCGTCCATCAAAATCTACCGGATCTTCTTCTTCGGTGGCGTACAAGAAACAAACTTGGCTAAAGCCAAAAGCATAATGACAAATTAGACTGCTTTCACCCTACTTTCTCATCCTGCCTTTTCACCCCTTTTTGCTAGGAATACGAAATGATGTTCGTCACTCGTGGATTTCCCTATTGTTGTCCTGTTTCTGGGACCCTTTGTCAAACAATGAAGCGGTAAAATTAAGCTTTTAGCCTGCGTAGATCGATTTAATCCGTAATAGTTTGCACGCAATTAAGGACTTTCAAATCCATAATCTTCGATTTTTGAGCTGAAAATTTTTGGAAGTCCAAACCAATCGTGCTGATCTAGGGGCTATAAACACTAAATACATAATTGTAACGCCGATTTACCACGATTGTTTCACACGAATGTTGGTATGGATTCGGAAGTTGGTGTTTCAAACTAGTGCCTTCTCGCGGACATCCTCTCTATCCACCAGCCTTAGCATGTCAAGTTAGAATCAGGAATTGAGCACAACGTGATCTGTAATTTGGATAGGAGATATGTTTTAACATTCTCTGGAAATGTCGGAAGGCAATGAATTATGCTAATTTGGTTGGTCAAGGACAGGTAATTTCACTAAATCACGAGATTCGAGTGTGTATCCATTAGTCTTTTTTCCTCTCTCTTGGAGACCTCAAATTTAAGCTCATCCTATGCATGATCGAGACGCTTCCAAGCCTCTCACAATTTGGAATTCTTCTTCACCTATTGGACACCTTTTCGTAGATTTAGTAGACTGGATTAATCATAAACATCAATCACACTATTCCCGTGTGAGTCCCACGAAAGACCACGATTCGTGAATCCTGATCCATACAATAATTTCCCCCTCTCCATTTCATTAGACAATTATTGCGCAATGACGGAAAATCGACCACAAAAATCCAGATTCGAGGAATTCAACTCTTTGCGCACTTCTCTTCTCTAGTCTCCTCTCTCGTGAGGAGAGTCGTGATAGACTCGCAACATTGTGAGGTCTCGCTCGATCTATGAACCCACGGTTCAGTGCAATCCTAATAAGCATAAAATGATCCTCTTGCGCATGATCCCTACTACTCTAAGGTGCACGATCCCTACTACTCTAAGGTTCTAGAAGTAAAAACTAGAGCTACATATGGTAACTTATTACTCCAAGGTTGGCACAGTTGATTAGAGCATCGGAGGAGTTCGAGCTCAGGAAATGAATGTCACACACTCAAATCCTATTAATGCTTGCGAATTACACTTGGATAAGGCCACCTACACTGGCCAAAGACACGATGGACTTAACCTTATTCACAGGGCTTGCACAACGTTCCATAGGCCTCAAGGTAACTAAACTCCTTTGTCTTAGCGCCATGCATCCTCCATCCCAAGCAAGGCTCTCTCAACAGGTCTTAAGTCAATTTTGTCCATCGAGATCTTCCCGATCTTATCTGGCGGAGGAGAAAGAAACAAACTTTGACTTACCCAAAAAGCATAATGACAAAATGGACCGTTGATTCCGCTCTTTTCACCCTTACTTTCTCATCCTGCTTATTTTTAACCCATCTTTACTAGGATCGCAGCAAAGACAATGATCCTCCATCGATTTCACTATTGTTGTCCCGACCCTGAAACCCCCTCGTCAGAAAAGATCTTACTAAGGCCGGATAGGATCAAGAGTAATCGGTGCTTCGTATATAAACGAAAAATGCGTTTGGCAATCCCGACTTGACTACTCGACGCATATAAAGAAAGGCCGCGGTTTTCCAATATACCGCTTTTCTCGCGTTTACATGATCAACATTTGGAATTTCGAAACTTTTCCCACTATATATGCTTAAGAGTGTCTCGATGCACATGATAATAACTTAGAAAAATTATCCAACCAATTCTAGATTTATTGTACATATGTGAATTTAATCTTAAACTTTTGAGTTTTGTTGATTATGAATCTTTGTGCGAAATTTCAATGTAGCCCCTTGCGATTGATTTTCCACTAGGAATTATTAACATGATGATCTAGTCATTGTCGGTTTTTCTATGTGACACCTTACCAAGTTGACGATTTTCAGCGAAAGTTGGTCGGATCATATCGAAATTTCACGTGAAGATTTAAAATTAAATTGACAAAAATTAAAAAAATTTAAAACTGAATTGACATCTATATAATAGATTTTGGATCGTCCGAGTCATTTCCCCCCTTAACAAGAAGCTTGGCATAATTCAATCGTCAGATGGCGTTCATCCTACGACCCCAAGATTTCCACGCACTAAGCCCAATGTTGACGGCAGCGAAAGAGGGACCAATTAGGGATTTAACAGCAAATTGGGCATTAAGAGTTGGGGGGGAATTAAACAAATATGGGAAGGGGGCAAGCAGCATTACGGAAGATTTGCCGTGAATTGACCTACGGGAGATAAGGTCTCGCACTCTTGCGCACCATCCTAGTGCATGGGATAAGCTTACGTAGGCCTCTAGATAATGTCGCTCCACTAAGGGTTTTGAGAAGAAGAATATAAAAAAAGAATCTCTGCAATTTTGTCGGATGTTCCTTTCAATGATCTTATCATCGTGAGGTACGTCCCCGCAAGTTCTTTGAATCTTGAAATAAGCAGTCGAATTAGCAAGACAAGACTGAATCTTAAAAACTTATAATTTAAGGGCATAAGTGTAAGGACTTGACTATTCGGAAACCCATGATTACCCTATAAGCCAATAAAACAGTTAAACTCGGATATTTGGCCTTTGCGGTTTGGCTAATTTGTGTGTAATTCATGAAATTCAAGCAGGTAATCTATAATTCCTGAGTTGGAAATCTTCCAGAGCTTCCCTCTCTTAATTTGGGTTCTATCCTATAATATTTTCTCAAAACTTGTGCTTGGAATATGTTCACGGACTAGATTTTTTATTAGCTTGAAGATGGGAAACCTAATTCCTTTTATGAAGAAACCTCATTTATCTAAAGTAGCTCGGACATTCAAATTTTATTTATAACATTATCTCATCAAGGTATGATGATATCTCCTTGCACCATAACACTAAGTTTCTCGAGTAGAGATTTTTAGGACTCCCCTGGTGGGATTTCTTTCGCCTCCAATGCAACTTGGCATTGAAACTTAATTACTCGAGACTTTTTGCAACTTCAGATCTCAGTTCATGAGTCGTTTGCTTGCATTTCGATTTTTCACTCAACATTCCCGTTCGTCGCAAACGATCAGTCGAGTGCTCCCGAATTTCAGTGCTTTTAACATGCAATTCGAGAGTCATGACGAAATGAAGAGATAAATTTGTACTACCAAGTAGATCACCGAGTCGATTTCATACCATTTTATGATTTGAGGACTCAAAATGGAACCCTGCCTCAAATCTCAATGGTCTTTTCACGATCCTCGCTCAAAAAAGAAACTCACGAGGTGGGGAGGGGGAAGTGTCACCGGATTGCATAAGCTAATGCGCGTTTCATACCCAATGATGTCCCTCCGCGACAGACTAGCAAGCACACAACACCAAGGAGTGGACCGTGCTACAGCCTACGATCCGTACGTCCCTTTCGACGGCCATTGTTTAGTATTATCAGATTAGGTGGTAGAAGCTTCGTCCTTGGCCCTCTCGCCCTCGCCAATCTTCACGTTAGCAAAGCACTCGGGATTCCTCCCCCACTAAAATTCGTCCCCCCTCGAAAGAGGAGCCCCCTCGCAGCATCGACATCCCGACCGCTAGTCTTTTCTTTTGGAGCACTTATCAGAGGAATCGGGCATAAGATGACGATCGCGACTTATCGAAGTCCATTCCCCAGAGCCACTAACTTTAACTTTAGCAAAAGGGAACGTAATCACTACCACGACTATATTATAAAGTAAATGATGAGGGAGCTTAGTGGAGCATGTGATAAGATATGGTGATAAGATGGGTGTGAACTATTGGGCGATTTTGACTCCTCTATGACGACTCGGTTCCACACGCACGTTTCCCTCTAGCAGTTTGCCAGATTACCCTTTTGCGTTTCGTTGGATGGAATAAGTCAAAAGTGGAATCATCCACGCTTCCTCCATTAAGGAGGAAGGAGAAGAAGAAGGAAGAAGAAGACGACGAGAGCAAGAGTTTTCAATTGGGAAGCAAGCGAAACGAAGATCTGCATTGGCCCGAAAAAGAAAGTTAGCTGATAAAGGATCCGCATGTTTCGCTAAAGATGTTACATTTTAAAAAATTATCTTTCGAGAAGTCATTTTTTAAAAAAAAAAATGACAATATTCTCTACTATTTGAGTAAAATCTGAAAAACAACCGAAAAATGTTTTCTATTATTTAGAAAGGAAAATCTGATTTGATTTTTTTAGATAGACGTATACAGTTTGGGCGGTAATGACTTGTGCACAAATAGTCAAGAATCAAGTACAGAAATTAGATCTCAAGTCTGAGCTTGATGGACCCAAGTCCAAGAGCCAGGGACCCAAACACGGGTACTGGGGCCTCGAGCCTAGCCTTAGTGGATCTGAGCTCGAGTGTTGGGACTCGATCTTGCTCTAGCCTTGATGGACTCATGCTAGATCACAAGAGATTTGAGCATTGACTGGCTTCTCGAGGTCGGGTGTTGAGGACCTAGGCAAGGGCACCGAGGTCTCGGGCTTAGTCTCGATGGATCAAGGCTCAAGCGCATGGAATCGAAGCACGAGCATTAGGGTTTCGAGCTTGAGTGTCAAGCACCTGGGCATGGGCACCGAGGTTTCAAGCCCAATCTCAATGGATCTAGGCCAAGTGCTAGAGACTCAAGCCTTGGCCTTAATGGATCTGAGCTTAGGCACGGGCACAAGCATCCGAGGCTTAGCCTCAATGCATTTGAGCTAACACACTGGGAATCCGAGCATGGGATTTGGGGTCCACGCCTAATTTTTGTGGATCTAGGCTTGCCTCAATGGATTGAGGCGCGAGCATTGACAACCCAACCAACAGTACTAGAGTCCTAGGCTCGACCTCTGTGGACATGAGGCCAGCGTTACGAGCCCCCACCTTTGTTGACTTGGGCTGGGCACTAGGGTTTCGACCCTGACCTCTTTGGACTCAAGCTTAGCCTTGATGGGCCTTGGTGAATCCATACCCAACCCCAGCCTATGAATCCAAGCTTGCTATGAAGGGCTAGGAACGAGCATTGGGGATCTCGTGCCCAAGGGCAGAGTTTTGAGCCAAGGTGTTGATATCTAGTTATATATTTTAAAAAATGACTTGATTTTTATAAGAAAAGAAAATCATTTTCTTGAATTTGAGTATAATTTTTCCGTTGATTAGGAAAACATAGCCCTTCAACTCATTTTTTAAAACGATCCAAGCACTCAAAAATGAGGAAAATATTTTCCATAAAACCAACGGACTCTCGGTCGACCCTCCTCAATCTAATATTAGCTTATCCTGAACCAAGTGCGGTATGGACAACTCTAGATGGGAACATAAACATTCCCACGAACATTGGGAAAAAGAAAAAGAGAGAGAAGGGATAGATGAAGTAACATATCCAGTTCTTTTACAGATTTATAAAGGTAAGGGCAAAGGTTCTCCGCCAACATCGGCGATTTTTACGATATCAAAAGTAAGTTAGGAATTAGGATAACTGAACAGTTGAGCATGTCCATGTGATGAATGATGCTCGTACAGAAAGGACTTCCACCATCACTATTCCCTAGTAGACCTACTAAAAATCAATGTCTGATCCCTCCCTTTCCCCACGAATCATTCCAAGCCTCAAACCGCACGAATCACTCCAAGCCAAGAGAATCAGAATATTTATTCAAACCCTAAAAGCATGCCTCTGCGACCGTCCCACAAGTACGCTGGTACAACATTTTGGGCCGCTCTTCCTCTTCCTTTTCTTCACCACTTCATGATAAAGTAATGTATTGATACTTCCATACTTTATGATAAAGACCATTACACACTTATAACCAGCATCAACACGTGGGGCACAAGTGTAAAGGTATGAATACGCATGGATTCTGCATCGCCATCAAATGTGATGTACGCATATCTGCTCGATCCTCAAGGCCACGCGATCACCGACTCAACACTAAGTAGTGAGGTCCTACATGCTTGTGAATGTTCTGCCACGTAGTTTCCTACGCACAGGTGTGCACACAAAATGCATAACACGTACAAAGATATATACATCTACGAATGGTATTTGGTTCATGACCCCATGCGGCAATTTTTTATAAGTTCACCCATCACTTGCATCTGATCTATCCCGCAAATATCCCTGTTTGTACAATTTGATTTCACAGAATCAACAGAGACACGCAGACGGAAGGAGAGAGAGAGAGAGAGAGAGAGAGAGAGGCTTACATATATTAAGCAGAGATAAAAATAAGTGGAGTGGCCAATAAACCAGTGGAATCCACGTCACGCGGGTTCCTCTTTTGGCAATTCTTCAAAGCCTTCCACTCCACTTTCGAGAGCCCTGCAGCGAAGCCACCATCCCCCTTTCTTTGCCTTTCCCAAAACCTTTTCTTTTCCATCGCTCATCGTCCAATGCTGGATACAGTCCTAGCATTACCACCACACAAATTGTCGTTAGTATAAGAGAGGCATATGGTGGCATATTTCACTTTACATTTTCCATTGCCATATAATATACAAAGCTCCCCCTATCTCCAGCTTTCAATGCACATCGTCAATTAAATATTAAAATAGCACAGAAGAAAAGGAGAACACGGAATGGACACGCCGCACTGTAATTGCATCACCACAGTATCGCGAGACAATGACACGGCTGTGCACATTCCTAAATAAATCTAAAACCCGGTACACGTTGTCAAGTCATTTTGAGGACAATTCCAGAAGAATGAACCGAGACAACCGCCAAGACCAAAATAAATTTGTAATATGAGCAAAGCAAGTGCAAAGGAAGTTTAATTTTAACTTAAAAATCAACACAAGTAGTTCTTTCTACTCTATCGGAGCTATATTTCATTACTGCACAAGTCGAAAGTACTTTATGGATATTAAGAGAGCACAACAGATGTCCGTTGAAGTAAAGACTAGATCTTAATCACGAAAGGCAAAAGTGTAATCAAAAACAATTTTCAGGCATTATAAGCATATCTATCTCATTACTGAGTTAAAAAAGTACTTCCCTCACCGACGAGGTATTAACTTAGATAGCGAGGGAGTTTGATTCTTTCCTCGTGATTTTAGCCTCAAGTTTTGTTGGGGGCACTTCAATAGTTAAATCTTAATGCACCGGGCCGATGCAGAGGAATGCACTCATAGTTCACCCGGGGAAGTGGACCAGTTGAGGTGCATGAAAGCCGGCCCTAGTACCACCTGACCGTTCAAAAACAAAAAGTACTTTACTCAAAGTTGTTTAGAAACGTCGTTTTTCAAATTCTGCTCTAAACATCTACAACTACAATTGAATTTAAAACACATGCACGTCTTCACTCTAACAAGTCTAAAGTGACTCTAAAGCTCAGATAGAGCTTATCATAACCTTTCTAAAACTTCAGACAGTATAAACTAGAATATTTATTAATTCGATGTTTTATTTAAGTAAGAAGAGCCATAAGCACCTCTTGCCTCAAAAAGATGCTGGCATTAGATAAAGTATGTCTCATATTTTTTGTACGATAAATCCATTTGGTCTTGAAATCCAAATGTAATGCAACGTTCAAGATTGAGGAAGAGAAGGAGAGCTTGACAAATGGACATACAAAAAAGCCAACCATCCACAATTAGCATACAATTACCTTTTCTGTTGTCAAGTTAACATAAACGGAAGTTCATCACTATCCACTTTTTTTATTTTTCTGAGTGGAGGTGGAGATTATGGAGGCAGTTTTTGCACAAACTTTACATACTAAATGGGAATTTTGATTAGTACCACTACCGATAGTAGTATAATGCAAATGAGTCCACCAGCGCAAAAGAATCCACCTTTTCAGTGAATCTTCTGGGATATACAACGCAATTAGATTACCCTCCAATTAAATAAACTAATTGCAGCTTTCAGGGTTTTAAATTCTCTTCGACTGACTGAATGCCTCAGTAGCAAAGTAGCAATTAAACTCTAAATAATTTAGTCATTCATATGGCATATTTTACTAGCTTTGTGCAGCTTTAGTTATTTCACATTAAGCATCTCTAGAGAGCAGCAAAAGGCAATAAACATTTCTTGGTCCATGGCTCTTTCAAGTAGGAAGTTCACTTATCGTATGAGGACGGAGTCCAAAAAATGATGCACTCTTGTTACATGAACAGTCACCTAAGAGACACCTAAGCAGCGAAATCTTGCTTTGCAAAATTTGTCGTCTTCTATCTTGCCATTTATCATTTACTTCACTTGGCTGCTAACTAGTGGCCTTCACAGAAGTCAAGGGACGACAATCATTTTCCCATTTTGATTTGAAAACAAAGAAGACCTAGTCCCTTTCAATTAGAATATTGGCTGCTAGTTCTCAGGTCATGCTAAACACTAGTTTTAATTCACAGTCTGTTCACCTAAATTGTTACATGTCCTCTGTCTAAACTTTCACTCAAGAACCACATATTTAGAAAAATAACTTCATTCCAGAACATCACATCTTCTTACAGGGTGCTTGTAAAATGTCAACATTCATCTCAACGGCATCTTTGGCTCAAACAACATTGATCAGACTCAAAAAGTAGCCAACTGTATTGTCAGTTAGGATGTATTCTGAACCTGAGGATTTCCACTGTGAAAGCTACATCTACGTATCACTTGCTAGCCCTGGTTATATAAGCATAAATCTGACGTCACATGCATAAGGTGCCTATCAGAAAATAAAGTGCTTGCACCAGTGTATGAAGATGGAAATATGATAATGTAAAGAATGAGGGCTATCGCATAGAGATCCAACACTGGAACTTGCTAATATATATAGCTAGAGGATACCTAGATATCTGCATACAAAAAAAATACCTAAAGCAGGTTCCCTTATCAGACATAAGTGAAAGAGACGAGATACAAGAGAAGATGGCGCAAGAAGAAGTCCGGAAGGGTCCATGGACAGAACAGGAGGACTTCAAGCTGGTCTGCTTTGTGGGCTTGTTTGGAGATCGACGATGGGATTTTATAGCCAAGGTTTCAGGTTTGAAGGTGGCGGGAGACCATAATAGGTAGGCTTATCTTGAAGATAAAGGTTCTTGGAAGGGGCTACCACTGATAGCATGGTTTTGATGTAGGTTTGAACAGAACAGGGAAGAGTTGCAGGTTACGTTGGGTTAACTACCTCCACCCAGGTCTCAAGCGAGGGAAGATGACACCTCAAGAGGAGAAACTTGTGGTTGAACTTCATGCCAAATGGGGAAACAGGTCCTGAGACTTTGTTATCTATTCTTAGCTTCAATTTATCAGCCAGTATATTATACCGCTCTACAGTTCTTAATGCATTGAACAAATTCAAAATGTTGCTTATCTACTTCTTCTAAAGTACAGCACTTATGTGATGCAGATGGTCCAGAATTGCTCGTAAATTACCGGGACGCACAGATAACGAAATCAAGAATTACTGGAGAACTTATATGAGGAAAAAAGCTCAGGAGAGGCAACATCCCATTCCGCCATCATCATCATCATCATCTTCTAATTGCTATTCATCCACATCAAACAATCCTCCTGCTGATTCGTTACCCTTCCAAGCGACTGGAGAAGTAAGCTACTATGACACAGGTGGTTCAAAAGTATCAGCTCCAACAAGAAAGAAGAGTGAAGAAAAAGAAGACCATGAAAAGGGGGACTCCATGGATGATATATGGAAAGATATTGCTGCTTCAGAGGAGACTAATGATATCACACAGTCTTACAACTGCTTTAGTGATGAGAGTTACAATTTCACCTGTCCTCAAATGGCTTCACCAGCATGGGAATTATACTCTGACTCACTCTGGAAAATGGATGAAGAAGAAGGCGAGATGCTTCTCCCCATGAGCAATCATTACTCTTCCTGGTAAATACAGGAGTCAAGAGAGGGTCCTTTGTTGGTTGATCAGAATTTCATTAATTAATATTTCTCCAGTTAAGCAGTATCTTTATAAGGAAGCGCTAACCCGTATAGCATGGTTTAGTTTAAGATGTGAAGATAGGTCTCAGTCCACAGAAATGCCTGTCATTTCATGCATGCTGGAGTCCTTCATCCCTAGATAATGTTTTGTTATAAAGCAGGAAAAATAACCTCATTGATCTTCAATGAGGTAGTAATCCCACTGATGGGTTTCTTGTAATATAGATTTGCAACTCCTCTTATGTTCCTTAAGGGAATGGTAGCCTTCCTATTTTAGCCAATGCTTAACAAAAAATCGACACGCTTTAACATGACAAAATTCTGTCAAATATGCCTGAAATAATCACATCTAATTGATTTGCCAGTGATAGTAGCTCGGGCATCATTACCACTATAACCAAATCCAAATCCATGGTCCAGATAATGCTGGCAATAGCTGAAAGGTAAAACCACTAAGTAATTCCAACTAAAGAAGCTAGAGCAAAATGAATATGGCGGGATAAAGTAGAATATCCTACAATGAATAAAGAAATACATGACTCGAGAAGATATCTCAAGATCCTTTATTTTAGCAGGCACATCCGCTAACAGACATACTTTATTTGGTGTTTCTTATGTAGAGTAAGCGTAAAACCATTTAAACCAAGCATCCCACCAATATTAACCATTTTGAGTGGATTTTGTATGTTTCACTGAGATATCATCAAAGTATATATTCAACTCAATAAAACATCATCACTTGTGAAGATGCTCAGACAACGATTACCACTTGATAGACAAAATAAGGAAAGAGAAATTTGAGAAGAACAAAGCCAAATATAAAGGAAAAGATATCTGCTACATTCAGTAACACCACCTTGACACTATCTAATATCTCTATGATCTATACCAGTAGCCATTTAGAACAAAAAAATAATAAATAAAAAGGCATCTAAAACGGGAAAAGACTGCAGAATATAGATAATAAACCATATTATGACCTTTCATGTCTTCAAGGAGAGTAAAAGTGCAAAGTACCTCTTCAACTTTTTCCCGTGTAAAACCAAGACATGTTTAAATCTATTAGAGGTAAAATTCATTTTCAGGCGAATACGCCACTTATCATCAAGAAATGAATTATGCTGGTCTCATATGTTCATATAACGCTAACTGTGTTTAAAATCTTGCATTGCCATTCATAAGTGGTGGTGGACCAAGAACTATCTCACCCTTGATGTATAGAATGAAGCATCTGGTGTTGCAACCAATTGTTTCCTTCAGAAAGGATCCATGGCGCTTTACCAAGGTACACAACTTAACTGTCAACACTGATCCAAAATTACCCACTAATAATAACGTGAATTTAAGAAGAAACATTAGGCATCTCTCGTAAGACAAGTTAGACTCCTTCATATTACATGTTCCCACATTTGGATCTAGACTTCCCCTTTAATCCTGTGTGACAGCAGTTTTATCATCCATGGAAATCCACATATTACCAGGGAAACAGGATGATAATACCCACTAAGAAATTAACATTTTAATCCGTTACTTCATTAGACCAGTCGTGAATTCACCTAATGATTCTTTGCAAAAACCTCAATTTCCAATTGGAATTTTACTGCGATGATCTCTGACTTCAGTTTCATCTTATGGAGCACAGAAATTAGAGATCTACTTCAATGATTCACTCATTTGAGGAATCTTTGCAACCAAATTAGAGAAATAATTCTTCTGCTATTGATAAAGTATTTGCACATGTAGATAGGGACAGCCAGACTGGAAATACAAGAATGCTATTGCTTTATTTTGGCAGAACGTCTAGTCGATCAAATGCTAATCCCAAGCCATACTTTTATCTTACCCCAGCCTAATGGATTTTTAGCAAGAACTGAGGCAGTCTCATGCTCATATAGCCATATCTAGTAAAATCAAAATTAACAGTGTAACTCGAATCCGCATGTGTTAAGACTCCATCCTGTCTTCTCCATTGCCAGCACAAAATTTATGCACTAAAACCTCGGTCGTTAGATATTCATCATTCATCAGAATCTAATCGGGAGTACATTCTTCCTCCACCACTCAATCAGGCAGAATCCTCTCCACAATATCTGACTTCTGGACACATTCTTTGGCCAAGAAAAGGTCAGATATACATCCACGCAAACTGGCACGCATAAAAAACTTTATCCTCTAGAAAGTTGGTTCATATTCAGCACAATCAAGCCAGCAATGATAATCCAAACACGTCACCAGTCACTCTAAAATAAGTCTACTGATCACAGAGACCTTATTCAGGAAAGGGCCCTCCTTCGTCCCCTATCTGGCATACGATCTCCGCTGTTAACAACCAACTCCTCCATACAATTTGTACCAAATAGCACAGAACAATCGCTCACCCCTACCGATCGTGTCCTAATGCGAGCGCGCCACGAAACGAGTTACTCAATCGAGTTCATACGCGACACGGAATGACATGGACATACGTCCGGGAAGACGGTCGCTTAGGTCAGAAATAGACCCGCGGTTCCCCAGGAAAGGCTAAGGCCCAACGGAGGACACGGGAGATAGAACTGAAACCGGCGACGAATCCAGCGATCGCGACGCGCGCCAGTTAAAAGAAACGAGCCGTCAGGCGCAAACGTGCGCAGCGAACGACCGCCGTCCCGACGGCCGAGCCGTAACCGAACGAGAAAGCAAGGAGAGATCGAATGGAGATTACCTCCGCACGGTGTCCGGATCGAAAGCCCTAGGCCAGGGCGGTCCGGAGGGAACAAGAGGCGACGCCATTTTCGCCGGAGCTACGCTCGCCGCTTGCGACTCCGAGGATCGGAACGGCGGAGCGGAGGGAGAGAACGGAGGAACGCTGTGACGGATGGGAGTAGGCGATGGCCGTTGAGCTCTCGACAGTTCGGCTTTCGTCAGCTTTTTTTGGCGGGCATTCCGATCTCGGTTCGAGGCCTTCGCGCTCGGCCCAGATCGCCGTGGACCGGCCCAAATCCAATGATGAGCGGTCAGAATCGGACCCGACCCGACCCGACCCGACCAGAGCAACCCTCGTTAGGGGACGGGAAAAAGAGGATATTTGGACTGGTGCCGACCTTGATCCGCCACTCCTAATCCTATGGCATGCAAATACGACCGTTCTTAAAACATAGGAATCTTGCACCGGTCGTTATTTTGCAATTAGTGTTGCTTGTGGAGTGACCGGCCATAACTACAGTCGAAGGAGATGGTAGCGAGGACGTGACAGTCGGGTATGATAATGACTTGACTCACTTGCAACTTTCAATGATGCAAATTGCATCTCAACGATCCTAAATGTTATTCAGTTTCTCTAAGGAATTATGTCAACTCCATGTCATTTTTCTCACTCAATGTTGACTTGAAAATAGTTATCATGTTTCATCTTTTTCTTTTCTTTTTGGAAATTTAAGACGAAAGCGGCAATGATGACATCCATAGAAAATGTACCCAAAATTGAGGGCTACCATTTAAATGTGAAATTGGAATGCATTTCCCTCTTGACATATGGATATTTTTATCAATTTTGATGCGCATATGATATCTCTATCGTATATATACATATAATCAGATATCCAATAAGAGCAACCCCAAAAATATGTAAATTTTTCTATTTGGTGCAAATTTCTTTTACAATTTTTCTTGTTCAAACTAGTTTTGGCCGGTCTACCATGGCAAGGTTACCTTACCATTAGGTGAAGGTAAATTTTCACAACACCAGGTTACAAAATTTTCTATAGTAAACCACGTTCATTAAGTTAAGTGGATTTCTTTCTTGTAAATCTATATTTTTTAGAATGAAATTTAGAATTTATTGTGTGATAATGTATAATTATTTTAGTATCCTCATATATTTTGTGGTATAGCACTATCATTAGTTAACTTAGCGTATTTGGGGTAAACTAGTTTACTAGCGACAACCCTTATCGCGTCATGATCAATCTTCCTACTTTCAAAAGATAATTTCAAATGTTAATGAAAAAGTGCATACATTGACAGTAGTTTCTTCTTTTTCAAATAAATATAGCTTTGACTTTTTTCCTCAGTAGAGTCATCATTAGTCTATTGTTTTGAAGGCCAAGGCTTGAATCCCTTGCGAACGACTCTCAACTTGTTTGAGCTCTCTCCTTATCCCTTTGGTGATAATATGCCCTCTACCCAAAACTCTAATTTCCTATACCCTAAATCTCCATCTTCATGGTAGAATCGGTGCCTCCTCCACCGGATTAGCCATTCCATATCCTTATTTTTATATGCAATCGATCTGGAATGAGAGAATCACAGCATCTTTTTCAGTATCTTCCCTCGTGGCATAGCTAGATGCAATGAAATCCCCTCACGACTAATTGAAGCCTGCACAATCAATCCCAACACAACCATCATGTAGATAGCTACCCCCTATCTAGATCACATCACCTAGCAAAATCCAGTTACAGACATATACCCATTCTCAAACCCATCAACCACTGAACCCAGATTTTGTTGAATGTGGGTGCTCACCCATCCCAGAGCTCCCTTCACCATTACCCAAAACCTTCTCACTTTCGGCCAACCTAACATAGCTCGCAAGAGATGGAAGGAGTGGATGATAACCAACTTAGATTGATCGCCCTACATAGGTGCATGGGAGATCTGTGGTCCGAAGAGGATATAAGCGAACTAGGAGCTAAAATTCTAGAGGAAGAAAAATAGAAGAGTGAGCTAACTCTCTATGGGAAGCTGTATTTAAAGCCAAATGTCAATTTCCAGGCATTTCTTAGCACAATGAGGAAGCATGGAAGACAGATTCAATCAAATATAAGTTGATAGAATATGATTTATTTTCCTTTTTATTTAGTTCGATTGAAGAGAAAATAAGAGTATTAGATTATGGACCATGATCTTTTGCGAGTAACCTACTAGTCCAACAAGAAGGAGATCTAAACATACCTGAACATTGCTATGAGTTCACGCATTATGCATTTTGGGTGCACATTTTGGACCTTCCTTGTGCTCGAGTAATTGAAGATTTAGTGCATCTCATTGCCTCTAAAGTCGGGAAGGTTGAGGAGGTAAAACTCGAGGCGAGGAACAATAATTTGCTCAAAAGTGGAAAGGTAAAGGTGCGATTGAACATGTCTTGTCCCCTTAAAAGAGGAACAATTATCAATGTGGGTGAAAAAAATGGTAAGACTTTAAATATGAAAGGCTTCCACACTTTTGCTATTTATATGGTCGTATAGGATATTATACAAATTTCTGATTAGAAATACCTTATGAAGAAACAAGACTAGCCTAGGATAAACTGGCTCGATATGGCTCGTGGTTAAAGACGGAAGTTAGAGAATTTAGTCCATATTAGAGGGCCTTTCATGGGAAAATTGAACTTTCTGCTCCGGATGAAGAGATTGTGCTGGAAACTCCCACAATTGTTATCGAAGAGCCCTTGAGAACAGAAGAAGCTGAACAGAATGAAATGACAATTGTTATTGCAAATTCCATTGAAAATGAGTTTATGGAAGACTCGAGAAAGGCAAAATATGCACCTACGAGCAGTGGTAAAAAAGCATAATAAAATCCAGTATTACTACTTTATTCAGCAAGCAATGATATGTATACAAGGAAATTCAAGAAAGAAAAGGTAGTGTACAAAACTTCAATGGCAAAGAAACAAAAACTTGTCAATCTCTATGAGAAAAAGACCTCATGGATCTTCTTAGTGGATGATGAACAACTTTTTGCTACCCCAATTCAGTCATCGGGAAGGGGTCCAAGCATGGGCTTTGGGGCTAGCCCTAATAAGCCACCAAATAATAGATGAAAATTTCGAATTGGAACTGTTAGAGGTTGGGCACATTCTTGACAGTCCAGCACCTTAGAGCCTTAGTGGCTCATAAAAGGCTCAATTTGGTTTTTCTTTTGGAAACCAATAAAACTAATGTAGTTGAGAGAGTAAGGAGATGTCTTTAGCTTGATTATTTTTTTTTCATCGATCTGGTTAGTATCGTGGGAGGCCTAGCACTTATGTGGAATGAGGAGGTTAAGGTGGAAGTGGAGTTTAGTTCCAAGGAACTTATTGATATTTAATGCAATGACCTAAAGAGTGGCAACTTAATGCATGTATCTTTCCTACATGCATCAACCAATTTTCACGATAGATTAAGGCTATGACAGTCCTTGAAACTTAGCAATTTAGCCAATTCATTCCCTTGGTTATGCATAGGAGACTTTAATGAAGTGTTATATCATTGGAAAAAGATCGGGTGTCAAGAGGTGAATCGTTATAAAATTGTAGCTTTCCAGGAGTTTCTGAATGCTTGTTTAGTGATGGACATTGAAGGCAAAGGTTGTGCTTATACATGGTCAAACAATAGGGAAGGAAATACATTAGTTAAGAAAAGATTGGATATGGCAATTTGCAATCTAGAATGGCAAGTCCTTTTTCCAAACGTGGAGGCCTTTGCACTACCGGCAATAGGATCGGATCATAACTCAATTCTACTTTCTCTAGATCCAAATGAAGCAAAAAGATATTTGGGTTTGAAGCATATTAGCTAGAGGATCTTGAGTACGAAAAGGTAGTCAAGCGAGATTGGAATGAGAATAGAGCCAACTAGACCAATTTTGCAAGAAAAACAAGGAAAGTAGCTGTTGAATTAAGTAAATGGAGGAGGGGAAAAATTCGGAATGCCCAAAAATAGATCATTCCGCTCAAATTAAGGCTCATGGAGTTGACTAATGAACCTGAAGGGGGAGGAAAATAAGGAGAAATTCAGCAACATTGTAACAAAAATAGAAGAATTATGGAGACAAGAAAAAATGTATTGGTGTATGTGGTCTAGAATTAACTAAATGAAATGAGGAGACCAAAATATCGAGTACTTTCATGCCACAACAGTTTAAAGAAGACAACGGAACAAATATCTATGCTATGAATCAATGACCAAACTTGGAGCCACGACCCTTCAACCATTAAACAACATATTTGAAGCTTGTACCAATCTCTATTTACCTTAGTGGAGGGTAGAAACTATCAAACTGTATTAGGCCAGTGTTAACTAGTGGTCAATGAGGAGATGAATGAAACTTTGATTAAACAAGTCTCTAAAGAGGAAGATAAAACTGCTGTTTTTTAGTTAGGGCTACAAAAGCACTAGGTCCAAATGGGCTTAATGGATTATTCTACCTAAGTCATTGGCCAATAATATATGAAGACATCTTCAGCATGGTTGAGTCTTTGTTCAGCCAAGGTACGTTCAATCCAGAGACTAACAAAATGTATATTACTCTCATTCCTAAAGTAACAAATTCTGAGGATATCACCAAATTCAGACCTACTAGTTTATGCAATTTTAATTACAAGATTATTGCGAAGGTGATGGAAAATAGGCTGAAACTGTGGCTTCTGAAGATTATCTCTATGGAGCAAAGTGCTTTCATAAGTGGTTGCTAGATATAGGATAATAACTTTTTAGTTTAGGAGGTGCTTCATCAATTAAGAGTATGAAGAAGAAAGTGTAAATTCTAGGTCATTTTGAAGCTAGATATGCAAAAAACTTATGACAACGTCAGATGAGACTTCATGATTATATGTTGAGATTGGGTTTTAATGGGAAAAGAGTCAAATGGATCAAACAATGCATTTCATCGGTTTCCTTCATTATCCAAGTAAATGGAGAACCTTCGGCTGTGTTTCGGCCAACTAAAGGAATCAGGCAAGGTGAACCTCTTTCCCCTATCTATTTATCATTATGGCTAATGTCCTCTCTTCCCTCATGACCAAAGCAATAGAGGATAGAAGCATCAATGATATCTAGCTAAATTCTACATGCCAACACTCTCACACCTTCTATTTACTGATGATGCAATCTTTTTCCTAGACGGTACGATAAGAGAGGCTTAGAACCTAGCTAATATATTGAATTAGTATTGTAATGTGCTAGGACAAGTTACAAATCTTAACATGTTAGGCCTCTTCATAGGGAGAGACTGCCCTTAGGGTCTCAAACTGAATTCAATTGTTGAATTAAGAGTTCCAATTATAGAGAAAATAGGGAAGTATCTTGGAATATCCTCTGACTGAGGTCAAATAAAAAAGCAAATGTTTGCTTGGATTCTTGCTAAAGTTGAAAGGAAACTCGAAGGATGGAAGGAGAAGTTATTTTCAAAGGTGGGAAATGTTGTCCTAATTAAAATAGTTATGCAAGTTTTACTTCAATATTTTATGTCTATTTTCAAAATTCTGATATCCATTTGCCGTACGATCGAGAAGAGAATAGCTTTGTTCCGGTGGAAACAAAATGTAGTAAGGAGGGGCATTCATTGGAAGAATGGGAAGATATGAAAACTAGTAATTATTGAGGGGGCTTAGGTTTGAAAGGCTTAGTGGATCTTAATAAAACAATTCTAAAGAAGCAAGCCTGGAGACTTGTCCAAATACCAAATGCATTATGCAGTAGAGTCCTAAAAGTATTTACTTCCCTAGAGGTTATTTCTATAATGCAAATAAAAGCTCCCGACCTTCAAGGGGGTGGCAAAGTTTGTTGATGGGAAGAGATGTAATTGAACCTTAAACTAGATAGGAAGTTGGAGATGGAAAAATGATGAAAATCAAAGAAGATAAGTGGCTACCCTCAGGCAAGATAATTGGCCCAACAAATCAAGATGATTCATGCTTTGTTGCAAATTAATTGATCAAGAATCTAAGGAATGAGATACTTGACAACCAAATGACTTGTTTGGGGAAAGTGTAGTAAAAGAGATATTAGGTACTCCTCTAAGCCTAAATCTTGATCTAGATACGCTTTTGTGGATGGTCAAATTCCTATAAAGTGAAGAGCGGCTATAATAGAATCCATAAGATGGGAGACTTCCCAATAGCAAATAATCTATCAATATCCTACTAGACTCCTAAGTCACTGTGGAACGAGTTATGGAAGCTGACGTTCCCAAAATCCAATTCCTACTATGGAGTATATGCAGCAACGCACTTCCTACTAAGGAAAATCTTCATGAGAGGAGAATATTACTTGATCCATCATGCCGACTATGTGGGAAAGTAGCACAAACAATAGATCACATGTTACCTGGCCGAATCAGTAACTGGGTTGTGTAGAAACAATGAAAGGCTCATCGTCAACGGCTTCACCAAGTAGATCCACACTCCTTCAATTTTGGTGGTCGAAACCCTAGCTGTGTGAGAAGCACTGTTGTGGTTGAAGAATAGAATAGAGTCACAAATTGATTTGGAATAGAAACTAAAGTGTGGAACTAATCTACGAGTGCACTTATTATCGAACAACTTATTGGTGACCGAGTGCTCATTAAGCCAAGCGAATCTTCCATGTGTGGCCCAATCCATTATCAAAGATTGTAAAGAAGTTTGGGCCCAACTCAGTGGAATTTCCGTGAGCTATGAGTTGAGAGAATCAAACTAGACCACGGATTGGGTCATCAAGTCCCACCGAGCCAACTCCCTCCCATCAAATTGGATTTCTAATCCTCCTTGTTCTCTATGTTTAATTTTTTTGTCTGGACTTTGAAACTATTGGTGTCCCTTTTGTGGGTTAGTAATGAAAATCACTACCTTCCGATTAAAGAAAAAGAGAAAAGATAGAAGAGAAATTAGATTTGTCAGGAACAAGTTATTTTTACCACAAACAACTTATATTTACGAAGAATAGCTTGCGTTAACGAAAAAACAACTTGAGTCCATCAAGATCAACTTGTATTTACTAAGAGCAACTTGAATTTATTGAGAAGAAGTTACTTTTAAGAAATATAGAGGTGAACATTACCTCTCGGTTTATGCAATTTCTCCTTTGTAAATCGCAAGCATTCTTCGTAAATATAAGTTGACCAAAAAAATTATATTTAAGTTTCGTGAAAAGTTTTATGACTTAAATTTATGATTGAATTGACATCTGACATCCATATAACAAATAGGAACTTGTTCGATTTGTCGTAAATCTATTATATAGATGACAGTTGAGTCTTAAAATTTCTAATATTTTTAATTTAATCCTAACTCTTCACATAAATTTCCATCTAATCATTTTTGGCAAGTTTCATCGAAATCGCCAACGTGGCATTGCCACGTGAGACCGCTGTTGACACTTAATTTTGGAAAAATAAAATTGCATTTTGAACAAATAAAAAGAAAAAAATGAAAATGGGGGAAATTGATTTGATTGAAGTATGCAAGGAAATATGGAATTCGATGGATGTTCGGATTTTGTTAAATGCAAAGAACAATTTTAAAATCGAGTTGAACAAATGGCAAGGATTTTGATAAAATGGAAGGAATCGATGCAAAATCGAGTTGATTGCGAAATCACGCTTCGATTTGCATCCATGATTTAATCGAATGAAGATGGAAGTTTAAAATTTTCCATAGAAAGCGGCCGATCGGAACCACTATAAAAGGGTTTGACCTTCACAGTATTCGAAGGGGGGGGAATTAAAAAAATGGAGAGAAGAATTCGTGAAAAAAAGTTCGTGCAAGGAGGAGGGAATTCGAAAAATTTGGGAGGAAGTTTTGTAAAAAGATTTCGTGAAAAAATAAATGCAAGCATGAGAGAAGAGAAGAAAAAAAGTGAGAGGAAATAAAAAGAGAGAAAACCCACTCCCTTTTGTCGTCCAAAAGTGTCCTTTCTTTTCCCTCTGACAAACTGCAGCGGAAAAGAAAAAGCCAGCAACAGCAGAAAGGAAAGTCCACCGAGCAGAAAAAAAGAAAAAAGATTTAAAAGAAGAAGATTGTCTTCTACCTTGGACTCTTGCAACATCACCGAACCTGCGATCTCCAAGCATCTCCGTGCCCGATGTCCAGCAACCGCGCTCAACGCTCGACGACTGCCCCACACGCTCGCACCCGAGCCCCTTTGATCCTTGCTACCCGGATCGACGCCCACCGCCGCGCCTCTGCACCCGTGACCTGCTGCTGCCCAGCCCGACGCCGGAGCTCCGAAGCCTGCCGCTTCTGACCTCGTCGCGCCACCGCGCCGCTCGCCTCAGCCCAGCATCCGGTGCCTTCGCCGCCCGTCTCCGCTCACCAGATGCCGCACCTGCGCATCCGACGCCGTGCCTCCGAAGCCCGAGGCCTGCTCTGCTCCACCGCCGTTCCGCAGCAACCGAGCTCTCACCGTTCACCACCGCCGCTGCAACCCGCAACCCAGCTACTGCTCGTACCCCTCGCACTGGCCACCGTCCGTGACGCCGCCGCAACCCAGCAACACCACCGAGCCCAACACCGCGCCTCAGCGACCCGACGCTGCCTTGCTCGCTGCTCACCCACGCCGGTACACGACCCACCTCCGCCGGTCTCTGCCAGCCTCCGCCCAGCAGCACCGACGCCACCACCGCACCCATTCGCCCATCGACGCTGCTGGTCTGCTCACCAATCACGCTGCCTCTTCCCTGTTTTAGGTGGCTTATTTTTACTTTTTTTGATTTTTCATGTTATTTTTCTATTTATTTTGTTTGATAGCATTTTTTTTAGTTTAGCTAGTTATTTTAAGTTGTAATATCGAATGTTAGTCTTTGTGAATTTTGTAGGCATTATCCATAGGGATTTCGTCCGGAATTATTGTAATTATTAATTTAATCCGAGAGACATCGGATTATTTTTTAATTATATTAATTTTTGGGCTTTTTGGTAGAATTTTAATTGTTAAATCATTATAATCATTAATTTGATCCGTAAGACTTGGATCAGATTTTTAATTATTTTGATCTCTTTGTCGTGATGATTAGGGTTAGGATAATCGTTAATTTGACCTGTGAGACCACAGATTATTTTTTTCGATTATTTTAATTCTTTATTTTGTTAATAGCTTAGATTTAATATTTATTTAATAATTACTTATCTTTTAAAAAAACTAAAAAATCAAAAAATCAAAAATCAAAATTCTGCATGAGCATATAGGTTTAGCAAAGCAGACATGTAGGTTTAATAAATTAGAATTTTCTTAGGATTACATTTTTAGGGTTGCATTTTTAGAAATAAGTTAGAGTTGGACCTAAATTAATTTTTTAGATAATGTTCGCACATTTTAATTATCTCATTTTTCAAAAAATAGTTTTCTAAGATAGGATAGGGTTTAAGTCAAATTAATCCCTAGAATAAATTAGAAAATTATCCATTTTTAGATGGTTTAATTAGGGTTTTTATTAATTCCAAATTTCAATAAAAAAAATACAAAAATACTAGGTGCATGTTAACTAGTTTGCATAATAGGCCCATTTAATTAGAATTTGCATATTAATAAGATTAAGTCATGTAGTTAAAATGCATGCTTTATTAAAAAAATCCAATTTTAAGAAAACCCAAAAAGAAATTATTGATTGCTTTGTGCGATGCAATTTATTTATTTATTGTTTTTATTTGAATGTTTTAATAATGGATGAGCACCCGTGTGGTTACCATATTTGTATGATAGTAATTTAGGTTAAAATAAATTAGCCGCTTGCAAAAAAACATTTTTGAAAATTAAAAAGAATGGTACCGAAAGGGCATTAGAGAAATCTAGTGTAACCAAGTCCCCGTATCCCTGGGCCTCTGCTTTCGTAGGAGTAAAATAATTCTCCCATTATTTTACTTAGGTGTCTAATCGACCTACCACAAATCGATTAGTGGCGACTCCTAGATAATAATCTTTTGCATATTAAAAACTTGAATCTTAAGTCGCGAATTGGTATAGGCTTGGGAGAGCCCGAGCTAAGTTAAAGACTTAGTAGTCCATTAACCTAGTTTTAGGTGGTGCACCCGAAATTTAGGTCGCGACAACCGCAATGCAATGATTGGAATGGTCAGCAATTTCCGACGAAATTGGCCGAAAAAATTTACATTTAACTTTTGCAAAAAGGTAAAAAAATTATGATTAAATTGGTATTCAACATTTGTCCAATAAGTTTAGAATTGACTGCCTATTTTACTTCTTATTCATATCCAATTATTTAAGAGCTAGACAATACTCTCTTTGTTATTACGTACTCACCTACTTCTTTTCATTTTCAGGGGCTCAAATTGTTATATTCGACGCAGAGGTTTTAGACAGGCTTTGCTTTTCTTCTCGAAATCGAAACATGCGATCAAGATCCCAAAATTTTTCAACGAGAAAGCAAAAAAAATCGATTCACTTGCAACGGGAATTGACAAAAACAGCCAGAGGTACAGAAACAAGACTCACGACAAACCCACCCCAATTTTTTTTTTTTTTGGGGTCGTGAAACCCACCCCAATTCAGAAACCCAAAAAAACACAACTTCCACGTCAACGGCTGGCGACCTTAGAATTCAGTTGTGGGGAGCTGCTCGTGGGTCTGGTTGATGAAGAACAGCTCGTAGATGACGGCGGCGATCCCGGCGCCGAGGAACGGGCCGAGCCAGTACACCCAGTGGCTGCTCCACGACCAGCTGACGACGGCGGGGCCGAAGGAGACGGCCGGGTTCATGGACGCGCCGTCGAAGGCCCCGCCGGCCAAGATGTTGGCGCCGACGATGAAGCCGATGGCGAGGGGGGCGATGATCCCGATGTTGCCCTTCTTCGGGTCGACGGCGGTGGCGTAGACGGTGTAGACCAGGCCGAAGGTCATCACGATCTCGAACACCAGCGCGTTCCACACGGTCACGCCGGAGGACAGGGAGAATGCGGCGGTTTCCTGTAATAATTTACATGAATGCAAAATTGTTAATTTGCTTTTCTTGTTTATTTTTTTTTTTTTTAAAGCAACAATATTGAAAAGTCGACAGTTGACTTTTCCCGCAATGGACCAGACTGCATCTTTCCATTTTTCCTCAAACTTTACTATTTTCTTTGGCGATTTGACCTTATGATATTTCATTTTCCCCCTTGCTTGATATTTTGATTTGAATTAGGACCATTCATTGGCGAAATCATCTTACCAGCCCACCGGTGGCGAACTTGAGGAGCAAGCAAGCAACCACCGATCCGGCACATTGGGCGATCCAGTACATGACACTCCTGAACAAGGTGATGTGGCCGCCCACGAAGGCGCCGAAGGTGACGGCCGGGTTCACGTGGCCACCGGAGATGTTCGCACCGACTGAAACGGCCACGAATAGCGCAAAGGCGTGAGCCAGCGATGCTTGCACGAGGCCGGCGGGGGTCGTCGACCCATCATCAGTGACCTTGTCTGTACAAAAATGAGTCACACATTAGGTTCTTGAGGATATACTAGTGGAACACATGCTCATGTATTATTGAACGACTCCTCGTAAAAAGATAATAAATCGACATTTTATAATCTCTCTAATAAATCATGATTAAATTGATGGAACAATGAGTTTAAAACTAACACACAATTCAGAACTCATTTCATTGAAATTTATCGAGAGAAAAATCTTGGATTTAAAGCTAACGAAATGGCAAAGATGCTAGCACGAGCAAAGCTATCGTGACAATAATGTTTAAAGGGACGGAGGAGACGTACTGAAGGCCATGCCCGCGCCTTCACCAGCGAAGACGAAAATGAGCATCGAAATGAACTCGGCCAGAGCCGCTTTGAGGGTATCGGCCTGGCCAACCTCGGCCGGAGACCCGACGGCGATCCTGGAAATCGGCATTCTCGGAAGATTCGGTTTTCGCTTAGCGCTTTGCTAGAGTGCTTAGAAAAACCAAATCTGCTCGTTCGCTTGCTCGCTCACTCACTTCTTTTGCTCCAAAAGCGAGCGAAGCCTTTCCCATATATAGCGCGCCCAAACGCCACCCCCATCGCAACCGGAATAGCCGGTCTCCATCCGGTCACAACGAATGTTCAAACGTGGGAACCGGGATGGGCCCCTCCTCTCTTCTCAGCGACGGGCCTCCAGTTCGCTCCCGTCGCGACACGTGTAGGGCAATGATGTGACGCTGACCGACTAGTTGGCGAGCGTCACCGCCCAGTGACAATGGGTTTTGCGGTGGGGGGTGGGGCCCCGCCCCAATGATGGCGTTGTTTTCATTTACCTCAGACCGACCACGGGATTTGTTTATGGTCGGGCTGACGTGGACCACGGCGCGGGGTGGTTAGCTGGCGTCGGTCTCTCGTTATCCCTCGGCCCCTCTAATCTAATATAATCAAATCGATTGATGCGAAAAATCAAAATCAACTGCAATTTGGGCCATTGTTTAAGTCCTGCAACGGGACATCGTGCGTGGTCGTGGATCGCGCGAAGGACACGGGCGCGGGGTTCGAGATCTCGAATCCGTGATTTGGTATGTGGAGCTGCATGAACTCTCTCGAAAAAGGTCGTTTCGGGCTGTGATGGGGCGCGACTGAATGCTGTTCACGTCCGCAGAATAAAACTCTCGAAGAGATACGGATGGGGATTTGCTTGCAATAGTCATTGTGGAATGAATTCATGTGATAGACGAGTCGATTTTGTGAAGTGGGAGGGAGGGTGCTGTTGAAATAAGGTCGGCACGACACGTTTTTTTTCTATAGATGTAAAGCTTTTCACATTTATGCATGTGGGGATTCATTCCCACTTGAAGAAATTCTCGAATTGTCCCTTTCGAAATTAAAGATGAGAATGCCTTGATGTGACTTTTTCTTGGAAAACTTAACCCGTCTCTTGAGGAGAGCCTTATTGCAAAACAAGAAGGTTAATATTCCACTTGATTAAAATGGGTTTCATGTGCAATTAGTAGGGGGATCAAAAGGGAATTAGACCCAAGTAGTAAGTACATAGCATGATAGCACCACTTTTGTAGGGTGAGATATAGGCTTTTGACGTGGCAGTAGCCTACTCTGTCTTTTCTAGCCAGCAGCACTGTTGGGCATGTGCGTTCCTGGCTCCATTCGGATCCAATGCACATGCTCTTTTTTCTTCTTTAAGTAATAATTGCGCTCTCGGTAACCGCATGTTCTAGGGAGCTTCTGCACCTTTCTAGAGCAACATGCAAGATCATCACTTCGTCGGGATAATCTAATTAAGGCAAGATCTGCTAATTCCTCTGCGTGCAACGCAGTTAACACATCATATGCGATGTTGGATATTTTTTTCTTCTTCTTTTCCTCATCGTATAATGCTGGGTATAAACATTACAATCACTTTTTAACCTAAGTACATTACACCCGGAACCGAGTAGAATAAGAACTGAAAGTTCGTTGAAAGCACTCATCGCATGATCAAATCTATTCGATGCTAATCAACGTTCGATTAAATACGAGATCAAGTTCAGAAAAATTGCAGCTCCTTAAACGTCACTCTCTTCAGTGTCACATTCCCAGGATATACATCATCGTATGATGTAAATGACTGTAATACTAAAGGACCAAATTCAAATCTAATCATCCAATCATTCACAAGGAGGGTCAAGTCAATGAAACCCCACCTTCTCCTCGTCACGCCCATATAATGCGAAATTCGCAAGCAATAAAATAAATGATGATGCCAAAATTATGCTAGGACCCTACTAGAGTGACTAGCTAATGACAAAAGGAAAAACAACTAGGGTTTGATAATAGGTAAATGACACAAATGGTCTCTTAATCTTTGATTAGATGTGCAATGCAATTGCAATTTCTAAACTTTAAATTTGTTCAAAATGTGATATGTAATGTTATTTATAAATTTTTAATTTATTCAATGTGGTTTCTAAACTTTGAATATATCGCTCAATTTAGTCCATGAATTATATGCTTATAAACTTGAAATAATTAAAAGAAAATATTGAATATTTCATATAATCTATAGACTAAATTAAACATGTATCAAGAGTATAGGGACTACATTGAATAAATTAAAACTTTATGGTGATATTGCACATTAAGTTAAAATTCAAGAATCACATTACACGTTGAGCCAAAATTCAGAGATAATTCGTGTCGTTATACCTTGGATAGTTAACGAGACTTAGCCACATGACATTTTAGTGTTTAGCGGCCTCTAACTTAGTTTAATTAATCAAAATTACGTGGTGCCAGAAAAGCAAAGTGAGCTGTGCTGATATGGATTAAAAACTGAGGGAGTGGTTGATTAGGGACAGTCCCGGTCACGGTGGACTTTTGGGTGCATCTGGAAATTGAATAATTTGGCTTACGTGGCCATCTCACCGACCAGAAAAAACATACCAATTTTTTTCCCACAATCGAACATATAACATAATGTCCAGACCCAAAAATAAAAAATAAAAAAGACGACATATAACATAATGTGACAGCCAGAAATACATATAAACGTATGACAATGCGGGATCTGATCTCAAGTTGCGCTTTTAATAAACACTAGCCATCATTTGTATTCGTCTTGTCTAGGGAATATTGAACGAGCGGGTGCCATCTTCTTTAATTAAATTAACATTTCCCGGCACATCTCTTCCCTAAATCTTAATGTTTTAGCAATTTTTTTAGCTTATCTCGTCTTGCATTTGTTTATTTCTGGACGGCTCAGTGGTTTTCTGGCAAAAATAGATGGAATTTGAAAGAAAAAAAAAAGATTATGGGATGCCTATCCACTTCCTGTTTAATTAGTAGTTAATGACGTTCTTTGAGGTCTTACAATAATAGCTTTTTTCGCGTATTGCATGTTAAACGGATCTGATAATGATGCCAAGATAATATACCCTCTCGTAGCTCTATATCGTCAGAGCTATGCGATCTAGTAACCAGCAAGGAAAACACATTTTTTTATTTAATGGAAAATGCTTAGTATGGACCTGGTTCATTAGTCGACGGCCCGTCATAGTCGTTGACCGTGCATGTAGGCCCCCATGGGGTCCCAAGCCAGACCCATATGGTCGATGATTGTAATGAATCCGGTCCATATAGATTAGGGTCTAGATAAGACAAACGTTATTTTCATTCATGTTTCCATTCATATTCTATTCACCTTCAGTGACAGAAATCGTTTTCACCTATAAGAGTAATATATGATCACTCGTGCAATTACCAATGTAATATGAGGACCCAAAGTAAACATAATCATGGAAAACAACAAGCAAAATGAAAATGATGAATAATAAATTTGTGTTATGATATTATCTTAAATAATTGTCATTTTCAAGGGTTTAGATACATAGTCAAAATATATTAAATATTTGATTAGATCTTGACGTAAGATCAAACAAGGGAAGGTACCAAAAACATTATTCACATCTCCCCCAACATACCACTTTAGCACATTCATTTTTATAAATACCATTCGCACACCTCTATACAAAACTCACATCGAAAATATCAAATTCCTTCTCTTCACAAACTCCTCGTTATCTTGATTAAGATTTGGGTGGTGTGTCTTTGAATGTTTTGAGTAAGTGTGAGAATTTAAGGTTTGGGGATGTGAATTTTTTTGTTGAAAGAAAAAGGTGCTTTTGTAAATAGTAGACATAACTAATTGAGGCAAAGATGTAAAGTGGCTTCTAAAAGATGAAACTCAAGTTTATATCCGGTATTTTTGAAAGTGGAGGAATGTAAATGACCACTGCAAAAAGATATTGGATTGCTATTTACATACATCTTTTACTCAAGCCTAAAGACTAGAGGCATCATTATTTGTAGGTACATATTTGGCACAAAACTACACTAGCATGCGCTAAATATTGATGGCGCTACCGAAAGTGACCAAGCATTCGCCATAAGTCCGTCAAAAGTATGAGGTTAAAAAAAAAAATATTTATCGACGGTCGACTTCATCTCTCTTGTTTGCGAGTCAATAAATTGCTATGTCAAGCTGTCAATGCTTTTCGGGGGGTTAAAAAAGAGACCATATATTCCTCGATTTTGCCCCCTCCGGGCCTCCACTACGAAACCATCATGTCATTTTCTTCCCCTTTTCCCATTAACTTTTTGACATATGGTCGAACAGGTGATGGGCATCTCATGTCTAAAAAACAAGGCATTGGGGTTTGCTGACATCAACGACACTAATTTAAAGTTTTTCGACCGACAAGCTAAATTTATGGAAGCATGTTATTTTAACTTTAAATCAGCATAAGTCAAAAGAGTAATGATAGGATGCGTAACTTACGAATAATTTTGATAAGCAGCGCGGTAAACTAGAAACAATGGGCCATATTCAAATATTTAATGAGTGTCTCTCATGTCATTATTTTATATACCGTCTATCCTACTTAACACAATGGCGCAACTCAACGCGTTACAAAGTAGATGTATCGCCAATCTTATTTTTCCTCACAAAGAAGCATATCATTATTCTGAGGAGAGAACAATCGTGTTCATTTGACAATCTTGAGTCAAGGGTAAGGCGATCTAATGATAATTTGTTATCGTATGCATCGATCAAGCACACAAATTTTGATGGATGAGTTTTGATTACACTTGGCCTTAGATCATTACGAAACATTTCAAAGAGTTTGCAAATACTCAGCTTCTCGATAGTGGCTCTCCCTTCCTCTCTCTTCTTCTCTGAACCTTTCTTCATCGCTTCCACTTCTGGAGGGGAAAGCTTTGAGTCATTTGACTTAGCTCTCTCCCTCCCCTCCTAGTTGCTTTTCCTTTTATTTTCTTCTTACTCTCTTGATCTAGTTTTAGATCTATAAGCTTTGCATTTTCTTTTCGAACTAATTTTTGATTTTGGAATTTTAATGAATAAGTACTTCGTCTCCAATTTCAATGGTGTTCACGGCAATTTCGATGTTGAATCTATACTCGTTCAACGTGTTTTAGTTATAAGTTTTGATGTTTCACATTGGCTACATGGCTTGCTCTTACAAATGTCAGATCTGAAAATTTTCAAAATATTCATGTGTCTCTGTATAGTTGATGATGTTGGGGACATTGAATCTAGGTGCACATTGTCAAAAAGCAAAGATGTAACTACAAATGGAGATCTCGATGTGTGCATATCACTAATGATGTTGCATGAGGCCATTGATTCTTTCGCTTAGATATAGTCACATATTTGTCCTTGAAGGATGGGCCTATAATTTTTTCAGCCAACCATACTCTGATGGTACGCCTTGATATCTGGTTTTTAGTTTGTTTTGGAAGTCTATGGTCTTATCTTGTTGTTGTGAGTTTTGAAATTTTCTATGACATATCATTTTGGTAATGAATGGAGATTTCTTTTGAAATGGATGAAATGGGAAGTAGGTCCGGACACTGCGCGAGTGCCTTACATCGAATAAGGACTAAAGGAGTCGGCTCCCTCGGATAAGGGAATCCCAACCTGAGGTCAAGGCATGCCTAAACTCTCACTTTATCGTTGTTATGCTTGTTTACATTAAGCACCTTTATTATGATCTCATCATTATCACGCATGTGTCTAACTTGAGCGCTAGATATTGCCATCTAGGGGCTCATCGTGCTCCTCTTGTGCTTTTAGGTGATCGATTTGTGGTACTTAGAGATATTCTCTTATCGGAGCACCCAGTATTTGATAAGAGGAATGAGCATGGGTTTTGGGTAGAATCGGGAATCATACTAGACCAACCTTAAAAATTGGTTTGGTTCCCGATTCTAAAGAATTTGGAACCGATGTCATGCAGTCTAATTCTTGCTTCTTGGATCAAACCAAACTGAACTAGACAGAGAAATATAGAATTGAAGAATCGGACCGAACTGAGGTAACCCTAGAATCAGTAGTATCTATGATCTTTTCATCGACTTCCATACTAGTATTATCAAACTTTCACGATTCGGAACATCATTTCACTAATAATGTTCTTTCTTTACTAGGATTAGTTTTAAACTTGCTCTGGTGTCGGTGGAAGGTATGTATCCATTAGAACCCACCTGCAGCATAAATGTATATCATTTTTGGGTGAAATATCTGCCAACCGAATAATACTTCTATTATATCAATCATCCGGTAAGATTCAAACCCAATCCAATCTAATGAAACATAAATTTACAGGAACCACACCCGAATGTCGAGCTCCAGCCCAGTAAAATCCATTAGGCTCTCTTATCCTCTCAGGAAGTGTGTGGGCCAAATTTGGCCCATTGGGCTTGTTAGGAACTGAACGTTGAAGGGTTATGTGGGGCAGGCCTAGCTTAGCCATTGCTGCTCTTGGAAAAAGTTCCATCAAGTCCATGGTCGATCCGAATTTCACAATCAAGTCCCTCCCCACCAACGCCTCTCGTCGCTCCCCGTGTCCAATGAGCAGTGCGATGCTATGGACGAATGATGTGGCGCCACGTCATCAAGCACGGAAGAAATCTTAGAGTGCACTGGAGCTCGCGTGATCCCCGTGCATGGTAATGGTGTACTTTTTGATTTCTTTCCGTGCGTGATTTTTAATGATTTTTTTTTTTTTAGATTCCATTTATTTCATGAAAAATGAATAATTTAAAAAATATTTTTTAAAAATGATTATTTGTATCACTTACAAAAATTAATAAAAAAAAATATTTTTATTTTTATTTTCCATGAAAATATTTAGATGCAAATTATCGTTGATAATGAAAATATTTTCTATTGAGTAATTATTTTAAGTTATATAATGATCGTTTTTAGGAAAATATTTTTTAAATCATTCATTTTTTTAAAAATAAATTGAACGTTGAAAAAAAATCCACGAGACACAACCGACATACATTTATATGCACCTTAACATCTACCCAACAAAAAAAAGCGTCCATTATTTGGCAATATAATAATTTTAGAATAATGGTGCGACCCGTCTTTAAATAATTTATTTAATAAATAATGTGGCAAAACTCAGAGACTTCAATGCGTTCACTAACTTCAATAATCACTTATAAACTATTTGAACTGATTTGGTTTGCAAGTTCTAATATCCCTTATATTAGTCTTAATCTAAACACCAAAAAATTTTCATGACGGGAAGGCCTTGAGTTGTGCAACATGACACGGACCTCCTCGTGATTGTCAGGGGTAATTCCAGTTCCAACCGATTAACTTCTGCTAACATACAATCTTTAACACAAAAGATTTATGTACAAATTTATGGAACGAAAAGGAAAACCAAATTTCACTTTAGTTTTGCAATTCTTAAATTCCAATCTCAATTTGGTTCCTTAACCCAGCTGATTAACCCATTCCCGTGGGTCCCCCAAGATAGGCTCAGCCCTTGCTGGTCCGCCTAGCCGCGACAATCTCCTACAATCGCCATCATCGGTCGAGGGGTCTCTGGTTAGGCACCCGCACTTATCATGATGATGGCGATTATGTCGTTGAAAGGAACTCGGTATTGACTTTTGCCCTTGACTAGATTCTCTCTCTCTACCGCGTGGGGGAGATCGGAGTCGGCAGTTGTGATCTTGAAAGGTGGAAGGAGATGGATATCGCCAAGTCTTCGTTCAAACTATAGGTTACCTGTTTCCGAATGGACCCAAAAGCCAAAAAGCTCCTCTTTCCGTCGACTCAGTCAAAACTAGACACAGAAGAGAGAGAGAGAGAGAGAGAGAGAGAGAAAGAGGGGAGAAAGCTCATTGAGATGGAAGCTTTGTCAACTGTCCATTTACCCCTTTATTGCAAAGGGAAAGCTCGCTTTGTGGCCAAAGAGAATCCAATGGATCTTCCATCTTTGCCTTCTGCTTTTGCCACCATCTTCGATTCGCGGGCGAATAAAGATTTGATCCTTAGGTTTCTTGCCCTCCCCTGGATTGGATGGTGTCGTTGTGGTCTCGAATTGATGGCTTTCTGCTATAGATAACAAGTATATGTTGCAGCGAAAATTATGATGACAAAGTAACGAGTTGTAAAACGTCCAAACCCTACATCACATGGAAAAACACTATGATGCGATATATAATGTCATTATACACTATGCTCTTTGCGAGCATAGAAGAGGTCTGTAGTTCATGACAAGTCGAGTCGACCCAAATACTCTAACCTTTGAATTTCTTTCGGTAAGGGCTTATTCAGTTTATTCTTCTTTCCTGGAGAAATCATAATGATCCCGAGATTATCATATCTCCCCACCAAATTTTACGACCAGCTAGCCGCGTGCCTGTTGAAATGGAATCCAAAAGAAAGAGAAAATGGGTGGGAAACGTCGTGAAGAAAATGGCTAGATTCTCTGACCTTTAATGGTTGCTATTTTTCCAAACCTACAGCAACCTAGATTTGGCATGTACAAGGTAAATCTAACTGGAACCAGGGAGGATGAGCAAAAACTTGTCGTCAGTGCAACCCCACATATACCTTGGATGGTAATAAGCAAGGTAGAATATGGAATATCTGGAATTTCTGCAATTGGAATGTCTTGAATAATTGGATTTTTATATCCCTTGACGCGGACTTTCCTTTTAGATATGGACCTTATCGCGGGCTCTAAAGCCATCGCGCTCTACTGTTGTCTTTGTTTTGCCTCGTCGTCTATAAAAAAGTCAAGCGCTCACCTTTCCTGAGCACTCTCTCCTATTCCTAGTTTCATCGTCATTTCTCTCCCATGGAGGAGCTGGGCTCTCTTTGGAGTCACCCACATGTAAGTCCCGTTGCATTCTCATCATCGCCAATCTTCCTTGCTTCGATGTGTCTTTCGATGTGCGAATACCATTAACTTCTGCTAAAACTGTTCGGCTCTTGTTTACATGCTTCTGTTTTCCGGCCGACTATTAGGACGCAATGCCTTGTTTTGTCGGAAACTCGAATGTTGAGGAAAAAAGGAGGACTTTCGACAGTAGTTACATAGGACTAGGATTTCAACAAAAGGGAAGAGGAAGAGGATATTTAGAGTGAATTTGCTTCTTCTAGCTTCGTCTGAAGCATCTCATACATACAATTTCTCATGCACACCTCAGTTTCTTATGGCGTCGTCGTCCTGTGGCATCAGTTTTTGCTTCATATTTTTCTGTGGCATTAGTTGGCAAGGTAGGACGCGTTCATTTTTGTCTCCGTTTATTGAGGTGAGCAACCACTGCAAAATTAGCCATAAGAGAGTTGGATTTAGACAGTCGAGTCTGTACTGAAACCTACATTAAGTATGAAAGAAAATTGCCAAATGCAATGTAGTCTGCTCATCGCGACTCGATCTGCCTGTCAAGTCAACCAGTTTCTCCGAAATGGAGTCTCAATTGACCACAAAAGTGAGGATCTGAATGCGTCGATTGGCCATTGCAACATACTACTCAATCCGAGTTTGAAATTGTAGTCGCTAGAGTAGATATATAGGGAACTCTCGATCCTCGTTGCAGAATCTTAAGCATTTCAAAAGGGGTCGGTTGGTGTCCCTATCTTGTCTGCATGCTTTTTTCTTTTACTGGTTGAAAGCATTGACTTTTAGTTTGATATTTCTTTATTGTTGCAATAATTAAGTAGTTTTTTTCTTTCTATTTCTCTGCATGTCTATCTTTTATTGTTCTTTATCTGTCGAAATCCTGTTTCCGATAATGCAGCGAATAGAGTAAATCAGGATGCAGATTCTTCGTGATGAATCATTCTTCTTATGATCCTTTATTCAATTACACACAGAAGCTAACGCATTGTTTCCGTCTTTCATATTTTTCAATTTGACAGAGCATGGATGAACTGAAGCAGATGATCTTGTATAACACCACCGAACTCAAGTCTGAGAAAACAAAAGCTTTCGAGGAAATGAGAAAGAACAAGGAGAATCTGATGCATCTGCTTCGACTCCTGAAAACAGCTTACCAGGAACGAGATGAAGCAAGAAATCAGCTGCAGAAACTCCTCAGAAACGTCACTCCGAGTCCTTGCCCTTCAGGACTCCAATGGAGCTTCCTAGCACCACTAAAAGCGAACGCAGTGACAAGCCGAACCCATCACACCCCCAAATCAAATGGCTACTATCTACGACACCACTCTTCTGCCTCTCATTTTCCACTCGAGGCGACTCCTCTGTCAGATTTCTTGAATGCCGACATGGCCGGTTCAAGTAATGATCCGTGCAGCGTCTCTTGCACTCCGGGTTTTTTAAATTCAGGAAAAGCCAATACTGTCAATCGAGCTTCGGATGTGATTGATGATCTTGTTGTGGGAAAAGCACTTCCTGAGAAAGGCAAGCTCTTGCAGGCCGTGATGGAAGCAGGTCCACTTCTGCAGACGCTTATTTGGTCCGGGACTCTTCCTAGGTGGAGGAATCCTCCTCCCCTGAAACCCTTCAGCATTCCACCAGTTAACATCACTGGTTATGACCCTTTTTCGAGCGTGCAGGCTCACATTTCGGACTCTAGTCGCGCGATTCAGAGATTCACGAGCCCGTCGCCAAATCTTGAAGCACCAGAAGTGGCTCCTGGGACGTGCTCGGGGTCAATGCCTAATTTTATTGGTAGTTATTCTGGTTCGCCCCAAGGGAACAGCCAGACTTTGTCAGCGGGTGTTAGCATTACGACCAACAGCCGATTACGCAGTAGCCATAAACGTCGGAAACTTCAATGCAGTCGCTGAACTTTTTTCTTGATAGGAAATATTACCGAAATTTGGTAGTTATTTTTCATTAGATAAACCTACAAAGGCCCCCCCCTTCGTGCCTTGAGGTTTAGAACTGTAAATGCACTAATCAATTGTTATAGCCAGTTTTAAAGATAGTGCTGGATTCGTTGTGCTTCCTGCTTCATACAATAAGCAAACATGTTTAGCACCGGCTGTTTCCTTTCTTTTGTTTCAAACCATGTGTTAATTCCCCAATTAAGTGATAGTAAATCAGGAATCTATACAGTCTAATAGCGATAGCAGGATCCTGAAACACAAACTAGAAAGGCCTAGGCACATTAATGAAATGATAAAAATGACTAACCTTTTCTGAAGGGGCCAACTAGAAGCACAAACATACCCCTTGGTTAGTGATGGAACAGCTTTTGTCTAAGGCTACGTTATTGTCGGGATAAAATTCGGAATATGATATGATTTATCCTATCTTACGTTTGGTACTCATTCAAGACAAGATAAAATCGGATATAAGGAAGATATAAACAAGATAAAATATCCCATGAGGAAGGTAGGATAAAGATGGATAGGATTTAATAATACATAATAAAAAGTTATTTTTCTCAAATAACAAGCTTATTAAATTAACAAAATTGAAATTATATTTTAATATAAATAATATTTGAATTCTAATTTAAGAAATTAAAAATAAAAATAACTCTTTATTTTTAATTAATTCTATTTTAATTTATATATTCAACTTTAATTCTATCTTATAATAAACATTCAATCTATAAATTAAATATTTTTGTATTTTAGATATGTTAGTACAATTTATTATTTAAAATTTTTTATTAAAGAATGATGAAGGAGGAAAAAAGAAATAATAAATAAAATAATATAAAAAAGGAAAAATAAAATAAAAATAAATTAAGGAATAGTGTTACGAAAATTTTCACTATCTCCGTTTATAAACATTTAAGTTCATCTCCGTTTATAAACATTTAAGTTCATTTATATGATATGCCATTTATATCAAAAATATATATATAATATAATGTGAACATATTCGACTTTAATTTTGTGTTTCGCCAAACAATGGACATGATATAAAAAAATCCTAAAATTTCATATCCTATCCTATCCAGTCCTTATCCCAATTAGAAATCCGAACTGACCAAACATAGCTTGAGAGTATAGTTTGCTTAACTATGATTGGGTTGAAATGCTCAAGATTGTTACCCAGGCATGGCAAAATTAATCGGTTCACTTCAAAGCAATCAAACACAAACACTTGACAGGAGGAAGGATGGCTGGACACCATCAGAAAGCAGAATTCGAGTTGAGTTAATGTAGGAGAAACATATGCACTTACGACTGATTTGCTTCAATGCAAATCTAATCACTCCACTTCAAATCTGAATTTTCAGAGCGCCAAAAATATTTAACTAACAGTAGCATCAAATTACAAATGAGTCCATTCTCAACTCCTCAACAAAATTGTCTTAACACTAAGAGAAGAATGATGATCAGACTGAAAAAACAATTCCAACTTAGATAATGCCGATTTTGTTCGCCACATCCAGAGCATCAAAGTCTGGAGTAAGCCTAACATATGCCTTCTTCGTACCATCAGGCCTGCATCACAATAATGATTCACATTGGTCCCGTTATTTTCAAAATTAAAAGGAACAGAGAGAACAAGTTGCACTACCAAAAAGCAAATTGAAAGACAACCAAAAACCGGTTTGGAAGATAGAAGAGGTAAACAGATTCTTACTTTGATGGATTAAAGCAGTTCATACAAGAAAACTGCCTCAAGGCAAAACAAACACTCACAGAATGGCATATGAACACAGTTCAACACATCAAAGACGGACACAAAACAATAGGCTTTGACACAAGCACATAAAATCCATAGGTGAACTAAAATGGTCTACTGCTAGTCTAGTGGGTATTTTTACCCCTTTCAGTGAAATGCATGTCCACATTCTATAAGATTCAGAGATATTTATCGATAAAATCTAAGTTAACAGAAATATAAACAATCACGACAACCATGCCGCATTAAAGTTCACACAAAACCATATAGCAAGAAGTTAAAATTAACGAAGAGATAGACAACATGAATATGTGTTTATGTGAACCCATGTAGCCAGCTCTTATTCACATTAACAACTACCCAAGGAGGAATGCTTTTATTCATTGGCAACAAACTAACATAAACCAATTTATGGACCTATCAATTATCTAGATAAACTTCACGATACTAGGTAGGTTGCCATGCTGAAGTGGCCGTACATACATAAGCAACTAGGGAGGAATTACCTGATCAAGGTGTTGACTTTCTTGGCCTGAATATCATACATTTTCTTGACTGCATCCTTGATCTTCTTCTTATCAGCTCGGATGTCTACAATGAATACCAAAGTATTGTTATCCTCAATCTTCTTCATCGCAGACTCCGTAGTGAGGGGATACTTGAGGATCTGATAATGGTCGAGCTTGTTCCTTGGTGGAGCGCTGATGCGAGGATACTTGGGGTTTCTGTCCTTCTTCAGGGTCCTTGGCCTGTGAAAGGTAACTGAAGTCCGGATCTTCTTTGCCTTCTTCTTGAAGGTCGGTCCCGACTTGACTGCCTTCGCAGCCTTCAAGGCCTGAGCCTTCGGATCAGACTTCTTCACATTGTCACCTGCAGGTGACAAGACACATAAGATGGGTTCCTAAGGTTGAAATCACAATCAGAAACCCTCAAATAATCTGATAGAGAGCATGGTTGGTGGCGAAACCCTCCAACAACAAACCAACTATCCCCAGGCAAAATCATGTAAACGGACATGGTCACTTTCAGTTCATGTAGCAATGACACATAGTCACAAGTTGCAGAGGGGAGCTTTTAGCCTCAAGAACAGCAGGAATTATAGCTCCCATATCCGCGACATATCCGAATGAATCTACCCAATAATTTCAAATACCAAGAACCGCCAATATCTACCAAACGACAGAAGCCGAGAAATCCACAATCATGGTAAAAGCCAAAAACCAAAACGAGCGTGACCATAGGGTAAAGCGACCGGGTCAGGTGCACTTCACAGACACCGGGCGACGGCATCTTGCGATTGGCCGAGGCAACGAAGGAACCACAAACCATCGTGGCAGTATTTCTAAGCTGCGACACCGGCGAATGTTCCCAAACCCAACGCCCTCTGCCGAGCTAAATCGGCACTACTACGGAGCCGAGCTAAAACGCGGCACGAGGCGAAATGTCGATCCGTGCCGCTAAACCATCGTCGCCGGTCATCGACAGTAACGGAGCTCGTTCACTAGATATCGAGCGACGCCGCGCGCATACACGCGGATAGACGGGGAGTACGAATGGGGGAATTCGAGGTACCTTTAGGAGGGGCCATGGCGGCTGGATAAGGTCCTTCTGAAACCCTCTGGATCCTGCGAAAACCCTAACGACAAATGCAAGACAAGAAGCCATCAGTACAACTTCCATCGGCGTGAAAGACATTGCTTGCGAGAGAGAGAGAGAGACCTACGGCCGGTGCACTGGTTCGGAGAGGTCGTCTAGGGTTTTTCTCGGAGGTAGAAGAAGATGGGGATTATATAAGAAGGGGCCACCCACTTATTGGGCCGCTTGAGCCTTTTCGGCCCATTGGATTCGGCCCAAGTATTGGGACGTTTGTTTTGTGCGTGTTAGGGATCCGTGCTCTCCCTTGACGGTTCGAAAAATATGAAATTAACTTCCACGATAAAAATAACAAAAGCAATTAAAATTGATTAACGCCTCCGAACAATATGTGTATCGTAAATATATTCAGCACTCATATGATTTGAAAAAGATAGGAAAGCCACCGGAGAATTTTCTTTTCCTAACTAATTCTATTTATTCACTAAAATCAATGCAAACATATTTTCTTGTACTCAGATTCGCTATAAACGTCATGATTTGAATTGAAAAATTCAGGAATAGCATGACAAAAAATTTGACAACCGATCTAGAGTGAATCTAGAAGAATAATGGTATTTGAGATCTACAACTTCTTGTTGGTATGTCGTGGTCTGGAAATTTATGCAAACTGACAGATTCTCTGATCGAGGCCTTCAAGAGAGATCTTGATGTGAAACTCATTTCAAATAAGCAAAATTTAGCTTCGGATATCTTTAGGAGTTAAAACATGTTTAAATATTGGCATTCGTAGATCATAGACACGAAACATAAAAGAAAAGAAGGAAGGAAAAATGGGATTTTGATAAATGAGAGTATAATTACAGATATGTACGTAAATATAGACACTTGCGTTTTCTATGCTCATGCATCAAAGTGTGCTTTGATTGATCACCCCTATCCATCCTCCATCGTCCGTAGTTTCATTGAATGCCTAAGCAGGAACAAGCGGTCGATGAATTTCGTCGCCGACTCAAAAGTTCCAGCTCTTTAAGATACGAACGATCACCTGTCGGCATTATCCAGGCCGTGTACCATTCATGAAGACCCCGTCGAGTTGTCGTCGCCCGTATTCGGATCGACGAATCCGGAAAGCGGTTCCTGAAGGTCGGAGCCGTAGATATGGCCCATTTTCTTGCGCTTCGTCTCCAGGTATCTCTTGTTTTCCTCCGTGATGGACGTCAGCACCGGAACCCGGCCAATGACGGCTAATCCATAGCCTTTCAGGCCGGTGAACTTGGCCGGGTTGTTAGTCATCAGCCGCATGGTCTGGACTCCAACATCTCTCAGGATCTGATCCATTTTCAACGTTGCAGAAGCAGGGTGAACAGACAGAACATGGCATGGCAAAAGTATCATCAATTGACTTGTAAATCAAAGGCTATTCCTTTCGTATGTGATCCGTAGAAAGCTCGGTTTTGCGCTACTCGCCGATTAAATGAAGTTATCTTTCGCAGTATGGTTCAGAGTTAGAAGATCAGCAGAAATTGCAGATGCTTCAGTATCATCTTCCTTCTCAAGATATATCATTTCGTATCACATGCATCAATCTAACCTTGCTAATGATGTGACTGAGCTAAGAGGAGGAGGTAAAATATGCGGACCTGGGCACCGATGCCGTATTCTCGAGCATCGATGGCTAACCCGAGTTCTAGATTGGCCTGAACCGTGTCATGGCCTTGGTCCTGCAAGTTGTACGCCTGCAGCTTATGTCCCAAGCCGATCCCCCTTCCTTCGTGACCTCGGAGATAGACTACAGCTCCCCTCCCGGCCTTCTCTATCAGCTGCATTGCCAAGTCCAGCTGGTTCCCGCAGTCACACCGGGCCGACCCGAATATATCCCCCGTTAAACACTCAGAATGAACCCTCACTAGGACGTCTTCCCCATTACCAATGTTCCCCTGATTATGCATCGTGCAAAAGCATTAAACCAATCAACGGACTAGGGAAAACAGAGGAAGCGAACTTATAACTCGCATGCTACCTTTACGACAGCAATGTGCTCTGTCCCGTCGAGCTTGGAGCGGTAGCAGTAAGCTTGGAATAATCCCCACTTAGTAGGCAAACGCGATATGGCAGTTCTTTCGACCAGTTTTTCCCTCTTTCTTCGGTACCTGAGAGAAGAACCCCACCACCAATCACGAGTATTAAGGAAAAGGATGATCTCTCATTACCAGAAAACAGATCAAATTTACGTTGTCTCCAAGTTACTGCATATGCAGTAGATTAATGTCATGAAGTTTTGACAGTTTGAATGATAGTGAATTCTGAGCATCATCCGGTAAGTAAGATGAGCTCCTATATAAAAATTTTCAGGCCAAGTCAATGTTTTTGTGTAAAATGTTAACCTTTCTATATGGCCATTTTCGCCGTTCAATCTCTTTTGGGCGATTTTGTCTCAGCAAAGGAAGATTGTGGATGTGGTAGAAAAGAGAACTTTGGGTAAATCGAAGGGACAGATTGTTGTAAGGAATGATTTTGTCACCTGATCAAATCTGTTATTGAAACAACTGGAAGGCTGTACTGCAATGCCAGCTTTCTCAAGCTGGGAAGCGAAGCCATGGAACCATCTTCTGCATCCATTACGGCCGTAAGAAGAGAAACTGGTCGCAGGCCGGCAAGCATAACTAAGTCCACTGAAGCCTCGGTATGACCGGCCCTTCTCAGGACACCCCCATTTCGGTACTTGAGGGGAAACACGTGGCCCGGCCTTCTGAAGTCTTCTGGCTTGGACTCGGGAGATGAAAGAGCGAGAACCGTCCTCGCCCTATCGAAAGCAGAAACCCCTGTTGACGAGCCCGATTTCGTATCCTGTACAGGCACAAGACGTAACTGGCATTGTCTTTATCGTCGTTAACTACCTTCATCAGCTTTCTAAAGTGGCAGATACAGTCAATGCATGCATAGAAACTCAAGAATGCTGCATGCTTTAAGGCGATACCACAGTGATCGTGAAGGTGGGAGCAGATGAGTCCTCTTCCTCAGTCTCGGGCGACATGAGAGGAAGCTTCAGTCTCTGCAGATCCTCCTCTTTCATGCCGACAGAGATTATTCCAGAACCGTGCCTCACCATGAAGGCTACATCGCGAGGACTCGTAAGAGTGGCTGCCATGACAAGGTTTCCTTCAATATTCCCACTTTCATCATCTACCACAATCACAATCTAAGAACGGGCAATGATGGTCAACAGTATGTTCATCTTGCTCAGGCCAAGTACAAAAAGGAAGAAGAAAGGGTGCATTGAGTTCAGAATTTAACAGATATCTCTGCATAATTGTTGGAATCCGTTACAAAATTTTGCTAGGATGTACTAATATTGTTCATCTAATGTCTGTCTTATTCATTGACAACAAGCATCAGTTGCAGGCTCAGGGATAGGAATAGTTAACTTTCTTCTGCATAAACTCTTGAATGGTGGTGAAACGGAATCTGCGGAAGAACTGCAAAGCGACTAGCGTGTTTACTGACCTTTCCTTCGTGCAGAGAATTAAGCGCCTGCTCGATCGAAGAATACCCTTCTGACGGGCTATCGGGGTCACCCTCGGCATCACTGACGAAGAAATCGATGGTCTCCTGTGTGATCTCGGCATCCACGGTTCCAAATGGCACCGAGGCCGAGCCCTCGCGGGAGCTCAACAAAGAGCCATTTTCACTTCCCTTCAGCGAGCTCTTGCCTAATAGGTCTCCCGAATCGCTTCGGACAGCCCAACAAGCAGAGCTCAACCCCTGCCGCCGGTACACTCCGATCCTCGCGCTCTGATGAGCTGCGAGAAGCACACGAACACTGCAACAACAGAACAAGAACCCCGACATTATCATCACAAAAGGGTGAGCGAAACAAGCCGTTGTTTGAGCGAATTCGACCTCGACTTGACGGCGACGAGAGGGGAGAAAGGAGGCGGGAACAGAATGCATTCCATGAGCCGCAACAGAAGCTCAAAAGACGTGCCTTAAAGATTGGATTTTGCTGTTCTGTCCGGTCTCTCGATGAACTTGCCTCCATAATTTCGCGTGTTGCGTGCATATAACGCAGAAAAGTACGGCCCTTGGTTGTGGATATATGCTCGTGGACGTCGCCGAGACCGTTATCCGGAAGTTTTAACTAGAATTGTACGGATAGAATCACCAATGCAGTACAAGGTTTAACTAGCTTCTCATGATGACGGCGCTGAACTTTTTTTTCAATGTTGAATGTACTCCTAAACATTAATTTTAATTTGATCTAGCCTCTGAAATCTTCCAAATTAATTCAACGTAGTCCTTTTGTCAAATGCATTTCCAATTTCGTGCGGTTTTTCTTGGCATCATTGCCATGTATGCTCAAGTGGCCTGGTCCATGTCGTGTTGTGGGTTAATTTCCTATTAGGATTTGTCATATAATCACAAAGAAAATAAAAAGTAAAAATTTGAGATGCAAGATTTAATCATTATTCACTCTTAAATTAGGATTATATGCAACTAAAGATTCCATTATAATTAGTATCTCACAACTCTATATTATATTCCTCAATTTATAAGAGAAAATAGAATATATATATACATGGATTCAAACCCAAATTACAAATAAAATATAAATATAAATTATAAAAATCTTCTGGCATCATAAGGCATTGCTGCTACAACTTAGCCGAGTAGCTCCAAACCCCGTGCCATCCTATCATGAAAAGTAAGCCCCAACATTTTCAAGCACTAATAAGATTGTGCCGTGCATGTGAATTTGTCGTCATTTGCTATTCTGAAAAACAAGTTTAATGCCACAGACATAAATATATTTGTTATAAAAATTGATTTTTAATTACATCGTGACAATCTCAAAAATATCATTCCAACCACGTAATATCATGGAGTTCTCTAATGCTTCGAGTCCCACATCGAGCGCCTCATAAGGTGGTTTGACGTACTACTAAGTACCGTCATCTTGAGTACTTTTGAAGACCTTAATCCACGCGTCAACAAGTTAGGCCGTTACATTTAGGCTTCTCAATAGTATGTTGTCCTTTTCATAATAATGGCTCGAACAAGGTACGGGTTACGGGCCACAACATAGAGGTCCAACGCACGCTCGCCAACGTCCTTATTGCATCGAAGCTAGAGGTGAATCTGATTCTTTCCAGACTCGAGGTGAATCACCCAAAATAAAACAAAAGCGCCTGCAATAGCAATTCAAGGCTACCCACAACCTCTAAGTGTGCGTTCCGATACAAATAGTTGCTTTTGACATTCAAAATAAAATTCAAAATATGATAAAATTTATCATATCCTTCTTCTGTTTCCTATTTAAGATAAATAAAGTTTGATATAAAAATAATATAATCCGGATAAAATTATTTCATAGATAAAGTGAGATGAATATGGATATGATTTTTAATATTCATAATAGGAATTTTTTTAAATTAACAAAATTAAAATTATATTTCAATATAGATAATATTTGAATTATAATACAATAAATTCAAAATAACAAAAATATCGATTTAGTTATTTTAATTTAGTCTTATTTTGATTTATATATTCAAATTTAATTATATTTTATAATATAAAGTCAATATATAAATATAAATATATATTTATATTTTTTTACATATTTTAAATATTTCAGTTTCTAGGTATATTGCTACGGTTTACTATTTAATAAAATTTTATTATAGGATGATAGAAGGGAAAGAAATAAATAAAAAATAAATTAAATAAAAAGAGAGGAAAATAAAATAAAACAATAAATAAAAATAAAGTAGGCAAGAGTGTCGTGGGAGTTTTCTACTATCTCTATTTGAAAAAAATTTAGTTCATTTATATTAATATATCGTTTATATCAAATAATGTACATGATATGATATAAATATATTCGACTTTATTACTATAATTACCAAATAGTTGATAGGATATAACAAAATCCCTCAATTTTAAATTATATCTTATTTAATCCTATCTTAGTTAGAAATCTAGACCAGCAAACGTAGCCTTAAGGAATTAATGACACTTTCCGTCGTTTATGGTGCATTTGATAATATTTTTGTTCAGATGGACAATTTCTTTTCATAATATTTCTCAGACCAATTTATGAGTAAAACAATACGTATGGTAATTACACAAAAATTTTATTTTATAAATAGAAAATGAACAAGAATGCATTTGATATGACCTAAAATTTTTTTTTGTACCGCATAATTTTTTAAAAAATTTTAAAATTTTTTAGAATTTTCTTTTTTTCTTTTTATTTGGGTGGCAAGTTTCCATTGGCCGATTATAAGAGGTAAAGAAGAAAACAAAAAGAAGAAGAAGAAGAAGAAGAAGAAGAAGAAGAAGGAAGAATAGATTTATTTTTAGGAATTCTTCCGCGGAACAATAAATTATTTTTTTCTATTTCTTATTTCTATTCAAAATTTAGGGAAAATTCTAAATAAGGACCCGAAGTGAATCTATTTTCTCAAATAAGGACCTAAAGTGAACTTTGTGTCATATAAGGATCCGAAGTGGACTCATTGTTTCAAATAAGGACTCGAAGTGAATTTTGTATCAAACAATGACCCGAAGTAATCAATTTAATCTCTATTGAGGACTTTAGCTTGCCAGTGGCAAACATTTTCCAGCAATTAAAATAGGGGCAAATTTTATCAAAAATTTGTGATTGGAAAAAAAAAAAAGGGGGGAAAATTCTATATTAATTAAGTTTAGGTTATTTATTGAGGTGTTTACGTTTTCTTCTTTCTTCTCCCCCACTACTCCTCGCCTTGCTTGACCGACAGAGAATTTGGGTCTCCACAAACAAACAAAGAAGTGTCTGGTTTTCTTCATTTTTTTGAATTCGTGCCTCAACCGGCGGCGAATTTGGGTCTTCGACTTTGTAGATGATGGGTACAAAGGAATGGGGAGAACTTCGGTCTTTGACTTTGCGGAGGATGGATACAAGAAACGGGAGACCGTAGAAAACCTAGGATTTTTTTTTTTTTTTGTTTTAGGATTTGTTAATTTTTCCTATAATTTTTTTGGACAAAATTGCCCAAACTTCGGTCGACAGAAATGTCACATACTTGATAGCCGGCGAATATTTGGCTGACCAGCAAACTCAGGTTCTTATTTGGAATTGATTCAACTACTTCGGGTTCTTATTTGAGACAATGGGTCCACTTTAAGTCTTTATTTTACACAAAATTCATTTCGGGTCCTTAATTAAGAAAATTGATCAACTTCGGATCCTTATTTGGAATTTTCCCCAAAATTTATTCAATGACCACTTTTGTATTTCGAGAAATAGAAAAATTTGTTGACGTTACTAAATAGATTTTTATTTTTTTCTATTTCGAGAAATAAAAAGAAAAACATGAAACAATGTTACCATGCATACCGTTATCGTATTGTCATCACGTGATAACGGGGTTCGTACACATAACAAGAGTTTGACTTCAATCCCCTCCCCCCCCGGAGGATCGCACCGTTCGAGGCCTAGGGTTTGACCAATCTCAGGCCGCTCGTTCGCGTACGGGACCCGCCACCACCCGCTGACGTGGCAGCCCATCCGGGCCCCAATCGTTTGAATTTGTTCCCGAGAAACGGAAAACACACCCAAAAATGAGAAAAGGGACTTGGATAGCGAAACCGAACGAAGGTGAAATAACAGGCGTACGAAGCAGAGCGACTCCAGCACCAGAAAAAAAGGTAAAAAAATAAAATACAAAAGCAGAGCGACAGCGAAGAAGACGATCCTCGTCGTCGTCGTCGCGGGTTACCTCCTCCTTCGAATCGAATCGGACTTCGCTCGAGCTCCTCTCCCTTCCCTTCCCTCCACGCGCGCGCTCGCCCGCCCCAAGCGGAGATCCATCGATCGGTCGGGTCCTGGCCGGTCGGTCGTGGAGGCTTTTCGATTTCTCGGCTGCCGGGCAGTCGCGAGAGGCGTCGGGCTTCGAGGTTTTCGTTCGCTGGCCGGATGCGGCATTGAGAGCTGCTGAATCGTCGGGGAGGGAGAGGATTTTTTTGGATGGTTTATGGCCGAAGAATCGGCTGCACCGGCGGAGAGGGCGAGCGAGGGCAAGAGCAAGCTATGGAAGGGCGTTTTCGCCGTCGCCGGCATCATGACGACTCTCGTCATCTACGGAGTTCTGCAGGTCTCTTAACATCGCGTCTTCTGAATGCATGCATCTTGACTTGTTCACTCCGTTTTTCATGGGTGGAGCTGGATGTTCGGCGTTGATAGGGAGAACAGATCGGGCATTTCTTGTGAACGAAATTCTTTTGGCGGTTCTTCTGGTTTTATCGATGAAATTTTAGCTAGTTGGCTAGCGCTTTCAGATTAGAAGTGGAGTTGGAGATTCGCTGGCTCGATTGTTGGAGACTTGCTATGTGGATTGTGTCGATACTCAGTTCTCTGACCTAGTTGTGTTAGGAAATGCTGAGTGTCTGATATTTTATTGCAAGTGTTGAAAATTTCTTTTTTTCTCCTTTTTGTTGGGTCTTTGAGCCGACCACTTTGAACTGGCTAATGTGGGTTTGCTCTGGAAGGTGGGTTTGCAGTAGCATCCTTTGATGGCGGATGGCCAAGATATGGCATCATCTAACTCGAATAAATTTGTATATAACTGCTTATGTAGAGCAATTTTATGCAGGGATTCTGCTCAGAGAGCTCTGAGAGCAGTTGCAAGTGTATGGAATGTATATATATCTAACCAATTCTACATGGGTGATACTCGATAAACTGGCTTTTTTGCATATTCCAGAACTAGCAGAGTTTGCTTCAGGGGTCCTATTATTTTGTTTAATATGTTATTTTTTAATGGCTATACTTATCTAGCCACTGATAATAAATGCAATCTGCAAGTGATTATGCTGAAATTTGCACCTTTTTGAATTGAAAGGCTGCCTTCCTTTCTGGAACTATCAAACTATTTTCTCTGTTTTATTAATGTTATCCTCACTGCTTCTGTACCCCTTTATCCTTTTCCATTGTCATCTGTAGTTGCTTATTGTCTTTTGATTTGTTTAAAGTCCTTTCATGCAGGAAAAGATCATGAGAGTGCCTTATGGTGCTGGGCCAGACAAGGAATACTTTAAGTATTCTCTGTTTCTCGTGTTCTGCAACCGTATCACTACATCTGCTGTTTCTGCGGGTGTTTTGCTTGTAAGTTGATATTATCTGCATGCCGCTACCTTATGTAATCTGTCTATGGGGACTAAATTCCTTTTGAGAGGATAAGAATAGTAGTTGGCACATAAACCTTTATCAAGATGGATGTTACTTAACCCGTGATGGTACAAGAATAAGCAGCTGGGTGTCTAGGCTGGTTGGTCAAAATTGTTCCTTAGGCCTTTAACAAATGAAATTTGATCAATTTTTCATTTTTTCTGCCATTTATAATCATATATTTCATTATTTTTAGGCAAGTAAGAAGGCCTTGGATCCTGTTGCTCCGATTTATAAATACGGCCTCGTATCAATATCAAACATCCTGACAACGACATGTCAGTATGAGGTAAGATGCGCCTTTTTGCTTAATTATGTTAAGATTCCATAACTTATAACAATTAGCTTTTTAGCTTTATCCCAAATTTTCTATGCAATATGAATGCATTAGATCACATACATAAAGAGATATACAGATATGTGGACATATCTGACAGCACATGCTTTCTGTAGGCACTGAAGTATGTCAGTTTTCCTGTTCAGACTCTGGCAAAATGTGCAAAGATGATACCCGTCATGGTGAGCTTAATGTTATCAACACCTTAAGAGAATTGGTTATATCTTTTGCTTTTCGCAATAAGCATTTGCTGGGGAAGTTTGCGTCTCTGTAAATCATTTATGTAATAGGTGGGAGACAAAATATGTCTGATTAATATGGTTTTAAAGCGCGATGTCCTAATGACTTCAGTTGTATAGATCTGCCTAGGTGCATGGTGCTTAATTGCATCCACCTAACAGTATAATTAGCACCTTACTCCTATTTTTACTTAGAGGAATGGAGGATTTTGAAACTTTGCTAATTGGACAGTTTATTGCCGCATTTTAAAGACACAAAGCTTTGTCTTTGGAGAAGATACGATCAAGAATTAGTCACGAATGCAGATTGTCCATGACCTCTATCATTAATGATCAATATGAGCTGTTTTTATTCATCACCAAATGAAACATAGGCTATTTTCCTACGCTGTTTCCAGTTAATCCGGCAGGTCCACTAAAGTTCATAATCAACGAGTTGTTTTGGGGTGGAAACTATTATGATTTTTACTTGATTTGTGAATTTTTACTAGCTTTGTCCACGTTTCTTCTAGAGCTAGAAACCTTAGTGTTATATATGCATGATGCATGCTTTATCTTGAGTGGTTATTTGTAAACTGTGCATTTCCGTTGATTTTCTGCAGGTTTGGGGGACTGTAATCATGCAAAAGAGATACAAGGGTCCGGACTATTTGATAGCTTTTCTGGTGACGCTGGGGTGCTCGATATTTATTTTATATCCAGTGAGCAACGTGGTCCCAACATTTTTTTTTACCTTTCTCAGTTGTGTTTTGAATTCACTACCTCTATGTTCCTTTGAATTTCTGTACAATTTAAACAGATGGAATATGTGAGCTTGCCATTTTGACTTAAGATATAACTAGTTTGATGGGAGTTTTCATACCATCTACACTAAGTAATGCAGCATAGTTTAGAAGCATCTTTTTTCGAAAAGAAAAGTAGTATTCTCTGCATTGATTGATTTGAGCTTTAGATTTGTACTTTTCAACTTCTTTATCAACCTGCTTATAGTTGCTTATGTGTTCTAGAAGTTTTAATAGGTAGTGTCTACTTTACCTATTGAACTTCTGCTATACATTAGTTAAACCTTAAAGTAGTTTCTATGCATATATGTTATCACATCCAAGATATCATCTTTTCTCCTTCTATTGGTACTCATTTTTGTGCAATGTGTTAGGTGTCTTAGCCGTAAAAAGATCACTAAAATACACAAAGTACCTCAGGCTTAAATGACTATTGTTATCACTTGCCTAGCAAAATAATAATAATAATAATAAAATTTCATGTTGTTATTAATTCCTCTCTCCTCAGTATTTATTTCAGATCTTCTTGGACATGCCGCAGTGTTCTCATCCAATCTAAGCTCATTTTCTAAGGTGTTGCTCCATAGGGCACCAGCATCCACCTCGATTTAGCAAAACATTCTAATAACAATTTTCCAAATTAGGTTTAGCGTGTCTATTGTTCTACAATTCTGTGACCGTTGTAGTAACCCCTCAAATTCTCCTTTTTACAACCTTTTTGAAATTCTTGCTTCGTATTATGGGACATACTTGTTCTTTGGCATCTGAAAGCTCATAACATCTGAGGGAGTGACATAAACCTATGAATGTTAAGCTTAAGAACTTAAATCCATGCTGCCTGTGATGGGATAACTTCAAAGAACTATTTCTCTACTTCGGCTGATGGTTTTTCTTTTCGCTAGTCACTAATGTTGAAAGATACTCAGCGGTGTTCTTGTATGGCTCTCTGGTAGTTCGATTATGCAAATTTTTTCAAATCTTATACTTTCTTTGCCGGATTGAAGTAGATGTGCTATTAGCTTTAGACTTGGAAAGGAAGAAGCAGATAGAAGGTAAAGCACTAATTTGCATCGTTCTGAACATTCTTTAGTTGGTGTGGAGGAGAAATAGAATAATTCCAAGTTTAGATTAGATTTCTATTTCACAGAGGATAGATGGCTCCAAACTCTCAATTTCTATAAAATACTGGATGAGATTTTCGTGAATATATATGCAGTTTTTCAGCATTGAGAGAATGATTTGGAGAAGTGCTGGATACCCCCCTCGGTGCCTTGTTTGAATATATTGTTTACTCAGATGTCTTCTGATCCAGTTGCTTTTTCCTTCTCATTGTAGGCAGGTCCTGACATTAGCCCATACAGCAGAGGAAGGGAAAATACTGTTTGGGGCGTTTCCCTCATGGTTGGTTATCTTGGGTATTTAACCATTCCCTTCCAGCATTTCTTACATAACTTTAAGAATTTCATTTATGGTTTTGTTTCGTCATATGCTTTTTTCTGAGAGGTGTCTATTATATTTCATGCTCACTAAGTGAGATTCTATGCTTATTGGGCACATACTAGCTTGGAGAAGTAGCTCTTTCTTTCTTCTCGATTTTTTGTGTTTGTGACTTAGACAATTATCTTTCGTTTACTAGGTTTGATGGCTTTACTAGCACATTCCAGGACAAGTTATTTAAGGGCTACAATATGGAGATACACAACCAAATTTTCTATACAACGATATGTTCCTGTATTCTCAGTTTGACAGGCAAGTGCTATTTTTATTGAGTTTAACATCGTCTTCTAGTGGTGTTTTGCATTCTGTATCTCTAGTGTTGATGTTTATTCGATTCATATATGTGCTTTCTGCGACATTGATTAATGATTAGTGATGTTCAAGTATGAATAACAAAATCATATGATCTCATACTGAAAAAAAGTTCCTTGATGGTTTTAATCTAGGTCTTCCAAACGTTTTTGGAAGAGATGGTCTTTGGAATGATGTGTCATGACAAACTGCAAATTCTCTACCCTTAATATTTATTGATTGCATGCAGTCGTTGAACTTTTCTAATTCGATCAGGTATTATATTACAAGGACACCTTCTTCCAGCCGTGGATTTTGTTTATCGGCATAATGATTGTTTCTTAGACGTTGCCTTGCTTTCTACTGTAAGTGATTTTTTCCATTCCTGCTGTAACTTGTCTATTTGACTTTAGTGTTTTCCTCGTCTTATACTTTGTGCAACATCCTGCTTTACTTATCAGGTAGCAACAACCAGTCAATTTTTTATTTCCTACACTATTCGGAACTTTGGAGCTCTTACATTTGCGACAATAATGACCACAAGACAGGTATTATATCTCAGACCCCTGAAGTCATAGGTTCATAAAGGATTCTTTTGACTTAAGTTGTTTTTTTTTTTTTTTTTTTGGTTGTAGTTGGTCAGCATTTTGCTGTCATGTGTATGGTTTGCCCATCCTCTTAGCTGGGAACAGTGGATTGGAGCGGTAAGCGTCTACCTGATTCTTTCCAAGCATTTCACTAAATCACCTTTGACCTAGCTGACTCGCTTCTGTTGCGTTGAACAGGTTATTGTCTTTGTCTCCCTTTATACAAAAACCTTCCTGCGAAAAGCACCTCAAAAGGCATCGCTCCCCGAGCAAATGCCAAATGGAGCTGCTGGTGCTGGGAAGTCTTGAGAATATTGGTCACTGCTATCAGGGATTAGTCTTCGGTTAACGAGGTATGGAGCAGCAGCTGTTAGTCTAGAGCTGCTGTAAGTCTAATTCCGTTCGAGTTTAGTCTGCCTAATCAACACTACAAGATGCATACATTTACAGGACAATGAGTTACACATTAACCAAAGCAAGTAGATATGTTTCCCATTTTTCTGTTCTTACGAACTAATTTTCGGTTTTGAGAGCATTTGCTTGTCTGGAATTTTGTATAACTCAGTCATCAAATACTTCTTCGTTTTATAGATAGTCATTTTAGAGCCGAATCTTATCTCCTTGAGCTCAGGTTCGTCTTAAAAGGCGGGCAAGTACATCACTTTGGGTATTGCCTCCGTTGCCTTTACGTAACAAAACGATTCATGTGCATTGTCACATAGAGTTTTCTTTGTTATGGCCACCAGTTGAAGTTATGTTGCACTGGACCACTTTCCTTGAAAAAGCAAGATAGCATCGGTCACCTGGAAAGCCGTTTGGAGTAATTGCGCTGTTGTCCTTGAAGCTACCGTATATTGGTGTATCCTGACCGATATACGCGGGGTCCAAATGGTGCATGAGGCACTCGTGTTGACCATCATAATCAAATGATCGTTGCTATGGAGTTTCCTGACATAACTAATGCAATGTTGATCGGCACTTGGTGCACGCGGTGGAGAATAAGATGGGCCTGACAAGTTTATTTTGCAACACCCTGACTATCTATGATAATACTTCGGGTGTCTCTAGTTCCACAGCCAAAATGGCCAGATTCACGGCGATTTAATTTGAAAGACGAAAGTACCCTCGTGTTTCAGATTTTCTTTTCCCTCATTTCCCAAGAGAATTCGTGGCTGCGTGGGATCATGTTCAAGTTGGGTTTTCACCTTAAAAATTCCTGCGGATTCAGTTGTGAAGTCTCGTCCCTGTTTTACTGACTTTGCATCTGCTGCCATCAGTTTCTAGCTTGATGAATGATCGATCTGTCACTTGTAAATCTCATCGTCATAAGCTCAACAGAGAGAGGAGAGAAGAGAAGACAAGTCCCACCCACGTACCAAGTAATCTCTCTTTGCTAGATCTAATCCCCCTCCCTGGAACTCATAAAATGAGCCACAAGCCTTCCTCGAAAGACATTTTAGTGAAAGTTAGAAACGAGTTATGATAGAACACGTCTTGCTATGGATTTTTAGGTTTCGAGAACACACTTAAGGCTCAAAAGGGTTCTAGTATAGGATGGTTCTTTTCATTTTGACTGCCGGTTTCGCTTCCTTTCAATCGCCAAGCTGGTTCGATTGATTGAATCTCATAGGATGATTCGAGGATTCCTATTTGATTTATAGTATAAATTTGAAGATTAACCTTCAACCTATGGAAACATGTAATGGATAGGATGTGATGAGATTATTGAAGTAATGTCTTGATTATGGATGAACACCTCTTGGCATGATCTTTAGAATGGAAAACCTCCTGAAAAATCACGTCTAGCACTTGTAGGATTGTCGCTTGCTTGCTGGCCGAGACCTCTCGTGTTCACTTCTCCGTCAATCTGATGTGATTTTATGGATGAGATCTTATTGACGTCTCAATTTGTTGAGTCGTTTGAATTTATTCCAATTCCAATGCATTTCGAAGAAAATTCGTTCATGTTTGATCATGCTTGTTCATGATGTTATAGAATGCTAATTAGGAGTGTTTTGAGCTTGTATGAACTTATTTTGATGATTACAACACTTGAGGGATAGTCGATTGCATGTTTGTGTAAGGTTTATATTTTGAGTTCACGGAGGTAGTCTCAGCAATCAGGTGATAAACCTAATAAATATCAAAATTTCGAAAAATGGTCAGCTAATGAAATGATCCTAACATTCTTAGCTTCAATTTGATAGGTCGTCTTAAAAATTTGAGTATAATTTTTTAGATCAAAATCCACCTCAAAACTTCGGTGAGAATTAGAAAAACTAAAATCTGTTCGTAAAACCCTAAACAAACTTATCTCGTAATAATCTGAAGAATAAAAAATCTTAACGTCGAAATTTGGAATAGTCATAAACAGAAAAATTAAAGAAGGCATCTCGAACTTTCTAACAAAACCGATTTTATCAACAGAAGCTATAGTTCTAATCCAACTAGTAGGACGGTTTTTGAAAAATTCATAAAGAAGATGACCAAATCTGAAAAAAAAAATGATGACCGGTTAACTTTTAGAAGATTCTTCAAGATTTCAAACGAACCTAGTTTTATAAAATTCCGAATTAGTTTGCTAGGTCTAATAAATTTTCAATTTGATGTGAGTGAATTGTCAGGTATTTGGAATTGAATCTGACCAAATGGGGAAAATGTGAAAATTCATACGGATGTGAACCAAAATTGACAATGTAATAAACTGTGAATTTGTACTAGTTATCTTAAAATTTCCAACCAAAAGGTTTTGTAATTTGTTGAATTAATCTATCATATTAACTGAATTTTACAATAACCGGATCTGAATCATGGGAAGAACCTATCGGTTGGGGCAAATAAGTAGATTGGAATTCTTATGGTTTAGTGAGCACTTAAATTGTGCTTCATAAGCTTTAAATTCATGTGAGAAATATTCAATTTCAAGATCATTTGGTCAGACTTAGGCGCTGAAACTTAACTGGACAAATTAGGCAAAAACAGAGAAGTTAGTGAGTTGATATGCTTAATATGCTCGATACATGAGATGTACTGAGCCCAATCGATCGATCGATGATTTGTGTGTGATGACTCGTAATTAGAACTCGAACTACTTTCGAATGCTATCGAGATTGGATGTGATTACTGCAGCGAGTTGGATAGGGGAGCGCTTAATTTGTAAATTATCGAATCAATCAACTCACTACTCCGTGAATTTTTGTTTAGTGGAGTTCGATCCTTATTTAGTCAAATAATATGGCCATAACTCGTTATAGATAAGACACCTTTCTTGAAAAACTATTCTGGATATATCAAAGGCGACAAAATTCATTTTCTGGCCAATGATTTATTTAAGCCGGATTAGTAATTATTTGCTTTCTAAGGTGTGGATGAGATCCATTAATTTTATGGATGATTTTGAAAATAGGAGGGAGAATTTCCCACTTTTTCCATGCAAGTTAAGTAAAGATAAAAACCGATTATATCCAAAACAATCGAATCTAGTTAACTCTAGGAGAGGGAAAGAATGGCAGAGCTAGGTCCCACACATGCCGACATGTCTCTCATGCAAAGGATGCTTGTCTTCATCTCTTAGTGAAGTTTGACCCTTATTTAGTCAAATGATATCTCCATGAATAGTTACAAATAAGAAACCTTTCCTAATCAAATGATTTGGAAACTACTCAGATATATCAAAGACTATTTTAAAGGCGACAAAATTCATTTTCTCGTTAGCGATTTCTTTAAGCCGAATTAGTAATTATTTACTTTTTGAGGCGCGGATGAGATCCATTAATTTTATAGACAGATTTTGAAAATAGAATGCAAAATTCCCCACTTTTTCCATGCAAATTAAGTAAAGATAAAATCAACTACATTCAAAACAATCGAATCTGATTAACTCTAGGGGAGGGAAAGAAGGACATAGCTGGGTCACACGCATGCCGACCTGTCTCTCATGCAAAAGATGCTTGTCTTCACTCTAAGTGGAGTTCGACCCTAATTTAGTCAAATGATATCGCTATGAGTCGTTACAAATAAGAAATATTTCCTAATCAAATGATTTGGAAACTACTCTGGATATATGAAATACTATTTTTAAAGGTGACAAAATTCATTTTATCATTAGCGATTTCTTTAAGCCGAATTAGTAATTATCTACTTTTCAAGGTGCAGATGAGATCCATTAATTTTATAGACAGATTTTGAAAATAGAATGCAAAATTCCCAACTTTTTCCATGCAAATTAAGTAAAGATAAAATCAATTACATTCAAAACAATCGAATCTGATTAACTCTAGGGGAGGGAAAGAATGACATAACTGGGTCATACACATGCCAACCTGTCTCTCATGCAAAAGATGCTTGCCTTCACTCTAAGTGGACTTCGACCCTTATTTAGTCAAATGATATCTCTATGAGTTGTTACAAATAAGAAATATTTCCTAATCAAATGATTTGGAAACTACTTCGGATATATGGAATACTAATTTTAAAGGCGACAAAATTCATTTTCTTGTTAGCGATTTCTTTAAGCCAAATTAGTAATTATTTACTTTTCAAGGCACGGATGAGATCCATTAATTTTATAGACAGATTTTGAAAAATAGAATGCAAAATTCCCCACTTTTTCCATGCAAATTAAGTAAAGATAAAATCAACTACATTCAAAACAATCGAATCTGATTAACTCTAGGGGAGGGAAAGAAGGACATAGCTGGGTCACACGCATGCCGACCTGTCTCTCATGCAAAAGATGCTTGTCTTCACTCTAAGTGGAGTTCGATCCTAATTTAGTCAAATGATATCGCTATGAGTCGTTACAAATAAGAAATATTTCCTAATCAAATGATTTGGAAACTACTCAGGATATATGAAATACTATTTTTAAAGGCGACAAAATTCATTTTCTCGTTAGCGACTTCTTTAAGCCGAATTAGTAATTATCTACTTTTTGAGGCGCGGACGAGATCCATAAATTTTATAGACAGATTTTGAAAATAGAATGCAAAATTCCCCACTTTTTCCATGCAAATTAAGTAAAGATCATTCGAAACAATCGAATCTGATTAACTCTAGGGGAGGGAAAGAAGGACGTAATTGGTCCCACACATGCCAACCTGTCTCTCATGCAAAAGATGGGTGGGTCCCACGCACGCCGACACTGACGTCTCTCTCTCATGCAAAAAGATTCCCTCCATCTCCCAACCCTATAAATTCACATCCTCCCCACCCCAATTCGCTGAGTCAACTCGCTTCTTCTCTCCTTTCGCTTTCCTTTCGCTTTCCTTCTTCCTTCTCTCACTCTCCTCCGTCGCGCTTGGCTCCTCCTCCTCTTCCGTCCGGCCAGCCGCCATGGATCTCGACCTCTCCCCGAAGCTCGCGAAGAAGGTGTACGGCGGGGACGGCGGGTCCTACCTCGCGTGGTGCCCGTCCGAGCTCCCGATGCTCCGCGAGGGCAACATTGGCGCCGCCAAGCTCGCCCTCGAGAAGGACGGCCTCGCCCTCCCCTGCTACTCCGACTCCGCCAAGGTCGCCTACGTCCTCCAAGGTGCGCCCCATCGATCGGTTCCCCTCCTCCTCTCGTTTCTCTCGTCCGTGCTTTTATCCCGCTTTCGTTCGGCGCGGTTATTCCGTTAGCTTGCTTTTTTGCACGCGAGGTTCGATTCCGTTTTTCTTAGACTTGATCTTGTGATCGAGGTCCTCTGCCCCCTGTCGATTCGTCGAAGTCGTTACGACGTGCTAAAAATTCCATTTTGGATGATGTTTTTTTTACTTTGATCACCGTTTTGCGATGCTTTGTACTGCTTGTCGTGTTCTCGTTGTCCGCTTTTTCACGCGAGGTTGATGGTACTGTGCGTAGAGGGATCGCTCGCTGGGCTGTGGTTCTAACAGTAATCGAAATCGGACTCTCTTTCGCAGCGATCCTTTTTTGATCATGGAAATGTTAATATGACGCGCTTGATTACTATCTTTTGTCATCGTGATTTGAGTCTATGGTGAAAGTTGCATTTCTTTCTTTCTTTTTTTTTTTCTTTCTTTTTTTTGGTGGTGTGATCCCTTAGGTTCCGGAGTTGCTGGAATTGTCCGCCCTGAATATGAGGAGGAGGTTCTGACCAAAAAAATAAAAATAAAATCTGAGGAGAAGGTCATAGCGATCAAGAAGGGCGACGCCATCGCCCTCCCTTTTGGCGTCGTCACCTGGTGGTACAACAAGGAGGACACGGATTTAGTCGTCCTCTTCCTGGGCGACACATCGAAGGCGCACAAGGCCGGGCAGTTCACCGATTTCTTCCTGACCGGTTCCACCGGCATCTTCACCACCGGCTTCACCACCGAGTTCGTGAGCCGAGCGTGGGACTTGAGCGAAAACTTCGTCAAGATGCTCGTCGGCAGTCAACCGGACAGCGGCATTGTGAAGCTCGATGCCGGGTTCAAGATGCCAGAGCCAAAGGAGGTGCACCGGATTGGCATGGTCCTGAACTGCGAGGAGGCTAAGTTGGATGTCGACATTAAGAATGGCGGGCGAGTCGTCGTTCTGAACACCAAAAACCTCCCTCTGGTCAGTAAGGTTGGTTTTGGGGCCGATCTTGTCAGGCTGGATTCAAGAGCTATGTGCTCGCCGGGCTTTTCTTGCGATTCCGCGCTGCAGGTGACCTACATTGTCAGTGGCAGTGGCCGCGCCCAGGTCGTTGGCGTCGACGGCAAGAGGGTCCTGGAGACCACCGTAAAGGCTGGGAACCTGTTCATCGTGCCGAGGTTCTTTGTTGTCTCGAAGATTGCCGATCCAGATGGGATGTCCTGGTTCTCTATCATTACAACTCCCAAGTAAGCGTTTTTCCTGATAAATCTTGTCACCTCTGTATACACAACAAACTCTAAAATGCTTTCTATGTGGTTTTGTATTGCAGTCCTATATTCACTCAACTTGCCGGGAGAACCTCGGTTTATAAGACCTTATCGCCTGAAGTGCTCCAAGCATCTTTCAACGTTCCCCCGGACGTGGAGGAGGCCTTCAGCTCCAAGAGGATGGATTCGGAGATCTTCTTCCCTCCCAACTGAGTCAGGCGAAGAATACATAAACGTTTGTTTTGGTTTTTAAAGGTCTAATAATAAAAACCCACACCCCCGCCCGGTTCGAGGATGTCTCCTTTCGTTAAGGTCTTCATGCGGTAACTACTGAGGTATTGCTAATTTGCCAATGGCCTCTCTGTTTTTAATATATCACCATGGTTTGAATATTTCGTTCTCGGGTTTTGTCGACTTGCTTGATGATAGTGAAAGGAGGATGGACCATCCAATGAAGTCGGACTCTCCCGCAAGAAGAAGTTGAGATATTATTTCCTAAAACATGATAACTACATGGAACCAGTCGCACCGTGCGAATAAGGCTTTTCTACCTGCCGGACGGAAACATAGGAAAAACGAAATAAAAACTCACAGCAATCAATTGCTGTCCTTTTAGAATTAGAAACTGTACCTCATCGCCATCGGAGATGATTAGCGTGCTAATCCGAGGAAAACATGATTGTTAGATTCATTTCCAAGGGATACAAATACGCCAAGCAAGATCAACCTCATGGCACAACATAGGTTTGAAATTTTACTTCCCAAAATCGTGCGTGAGAAAACAACAGCAGGGCAAAGCTTTAATTCGTGGGAAGAACCTATTGCAAAAGATCAAACCAAGAACTTGAAGCGTCGACACTACTGCCAACTACAGGGCCAATTTATTACCTAAGATTCTCCGAACTAAGGATTATCTTCGTGTCTCCTGCATTTACATTCAAACCAAATTGCTGCTACATGAGTATGCTTCTTGAGATAACCATTAGTTGTTTGCCTTGATATCAAGCAACACATGTACCGGGTATGTTTCTTATATGAATGAAAACTTGTGTTTCCAATGGACAGGCTAAGTCCCACATCCACGCCCCAATACACTACACAGTATAAAACTTAACACACTGGTCAAACTACGTTGCCTATAGCCTACAGGGGCTGCTACCAATCCAAAAGCAGATGATTCAAACAAAGAGAAATCATTGGTGGGGCCATAGTATCTTACAATTGCAACGTCATCACAACTTTGTCGACGACGCGTGAGACTTGTCATCATCCCGTGAAGTTAATAGCAGCTTCACTATGGTGCTGCGGGTTGTTCAATCATTTGATGACCTTGGTCATTCTTGGATAAAAATGATCGGTATGAGTCTCGCATTACATGGGGTATCTGTAGCATTGCTCGATAACCCTCCAATGTTCCACTGCATGCGGCATTTACACATCATTTGCCGCAAGAAGCTTTATCGTACGGTCTTATTTTATCTATTCTTCTCAAAGACGGGCCAAACAAGACATTTAGTGTCCACGTTCCAGTAGCTCAGACAGTACGTTTCTCATTTTATCAAGCGACACAGGTTTCTGGATAACACCATCCATCCCAACCCTCATGCAATTCTCTTTGGTTACCTTGTCAGTGCTTCCGGTAAGTGCCACCAAGAGGGGCCTCTCATGATGTTTCAAATACAGCCAGTGTATCCGGATGATAACTTCGTAACTGTCTATACCAGGCGTGCAAACATCCATAAGAACTACCTTGTGTTCCTGAGAGACAACATGCAACAACTCATCTCCTGAGCTTACGGTTGTCACATCACATCCCAGATGTAGGAGAAGTCCCTTGGTCACTGCCCCGCTAGCACCAGAGCATCATATAATAAATAAATAAATGGACAACGGTAAGCATGACATGAATAAGTACTTTCACGCTACAATATCACTGGATAGACCCGTCCAACTGCATGGATTTGAAGAAAGAGATGTGAGTCAAATGTCAAGGACAAGTTGTTATCATCAAACAGCGAGACATCATCATATTATCTAGGTGAAAAAACAAATGAGTAATCTTGCCTGTAGTTTTTACACGGAACTCTAACTCTGTAAGTACTCTATCCCATAGAACTTTAGATAGTTTAGCTCTTAAAATTGCATTTTGACTCGACCTGATTAAGTGACTGCCTCTACATTAATAGCCTAATTATAGAGATCCAATAGAGGAATTTGCATAGTGACAACTGTTGGATGTATGCTTAAAAGTTACCTGTAGTTGTTACATGTTAAGGATTTCAATAGTACTATCAATTTTATTATTTAATGACAAAGACGTATTCATTCATTTACCCATATATATATATATGAATGATTCCATAAGATCAATTATGACTAACCTATTCTTGAGACGTTAAGAATATGTGTAACAAGTTCACAGTTAAATTGAATCTTTAAACTGTTCCGAGTCGATAGATCATTAAATAGATATTAATAATCTTGTTGAGATTGGTGTGTTTTTAGCTTCACCATTAAGTATTGGATGCTTAAAGAAATAAAGAGTCATTAGTCATTGGGTATTATGATGCCCGAGTTAAAACACAAGTTCTTGTAATAGACAAGTTCACTGAACGTGACATAATGATCAACGACATGGAAGCTTTAAGTGTGGTCAATATCTAATTGTTCATGCCCTTGTCTTGTGTAAATAATCCTTAGACCTGAGGCATAATATTGACTTGTAAGTAGGACGGCTATGGTTTACGGGCATGCATATTGCCGAGTCATCGATCCATCTATATACTTGAGGGTCATAGTTTGGGTCAGAGTTCATTCACATACAAAGTTACATGAGTGTGCAATATAGAATCTGTCTCCTTGTTACATGTAAGTTACAATAATGATGTCTTATGCGATCTAATTGTGACACTGCATTAAAATCCTCAGCCGAGGTTGTAATAGAGACTGAACTATTTATGTTTCATATAAAATGCATGTCAATTAAGTTTGTGTATAGTAAAATTTCATCTTTTTTTTTACTGCGTTTATGTTTATTTTACCTATGCATGTTCTATAAACTCCAACAATAACCTCACCAGGAATGGATTTTCCAACAACAGGACATTTTCTTGCAACAGGTGAATTTGGTGATATCTTCACCGCACAATTGCTTCTAAACACTTGATTGATCACGGGAAGATGTATGGGTACAATGTATCCAACTAGATTATGATGGAGAGTGTAGGATAGCTCAAGCTCCAAGCCACTTCATGTTGGCATCCACAAGGCATACTCTTTCAGTGCCAAAGTTATACCCAGTTCAACTAGTGTAGTTTTCAAAATAATATGTCTTTCAAGAGTGCTTCTGTATAATTTCAAAAGAAACGAACTTCTTCAACAGAGAATGTGGTAATAAAAGAACAAGAGCCTTTTGAGCTTACCAATAGTAAAGGAGCTTTTCAAATCGCGTGGTCAAAATAGGGATACGGGTTGGGCGAAAACAAGAAGAAATGTTGTCAAGAAATAGTAGAAAAAATGGAGAAGCTTCTTCTTCGGCGCTTGATTTCCCAAAACTTAGGTGAGAGAAAGGAGCAAAGCACATGGAAGGTTCAACTTGAGCTCGTTGGAGCCACCGATGAGGCTCTGAGAGGCGATGGTGGAGGCGAAGCGGCAGCATGGTCCATCCCCAAATAGAGAGAAGCCCTCGTAGTAATGGAAGGGAAGAGCAAGAGGCCTTCCTTCTTTAAAATTTTTGAGGAAACGAAGAGGATTGGAAGTTTTCTCAAGTGGGAGGGAGGGAGAGGAGAGGAGAGAGTGTCAGTACTTTTCAAGGGAAATTAAGAGAGGGATAAGGCTTTTGACCGTGATAGGGCTCAGGCAACACGTGTCACTTAGTGAATGGGATAGGATTTTGCCATGCTGTAATCCAAGTCATACCTAATATTTTCTCATGGATTTCAGGTTTTGAGAAGACACGCTTGAGTGGTGTAATATACATATCTTTGGGTCAACGAATTCCGGTAATCAAATTTTTCCCCAAACTCACCCATTGGTCGAGTCATGCGGTTTTTGCAATTGGGTTTTTGGTGATATGTAATTTTTTTTTTCGTATTTTAAAAAATAGAAAATGAGAATAATAAAGTCTTGGGCTCCTTCTTCAAGATGGGAGCCCGCAGCCCAAATTCATGATGTCAGTCCACGCTCGGATCGGATGAGTGAATTTAATCCATAAAGCTTAAGGAGCCCATTTAAAGAAAATCTGAAGAGGGGCCGAAGGAGAGAGAGCACACCAATAGAACTTCATGAGGCCAATCCGTTTTTTTACAAGTCTTAGCTTCAACGCGCGCAAGCGAGGATGGAAGGTAGTGAAGCAGAATCGACGACGACTGAGATCACAAGGATGCGAACGCCCCATAACAGAAGAGTCTCTCTCTTCTTCTAGCCACTTTACGATCCCCACACATAAACTAGAGCACGCTCGAAATGGGCTCCTAGAAAACCCATTTATGGCCCACTTTAGTTTTTGCCAATTTGGACCACTATAGTTGAATTTCAATATTTTAAACCTATTTTCACCAAACCCTTCAAATGTCTAACAGCTTATTTACAACTCCGTCTCAAATATATGAGTCAAAAAATGGATCCACAACCCATTTTAACACCTCCACTTAGGCTTGTTAAACAGATGAGTTGGGTCAGTTTTGATTTGAGTGGATTATAAATAGTTTGACCTAAATTGACCAATTTAATTTGTTTATGATCGATTTATTGAAATGCAAATATCTCGATCCACATTTGAATCGACCCATATCCAATCTATCTTGAGATTTATTTTGAACGTTTTCTCTTTATAATGTTGTCTTTGAAGAATAGATGGCTCTATGAACCAACTCATCAAGTTAGTAAGAGAGTTCGGGACTCGATTTAGTGAGGGAGAGTTATTAATGAAATGTATTTATTATGTTTTGAAACTTGTGTCCAAATCAACCAAGTAAGCAAATTATAAATAGCATGGTTACTTCCATTGAACGAGGACATGATAAGATAAATAACAAGAAAACAACTGGAAAAAAGTGGAAAAGAAAACCCAATCCTCGAAGATGAAAGGAACAAGACAATGACGCAACCCAATCTGCAAACCCTACTCGAATAAACAATTCTCTTTCGTTACAATTGGTGTTAAGGCTTTCTTGTTCAAATTATTCTCTTGAATTGCGAAATGCCATCGAAATTGAACCTAAACTAAGAGTGCAATGGGAATCACCGGAACCGGGATCACTCAAACGGACCAGACCGGCCGGTTTGATCCAATTCCAAGAATCCTAATTCCTAAAAATGGAACCAATGTCTAGGCGGTCCGATTCCTAATTTCAAAGGAAGAATTGGACCGATTACTTTTTACTTTTTAATTTTTTTTAAAATTAAACCTAATAATCCTAATCTAAGCCAAGCTAGCAATAAACCTCATTCCCTGAGATTGTCAGAGGAAAGTAGTTGTATTGTCCTCAAAGGTCATCATCTAGTCCCTTCACCTCATTTGATTGACTCGACAATTGAATCTGGTTAACTCTAGGAGAGGGAAAGAACGGCGGAGCTAGGTCCCACAAGCCAACCTGTCTCTCATGCAAAAGATGCTTGTCTTAATCTCTTAGTGAAGTTTGACCCTTATTTAGTCAAATGATATCTCCATGAATCGTTACAAATAAGAAACATTTCCTAATCAAATGATTTGAAAACTACTCTAGATATATCAGAAGACTATTTTTAAAAGCTACAAAATTCATTTTCTCATTAGTGATTTATTTAAGGCGGGTTAGTGGCATGGATGGGATCCATTAATTTTATAGACAGATTTTGAAAATTGAATGTAAAATTCCCCACTTTTTCCATGCAAATTAAGTAAAGATAAAACCAATTACATTCGAAACAATCGAATTTGATTAATTCAAGGATGTAGTTGGGTCCCACACATGCTGACCTGTCTCTCATGCCAAAAACGCCGTCTTCATCTCCCGGTGGAATCTGATTCTTATTTAGTCAAATGATATCATCATAAGTCGTTACAGATGAGAAATCAATTATAGTCAAACGATTCGAAAATTACTTTCGATATATCGAGGACTATTTTGGAAGGTGAAACAATTCATTTCTCGCCCCCGCGATTTATTCGAGACATCTGGTTTTTGTGAGGAGCGGATGAGATCCTCTAACCTTATCAGACGATTTCGAAAACAGATTCGGGGAATTCTCCCTCGTTTTTCGACGCAAGATGGAGAAAACCGATATTTATCCAAAGACCGATCGAACCGGTTTTTCACCCCCCCGGCGGAAAAGAAGGGGGACGCAGTTGGGTGGGTCCCACGCACGCCATCACTCACCTCCCTCTCTCGTGCAAAAAAAATGCCCTCCATCTCCCTCTCACTCTCTAAGTGACGTCATATCTTCGTCACCGTCGTGATCCGCTACGAATCCGGTAACGGAACGGAAGCCTTCCTCCACTATAAATTCACACCCTGACCCACCCCCCAACTCGCTGAGTCAACTCGCTTCGCTCTCCTTTCGGTTTCCTTCTTCCTTCTCTCTCTCACTCTCCTCCGCCGCGCTTGGCTCCTCCTCCTCCTCCTCCTCTTCCCTCCGGCCAGCCGCCATGGATCTCGACCTCTCCCCGAAGCTCGCGAAGAAGGTGTACGGCGGGGACGGCGGGTCCTACCTCGCGTGGTGCCCGTCCGAGCTCCCGATGCTCCGGGAGGGCAACATCGGCGCCGCCAAGCTCGCCCTCGAGAAGGACGGCCTCGCCCTCCCCCGCTACTCCGACTCCGCCAAGGTCGCTTACGTCCTCCAAGGTGCGCCCCCATCGATCGGTCCCCCTCCTCCCTCTCGTTTCTCTCGTCCGTGCTTTTATCCCGCTTTCGTTCGGCGCGGTTATTCCGTTCGCCTGCTTTTTTGCACGCGAGTTTGATTCCGTTTTTCTTAGACTCGATCATGTGATCGAGGTCCCCTGCCACCTGTCGAATTGTCGGAGTCGTCGCGACGCGCTTAAAATTCCATTTTGGATGATGATTTTGTAACTTCGATCACTGCTTGTCGTGTTCTCGTCGTCCGCTTTTTCACGCGAGGTTGATGGTACTGTGCGTAGATGGATCGCTCGCTGGGCTGTGGTTCTAACAGTAACGCGCTTGATTACTCTCTTTTGTCATCGTGATTTGAGTCTATGGTGAAAGTTGCATTTTTTTTTCTTCTTTTCTGTGGTGGTGTGATCCCCTAGGGTCTGGAGTTGCTGGAATCGTCCTCCCTGAATCCGAGGAGAAGGTCATAGCGATCAAGAAGGGCGACGCCATCGCCCTCCCTTTTGGCGTCGTCACCTGGTGGTACAACAAGGAGGACACGGGTTTAGTCGTCCTCTTCCTGGGCGACACGTCGAAGGCGCACAAGGCCGGGCAGTTCACCGATTTCTTCCTGACCGGTTCCAACGGCATCTTCACCGGCTTCAGCACCGAGTTCGTCGGCCGAGCATGGGACTTGGGCGAAGACGTCGTCAAGAAGCTCGTCGGTAGCCAACCGGGCAGCGGCATTGTGAAGGTCGATGCCGGCTTCAAGATGCCAGAGCCGAAGAAGGGGCACCGGAATGGCATGGTCCTGAACTGCGAGGAGGCTCCGTTGGATGTCGACATCAAGAATGGCGGGCGAGTCGTCGTGTTGAACACCAACAACCTCCCTCTGGTCAGTCAGGTTGGTCTTGGGGCCGATCTCGTCAGGCTGGATGGAAGCGCTATGTGCTCGCCCGGCTTTTCTTGCGATTCGGCGCTGCAGGTGACCTACATCGTCAGCGGCAGTGGCCGTGCCCAGGTTGTTGGCGTCGACGGCAAAAGGGTCCTGGAGATCACCGTGAAGGCTGGGAACCTGTTCATCGTGCCGAGGTTCTTTGTCGTCTCGAAGATTGCCGATCCGGACGGGATGTCCTGGTTCTCTATCATTACAACTCCCAAGTAAGCGTTTGTCCTGATAAATGTCGTCACCTTTGTATACACATCAAACTCTAAAATGCTTTCTATGTGGTTGTGTATTGCAGTCCTATATTCACTCATCTTGCCGGGAGAACCTCGGTTTGGAAGGCCTTATCGCCTGAAGTGCTCCAAGCATCTTTCAACGTTCCCCCGGACGTGGAGAAGGCCTTCAGGTCCAAAAGGATGGATTCGGAGATCTTCTTCCCTCCCAACTGAGTCAGGCGAAGAATTACATAAACGTTTGTTCTGGTTTTTAAAGGTCTAATAATACAAACCCACACCCCCGGCCGGTTCGAGGATGTCTCTTTTCGTTAAGGTCTTCATGCGGTAACTATCGGTGTATTGCTCTTTTGCTAATCGCCTCTGTTTTCAATATATCACCATGGTTTGAATATTTCGTTCTCGGGACTTGTCGACGTGCTTGACGATGGTGAAAGGGGGATGGACCATTCGATGAAGTCGGACTCCCCCGCGACAAGAAGTTGAGATTTTATTCCTAAAACATGTTGACTACATAGAACCAGTCGAACCGTGCGAATAAGGCTTTTCTACCTGCCAGACGGAAAAATAGGAAACACGAAATAAAAACTCACTGCAATCAATTGCTGTCCTTCAATTGCTATCCTTTAGGGTCCGTTCAGAAAATGACTTCCCGGAAAATGTTTTCCGGATTTTCCGGCGTTCGTTTCACGAAAAATGAACTAGTCAAAGAAAATATTTTTCATCATTGAAAAAAAAACAATCTTTAAAGTGGAAACGATTTCCATGACTTCTTCCCTCATATGCTTCTTTTTATTAATACATTTTCGTTTTATTTTTATGCTTTCATTTTCTTTTCTTTTTCCTAAATTGAGTTTTTAATTTCTTTTTTTTCTTTTCATCTTCTTCTTTGGTGGTGTCAGCAACCAGCGACCCGGGCCGGCGAGGCTCGCCTAGCCCGATCTAGTGAAGCCGAGATCGGGCCTCGCTAGATTGGGCGAGGCGGAGCTCTCGCCGGCCGGGCGGAGCTCGCGGCTCGCCGATCCGATGAGCTAGACGGGGCTCGGGCCTCGCCCGAGCGGGAGCCCGAACTCCGCCGCCAGATCCGGCGAGCTCGCAGCTCGCTAGAGCCCGGCGAGCTCGGGCGAGATTGGCCGAGCCTTGAGCTCGCCGGATCGCCACCGGGTCTTGGTCGGCCGTCGGGCGGCGGCCATCGTCGGGCGGGAAGGAGGCACTAGCGGCGGAAGGAGGAGGAAGGAGGCGCCGGCGGAGGAAGAAGGAAGGAGGAAGGAAAAGAAAAATAATAAAATAATAAAATAATAATTTTTTTATTTTTTAAAAATATAAATAATTAAAAATTCATTTTTAAATAAATATATATATATAATAAATTTAATTTTTTGGTCAATTAAAAATATTAAAATTCAATTTTTGATGATTTTTCCCAAACAATCAAATGAGCTAACGAACGGTGAAAAATATTTTCCACTCAAATTTTAGGTTTTGGCCGAATACCGGAAAATAGATTCATTTTCCTGAAAAATGACTTTCAGGAAAATGTTTTCCGGAAACATGATATTTTCCGCGAAACGAACAGACCCTTAGAATTAGAAACTGTACCTCATCGCCATCGGAGATGATGAGCGTGCTAATCCGAGGAAAACGTGATTGTTAGATTCATTTCCAAGGGATACAAATATGCCAAGCAAGATCAACCTCACGGCACAAAATAGGGTTGAAATTTCACTTACCAAAATCGTGCGTGAGAAAACAACAGCAGGGCAAAGCTTTAATTTATGGGAAGAACCTATTGCAAAAGATCAGACCAAGAACTTGAAGCGTCGACACTACTGCCAACTACATCGTATGGTACGAACGGGCACCTAAGATTCTCCGAACTAAGGATTATCTTCGTGTCTCCTGCATTTACATTCAAACCAAATTGCTGCTACATGAGTATGCTTCTTGAGATAACCATTAGTTGTTTGCCTTGATATCAAGCAACACATGTACCGGGTATGCTTCTTATATAAATGAAAACTTGTGTTTCCAATGGACCGGCTAAGTCCCACATCCATGCCCCAATACACTACACAGTATAAAACTTAACACACTGGTCAAACTACGTTGCCTATAGCCTACAGGGGCTGCTACCAATCCAAAAGAAGATGATTCAAACAAAGAGATATCATTGATGGGACCATAATATCTTACAATTGCAACGACATCGCAACTTTGTCGACGACACGTAAGACTTGTCATCATCCCATGAAGTTACTAGCAGCTCCACTATGGTGCTCCGGCTTGTTCAATCATCTGATGACCTTGGTCATTCTTGGATAAAAATGATCGGTATGAGTCTCGTATTACATGGGGTTGTTGCAGCATTGCTTGATAACCCTCCAATGTTCCACTGCATGCAGTATTTACAAATCATTTGCCGCAAGAAACTTTATCGCAGTCTTATTTTCTCCATTCTTCTCAAACACGGGCCAAACTAGAAATGTGATGTCCACGTTCCAGTAGCTCAGACAGTACGTTTCTCATTTTATCAAGCGACACGGGTTTCTGGATAACACCATCCATCCCAACCCTCATGCAATTCTCTTGGGTTACCTTGTCAGTGCTTCCAGTGATTGCCACTAAGAGTGGCCTCTCATGATGTTGTGAATACAACCTGTGTATCTGGACAGCAACTTCGTAACTGTCTATACCAGGCGTGCAAATATCCATAAGAACTACCTTGTGTTCCTGAGAGACAGCATGCAACAACTCATCCCCTGAGCTTACGGTTGTCACATCACATCCCAGATGTAGGAGAAGTCCCTTGGTCGCGGCCCTGCCAACACTGGAGCATCATAAAAAAAGTCGACCACAGTGAGCATGACATGAACAAGTATGTTTTACACCACAAGATCACTGGATAAAACCATCAAACTGCATGGATTTGAGGAAAGAGATTGAGTGAGTCAAATGGCAAGGATAAGTTGTTCTCATCAAACAGCAAGACATCACTATATATCTCCATGAAAAAACAAATGAGTAATCTCACCTGTAGTTTTTACACAGACGTTTAATTCCATAATTACTCTATCCTCTAGAACTTAAGACCAGACAGTTTAGCTCTTAAAATTGCATTTTGAAATTATTTGCTCACTTGACCTGACTAAGTGACTGCCCCACCTCTACATCAATAGCTAATTAGATAAATATTCACCTTTCTATAACCCATGTCTGTGATCGATCATTAACTAATATCAAAATAATTAACACATACAAGGAACAAGGAAGATTTTGTGTTGCTTTCAAAGCATTCTAGAATACTGAGGAAACATATGATCCCACATATTCCGGAGTCATCCAGCACCCATCCAATGTTAACCCTAGTCAGATTTTACATTGGATGGTACATTGGATTATGAGCTCTCTATATTGACAATTTCCAAGCAAGTATATGCTATATAGCAGCCACTGGTAATATAGAACTTAGCCTTAACATCATGGGAGAGAGCATGCTAAAAATAAAAGGATATGTGACTGACCCATTGTCATCCATAACAAGCACTTTGAGCCCAGAAAAATTGGCCAGGACATGATTTGATGACCCTTTGGGTAATACAGGGAACTTAGATTCATTCAACTTCTCTGGGATTCCCAGCCTTACAATAAATGTGGCAGTACATCCTTTGCCAAGGCCTTCGCTTTCAATCCATATGTGTCCATCCATGAGAGTTACAAACCTGGACACACATCCATAAAAGTAGATCTCAGTACAGTCCCACAGGATTTTATTAACAACTCTTGAGGCCATCTGACTCTGTCTCGAAATATGCAAGCAATTTTATAGAACAAGTACAAAAACATGCTGAACTTGTGATGAGACCTGAAGAGGTAAATAACAAACAACCAAGAGTACCTTTTACAAATTGCAAGACCTAGTCCACTCCCACCAGAATTTCTGGTTGCTACTGATTGGTTATGTGCAAATTTTGTGAATAACTTGGGAATATCTTGAGGGTTAATACCTGATCCAGAATCTCTCACCTGCACAAGGTAGAAACCATTGTATATATCAGTAGAAAATACCTAAGAGCAATTGATTGGGCATAGGAAAGCATGAGCATTTCAAGCAAGTGAAGAAGAAAAATGCACCTGTACACGTAAATAGAAGTGATTATCACTTGGCACTGGAAAAAATTCGGGAGTTCTGGCTTCTCTTAGATACTCTGCTTTAGCCACAAAGGCAGTTATCGAAATGCCACCTTCTTTAGAAAATTTAACTGCATTACCAACAACATTTAGAATGACTTGCATGAGGCGTTTTTCATCTCCAACAGCATACTCAGGCAAATCTGGGCCTAAATTCAATGTGATGAGCAGTTTCTTCACAGATGCCACCGGTTTAATCAAATTAAGGACCTGCATAAGGGAGGAAAAGTGTGCAAGTTCATAAAGATCATGAAGCAGTCAGAAGCAATCAAACTCAATTCCCAACAAATGCAAATCATACCTCTCTAAACACAGCATGAAGATTAAACGTGGCGCTGTTAAGTTGAAAGCTTCCATCTTCAAGCCTCGAAAGATCGAGTACATCATTTATCAAAGTAGCCAAAAGATTACTGCTCTTCATTATCGTTTCAACCATTAGACGCTGCTCAGGGGTCAGTTCAGTTTCCTGCAGTAAGGAAGAAAGGGCAATAATTGCATGCATGGGAGTTCTCATTTCATGGTTCATAACAGCCAAAAAATCATTGCGAGCACGAATAGCTGTTTCCGCTTCTCTTCTGGCCAGATCAAGTGCAACATTTTGCTCCATGAGAAGATCCCTTGCCCGCATAGACTCTTCTAGTATTGCAGCATGGGAGAGAGCAACTGCAACCTGGATTCACAATAAAATCTTGTAAATGCTCCAACACATGTATCCAGATAAGGAAGCAAAGTGAATTTTCCCGAGACAATATGCAAATAATAATTTGCCATTGGCCAAATTCCTAAAGCTTAGGCAAGTACTCTACTGGCTAATGCGTATGTCCTAAGTTATCAATGGGTCTGAAGAGAGGCAACATTTCTTTGTAAATATGTTGGACTGATTAATAAATGACAACATCAGGAGAAGATCAAGTATCATGCCTGATCAGCTACCACTTCAACGAGCTCCAGCTCATGGACATGCCACTGCCTAGCACTGTCGGATGGAAGCATCAACACCATTAAAGCATACCGTTTCGTTGAAAGCTCAGGCCAGTCATTAATCTGGAAATTAGAGAGATGCAGCAGAGGAACCCGCACAGCGACAACCTCACCGGGAATGTATTTCCCCGCAAGAGGACGTATTCTCGCAACGGGTGAATTGGGTGATATCTTCAACGCACGATTGCTACTAAACACTCGATTGATCACAGGAAGATGAATGGGTACTGTGTATCCAACTGGATTCTGCTGCTGACGGAGAGTGTAGGATAGCTGAAGCTCCAAGCCACTTCGTGTTGGCATCCACAGGGCACACTCTTCCAATCCCAAAGTTCTGCCCAGTTCAACCAGAGTAGTTTTCAAAATAGTATGTCGATCAAGAGTGCTTCTGATTTCGTGCGTTAGCATCCTGACATGTCTGCCAGTTTCCTCCTGAGTACGAATTAAGCCCATTTCCCTGTCAAGTTCTGCGGCCTTGTTTTTCAGAAATAGTTCCCTGGTTTTCACACTAAGTAGATCGGGGATGATATGCACAAGCATGAGAGCCGTAATACAAGATACCGCAGCAGTTAAAACCTTTGCAATGGTCATAACATATGCTACAGTTCTTGAGTGCATGGTAAAGGTCCATAAGTTGATCAGGTGGGTTGCTCCGCACAGAACTATGAAGGCACCAAACTGAACAAGAACCCATCTATAGGGAAATACAGCAGATTTCTTGACAAAGTAGATGAGTTCTAAAGGGATGGAAAAGTAAGCCAGAGCAATAAAGAAATCTGAGAGGTACTGATACTTCATCAAAAGCTCATCAGCTGGCCACTGTGGCTCAACGCAGTTGCAGGACTCCATCACGTTGTTCAACAATCTGAGCAGTCAAAGATTCTTTTTCACATGCCTGCAACCAAAAAGTTTCACCTTCTAAGTGCCATGATTTCTTAAGAAAAATCTGTATCATGATTAATCACGTAACAAGGAAAGGAATTAGCAAACATAACCATTCAGTGATCGATGGATGGCACACAGAGAAAAGGTGTAATGAAGATCAGAATTAAACTTGCAATCTCTAGTGGATTATCCAAACATTACATTGGGCAAGAATTACAAATCAATCATCAGCTATAAATAGAAGATAATATGAAGGCATAACCAAACTTAGGGAATGTGTAATATCCATATAATGTCATAAATTATAAACTCTGAAAAGCTAGTCTATCTAGGCCTATGTGACGGATTTGTGAAGTTGCTGGAGACAGCCAAAAGGAATAAAATTGACAAAGGGATTTGGAAACAGAAATTACTTGCACATTGCGACCTCTTTTGTTAGGGAGGAACAAAAAATGCAAAATCCAAAAGCTTAAGGACATGGCATGCATCTTTAGATACTGGGACATTGCTTGATTCTTCATGACAAACTCATCTTTAGTTAAGCATACTTTATAGACGTTTGGATGCACCCCTCCCTTCCACAAAATGAAGGTCATAACAATAGTAATTACAAAGAATTGCTTTTATCCCCTCCCCCTAGAAGAAGTTACATGCACATCAGTCTCAGAATACCATGTATAAACAAAGACAAAGAAGTCTCCAAGCAGTTAAACAAATAAGTCTCTTAAGCTAAGTTTCTCCAAAGTTATGATAAAGTACTTAAGAATGTCAGTCTTCCGATGCATATTGGCACCCTGACAAAAAGCTCTTTAAGCCTTCATTCGGCAGAAAGAGAGGTGAGGAGGATATAGGGTGGGTGACGAAAATTTTAACAATTTCCCTTGAAATCCTTCTCACAGAAAATTCAAATTCTTCCCTTCCATTCACTCCAAAACGAAGCCCAAAAGAAGAGAGGATACTTTGCAATTCTTCCTCCTACTGATAAACACTACTAAGATCCCATGTCTTATTATATCATGATTAATTAAAGCCATCTATTGCTGGGCCTAGCAAATATGATGAACACAATTTGCCACCTACTGAAACTCAAAAAACAGAAAAATAGCTTCTGGAAACTGAGAATTTTGTAAAACAGAGTAACCTTGGAGTTCTTACAACTCACGTATTACGCTCTGACGGAAACAACCAAAAACTTCCCTGCTCGCAATCTATATACATTCCCCATCCCAGCTCCGAGTCGCACAGGTTCTAAATATGCAGGCGGGGATCACACTCCGTTACCACTATTTATCCCCGCCACAATCCACAAGGCCATCCTCACGAGCTCTCTTTCCCTCTAAGTTCGATAAAGACACACAAACCCATCACGTAAAATCCAATGGAAAAATCCCGACATGGAATTGCCCGCACAGCACTTAACTTTCACCGGTCCGCAAGGCAAGCCCATATCCTCCCTACCTCATCAAATAACCCGAAACGGAGAGTCAATCCACTGCCCAGTCCGAACCAAGCGAGATCACCCACCCAGACGGCAATCAACCGGGAGGCAACGCCCGATAGCAGCTTCCAGCTGAAAAGGAATCTTCTAGAAGACCGGCGCAGCGTGGAGAGAAGGAAACGGAGAAGCTTGACCTAGACCCAGAGGACAGAAATCTCGCCCAATCCGAAACACGGAAAACAGAGCTGCCTATGAGGTCGGGAATCCCGTGATCTCCAGATAAACAGCCACGGAATCAAGATCTGCGCCCAGCAGCAGCCGCCGCCGCCGCCGCCGACTCCGAGCGAAAGAGACGGAAACGAAGCAACGAGGAGAGAGAGAGAGAGAGAGAGAAAGGGGAAGCACCCGACTAATCAAGTCCGCCGAGCCCGAAGGCGGAGTCGGGAGGGCCGGGAGCGAGAAGTCAACACACGGTGGAAAGCCGCGCCGCCGCCGCCGCCGCCGCCGCCGCTGCTGCTGCTGCGCCGCCGTATCTGGATCGGCATGGTCCGCGCATCATCGTCGTCGTCGTCTCCTCTTCCTCCTCCTCCATAGCCGTCTCTCTCCTCTTGCTCTCTCTATATCTCTACCCAAGCTTAGAAACCCTCGAAAGAGGAAAGGCTCTGCTTTTTACTGCTTTGGCTATTCGGGCAAGAAGTCAAAATTTCCGCTATTGAAAAAGGGCCAAATTAGGCGCAGTCGTGTCCGTGGTTGGCCCAGCGGCTACTCTTTGCGGATACTCGATTTCTTTATTATGGCTCTGTTTTCTTTATTCTCCGGCAAAAAAAAAAAAAAAAAAATCTTCGTTTATAAAAATGAATGAACAGAAAATGAAAATATTTAGGCATAATTGTTGTCGATTATAAAAAAAATTAATCAATTGATTGTTTGTAGTTATACAGATAGTTATTTTCAAGAAAATATTAGTTGGAGTTGTAAAGTGATGCATTTAATACCCAATATTTCATTTTCAAGAGAAAACGAAAAGTCGATGCCCTAGATAATATCGTTCTATTCGATTGCTTATTGATGTACCTAACTCTGTATCACACATTAGTTTATTTGATCATCACGATATAACTTTAAAATTCAATCTTTAGAAAGAATTCTTTACTTTTTCATCATAAATTTTGAGTTGCGCTTTCACTAATCCTCCTTTGACTTAGACACTTCATTTTTTATAATGTTTTGACCATATTATTCCGTGTGGGGGTCCATCTCTCCTCGTACAACTCTATAGATGTGAGTTCTTTTAATCTTTTAATCAATTATTTTTATTTTTTTTCTTCTTTTACTTTCCTCCTTCTACTCTCTTTCCATGCTTTTGACATTGCTCTACTCTTGTATATTGTACCTCTAATTTTTTTCTCAAGAAAATCAATCTGTTGTTCTTTCTACGCCTTCCGCTCCTTCTTCTTTCACAATTCTCTTTTGCATTTGCAATCCCCATAAGAATTGCTTCCTTCAACAATCCGTGTCCTCCTCATTCGCTATTGGAGGTTATGTTCTAGTGAAAGCTTGTTTTTTTCCTTTTTAGTTTTCTTGGTCTTGAATCATGCTCATTCCAATCGCTAGAGTGTTTCTTGATATCTTTTCTTAAAAGTGAATTTGAGTTTTGGGTCATGGAAATGCTTGATATTGTGCTTCACTCCTACATTTAGAACTTAGCATACATCAAAAAAGGGTTTTAACAATCGGACACGATATTGAAAATTGCAATCAAATTAAATTACTAATTTGGATCTCGCTTCATATTACTTAAAAGAACCTCGACTCACCTATTGCCCTCAACTTTTATGCCTATATATGGTGGAGACACCCTTTTCTTTCTTTAACTTTCACATGTGCAAGGAGAGGAGAGAAACAAAAAGGAGTAGAGAGAAGTGGTGCTTCTCAATATCACCTTCCATGGTGCAAGAAGAGCTTGTGTGCGGCGGAGAAAAAGGGCTCAATGGGGAGTTTACTGGGGAGGCCAATGCTGGTGCCAGTGGACATGTGGAGGATGATGAGGTTGGCATCATTAATAAAAAAACAAAGGACAATGGGTTTATGGAAGAAAAAGAAAAAGGAGTAGGAGGCGTTAGAGGTGAGTGTGGTTCGGGTATGTGGTTTCCACCTATAAGTGGTTGCCATCATAGAATTAGGAACCGCCTACTAAGAATCGGTTTCGAAAAATTGGAATCGAGAACCGTCTATTAATTCCATAGATCCACCCGAGAATCGCGTTTGGTAAAATTTTTGTTCCCGGGAACAGATTGGGAAGAGAATTGAGAACAAAAAAAAATATGATTCTCTATCTGAGAATCAAAAAAAGAATCAAAACAGTGAAAGTCTCCTTCTTCCCTTCCATCATCCCACGATTGCCGTCCACCACCGCCGCCTGCCGCCATCCGCCGGCCGGTTGCCGTCCGTCGGTCCAACGAGCTCGCCAGGCCAAGGCAAGGTTCGGCGAGCTTGCCGGAGGCAAGCCCAGCCACCAGCGAGGCTCGGCCTCATTGGTGACCAAGTGAGCCTTGTCGGTAGCTAGGCGAGGCTTGCCCGATTTATCGAGGCTCGGTCTCGCCGGATCGGGCAAGGCTCGGCCTCGCCGGTGGCCTAAGGGCCTCGCCCGCTCGCTCGAGGCTCGCCGATCCACCGGGGCAAGGCTCGCCCGCCCTCGCCAATGGCCAAGCGGCCTCGCCTAGCCCCTTATCAAGCGAGCCCGCTCCACCGCCACCGGAGAGGCCGGCGGCCACCGGCGAGGCTCGGCCGACGAGGGCCGAGCCTCGCGAGGGCCGGCGACACTCCAATGAGTGTCGGCGACCGGCCACATGAAGAAGAAGAATAATGGGAGAAAAGGGAAACAAAGAAAAGAAAAAAAGTAAAAAAAAAAGTAAAAATTAAAAGAAATTGATTTGGAAAATCAATATAAAAAATAAAACACAATTTTATTACAAAATCAAAAATTTTGGAATTCAAAACGTATTTTTTTACTCAAAATCGATTCTTGGAAACAAAATAAAAAATAATCATTTAACCGAAAAGTTTAGAACAACCAAACACCAAACGCGCCCTAAGCTTCACGCATCAACACTGTAATGCGAAATAAAGAATTATAAAACAGAATCACCTCATGAAAGAGACACCCAATTAGAGCCAAAAAATCAACAATGTTAGTATGTTAGGAAGTGTGTAAGCAAGAAAGCACACTTACTAAACTTGTTATGAATGGGGAAAAGCAAAGATTTATCCAAGATAAAAAATAGTCAATAGCCAAGGGATTTATGATTTTTTTTATTTTTTTAATTAATAATTAAATATATATTATATATTATCAGTTTGGTTTGAGCAGGTGAGCGGGTGGTTCCATACATGGAACAGAGAACTGGATTGGTACACATTAGTCCCAAATTGGAAATGGGAATCGGCTCCCTTAGAAACCATCGGTTCTTGGGTGATCTGATCCTGTTCCAAACGGTTTGGACATTTTTTGATTTTTTTGCACACCCCTAAAAAATATAAAAAGAAGAAAATGGCTCGTAAGAGAGAAAATAGAGAGACAATTTACAAAAAAGGAGAATTGATGAGATGGCGTGGAAAGAAAGAAGAGTAAGGAAAATGAGACCTAAAAAGAAAAAGAAACAAAATAAAAATAGTTGATCAAATTATAAAAAAAAAGAATCACTTTGGTAGAATTGTACAAAAAAGTTAAGTCTCCCAAGGAATAGATGGCAAAACATTAAAAAAAAATATTGTCTTAGTCAAACGAGAAGTGGAAAAAGCCCGACCCTAATCTTTACTACCCTATTTGAAATAAAAGTCTAAAATGTTCTTTTATCTGACAAGATATTTACTCTAGGTGAATATCCAATTATGATTCAACCAAAAATCATAAATGTTGTGCATATTGTACTATTTGAAGGCTAATTCCATCTCTAGAAAATACAATATATCAAAAATCGAAAAGTTTTTGTCTGAAGACTCTTATTTATTTTATGCATTTCTATTGGATTATTGTAACAAACTATGAGTTTTCAAGACTCCATAGAAATTCGATTTATTTTCATCATCCGGTATTCTCTTTCTCACATACTTTTGGAAACAATGAAAACACAAAAACTATGCTCCTAAACGTCACTTAAGAAAAATAAGAAAAAGTTATAGTGAAAAACTTTAAAACTTATCATGACAATACACTTGAATTTTTAAATATTCAGTCCGTGCATTTAAATTTCAAAACTTATGGAGTTCTTCCATGACTCCATTGAATTTTAGTATACTAAGAATTTATACTTACTCTTTTTTCTTTTCGAATTAAAAAGATAATTAAAAAAAAGTCATGGGAAGTTTTTTTTTTTTTTTTTTTAATCACTGTCATGGGAAGGCCGAAATGAACTGAAATTACACAGTTTAAAATTTAAATATACGGCTCGTTATTATCAAAATCAAAAAAAAAAAAATTGAAAAAAAAAAAAAAAAATTACATAAATGAGCGAAATTGGGAGGCGCTTTACCGCAAGAAGAGTCAATCGAAAGGAAGGCCAGCGACGAGCTCAGGAGTCACACTCCTGCTGCTCTGCTCTGCTCGTCGCCAGCTTCGGGAAGGTGACGATCGTGCAGGAATGGCGTCCTTGAAGCGGCTGGAGACGGAATTCCCGATCCTGGACCCCGATTTCCAGAGCTTCTGCGCTCTTCGCGGCATCTTCACAGGTTCCTCGACCCCCTCCACTCTCTCTGTTCTTACCCGTTTTGATGCAGAGGAAAGAAAGGAAGAAAACGTCCCAAGATCAGAAAAATTTCAAAAGGGAAGTTTGGTTTTGCCAGGAATGGAAATGGGTAGTGTGGAAGATCGAATTTTGACTCTCTTTCTGGATGGTTTCTTTTTTCTTTGCCTCAGTACAAGATTTTCTCATTCGCGACCTCCAGTCTTTAGTGGCGGACGCGGAGCAACAACCCTTGTCGGAGAGATTTATGCAGGTCAGGTTTCTCACAGATTCTTCCTTTCCAAGCTGTTTTGCAATGGGGTGCCATGAACTGTTTGTTCTTATCTCGGGATTAATATTTAGTGAGGTCTCTCAATTACCCGTGTTGGATTAGCTGTTAAGGAGTGGACTTTGTATGTGTTGAAGCTATAGCACGTTCGGGATTCTCCGCATGTATCAATAATTCAGAGAGTGGGGAAATTCATAGGCCAAGTTTTGATGTGGGCTACCTCGTGTTTGAAGAAAAAAATATTATCTGGGTCTTCTTGTTATTCACTTAAATAGCTTTTCTGCTTGGGAAGGCGATAAACCAGGTCCTCTATGTCATAGATGGCCTGCACCAGCCATGGTTGAATGGAGTGGACCTAATGGAAGATGCTCAAAAGAATAAGCATGTGTTGTCTACCGGATGCGAAGGGTGATCACCGCCAAAGCATACCTTTCAGTTCCATCGAATATTGGGAGCGATGCTATTTACGAACTTTCATCCTTTTTGGCTGTTTGAATCAGGATGGACTTTCTACTTAGAGGTGGACTTTGCAGGGGGCAAGTGACTGAGCTAGCAGGGCCATCTTCTTCTGGTAAAACACAAGTATGGATTAACTCTTCTTGGACACCATCAGGACAATGACTATACGCGAATGCCCCTGAATCTTGTTGCTTTCCATCTAATTGGCAATTCGCCATTGACTCTTGTGCAAAATGCTCGAGGACATGCTCCTTAACCACCTATTGCAACCAATCATGAGTCCATTTCAACCATGTACGATTTAAAAATGTGCCTCACAAAACATTAGTTTAATTTGGTGTATCAACCGAATATTACCATTAACCACTATTTCCGACATGCTGACACGTTTTTGCTCTTTTGTGTCAGTTTTGTCTACTGACCGCATCAGCTGTTGCCTACAAGCATATTGGTGGTGTTATATACATAGATACAGGAAATTCTTTCTCTGCAAAGCGCATTGCACGCTTTCTGAACCAGATTTCATGTCCTGCTTCTGAGGAGGTGCATATCAATGTCCTATTGCTACTCTCCCTTTTTGTTTTATTCTTTCTTCCCTAAATGTTTTCATTTGAAATCACCTGTTTAGTGCTATATCCAGAATGGAAGTGCTGTTTGTGACATCATTTGTGCCCAGACAATAGTTTGAGTACAGCGGTGCCCTTCTCTTAGTCTGTTTCAAGAGCATCCAACTCTTCAGTTTTGGATTGAGTATAACCATGTTTTTTTCGTAAACAGCACTTTTTAGCACAGATTACTCAGATTTATGAGAGTAAATGATGTGTCATTAACATTGATCACGGGGAAAATGGCGTTTCTGTCTGTCTTAGCAGCCAATAATGGCTATTCTTTGTAAAGGAGTGCTGCATTTCCATGTAGCTGTTTGTTGATGAAATTTCTGTCCTTTAAATGTTGGGCTATTTCCGTTTGCAGATGCAACCAAGAGTTCTTCAAGAAGTTATGAACAGCATATTGTGCCACTCTGTATATGACATCTTTTCTATGTTTGACGTGCTACACTGTTTGGAGTCCAAGTTGAAGTATCAGGTTGTTGTGAAATGAAGAAGTTTAATTGCTTGACAATGGTAGAACTCTTTAGTTTATGTAAATTATAAAGTTTGAGTGTCTGCTGCAGATGTGCAGAGGAGACAATGATGAAAGATTAATAATCATTGATTCGATTTCATCCCTGATCACGCCAATTCTTGGCAGCAGTGGTTCACAGGGTACACACTCTTGAATGTATGCGCGGTTTCCATGTCTTCTAAAGCACTGAATTGATATGTTTTGTGTACTGCTATGCTCTACAATATGTGACTATTACTCATCTATGTTCTTCTAATTTGTCAACCAGAAGATAATAATGCTGAACATGCTAATTTTAAGATTAGGCAAGTTTCTAGGAATCAAAATCCATTAGATGAATAATTTGTCAATTTTTGGGCCAGCTTATGCTCCCTTAGTAAGTTAGGCAAATTTTCATCTGTTTTCTTCCATTATTTTAAGAAGAATGATGATGTCGAATGTTTATTGGTTGGCTCTGTATGCTTCATACAGAATCAACTCACAAGAACAAATAATTGCTATTAGTTTAAGATTATTTTTTAATTACGTCTGGAACAGTTGAGAATGGAAGAACTTGTGTGGTACGGTAGCTGTATTCTGTTTCAGCTTTAAAAATATGTTCCAGTTGTATTTCACCGTGATGTTCACTGTGCATACTTCGCAAAGGAAGTTCAGAAAAAATCTCATGCAGTAGAAAGATTGCCTGCTAATCTGAATCAAATCGCTTTAATTGATCAGTAAACTGACCGGTGGAAGATTCCGTTGCTTGCCCATCTGTGTTGATGCTTCTGGAAAGAGTAACTACTGATATATATTGTTTGACACTGAATGGGTCATCAGGCTACTATTCAAACTGGTTCTCAGTTTTCAAGCTTAGAGAAATATTCTTTTGTTTGTCCACCCATTTTCTAAATAATTTCTGTTTGCAGTTGGGTTTTGGTTTTCGCATTATCTGGTTGTACTTGTTTATATTGATATATGGGATGACTCCAGGACGTGCTTTGATGGTATCTGCTATGTCTCTTCTGAAGAAGTTGGCCCATGAATACAATCTTGCAGTTCTGGTGAGTTTTTCCTGTAAATCGTTGCATGTTCATTCTTTGAAGTACTCATCCCCCAATGGTATACTCTTAGTAGAGGAAAGGTCAATAATAAAGAGCATTAATGCCTAACTGCGAATTGCATGTATTTTATTTTCCATATCCTCACAGGGTTTGGTGGCTTTGGTTTCTGTTACTTGAAAATTAAAATGAGTGCAGCTGGCCTGGTTATTTTTGCCTTAGAACCACTAAGCATTCAGAAGCATGAAAAGAGGGCGGATGATGCATGATGCACTATTTTGACTCATTTTCATGGTGATTAATGTTGCAGTTGCTTATTCATAGAAGTTCTCAATTGGTGATGCATCCTTAATTTTATATTCCCCATGATTTCACGTCTCTATTCCTGAATCCAACTCTCTGTCTTAATTTCACTTTTTCCAATAAAGTAATGCTGCATAAAGATGAGTGAAATTTAGAAATTCACTTGTGTTTTTATGGAAGAATGAGAGGTTTTATCATCATTTTGGCTGAAAAGGAAGCATTCGTTTCAGGTAACAAATCACACTGTTGGAGGAGATGGAGGTATTCCTAAACCGGCTCTTGGGGAGAGTTGGAAAACCCTCCCCCATGTGAGGCTTCTGCTCTCCCGTGATTGTGGGAGCAACACGTATCAGGTGTCTCTACTTAAACATCCATCCATTGTAAGTTCGTCTGCCCCATCAACTAAAAGCTTTGATATTAATCTAAAAATCCTCCCCCTCTATTGCATCGCATCCATTTATCAATCATGAATTACTATGATCTGTGGCAAAGATGGCCTCAACCAGAGTAGAGTGATTTTGTTCTGGCACCATCAATATCTAGAAATAGATTGCTTTTCTCTGTATTTTGGACATGATCCTCATGAAGACTAAAGCGTTGCACTCTCTTTCAGGCTTCTGGTAAGGCAGCAAAGTTTATCATCAACGACTAAACACACTTTCAAATTTACGGACGAGCAACAAAGTGTGAGTTGTGGAGAAGCATTTGTGAAATGTATCTTTTCGGTTAGCGATTTATTGACCATTCAGAAGAATGTATAATGATCAAGCCCCTTAAAATAGACCAATCTTGTAAATTTTTTCAGTGACACCAAAGCCACTCGTGTTTGTGTTCATTGAGAGTTTAATGCTGATCGCCAATTCGTATTCAAGTTGTACTCGGCGCTTTTGTTGTTTGGCTAGATCAAATACACCAACTGCACGCATGGTTGTTCAATATTGGTTTAGATGTGCTTACTACTGGCGGATGAAGCCCAATTCTTTTGGGCGCTTTGTCTTTTCTATTAATTTTGCTCTTAGGTTAAAAACTACACATTTATATTAGCAATAGTTAGACACTAAGGCCTTGTTTGTTAACGTTCTTTATTTCTGTTTATAAACAAAATTTCTATTTTTTTGTTCCAGGGAACAAAAAAAAAAAAAAAAAACGCGTTTGTTTGCGTTTTTATTCCAAATCTATTTTTTTGTTTCCAAAAACACATTTGGAATAGAAACAAGAATTTTCTCTCTCCTATCTTTTTCTTCTCTTTTGTTTTCTTCTTTTCTTTTTCTTTTTTCTTTGGTTGTTTGCCGGCCTCAGCCATGGCCGGCGACCGGTCGTCGAGGGTCAGCGACGCCATCGAGGGCCAGCGACCTCACCGGAGCGTCGCCGGCCCCTGGCGAGGCTCGGGCTCACCTTGAGCTCGCCCAGCCACCGGCGAGGCTCGTTGGCCTGGCAGTGGCCCGGCGAGGCCGAGCCTGGCCGGTGGCTGGGCGAGCTCAAGCTTGCCGGATTTGGGCGAGCCTGAGCTTGCCTAGCCAAGGCGAGGCCGGTAGCCCTCGTCAGCCGGTCGTCGGCCATGGTCGAGGCCGGCGACAGGCCAAAAGAAGAAAAATAGAAGAAAGAAAAAAGAAACAAAAATATTAAAAGAAACAAAAAAAAAAGAACACAAATTTACCAAACGTGTTTTTATTCATTTTTTATTCCCTAACAAGTTTACCAAACGCGTTTTTTATTCAAAAATTGTTCCCTAATGTAAACATTTTTTTTCTATTTTTGTTCCTTGGAACAATTTTTAAACAGAAAAGGTTACCAAACGCACCCTAATCGTCAAGGTATTGAAAAAGAAAATGGAGAGAAAAGGAAAAAAGAAAAGAAAAAAGTGATTTTTTTTTTTGTGAGGATTTTTAATCTCTTTGTACTTTAATCTTGAAAGAAGATCATCGTTATATTTTAACTTTCTTCGAAGTTTAGTAAATTTGCAAAGTGCCTTTGTACGGAAACGTAGCTCAAATTTGGGTGAATTTCGATAACAAATTTTCTGATATGTTTTTCCAATTTTGCTCTTTATTATTATGATATTTTGCATGGCTAGATTGTTTGGGTGCATTATTTTTTTGGAATTGATGTGGGATTCCGTAACACACAGCTGAAAAATAACTGAAAGGAATTCACCCAACTTAATCGATTTGGACATTCTTATGCACATTGCAGCCGAAGTTGAGTTTTGGGACGTTGAGGAATCATGCAGAATAGATAAGTTTTGGGACGTGTATTAGCTAATTTGATGAGCTAAGCTTTCAGCTGAATATATAGTAATTAAAAGCACGAGGTGGTTCAGGTTTTCTTTTTGTTTCTGAACCAAAACACTTCAGATTCCTATTCGAGCACCTACTCCAATTCATCAACTCCACATTACTTTCAGTCCTCTCTCGTCTCTTCATGCTATATAAACCTTCTAGTCCTCCAGATATCCTCAATCCAAGCCAACGAAAAACATCTCGCAGCTGTTTGCGCTAGCAAAATTTCTCACACAGACCGTCGAAGCAATGTCATCGCCGAAGATTGCGTTCGTCCAACACAAATGCGCGGCGTTCTTGCTTCTCTGGGCTCTAACCATTCAATGTGTAGCTTGTTCTCGGGCTCTCAGCGAGGACGCAACCTCCGTTCCTGCATTCACGCCTCCGTTACCCACTCCGGCTCAAACACTGACCAACCCGTCAGCTCCTGTGGCTGCATCAACGGCCACAGGTCCTGCTTCCACGGCAAGCAACGCCGATCTTCACCCGATGCTCTTTTACATGCACGACATACTTGGCGGCTCTAGCCCCACGGCTCGAGCCGTGACCGGCATTGTTACAAACCCCGCAGCGAGTGCTCAAGTCCCGTTCGCTAAACCGAATGGAGCTAACCTCCCCATCAACAGCGGGATTCCGCAAAACAATGCCAACACTGGACTCATCAACAACAACAATGTCCCGTTCCTAACCGGACTGGGCGGGAACACAGGCAACGTGATGCAGAACAACGGAGGGAACAATGGAGCAAACTTGATCAACGGCGGACCCGGTTTCCCGATCCTGAACGGCGGTCAGCTCCCTCAGGGAATGACCATCCAGAAGCTGATGTTCGGGACCGTCACTGTTTTCGATGATGAGCTGACCGAGGGGCACGAGCTCGGTTCCGGATTGGTTGGCAAGGCACAAGGGTTCTACGTAGCGAGCTCTGAGGACGGGAATAGCCAAACCATCACATTCACAGCCATGTTCGAGAGTGGCGGCTACGTCGACAGCCTCAGCTTCTTCGGCGTCCACCGGACCGCCGTTTCGCAATCACAGCTTGCCATCATGGGAGGCACTGGGAAGTATGTGAATGCCAGAGGATACGCCACGGTCAAGACCTTCGCGGCCTCGAACCAGCATGTCACTGATGGAATGGAGACTGTTCTCGAGTTCACTGTATATCTGGCATAGTGATATCTGTCTGAGAGAGTGATTGTATCTGAAATTCTGTGTGTTTGCTTGAGTCGTCGTGGTTCTAATTCAGCAATTCAATCGGAAAGGCCGTTCGAAAGAAATGGGTTTAACCTTTGTATTAGCATCTCTGTTCATGAAGTAAGTTGATTGTTAAAAGAAAATGGTATTGGTTCTGGACATTTCATTTCAACAAATCGCACCATATACAGTAGAATTCTCTGATTTACCTGCAACTTTGCTAATGAATTGTCATAATGTTTCTTTCAAATCTTCAATGGTAACTGCAGAAATTTACTGATAGGAGAAATATTCTTAAAACAGATAGATGCCGGTTGTTTGGATAAGGAGGAAATCAACATTCCAGCTCCTCCAATATTTCTCATATCGATAAACTTCCAATTCGCCAACATCAGTATTGTCGGAGGCAGTTTGTTTGAGACCCAGTCAATCCAGGCACAAGAAGAAACCAAAGGTCAAATCTGAAAATCTGGCATTAACACAAGTAAAAGGCATACTTGTATTGATTGCCAGGGATGAAATCCTGAGAAGGCTTGAAAACCTACCTAATTGAATGCTTGTCTAAACAGTCTCAGATCGCTCTGAATAGTCTTTTGATTCAAGATATCACATTTTTAACAGTAACTTGTCAAATGGTTGACCTCTTTCCAAATTGTTTTTGGGACTGCAATGCATGCCATTCCTATGCAAATCATGAAGAACATAATCAACAGATAAACTAGCTTTGGAATGTCTGAACTAGTTTGAAGGGGCTGTACTTGACAAACAAAATCGAATGGATCCATCGACGTATGTGTGTATAAACACAAACTACACAGAGATATAGTTCTATCGACCAAGTATTAGATCTAGTTGACTGAGCTGATTATGTTAGCAGATTATCCATTTTTGGACAATACATCGAATACCATTTCTGCCTAACCGAACTGTAGTTTGTAACCGTTTTCTGATCTGTTCTTGGGGAAACTTCGTTGGGGACGTACCCAACACAAAGACAAGGCTAAAAGAAGGAAAAAAGAAGCTAGCTCCAGACCAGTCAGGGAAGTAATAATGGTCTGGTGTGAGGATTAGGTGGTCTTCTTGGCAATTATTTTTGAAACGAAAGCACCAGCAGAGACACAAAGGAAAGAGTAATGCATTGCCAGCACCAAACCCAACTCAACAACTCCATTTTAGCATTTGAGATGGACAGGACATCATTACATAAACCCAACAATTTCTTCCTACTGTCATCATCTTCACAATCATCATCAATTCACCATCATCTCCTTCACACAGAAAAGAGAAGAAGATAAATAACTTCTCCAGAGCCATTTTTGCGTGATCCCTCTTGATTTTGCTTGATGACTACTCGCAAGTCTGCGCCCGCGCAACTAAAATCCACAGCCTCTTTCCTTCTCTTGGCTCTTGCCATCCAATGCGTCGCGTGTTCTCGATCTCTCATTGAGGATGCAACTTCGTCCGCTCCTAATAATGCTATTCCATCGGTAGCAAATCCAGCTCAGTCGGCTGTCCTCAATCCGGCTGCTCCTGTGGCACCGGCTGTGACTACAACCAGCACCACCAGCACCACGGTGGGTGGCGCCGAGCTTCATCCATTGACCTTCTACATGCACGACATACTCGGCGGCTCAAACCCATCAGCTCGGGCCGTGACCGGCATTGTGGCCAACCCAGCGCTCAGCGTTCAAGTCCCCTTTGCCAAGCCTAACGGCGCAAACCTCCCTATCAATAGTGGAATTCCACAGAACAGCGCTAATAACGGACTCATCAACAACAACAACGTTCCGTTCCTGACCGGATTGAGTGGAAATACAGGTAACGTGATTTAGAATCATGACACTGAACCGGAAACTTATGTTCCGAGCAATCCGCATTCGGTAAAGAGCGATTGGTGTTTCAGGTAACGTCATTCAAAACAACGGAGTCAACCTGATCAACGGCGGGGTCGGGTTCCCGGTACTGAACGGAGGCCAGCTCCCCCAGGGAATGACCCTTCAGAAGCTGATGTTCGGGACGCTCACCGTCTTCGACGACGAGCTGACCGAGGGCCACGAGCTCGGCTCCGGCCTCGTCGGCAAGGCACAGGGGTTCTACGTGGCGAGCTCCGAGGACGGGCACAGCCAAACCATCGCCCTGACTGCCATGTTCGAGGGCGGGGGCTACGTCGACAGCCTCAGCTTGTTTGGGGTGCACCGGACCGCCGTGTCAGAGTCGCAGCTTGCCATCATGGGAGGGACCGGGAAGTACGTGGACGCCCGAGGGTACGCCACGGTGAAGACGTTCCCGGCTCCTCCGAACCAGCAAATTACCGATGGGACGGAGACCGTGCTCGAGTTCACCGTGTACCTCGCTTAATGTACTTTTTCTCAAGTAAAGTAGAGAGAAACTCTTCTCTTGTCGGAGGTGTTCTCGTGCTTCTTGTGACTGCAGCAAATCTCAATCTGAACAAAATTTTCGATTGGAGATCGTCCGGTGATTTATCCATTGTCCTTCTCTATTGTCTGTGCTGGGAAGAAAACGACATTCAAAAGCGAAAAGAAGGGGAAAAAATAAAAGAGGAAAAAAGGTGGAATCGACCACAGTGGGAGTCGAACCCACGACCTTTTGATCCGAAGTCAAACGCGCTAATCCACTGCGCTATGCGGTCATTCTCTTGCTTGTTCTCCCACAAAATTAATATTTATATGTGTTTGACTCTTCATTTCGGATCCTCCGGATGATGGCAACCGACTGACCAACCGACCGCTGCAACATCAAAGCTGCCGCTACATGAAATCGAAGTGGATTTCGAATTTTGACATTCTGGGCAGCCAGAATGCTGCTTCTCTCTCTTCCTTCTGAAGGGTTTTCCTTGGGAGAAAGTCAACTAAAAAACAAGAATTATTATAAAAACGACGTGACAGCGAGAGGTTGGTGTGGTTTGGCTACCCAATGGGGTGTGCTCCTATCCTTTTTAATTTTTTCTTCGCGTGTTTGTACTCCGATCCTTCCGAGTTCTCATTGTAGCATGTGTTTACACTAAGCACGAGTCAATGTAAACGTGCAATTTCATATTATTGAGCTAGTTCTTCTCATAATAATTAGTTTAATGTTACCATTCTATCAACTCCGTATATTCTATATCTAGAACTATTGATTCACATGATTAGTTCTGATTACTAGATATTGAATTGTACATCATTGATTAATAAGATGGTAACATAATCTAATTTGGAGACCCTTAATTTTAATTAATTTCAGCGGCCAATTCCCCCCTCTCGCCCCAATAGCCCTCTGCCTCTAAAATGAGCTTTGTCTACAAACAGTAAGTGTCATGGGTTCTATGTAGTATCTTAAATGAAACAAGAGCTCGTCACGGTGTTTAATTTATCCTCTGTAATATCTCGAAGGCTCGAACATCATATTTACCCAACAACCTTAATAACGAATTAGGCGCTTCGAGAAGATGCTAGCAGCAATAAATGTGTACGTACCTAGCCGCAAAAATCTAAAAGGGAACACGGGATGTTTGCAAACATCTTCTATCTCCAAAGCATGTAAGTGTTCAGTAGAATATTTGTTCCACTAAAATATATACATATATAAAAAATGTTCTTTTCCATAGGGAGAAAAAGAAAGATAGAATCAAATAATGTTGCTAATTCTTTTTTTCTTTTTTTTTTTGTTTCTGACAAAAATTACACATCGCCGGCTCTCGACTTTTCCCGGCGCCCCCCTTTGACCAGACGAAGCATGGACGACCAGTGACTGGACGACCGGGACGACGCCGTCGACGAACTCTCCGAGCCACCGCCAGTGGCACGCAACATGCCGGCCAAGTAATCATCCAAATCGTCAGGGGTGAATCTGACCACCGGATCTCCCCTCGGACAGCCGTCGTAGAGTCGCCGATAAGCCGGCACGAGCTTCTGCGCCAGCGACGACGCGATCTCGTCCCTCAGCTTCGGGTCGGTCACCGCCCATCCCACCTGCTTTGCCCGAACCTCCTCCAGCGCCGCGTTGAACTTCCTCAGCGATTCCTTCGCCTGGCCGGAAGATATCTCGACGGTGAGATCGGCCAATGATGAGAAGACCTTGCTCCATCCCGTCCGCTCGTAGTTGCTCGCGTAGAGCTTCACCTTCGACTCGTGCTTCTTCACCCATTGCTCACCGAGGAGGTGCCTCAAGTTGGACCGAGCCACCCTGTCGATGACGTACCGGAGGTTGTTGGCGAGGAAGAGGTAAGAGAGAGCCACGTCCTTGTACTGTTCGGCCTTCAAGTCGATCTTGCACAGCAGGACAAGAACGAGCCACGCAAAATGCGTGAACATTGCTGACGCATCGCCATATCCGGCGGCCACGGAGGCGGCGGAGTCGCAGTCGGTGCAGTAGGAGTCCGGGAACCGCGGGTGCTCAGGGCTACTGTCGACGGGCCAGTCGGCGAGTATGTCGGCAAGTACACCGCCATAGTCAGCGAGGTGGGCTAGGTACTTCACGACGTTGCGCGTCAGCGGGTGTATGCCGCCGCTGGAGATAGCGGACTGCTTGGCAGAGTCCTTCTGGATGGCTGCCTCGAAGTTGCCGAGCGTCAAGCGGACTGCCTCTCCGAGCTTGATCAGCGAATTGATCGCAAGGGATCGGACAGCAGATGTTGCGTCGGAGGAGAAGGTGGACTCAATGTCCGGCCAGAGGTTGGCAATGGCCTCGTAGAGGTCGAGCAGGCGGAAGATTCTCTCTGGAGACTTCTTGATAGCCTTTGCTGCCCCCTCTGCGAACCCAAACAGCGCGACCGCGGCGTCCTGTGCAATGTTGGAGAAGACAGACTCCCTGAGCGAGGTGGGCGAAGCCGCGAAGACCCGGTCGCAAAGGATCCTCTCGCCAGAGAAGAGCCTCTGGACCGCCGGCTTTACGGCGCTCAGCCAGCTCTTGATCTTCACTTCCTGGACCTCCCAATCCATCTTCTGCATCTGCGAAGGGCCAATCAGCCTCTCGAACCCGAGATGATACAGTTCCTCGTCGACGACCGATCTTCGCACGATTTTGTAGATGTCCATGCACTCTTTGCCGTGCCCACAAGCGATCAGGCAGTCTGCGATGGCCTTTAGATCGGAAACCACTGCATTAGGAATTCGCTCGTCTTCCTGCATCCCTGGCTCAGCAGCAAACTGCTTTGCCGATAGCTCGTCCTCCGACTCAAATTCAAAATCCGAGAAGCTCGACCGGGGAGAAATTTGTGAAGACGGGCTCGAGACCGATTCTGGGTGATCGGGATACGGAAGTTGCGACGACAGGATCCGGTGGAACTCCTGGGAGAGCCGCCTCACTGCGGTCTGCAACAGCTCATGAGCCCGCACGATCAAGCGTGAGTTGGAGCCTTCGCCGATGCAGAGCAGCATCGCGGAGTGCAGGTCCTTGACGCGGCTGAGGTAGAGCTTGGCTTCATGGCGGCCCTCATGGAAGAGATGAGCAGCGCCAGCATATCCCGAGGTGGACGGGGATTGGGAAGACTCGGGGCTGGAGGAGGAGTCGACGGCCCACTTTCCGATCAAAGGCTCCGCGCTGGCGATTCGCTCCGCCATTAACGTGTCCGCGAAGGGGTCGCCGCGGATCGGGGCAGCGGGCGATGGCCGGAAGAAGATGGTCCTCATTCCTTTTCTCGGCATGTCTTGTGTTGCTGTCACAGTGTGAAAATCTGTGTCTTCGTATCGGCTTCTCTGAACTCAGCAGATTTTAGAGAGAGAGAGAGAGAGAGCTGTGTTGCTGAGAGGGTTGATTTGAATGGTGAAGACTGAAGAGAGCATGGAAGGGGGATATATAGAGAGAGAAAGGTGAGGATTGTGCGGGGCAGGAAAGCGGAGAGATTGCGAGAGGTGATTGGAGGAGGATTGTGCGGAGGTAGGAGGTGATTGGAGGAATGGCGAGTGAAGTCTGACTTTGCAATGCGTGTGTGGGGATCGCAGTGGAGGATCGGAACGCGGTACGCGGCTGCGTAAACTGTGCTGCTGTCGCATGGAGTTACGCCACCAAAAGGCCCCGCCACGAAGGCTACGTAAGACAAGACGACAGCTTGCCCTAGATAATCTTACCAGGTGGCGGTCGGAGGGGATTTTTTTTAACCCGCTTTCATATTAGGAGTTCTCTCGAGTACGAAGTTTGTGTATTTTTTTTCTTTTTACACGACCTATTTTTATCGCCATTAATCCGATTGTTCGGAAAATTCGATCAATTATGCATGGCAATCGTGATGACAGCTATGGGTTGGGTAGAAAAAAGGAAGTACACACGTTTATACTTAAAATAGGCTATCAAACACATCACTTAATAAACCAATATTAGTAAGTCACATGTTTCTTTTATGAGACTCTTATGACCAAATTAATTATGGGCAGTTTCAAAAATTGACATCTCACGAAAAATGAATGATGTCTATGTTTATAACCTATTAATTAGATGTATGATTAGAGTAAATTACCTTGAATTAGGAATGGGAAAATGCGCTTCTCATGTACAAATCACTGTAATTAAAATTCTTTCTTCCTTGATTGATACGCTCATAAAAATCTCACCTTTGAAAATGAATAGGGTGGCCGTGGAAACCGTAGACCGGGATTAATTGGGCAGGGACAATTCCCTTCTTCACAGGTCTTTGCGTGGAAGACAAGGAAGCATTCTCCATAAACTAACTCACACTAGAAACATTGTAAATTAAGAAAAACAAAACTCACTATTTCTCTTATTTCATGCAGGAGAGATATTCGGGAACATTCCGTTGGATGCCGCATTGCCACTAAAAATAAAAATTAAAAAAAAAACGAGAAATAAAGTTAGTGCCGTGTATCCAAATGGGCCTACTACACAAGCAAACGGCACTACCCAAAAAAATGGTAAAAAAATATTAAAAAAAGAAGAAGAAGAAGAATTAATGGTTTTGGAATTGCGTGCCCACTTGACAGCCAATAAGGAGGTGCTTGGAAACATCCTCTTTCGGTTTTTTCGATCGGCGGCCGACTGATTACCAACTTCTTTCGAACCGCCCAAAGTCAGCCGCGGCCGCACGGCAGCATCTTGTCCGGTAGTCAGACCAAGAGGAAAGGGACGAGCGGGTCAACAGAGACACCGCAAAAATCGTTGCGGGTCTCGGAGCGATACAAGGCGAAGACGCCAGGGACGTAACGAGACGAGAGATGGGAAAACGACGAGCGCGAGCGGACACTGAGAGCCCGAGCCGCGTAGTCTTACGCTACTAACAGCTAATGATCCTCCTCATCTTTTACTCTTCCGTTTCTCCGTAGCTGGAGCCAACCCTCCGCAACCGCGCGGGCTTAACGGATGAGGAAACCCAAGTGCTTTGTTCTCAAGCGAGACACCCTGTTTGTAGATGAGCTGAACCAGCTGATGATGACCCGGGATGACGACCAAACCTTGTTTTTATCGGCAGTTGTTTCATGACGGCAAAGTCCTTGTAAAAACGAAGGAAGTGAAAGCTCATTGGACATGTCTGGGGAGAGACAAATTGAGTGGTTTGGAAATGTTTGAACCTCTGACAGGACTATTAGAATTACGAATTTTCATAAAAAGATCGCATCTCGTGACCGAATCCCGTGATAAATCCGCGCTATTCAATAAAGAAATCCCAAGAATATCATATTACTTATGTGAATACGAAAATGCAACAGTCACATCTTTCGGGCATACGTATAAAGACGTCTGCTCCTGGACCACTAACGGTAGCGGTAGGCGGACATGGTCGTCTGTTTTAGTTTAGTATTTTGCTAACGCACGCAGTCTCGTCATCCTCGAAATTGGGGGAAAAGGAAGAGAAGAGATCGTCTATCCCCTCTTTCGGCGTTGACAAAAAGAAGATCTAAAAGGCAAAGAGAAAGTTACCGTGATCATCCCGTTGGCCGGAGACAAGATCCCATCGCGGGACATCACATGCACCATCACAATCTTCTTTTTTGCTTCCCTTTGGATCAGTAAATGCAAATGGGTCGAACCAGGTCAACAGCATCTAGATTGTTGACTTGCGCGGAGTGCTGGCTATATTGACTTCTGCTAGTTGAATATTCTTGCCAAGAAATACACACACACACACGTAACGTATCAAAAGTTAGATTTTGTACAAACACTGTTATCTTTTAAGTGATTTCTTGACATTCTTGTACATTTCGACAAGTTTCCCGTGATTTAATTTATTGGTGTTGTTCATTTGACGCGATTGTGAGGGCGCGCATCTTTGTTGAAATTAAGAGTAAGATTAGGGAGATAGAATCGACTTGCAAAATTCATAGAGAAATGACGCGACGGGTTATAAGTGAATATCTATATCAACATATCATATTCATAAGAAATTGCGCCATGTCAATTTCTCAAATAAACCATTGCATACTTTTCTTTCAAAAAAAATCATTGGTCTCTTACATCTCTAGCATTTTTAGACTCTCTTAGACGCTTCAAAGTAAAAATCGACATTCACAACTACTTGATGTCGAGTCTTTTTAACGGTTTCAGTATATTATATTTTTTAATAAAAAATTAATGACTTGACCACTAAGTAAACCTCGTTTTGAAGAGCATGTAAAGACTGTAGATTCTCTACTCTAGACGGAACGAGTCTATTGCAATATACTCTTCCAATCATTTGGTAACACAAAATGATATACCCACATGCTTCAAAAGGTTACATAAAGAGATTCCCCCCCCCTTTTCGGTCAACATTGACTGTGAGATTCTCGTTAACAGCTGGTGTCAAAAGGTTTGAAAGTGGGCTACTACAACGAGAAGATATTAGGTGCTACTACAACAGAGCTCCATGTTGATGTTCTTGACGGAGAGACGGCATGTGAAAGAAGGCAGAATTTTTCAAAACAATTACTTAATATTAAAATTCAAGAACTGACTCATGAATGACGTCCCAAAATTACTCACCTTTTCCTCTCTCTCTCTAGGTAGTCTATGTTTCCCATTGTTGGGTAGAAATCTAATGTTGGTGGGACCTCTCTCAATAGACTCAGAGTTCTCACTGAGGGCTTGGCTCTTCTTGGCTTCTTCATTGGTTGGCTGGACCTATAATTTCCAGGAAACAAGGGTGTTCAGACTCTCTACGAGCGGGACCCACCTTGCCATGTTTCGATCGATAAAAGGAATGATCTGTCGCGGACGTGGAAAATTAGAGCTACTCAATATTTTCTCTTGATCTTTCATAGAGAGGGGTCTACATCAAACCACAGCCCTCCGCCTCTGAATTTGTCCAGTTTTGAAAAGCCTGATCATCTGTCAAGTCCGAAATCATCGGCCTTCCTGGCGGTGAATAATGATGTCCCGCGTGTAACCAAGTTGCCTCGATTCAACCTGTGGATGATATTACTCATGGGATGACAAAATTCTATGGCCTGTGCCCACGTTACGTGGGATCACTAGATCATGAAAGGAGAAAACGGGGTCCTTGGTATCTACACTGCAACACCGATTTTCTGCCCAGACTTATTGACCTTAATGGACAAATACCAACTATGGGACAATTACTAAAAATGTCATTAATTTATTACATTTATGTCAATTCAGTTATAAACTTATTTTTTAATAAATTAAGTTCAAGTTATTTTGCAATTGTATCGACTCGGTCCATTCGGTCAAATTTGAATGATTAGCACTAACATTGATAATTTTTTTAATAATATTATATTTTTATGAATTTTTGTCTTTTTTTTTCTCTCTTTTTTGTCCTCCTTCTTCCTTTGGTTGGTTGTCAGACGAACCTTGTCCAGCTCCTAAAAGATCATTACACTTTAATATTACACATCATCACATTAGTTTCTTTAATTTCTTCTACAAGAGTCAATATTATTAATCTAGCTGTTTCATGACGAGAAATCCTCGAAATGCTATTTGCCCTAGCAGCCATCGCTTCATCTCTCGCCGCCCTCCTCCGCCCCTAAAAGGAGCTTCGTTTGCCGAAGATGGGCGTTGTGTGTCCTAACTAGTATATCGAATGAAACAGGAGCTTGTAGTCACGCAATGTTAGGATACATCGAAAAAGCCCAAAAACCTTAATATTTGATCAAGTGTTTTGAAGAGATCCAGAGATCCGGGCAGCAACAAGAGTCCAAGCGTCCAGCCGCAAAAATCTGGAAGGAGCACGGAATGTTCGCAAACATATTCGAATCTTCAAAGCATATAACTATACTGCACTTTGGTTGATTTTTTAAATATCATGGAACGTTCTTTTCCGTTTAAGAAAAGAAAGAGAGAATCGAATGATGTTGCGAATCATTTCTATTTTCCACAAAATTTTTCTGTCTCTTTTTCTTTTTTTCAACAAAAAATTACACACGGCCGACTTTTCTCAAAAACCCCCTTTCCCCTGCCAAACCGGGGACGGCCAGCGACTGGACGACCGAGACTCCGCCGTCGACAAGGTCGCGGGCCCTTCACCAGTGGCGCGCAACATGCCGGCCAAGTAATTATCCAAATCGTCAGGGGTGAATGTGACCGCCGGATTCCCTCTCGGACAGCCGTCGTAGAGTCGCCGATAAGCGGGCACGAGCTTCTCCGCCAGCGACGACGCGATCTCGTCCCTCAGCTTCTGGTCGGGCACGGCCCATCCCGTCTGCTTGGCCTGAACCTCCTCCAGGGCCGCGTCAAACTTCCTCAGCGATTCCTTCGCCTGGCCCGAAGAAATCTCGACACTCGGACCGGCCCACGAAGCGAAGACCTTGCTCCATCCCATCCGCTCGTAGTTGCTTGCGTAGAGCTTCACCCTGGACTCGTGCTTCGCCACCCATTTCTCGCCGAAGAGGTGCCTCAGGTTGGGCTGAGCCACCTTGTCGACGACGTACCGGAGGTTGTTGGCGAGGAAGAGGTAAGAGAGAGCCACGTCCTTGTACCGCTCGGCCTTCGCGTCGAGCTTACTCAGCAGGACGAGAACGAGCCATGCAAACCGTGGGAACTTTGCCGACGCATCGCTGTCTCCGGCGGCGATGGAGGCGGCAGAGTTGCAGCCAGAAAAATGGGAGTCTGGGAACCGCGGGTGCTTGGGGCTGCCATCAACGGGCCAGTTGACGAGTATGTCTTTGAGGACACCGCCATAGTCCGCGAGCAAGGCGAGGTAGTTCATGACGTTGACCGTGAGCGGGTCGATGCCGCCACTGGGGACTGCTGATTTCTTGGAGGAGTCCTTCTGGATGACCGCCTCAAAGTTGCTGAGCGTCACGCGGACCGCCTCGCCAAGCTTGATAAGTGAATTGATCGCATGTGATCTGACAGCGGATGTTGCGTCGTAGGAGAAGGTGGCCTTGATGCCCGGCCAGAGGTTGGCAATGGCCTCGTAGAGGTCGAGCAGGCAGAAGATTCTCTCAGGAGATCTCTTGATAGCCTTCGCCGCCCCCTCTGCAAACCCAAACAGCGCAACCGCGGCGTCTTGTGCAACGTGGGAGAAGACGGACTCCCTGACTGAGGCGGGTGCCGCGGTGAAGACCTGGTCGGAGAGTATCCTCTCACCATAGAAGAGCCTCTGGAATGCCGGTTTCACAGCGCTCAGCCAGCTCTTGACCTTCACTTCCAAAACCTTCCAATCCATCTTCTGCATCTTCCAAGGTTGGATCGGCCCCTCGAACCCTAGATGATACAGTTCCTCGTCAACGACTGATCTTCGCACGATTTTGTAGATGTCCATGCACTCTTTGCCGTACCCGCAAGCGATCATGCAGTCCACGATGGCCTTTAGATCGGAAACCGCTGCATCAGGAACTCGCTCCTCTTCCTGCATTACCGGCTCAGCAGCGGACTGCTTCTTCGATAATTCGTCCTCCGATTCATAGTCAAAATCGGAGAAGCTCGAGAGGGTAGATGTTGGTGAAGACCGGCTCGAGACCGATTCGCCGTGGTCAGGGTAGGGGAGGTGCGACGACAGGATCTGGTGGAACTCCAGGGAAAGCCGCCTCACTGCGGTCTGCAACAGCTCATGAGCCCGCATGATCACGCCCGAGTTCGACACCTCACCGATGCAGAGCAGCATCGCGGAGTGCAGCTCCTTGACGCGGCTGAGGTAGAGCTCGGCTTCACGGCGGCCCTCACGGAAGAGAAAAGCGGTGCTGGCGTACCTGGAGGTGCCGGAGGAGGAGTCGGCCGCCCACTTCTCGATCAAAGGCTCTGCGCTCGCAATCCGCTCCGCCATTGATGCGTCGGCGAAAGGGTCACCGCCAGTAGCGGGCCTCGCAGCACGGTCGGAGGGCGGTGGCTTGAAGAAGATGGTCCTCATTCCTTTTCTCGGCATGTCTTGCGTTACTATTTATGATGTGTGTGAATTTATGTCTTTGGTATCAGCTTCTCTCAACTCTGCAGATTAGAGAGAGAGAGAGAGTTGAGATGGCCAGAGGGTTGATCTGGAAGGGGAAGATGGCTTGGAAGGGGGATATATATAGATTATAGAGAGAGGGGGACTACCGTGGGAGGAAATTGCAGAGGAGCGGGGCGAGTGAAGTTTGACCTGAGACGTGTGTCTCTGCTTGGGAATCGTGTGGACTGGAAACGCGGAACGGTTGCATAAACTGTGTCGTTTTGGCATGGTGTTATGCCACCAAAAGGCCTGAACAGCTTCCGCGAACAGACGCAAAAAGCCCGACCCGCGTTAATTTACACCCAAGAGAAATGATTGGGGGATGGTGAGAATAATATAAAATACTTTATTAGCATAATAATTTTTAGAGTATCATGAAAATAACAGTTTTTGGTAAGTCATAAATTCTTTAAAAAATGGTTTCACAATAATTTATAATTATTTGTAATCTATAATAAACTATTATTCTTATTAAATACCGTTACACAATCATTTCTCTAATATATGATTTATAAAATGAAATAATTTGGTGATAATTTTTAATTTACTATAATCTACAATAAACCACCTGTGAGTGAAGAATTTATGGCTCATAATAAGTTGTTATTCTCACAGTAACAAATGAATTGTTATACTAACAAAATCTTAGGTGACAGTTTTAAAATAGAATATAAATAATTAGATAGTAAGTAATTATAAATTATTATGGGTTCACTCTTTTAATAGTTTGTTATTCAGAACAAGTTGCTATTTCAAATGATTATTTAAAGATTATTATGTTATCAAAATTCACTAATTATGAGATTTACTTTTTTTAAGAATTTGCGGCAAAAAAAAAATGATTATGGTAGCAAAATCATACTATTAATGATCTCCCCATCTTTTCCGTCCATTTCTCTGTAGCTGTTGCGTGACCCGCGCGCCCATCACAACGACCCGCGTGCGCGATTTCCAAGTAAGCCCCCGTGCTCTTTTTTCACCTTCTCGAAGGCACATCCCCCACCATAGTCCGCGCGTTGATCTCACCCCATAAAGTGGAGAAGAGAGTAGCCTTAATTAAGAAAAAGACCCGCGACGACGGTCGGTCATGACGAGCGACGACTCTGACCAATCCCTACTTGGTACATGTAATGTTATAGCCAGCGCGCGACGACAACAATGTCCGCTTGAAAAGGAATGTGATTGGAAGAAAATATTAAGTGGACCAATCAGGCCATGCCAAGTCACCGCGCCCTTGGCCAATCGGTGGACGACACGTGGCGCCACGTGGGAAGCTTGTTTGTAGAATTCTATGGGTATTGTTCTGTGGACAGATGTATTAAGCGACTTTTGATGATATTTGAGTTTCTGCTAATGATATATACGAAGGGAATTATGTGATCCGAGATATAGATTGGTACGTATTGTTATTTTTGGTAAAAGTGAGGCTCTAGTATAATAGAATCGAGAGTCTTTACAATCTTTATCTAGATTGTGCTATAAACAAGAAAAGCTTATTGCATTGTAAGAGGACCATTTTAATTACAAGGTTTTACTAAACGATAATGTTTTATGAGAGAATTTAGATACTAATTCCTACTATTCAATGAGGAATCATAATAGTATTAATTACATTTATGAGTATACCAAATACCACGGTCATGTTTTTTTTGGGCATATATATGATCTTTCACATCTTACATCATTAATTGATAAATGAAAAGGTATGAAATAAGGTACATGCATTTTTTTGTATATTCAAAAAATGTGCACGAGACGGGAGTTTCCTTTGAAAATGACGGATGTTTATGAAATAGTTTGAGTATTCTACTAATAGAGATATAAACAAATACTCCATGCTCTAGTATCGTGTGAAAACTTTATGGAATCGCTACTAAATATTATAAAAAATTAAGTTGGTAGATAAAAATATGATTTACAGTTTAGATGGCTTAATGCTTACTGAATACTCTTTTAATCTTCACGGATTATGTTAAAAGCAAGTCACTGAGGGACGTGGCTCAAGCATGAAATTATTTGTATATGATGATGTAGAGAATTACCCTCTTAGTCACATCAGAGACATCATGACTTGCTTGTAGGGCAAGTCAAATTAATTGGGCGTACAAGAACCGGTAATCGGTTAATTTTTGACTTGCCTAAAAGGCAGCTAGTATTGTAGTAGACATTAACCCATACCTTTTCAAAAGCGTGGGATGATATTATATCTACTTGATGGTAGCCAAGGTTGAAACCTTGACGTGGTGTCCCATAATTCTCAGTTAATCTTTTTTTTTTGATTGAGTGAGAATACATGGGTGACATTACGAGACCTTCAATCCTAAGGCAAATCTCATTCCTATTTCTTTATTAGGAGCCTGTTAAGGACTCATGCACTTCTATTATTGTGTTCCTTGAAATTAACAAGGGACAAATTGTTGACTTGAGTGAGAGTTCAAATTAGATTAACCTATGCTAATTGAGTATTCTTACCATGAAAAATGCTCTTTGAAAATTCAAATTTACTTGTTTACATATGTATTTGCTGCGTAGTAAAAGGTTAAATCTTATTACAAACACCTTTATCTTTTAAGTAATTAACATGCACTTCGACAAGTTTCTTGTAATTAAATTTTATTCATGTAATTCATTCAATATCATTGCGAGGTGGCCGTCTCTATTGAAATTAAGAAAGCCAATAAAGCAGTCAAGCCAAGAGGAAAGAGACGAGTGGTCACTAACAAAGACTCGATAGAAATCGTTATGGGGTAGGTTCCATTTAGAACCTGAAACCTAATTGTGGGTACATGTTTGTCATTTTTTTGAAACCCAAAACTTATTCCGGCATTTGTTTTATATCGATTTCAGAGTCTAATAAGTTCTTTTAAAAAAAAAAAAAAAAATCTCTGTTTCGTTTTTAAATAAGCAAAACAAAAACGAACGAAACAATAAAAATGCTCTTCCTTCCAATTCCTTGTAGCTGCGTGCGACATGCTTTCAGCACGACGACTCGCGCGCCTGACGTTCGAGAAAGCCCCGTCCCTGGGTATCACCCCTTAAAAGTGGAAAAAGCTGTCCGAAGATTACAGTCGACTCATTCAAAAAAGGACCTGCGACGACGGTCGTCATGACGAAGCGACGACTAAAGGTCGAAGCGCGACCGATCCCTCTTTGGTATAACGTTTCTAAAGCTCGCGTGACGACAAAGCCCTCGCAAAAGACACGTGAATGGAAACTCGTTGGTAGAATTACGCGGGACCTTCGCATGGAGAGACGAATTAAGGGACTTTGTAGATGTTTTGAGTTTCTGTTAATAATATACGAGAACGAAGTTATATGATCTGGGATACAGATTGCTACGTACCGTTATTTTTGTTAAACGCAGTCGATGTGATCTTTATATTAATCGTGCTATAAACAAGAAAAGGTGATTGTATTGTAAGAGGACCATTTTAATTATGGGATTTTACTAAACGATGGTGTTTTATGAGAGAGCTTAGATACTAATCCCTACTATTCAATGAGGAATCATAATAGGATTAAACTATTAACTACATTCATGAGTATATGAAATACGATGGTTGTGTTTTTGGGCATATATACGATTCTCAACATCTTATATCCTTAATTGATCAAGGAATAAGTGTGTCGGTAGTCTTAAAGCTTGTTATAAAAGTAAATTGAAGTACTAAAATTTTTAAAAAGTATAATTAAGTCATAAAACTTATCAAATTAGTTTAATCAAGTCCTTTCATTAAATGATTTTTTTTTTAAACTTTAGGACTTGATTTTATTTTTAATGATAAATTTTAGAACTTGAATGCACGTTTTGAAAATTTTAGAACTTGTTGTATGAAATTATTTGTATTCAATGATGTAGAGAATTGACCCTTTTCGTCGCATTAGAGGTAACATCCCCATTTTTGTGCTCCTTGAAATCAACGATGGATAATAATGCTAAGTCAACAGTCTGAATTGTTGACTCGCGCGAGAGTTCACATTAGATTGACTTCTGCTAGCTGAATATTCTTACCATGAAAAATGCTCTCTTAAAATTCAAATTTACGTGTATAATATGTATTTGTTACGTGGAAAAAAAAATTAAATCTTGTTACAAACACCATTATCTTAAAAGTAATTCATGTGCATTTCAACGAGATTCTTATAATTTAATTTAATTTATATAATTTTTTGACATCGTTGTGAGGTGCCCATCTTTATTGAAATTTAGAAAGCCCCTTAAGCAGTCAAGCCGAGAGGAAAGGGACGAGTGACCATCAACAAAGACAAAGCAGAAATCGCTGTGGGTCAGAGCAATACGAGGTGAAAGAGCGACCTACGAAATCTAGAGCTAATAGTCTCCCGATCTTTTCCTTCGTTCATTGACAGCTGTGACAATCTCGTCACAATTAGTGCGTTTATTCTATAGAAAATAAATAATTTTAAAAATATTTTTATATAACTATGATAATATTACTTATAAAAATAAACGAGTGAACAATATTTTCATTGTCCACGAAGATATTAAGATATAAATTGTTATTGAAAATGATTTTTTTTTAAATTTTTTTTCACGAAACAGATGAAATTTAATGTACAATAAAGTCCTATGCTTTTCTTCTCAAGTGAGAAACCCGTTTGTAGATTACTTGACTTAGCTTAATGAAGACTTGTGATGACGAGCATGATGATGACCACGTCGGAGGGACGAATTTTTTTTTTTTTAATTACTTGATAATTTCAAGTGGTATGAATGTTTTTTTTGAATTTTTTTTTCACAAAACAGACGAAATTTAATGTACAATAAAGTCCTATGCTTTTCTTCTCAAGCGAGAAACCCGTTTGTAGATTACTTGACTTAACTTAATGAAGATCCGTGATGACGGGCATGGTGACGACCATGTCGGAGGGACGACGAAACTCTACTGCTATCTGTAATTTTTGCATGAAGACAAAAGTTCGTGTAAGAGAAAGTTAAACCAAAATTATTCGTAAAAATTCTGTGGAATTTTCTTATGGAGAGACAAGTTAAGGGCTTAGAAAAGATTTGGACCTCCGTGAGTAATACGGTTTAGGATACGGATGAGTATAGAGAAAATAACCAAACAAGTTCTAAATTTATTGCGCTTATCTCAATCAGTCGTGGGCTATTCAATTTAGTCAATTTCGTCTCAAACTTTTTAACAATTTGCCCATAAAGTCCATTCAGTTAATTTTAACCTGAGATCGCTAACATAAACACCAACCGTTCTATAGCATGTATAATTATTAATCATTTTTCTAATTCTTTTCTTCTTTTTATCTTATCTCCCTCTACCAGTTTGCTGCATTGACAATAGCTAATGAAGGTTTCTAGCCACAGGTGAGGGCTATCGCATCCCCACTTGGCCTAGATCTTGTGAGGGTGTCGCGCCCTTGTGAGTTGTGTGAGGAAACACAAGCCCTCGTCCAATGGCAAGCGGGGTGTGTTGTGTTCCTTGCCAAAGCTGGTAAAGGCCGCAACGTCCTCATAGGACAACATGCATATGTGTCAGTAATTTCTAGTTAAGATTGGCTAGATGGATTTTGTTATCAATTTATCAAAAAATTTAGGATTAAATTGGCCAAATTAAAATATTCATGACATAATAAATATATGACTTTTATTTATTTATTTATAATTACCCCTGTTTTTGGGCATATATATATATATATATATATATGTTGAATTTACGGTTGTCGTCACATCAGAGACATAATCCTTATTGTTGGACATATGGAGGGAGCACCATCACACTCCTCTATTTTGCTTTCCTTCAAATCAGCAATGGATCGTAGTAAGTCAACAGTATCCAAGCCATGAATCTTGTGCTCTAGTCCACATTACAGTGACTTCTGCTGGCCGACTAGCCTTTCCAAGAAGAATGCTCTCTTAAAGAATCAAATTTAAATACATACCCAACGCAGCAAAAAGCCGCATCGGTTAACTTATGCAATTCGTTCGACACGATTGCGAGGTGCCCATCTCTATCGAAAATAAGAAAAAGAATAGGGAGATAATATTGACTTTATAAAAGCGAACGCGTCTTATCATGAGTGAGTATTTTGCTATATACAGACGCTTTAAGTTTATTAGAGTGGAAACACCTTGAAATTTCAAGTAAGAATCAACTCTGGTTACCACTCACCATCGAGTCTTTTTAACTAATCCGATAAAGCGCGCGCGAAAAGAATAAAAAAAGGGGAACTTGGCACTAAATAAAGCCTTGTATTGAACAGCAATGTAAAGACATTTGGACTCTTAGGGTGTATATGACAAAATTTTCATCTTTTATATTTTTTTATTTTGTTATTCTCCGGAATATGTTTTGAACAAAAATTCGCTTGGCAAGACAATTTCATTTTTCTATTTATGAAATAGAGATTTTGAGCAAAAATAAAATATTAAAATTTTTTAGCTTTTTATATCCGGAACAAAAGTGAGAAATGAAATTTTTTTTTTATCGTTCACTCTTGTCACTACTTGCTTCCCACCCGCTGTCCGTGGGACACCGAATGCTCGCCATCAGTTGCTTGTTGTCGGATGCCGAATGCTAGATGTCGAACGCCAATCGCCCGCTGAAAAATAGAAATTTCATTATGTTATTAAACATTTTTTATTTTAGAAATAGCAATTTTAAGTCATTATCAAATATATTTTTTACTCGAACTCATATAGAAAATAGAAATTAATAAATCAATTTCTAGCCAAAAATTAATTTTATTCCACAAATTTTGTTATGCACGCCTTTATACTCCAAATAAGATGCCTCTATGCAATATACTTTAAAAAAAATATTTTACTAGCATAACGGTCTTTAAGTCATTCTAAGAATAATAATTCGTTATGAGTCATAAGTTTTTCAAAGAATAGATCCTACAATAATTTATAATTATTGATTATTAGTTTTTTGTGGTCAATAATAATAAATATTATTATCATAATAGATTAAAATTATCAACTAATTAAATCATCGTGAGATCCATTTTTAAAAAATTTATGGCTTATGACATTGTACCGTTATTCTAAACCGTAGCCTGAAGATTATTATGACAGCAAAATCTTGTACTGACTTTTCTAACGTGAAGCAGATACGTTATTGATGGAAAAAGTGCAAAGCGCCGCATGCGAAGTGGACAGAAATTTCCAGGTAATTATTATATTCGTGTGAACACTAAGAGCTGACTCGCGAGTCACTGTCATAAATTAGTGGGTCCAAATCTTAAAGTTGGTCTGAGTGGACTGCGAGTTCTCACTGGGCGGCCTTTTGACTCTTCTTGTCTGATTGGCAGGACTGGAACGGATCTATGAATTTCCAGGAAACGATCGTGTTCAGACTCTCTTGATGACGAGCGTTTTGACCTTTCAGAAAGAGAGAGGGGGGGAGAGAGAGTGGTGTGAATCAAATCACGAGATTAATCAGGTTTGGCAGAAAGCTTAATTGTCCGTGAAACATGAGATTATCGGCCTTTTTGACAAGCTATTGCTGATGTTTTTTTTAATCCCAAGTTGCGCCGATCAAAACTGTAGAATTAACATTATGTATGGGTTGACGTCAACTTCTAAACCGGTACGAAAAAGTGGGGACAAATTCAATCGGGTTAGGTTTCCTTTGAGACTTTCCATCAGTAACTATTATTGGCATTATTGGTTTATTTTATAGAAAAATGAGTTAGCAGAAAAATCATACTTAAATTTAAGAAAATGATCATTTTCTCTCTCTGAGTGTTTTGACCTTTTTAGATAGAGAGATAAGGAGAGAGAGTGGTCTCAGTCGAATCATGGCCGTGGCCCCCCACCATCAAATTTAATGTGGTTCGAAAAGCTTAATCATTCATTAAACAAGAAATTACCGACCTATTTGACAAGCAACTGTTGATGTTTCTCGTAATCCAAAGTTTGCGTTAATCAAAATTGTAGATCTCACGTTACTTAAGGGATGACGTTAAATTTTTATGGTCCCTGTGCTCTACGCCCTGCATAAAAAGGGCGGAGGGGGAGGGGGAGGGGGAGGGCACATGGTTGGTAATTTTTATGGTCCCGCGCTCCACGTGAACTGGTATGAAAAAGGGGCGGGGGAGGGGGAGTAATATGTTCATTTAGTTCTACTTTGAGATTTTCTATCGGTAACTTATTGGCTATATCTATTTGTTTTGCGAGAAAAAATATTTTTCTCATTGTTTCATTAGCTTAAAAAATGAGTTAACGAAAAATTTATATTTAAATTTTAAAAAATGATTTCCTCTTTAAAGAAAATATGACTAGAAATCCATGTTTGGATATGATAGTTTATGCTTCGGGCATGAAACCTTATTTCCAGTGTTGATGACCAAGTCGTTTGGAAAAAGCACCCTAAAGCACTTACTTCATGGGTACTTACCAAAGAGGTAGAGCTTATAGACAATCATATTAAGACTCCATTTATTTCGCGAAAAAATGAATGATTTATAAAATATTTTCCTAAAAATGATTAATTGTATCGCTTCAAATAATTAGTTAATAAAAAAATATTTGCATTATTTATAACAATTTATATCTTAACATTTTTGTGAATGATGAAAATATTTTTGTTCATTCACTTTTATAACCGATACAAGTGATTATATTTAGGAAAATATTTTTCAAATTATTCATTTTTTTTTTTTTTGCAAAACAAACAAGCCTAAGCGCAACCCCTCTTTCATTCAATACTTCTAACAGTTGTCCGTAAAAGGATCTTATTTAATATTACAATTTAACACATTACTCTCTTTACTTCTTTTCAACGAGAGTCAAGATTAGAATTTGGCCACGTTTGGTTCCACGAGAAGGAATCCTCGAATGGAAAAATGAAAATCCCTTCTCAATTGCTTGGATTATAAGATTTTTTGCACTTATAAAAACGAATACTTCTCAAAGCGGACGGTGGTCAACGAATGGCGAATTGGGGGCAGCGGTGGCGACTGGGGTGGGGTGGGGGGCCGGTGGCAACATGAATTGGTTTTCATTCAATTGATGGATTAATGGCTCAATTATAAGCCTCAGCAGTACATCTTTGCAAAATGTGTTCCCCACCTCGAATATCTTATAATTTACTAAAATTCATAAGTAGATACAAATGGCTTGGAGCGACTTTTATTTCTATTTACTATCTCTTGTAATTTTCGCCACTCGTATATCTCGACTTTTTCTCTTGTAAAAATTCAAAAACGTATTCTGATGTAAACATATTAATATGTAAAATCATATATGTTTTTCTCATGATTTTTGAAGACTTGAATTAATTTTTCTTTTTCCACGTTTAGATTTAGGGCTATTTTAAAGTGTGAATAGACCGTGTTTTAGTATGTTCCTGAAAGCTATCCACGATAATTTCAGCCATTATGACTATTTGGGCCTTATGACCCATATGATTTGGGCTTTGAATATATTGAGCCATTAATCCGTCGATTGAATGAAAACCAATCCATGTCAAATGACTACATATATTATGAGACAAGAATGAACTCCCGCGTTTATTTTATGATACTCTTAAGACCAAATTAATTTTGGACAATTCTGAAATCAATATAGAGCCGTATTTTCCTCCAATCTTGTCAATTATACTGTTGGTTACATGTTGTGCATATCGTCCATGTGCAAAAATTGACATCTCGCTAATGGTGGGGAAGTAGAGCCCGAGTCAGGCCCAGGGGAAGGGTGGGAAACCCTGTTGGGACCCCCGGAGGTTTATCATTACTTCATTCCCAGGATGCGCGCCCACCCAATGGTGGGGAAGTAGAGCCCGAGTCAGGCCCAAGGGAAGGGTGGGAAACCCTATTGGGACCCCCTGAGGTTTATCATTATCCCATTTTACGTTTAGAGTTGACTCCGATAAACGTAGTAGTTTAAGATTATGCTAGGGACCAACTTGGGTCCAGGTAGGCTCGGCTGACCCCCCATACCCCAGGGGGTTCCCTTCATTGCCCAACCTGGGCTTGTTCCTTGGATTTTGTAATCAGGGTCCTTAGGATAAACCCCTACCCACTGGTTAAGGCCGCATGGGCTTGGCCAATGCATATCGTCCATGTGCAAAAATTGACATCTCGCTAAAAATGAATGATGTTAAATATATATTTGAAGGGAATTACCCTGTATCAGGGATGGAAAAACGCGTTGATCATGTATAAATCACCGTTGTTAATATTCTTTCTTCCACGATCGGTACGTTCATAAAAATCTCTCCATTGAAAAATGAATACGGTGGCCGCGGAAAGCGTAGACTGGCATTGAATAGGCAAAGACGGTTCCCTTCTTCACTGATCTTAGCGTGGAAGGCAAGGAAGGATTCTCCAAAACCTAATTCACCTTATAAACATTGTAAATAAGAAAAAAAATCACTAATTCTCTTATTTCATGCGGGAGATATTCAGGAACATTCCGTCATGCCGCATCGCCACTAAAAAAAGAAAAGAAAAAAAAGAAAGAGAGACATAAAGTTAGGGTCGTGTATCCAAATGGGCCAACACAAGCAAACTCCACCACCCAAAAAAATGGTAGAAAAAATATTTTAGGAAAAAAGAATCAATGGATTTGGCAATGTGTTGGAGATATGCGAGGATCAATCACGGATTATAATTGATCCAAGAATCATTTATGATGTCATCGAACGTTAGAGATATGCAAGGATCAATCAGAAATTATAATTAATTCAAGAATCATTTTAGAACGAAGAATTGATTTTGTATATCAGTCTTGATTCTTTCTTCAGTGGTACATCCTTTTGTATTATAAATATCATAACATACTTATACAGAATTCATTCAATTCAAAATACGATATACAATTTTTTTCAAAATCTCTTTCTTCTCTTCCATTTTGTGACATGGTATTAGAGCCTTGTTCATAGCCTAGCTTCCACAACCTTCACTGATTGCCCCCGAAGCTTAGTCTTCTATCCTTGTTTTTGTAGGAAAATTTTAACCCGCAAAACAAGGTTAGCACTTCGGCATGAGAATCACTATGAGAGCAAATCAACACAAAGCCAAATTATCTTCTTACCAATACCTCCTTACCCATACCATGGAAGAGAATCAAACCCCATAAATTACTGAAGAGACGCCCCAACATCCACCATGTTCTGTTGAAGATGTGGTAAATCAAAGTTTCGGGGCCCAGACACAACCCATCTCGTGGATCCTTGTTCAAGCCTAGCCAAACCAAGGATAGGGCATTCCAAGCCCGTCCATCCAGTGGAATATTAGGTAATTTACTAACAATAGGGAAAGAAATTTACTATGGACTTAGGCAGATTTTTTTTTCTTGGAATATTGCGAACCATATGATCCACAGAACTTGCGACAGAAAAAGGGAAACTATATTCTGTTTATGATATGATATGTAACGGGCATTACTATTAGTGAGGCGATTACGAATGCCAAAGGAAAGTTACAATCAATTAAGCTAGATCCGGTCCATTTTTCTCTTACGGGATTGTAAAAGAACCCATGGACGACGACATGATTTATAAAATACACGCAATAAAAATGCGAGTTAGAAAAAGAATGAAAGTCGTTAGGGGAAACACCCTAAATTACTTTGCTTCATGAGTACTATGGGGTAACCCAAGAGTTAGAGCTTATAAGAAGTAATCAAGTGCACTCCACTTTAATTCAATACTTCTGATGGATGACCAGTGTCCATAGCAGGATAATAAACGTTAACACGCTACTTCCTTTAATTTCCTCTACAAGAGTCGAGATTATTAACCAGACCGTTCCATGACGAGAAATCCTCAAATGCTATTTGCCCCGGCAGCCATCGCTTCATCTCTCGTCACCCTCCGCCCCTAAAAGGAGCTTCGAGTGCCGAAGATTGGTGTCGTGTGTCCTATAAAGTGTCTCGAAGGAAACAGGAGCTCGTCGTCACGCCATGTTAAACTCACGTTATGTAGTACATCGAATACACCCAACAACCTTAATATTCCATCAAGTGCTTTGAAGGGACCCAGGCAGCAGTTAGAATCCAAGCATCCCGCCGCAAAAATCTGGAAGGAACGCGGAACGTTCGCAAACATGTTCGAATCTCCAAAGCATATAACTGTACAATACTTTAGTTGATTTTTTTATAATATCATGGAATGCTCTTTCCATTCCAGCGGCTGGACGACCGCGACGCTGCCTCCGACACGGTCGCGGAGCCACCGCCAGTGGCGCGCAACATGCCAGCCAAGTAATTATCCAAATCATCAGGAGTGAATTTGACGACCGGATCTCCCCTCGGACAGCCGTCGTAGAGTCGCCGATAAGCGGGCGCGAGCTTCTCCGCCAGCGACAGCGCGATGTCGTCCCTCAGCTTCTGGTCGGTCACGGCCCATCCCACCTGCTTGGCCTGAACCTCCTCCAGCGCCGCGTCGAACTTCCTCAGTGATTCCTTCGCCTGGCCCAAAGAAATCTCAACACTCGGACCGGACAAGGAAGCGAAGACCTTGCTCCATCCCATCCGCTCGTAGTTGTCAGCGTAGAGCTTCACCATGGACTCGTGGTTCGCCACCCAGTGCTCGCCGAGGAGGTGCTTCAGGCTGGACTGAGTCACCTTGTTGACGACGTACTGGAGGTTGTTGGCGAGGAAGAGGTAATAGAGAGCCACGTCCTTGTACCGCTTGGCCTTCACGTCGAGCTTACACAGTAGGACGTCAACGAGCTGTGCAAACCGTGCGAACTTCGCCGACGCATCGCTGTCTCCAGCAGTGATGGAGGTGGCAGGGTCATAGCCGGGAAAGTAGGAGTCTGGGAACCCCGGGTGCTTGCGGCTGCCATCAACGGGCCAGTCGGCGAGTACGTCTCTGAGGACGCCGCCATAGTCGGCGAGCAAGGCGAGGTAGTTCATGACGTCCCGCGTCAGCGGGTGGATGCCGCCACTGGGGACTGCTGACTGCTTGGAGGAGTCCTTCTGGATGGCCGCCTCAAAGTTGCCGAGCATCACGCGGACCGCCTCGCCAAGCTTTTTCAGCAAATTGTTCGCATGCGATCTGACAGCGGATGTTGCGTCGGAGGAGAAGGTGGACTCAATATCCGGGCGGAGGTTTGCGACGGCCTCGTAGAGGTCGAGCAGGCAGAAGATTCTCTCGGGAGACCTCTTGATAGCCTTCGCCGCCCCTTCTGCGAACCCAAACAGCGCAACCGCGGCGTCCCGCGAAACGTGGGAGAAGACGGACTCCCCGACCGAGGCGGGCGCAGTGGTGAAGACCCGGTCGCAGAGCATCCTCTCAACATAGAAGAGCGTCTGGACCGCCGGCTTCACAGCGCTCAGCCAGCTCTTCACCTTCGCTTCCAAAACCTTCCAATCCATCTTCTGCATCTGCCAAGAGTCTATTGGCCTCTCGAACCCTAGATGATACAGTTCCTCGTCGACGACTGATCTTCTCACGAATTTGTAGATATCCATGCACTCTTTGCCGTACCCGCAAGCAATCATGCAGTCTGCGATGGTCTTTACATCGGAAACCGCTGCATTAGGAACTCGCTCCTCTTCCTGCATTACTGGCTCGGCAGCGGAATTCTTCGTCGATAACTTGCCCTCCAACTCGTATTCGAAGTCCGAGAAGCTCGATAGGGTAGAGGATCGCAAAGACTGGCTTGAGAACGATTCGGCGTGGTCAGGATACGGGAGATGCGACGACAGGATCTGGTGGAATTCCAGGGAGAGCCGCCTCACTGCGGTCTGCAACAGCTCATGAGCCCGCACGATCACGCCCGAGTTCGAGACTTCACCGGTGCAGCGCATCATTGCGGAGTGCAGGTCCTTGACGTGGCTGAGGTAGAGCGCGGCTTCGTGGCGCCCTTCATGGAAGAGAAAAGTGGCGTCAGCATATCCGGAGGTGCTGGAGGAGTTGGTGGCCCACTTCTTGATCAAAGGTCCCACGCTTGCGATCCGCTCCTCCATTAACACGTCGACGAAAGGCTCGCTGCCTGTAGCGGGCCTCGCAGCACGGTCGGAGGGCGATGGCTTGAAGAAGCTGGTCCTCTTTCCTTTTCTCAGCATGTCTGGTGTTACTACTTTTGATGTGTGTAAATCGATGTCTTTTGTATCAGCTTCTATGAACTGTGCAGATTAGAGAGAGAATTGGGTGACAGTCGTTAAATCGTGTTTCTTGAGAAATGGCTGGAAAGATGGGAAAATCATCAGCAGTAGAAATAGTTAATGAAGCAGACCCATAACAATTAGGGTTCGTTCCTTGAATTATTTATGGCCCAAAAATTATTATTCTAGAAAGCTCTACAAGAAAATATTAGGTGCAACTGGGGCAGCATTTCTTAAAGGGGATCTTTTTTAATGGACCAGTACATTGTTGAGATAGTTACCGCCTACAGGGTACTGCTAATGATTTGCCCATCTTTTCCAGCCATTTGTCTGTAGCTGTCGCGTCGACCAGCTCATCACGATGACCTGCATGCCAGAAAGCCCCCGTGCTCTCTTTTTTCTACCTTCTCTCCGAGGCACAAGTTACAACCCCCACCAAAGCTCGTGCGTTGATCTCACCCCGTAAAGCGAGAAAAGCTGTCCAAAGATTACATTTGACTTAATAAAAAAAGACCCGCAACCAATGATGGTGGGGGGGAAGCACGACCAATCCCTAGTTGGTGCATGTAATGTTATGCTGGCGCGACGAGAAAGCCCGCTTTAAAAAAAAATGTGAACGGGAGAAAATATCACATGGGAAGCTCGTTTGTAGAATTTCGTGAGTACCTTTCTATGGAGAGACAGATTAAGGGACTTTCAAAGATGTTTGAGTTCATACGATATGAGATATAGCTTGGCATGTATTATTATTTTCCTTGAAAGTGCGGCTTTAGTATAGTAAAATTGGGAATCGTTACGATCTTTATATCGATTGTAATTAAATCAAGAAAAGCTTATTGTATTGTAAGAGGACCATTTTAATTTGCAAGATTTTACTAAACCATCATGTTTTGAGACAGAATTTGGATACTAATTCTTACAATTCAATGAGAAATTATAATAGTAGTAACTACATTCATGAGTATATGAATTAAAACGGTCATGTTTCTAGGCATATATACAATCCTCAACATCTTACTTCATTGATTGATTAATGAAAAAGGTATGAACTAACGTGCGTGTATTCACCTCGCTCCAAAAGTACGTGCATTTTTCTGTGTATTCTAGAAAACGTGTAGGAGATGAAAGTTGCCTTTGAAAATCACATATGTTCACAAAATAGTATGAATATTCTACTAATGGCTCTCCATTGTAATACCATGTGAATTTTTTATGGAATTGCTGCTAACTATTATAAACATTTACGTTGATAGATGAAAATGGGATTTACAATTTAGATGGTTTAGCACTCATCGAATACCCTTATAACCTTCATGGATTAGGTAAAAGGCAAGTCATAAATTCAGGGAAGTGACTCAAACATTAAATTATATTTGCATTTGATGATGTAGAGAATTTACCGTTATTGTCACATAAGTGGCAACATCTGGATGTTGTCCAAGTCAACACTGTCTAAGTTGTTGACTCGTGCGAGAGTGCAGACTAGATTGACTTCTGCTAGCTGAATATTCTTTTCTTATTGTGCAAAATACTCTCTTGAAATTCAAATTGTAACAAAAAGTTAAATTCTTGTTACAAACACCGTTATCTTATAAGTAATTTCCATGCGCTTCAACGAGTTTCCTATAATTTAATTTAATTCATGTGATTCATTCGACATCGTTGCGAGGTCCCGTCCCTATTGAGATTAAGAAAGTCCGTTAGGTAGTCAAGCTAAGAGGAAAGAGAATAGTGGTCATCAACAAAGACCATGCAGAAATTGTAGTGGGTTGGAGCAATATGAGGTGAAAGCCCAACCCCTGTGATCTACAGCTAATGGTATCCTAATCTTTTCCCTCATCTCTTGGTAGCTGTGACCAACTCTTCACAATTAATGCATTTATTTTACGAAAAATGAATGATTTGAAATATATTTTCGAAAATATGATTGTATTACTTACAAAAATAAATGAACAAACAATATCTTCATTATCTACAAAAATATTTAGATATAGATTATTATTGACAATGAATTTTTTTAATTACCTGATTATTTGAATTAATACAAATGATTTTTTTTACAAAAATATTTTTCAATCAATTATTTTTTACGAAACAAACGAATCTTAATGGACGATAAAGTCCTATGCCTTTTTTTTTTCTCAAGTGAGAAACCTGTTTGTAGATTAGTTAACTAAGCTTAATGAAGGCCCATGATGACGACTATGTTGGAAGGACGACGAAACTCTATTTTTATCTGTAATTTCTGCAAGAAGAAAAAAGTCCGCGCACGAGAAAGTTAAACCGATGGTCGTTCTCAAAATTCTGTGGAACCTTTTAATGGAGAGACAAGTTAAGCGTGTTCAAAAGGTTTGGACATCCGTGACTAATATACGGGATGGAAATTATACTATTTGGGATATGAATTAATATAGAGAAAATTACTAAAAAAAAAATCTAAATCTATTATATATATATTTTGGTAAAAGGTAAGAATAACCAATCTAAATCTATTATATTTATGTTTATTTAGCCATAAACCTTTTAATATAACAAATCTAGTTATAAATCTTTTAACAGATAGCCAATAAAGTCCATTTGGTCAATTCTGGCCCAAAATCATTAATGTAAATGTTAATCATCCTACGTGACATTATCAATGATGATGGGAATAATTTTTAAATATATTTTTTGTTTTCATTTTCTTCCTTTTCTCTTATTTCTCTTGGCCAGATATCTAGCTCAATGATAGCTAATGCAGGTCATTAGCCACAGGTGAGGGTTGCGGCGCCCTCACTTGCCCTAGATCTTGTGAGGGCATTTTGGCCATTGCCTGGAGTTGGTGAGAGTTGCAATGCCCTCGCCTATCATTGGTAAGAGTTGATAGCCTCCTTTAAAAAAAGGAAAGAAAGGACAAAAAAGAAAAGGGGAAGAAAGATAAAAATATTAAAAATTGTTCATGTTGCCAACTTATTAGGTGTGTTACGTAGGATAGTTGACATATACATCAGTACTTTTTGATTAAAATTAATCGGATGAACTTCGTTGTTAATTTGTTAAAATGATTAACACTAAATTGATTAAATTAAAATTTTTATTTTATGAATTTTTTTATATTTATTCCTATTTTGGGGCATATGTATGATGAATTTACCGTTGTTGTCACATCAGAGACATGATCACCATCACGCTCCTGTTTTTGCTTCCCCTCAAATGAGCAATGGGTCGTACTAAGTCAACAATAGCTGAGTCATGACTTGCGCGGGAGTCCACTTTACGCTGGACTTCTGCTGGCCGACAGTCCTTTCCAAGAAGAATGCTCTCTTCAAAATCAAATTTACGTACGTACCGCATGCAGCAAAAAGCCACATCAGCTAACTCATGCCATTCGTTGGACCTCATTGTGAGGTGCCTGTCTTTATCGAAATTGAGACAAAGATTAGGGTGATAATATTGACTTAGGAACTCGTATAGAAGTTAACGTGTCACGTTTTAACAATGAATCATACACGCGAGAATTTGCTATATATAGACATATTTAAAGATACTTTAAATCGATTAGAATAAAGACACTTTGAAATTTCAAGTAAAGATAAACTTTTATGACCACTTACCATCCAATCTTTTCAACAAGTGGGAGAAAGCACGTATCTCGAAAAAAAAAAAAAAAAAAAGAAAACGGGACTTGATACTGAATAAAACCGCCTCGTGAAGAGCATGCGACGACCCCTAAACTCAATACTCCAAATAGAATTTTCCACGTACTCAGTGTGAACATCGGGAGCTGGGCTCATGAATGATGTCATAAGTTCCCCTTCTCTTTTCCTTATCTAGGTAAGTTCATGTTTGCCATTTTCATGTCCAAATCCAAAAATGTTGGTGGGGGTCCTCTTGATAGACTGATTAACTGAGGAGGCCCTTGATTCTTCTTGATCGGTTGGCTAGTGGACTGGATCGAACCTATGTATTTCTAGGAAACAATTGTATTCAGACTCTTGCCAACAAGTGTTTTGACCTTTTAGAGAGAGATAGAGAAGACTCAATCAAATCACAACCCTCCACAACTGAATTTGATCGGGGGTTTGAAAACCTGGATCATTTGCGAAATACAAAATTATCGGTCATTTTGATAAGTTATTGCTAATGATTCTCTTAATCTCAAATTATACTTAAATTCAGAAAAATAATCATTTTCTAAAATACGACTAAGAATTTGCGTTTGAATCTGGAACTTTATGGTCAAGCATGAAAATCCCATTCCTGGTGTCCAAATCCAAGTCATTTGAAAAAAGACACCATAAAGTACTTTACTTCATGGGTACTTAAAGAGGTTGAGCTTAGAAAACAATGCTATTAAAGTTTCATTTATTTCGTGAAAAATGAATGATTTATAAAACATTTTTCTAAAAATGGCCGATTGTGTTGCTTGAAATAATTAGTCAATTTTGCATTATTTATAACAATCTATGTCTTAATAGTTTCGTGAATTATAAAAATATTTTTGTTCATTCATTTTTATAAGCGATATGAGTTATTATAATTAGAAAAATATTTTTCAAATAATTCTTTTTTGTTTTGCGAAACAAAGAAGGCCTAAGAGCCCGTCGCCCCCAATTAGAAAAATATTTTTCAAATAATTCTTTTTCGTTTTGCTAAACAAAGAAGGCCTAAGAGCCCCCTTTCATTCAATACTTTTGACAGTTGCCCATAAAAAGGACCTTAATACTCTCTTTACTTCTTTTCAGCAAGAGTCAAGATTAGAAATTGGCCACGTTTGATTGTAAGAGAAGGTATCCTAAATCCCTTTTCAATTGTTTGGATTGTAAGAATTCTAGACTTATACAAAACAATACTTCTCAAAGCCGATGGCGGTCAGTGGATGGCGACTCGGGACAACGGTGGCAATGATGGTGGCGATCAAGAGGCGATGACATGGATTGGTTTTCATTCAATCGATAGATTAATGGCTTAATTATAAGCCTTAGCAGTACTTGTTCGCAAAATGCTGTTCCCCATCTTGAACATCTTATAATGGAATCAAATTCATAAGTAGATCCAAATGGCTTGGAGCGACTTCTATTTTTATTTACTATCTCCTGTAATTTTCACTGCTCATATATCTCGACTTTTTCTTTCACAAAAAGTCGAAAATGTGTTCTCATGTAAATGTATTAATATGCAAAATCATATACGTTTTTCTCGTGATTTTTCAAGACATGAGATAGTTTTTCCTTTTCCCACGTTTAGATTTGGGACCATTCTAGTTGAATATCGGCCTTTTTGACAAGCTATTGCTGATGTTTCTTTTAATCCCAAGTGGCGCCGATCAAAACTATAGAATCAACATTATGTATGGGTTGACGTCAACTTCTAAACCGGTACGAAAAAGTGGGGACAAACTCCATTGGGTTAGGTTTCCTTTGAGACTTTCCATCAGTAAACTTTATTGGCATTATCGATTTATTTTAAGAAAAAACATATATATTTTTAAAAATATTTTATTCACGTTAAATTTTTATGGTCCCTGCGCTCTACGCACCTGTATAAAAAGGGCGGAGGGGACATGGTTGGTTATTTCTACTTTGAGATTTTCTATCAATAACTTTTATTGGCTATATCTCTTTGTTTCACGAGAAAAATATTTTTCTCGTTTTTCTATCAGTAATTTTTACGGTCCCCACGCTCTACGTGAACTGTTATGATAAAGGGGGGGGAATATGTTCATTTAGTTCTACTTTGAGATTTTTTGTCGGTAACTTATTGGCTATATCTATTTGTTTTGCGAGAAAAAAATATTTTCCTCATTTTTTCGTTAGCTTTAAGAAAATGAGTTAACAAAAAACATATATTTAAATTTTAAAAAATGATTTCCTCTTTAAAGAAAATATGACTAGAAATCCATGTTTGGATATGATAGTTTATACTTCGGGCATGAAATCTTATTTCAGTGTTGATGATCAAGTCGTTTGGAAAAGCACCCTAAAGCACTTACTTCATGGGTACTTACCAAAGAGGTAGAGCTTATAGACAATCATATTAAGACTCCATTTATTTCGCGAAAAAAATGAATGATTTATAAAATATTTTCCTAAAAATGATTAATTGTATTGCTTCAAATAATTAATTAATAAAAATATATTTGCATTATTTATAACAATTATGTCTTAATATTTTTGTGAATGATGAAAATATTTTTGTTCATTCACTTTTATAACCGATACGAGTGATTATATTTAGGAAAATATTTTTCAAATTATTCATTTTTTTTGCAAAACAAACAAAGCCTAAGTGCAACCCCACTTTCATTCAATACTTCTAACAGTTGTGCGTAAAAGGATCTTATTTAATATTACAAGTTAACACATTACTCTCTTTACTTCTTTTCAATGAGAGTCAAGATTAGAATTTGGCCACGTTTGGTTCCATGAGAAGGAATCTTTGAATGGAAAAATGAAAATCCCTTCTCAATTGCTTGGATTATAAGAATTTTTGCACTTTATAAAAACGAATACTTCTCAAAGCCGACGGTGGTCAACGAATGGCGAATTGGGGCAGCGGCGGCGATTGGGGTGGAGTGGGGGGCCGTTGGCGACATGAATTGGTTTTCATTCAATTGATGGATCAATGGCTCAATTATAAGCCTCAGCAGTACTTCTTTGCAAAATGTGTTCCCCACCTTGAATATCTTATAATTTAGTCAAATTCACAAGTAGATACAAACGGCTTGGAGCGACTTTTATTTCTATTTACTATCTCATGTAATTTTCACCACTCGTATATCTCGACTTTTTTTCTTGTAAAAATTCAAAAACGGATTCTGATGTAAACATATTAATATGTAAAATCATATATGTTTTTCTCGTGATTTTTGAAGACATGAGTTAATTTTTCTTTTTCCACGTTTAGATTTAGGACTATTTTAAAGTGTGAATAGACCATGCTTTAGTATGTTCCTGAAAGCTATCCACGATAATTTCAGTCATTATGACTATTTGGGCCTTATGACCCATATGGTTTGGGCTTTGAATATATTGAGCCATTATTCCGTGGATTGAATGAAAACTAATCTATGTCAAATGACTACATATTTTATGAGACAAGAAGGAACTCCCGCGTTTATTTTATGATACTCTTAAGACTAAATTAATTATGGACAATTCTGAAATGAATATAGAGCCATATTTTCCTCCAATCTTGTCAATTATACTGTTGGTTACATTTGTGCATGTCGTCCATGTGCAAAAATTGACATCTCCCTAAAAATGAATGATGTTAAATATATGGTTGAAGGGAATTACCCTGTATCAGGGATGGAGAAACGCGTTGATCATGTACAAATCACCGTTGTTAGTATTCTTTCTTCCACGACCGGCACGTTCAGAAAAATCTCTCCATTGAAAATGAATACGGTGGCCGTGGAAAGCGTAGACCGGCATTGAATGGGCAGGGACGATTCCCTTCTTCACTGATCTTAGCGTGGAAAGCAAGGAAGGATTCTCCAAAACCTAATTCACCTTATAAACATTGTAAATAAAAAAAAAAAAATCACTAATTCACTTATTTCATGCAGGAGATATTCAGGAACATTCGGTCGGACGGAGGCCAACCGCGACCTCGGGGGCCATGCAATTCCCAATCCACATCGGAACAAGTTGGTTGCATTTACGCAAATGTTGTCACATTCGCTCGTCAGCTGGGAAGGGAACGGTTCCGTCGAGGAACCCGTCCTTATCCTTAGTCATGAGAGCTCGCCGGAAGTCTCTCGCCCAAGAAGCATAGTCGTCGGGTCCAGTGAGGTGAAGTGTTATCGGTCATAGCTCTGGTTCGTTCGCTGGTGATGTGTATAGAAGCTCTCTCAATTCTGGTCGGCCGCCGATGGTCAAAAAGGCAAACGGCGCGAAACCGGGTTGAAGACTCGGGTAAGGATTCGTCCTTGTTGGGTTTGATTCGAGTTGGTAACCCGGCAAATTCGGGTCTGGATCTCCATTCAAGTGGAGCCCCAAATTGGTTTCTTGTCTTGGTGAGCCGTAACTTGCCCATTGTTGATTGAGGCCGTCAGCCCATGGGCCCTGGACTAGAATCCATGGTATGAATAGCCATTGGGCTGAGGCAGGGAAATACGACATGACTGTAGCAGAGGTTGGTACAAACTCTCTCTCTCTTCTTGTGCCTAATCGACCACTATGTCGCTACTTTCGATTGTTGGCCCAAAAGGGGACAGTTCCATTGAGGAACCCATCATTGTCCTTAGTCACGAGAGCTCGCCAGAAGTCTCTCACCCAAGAAGTATAGTGGTTATGTCGGTGAGTTGAAGTTTTATCAACCATAGCTTCGGTCTATTCGTCCGCAATGTGTAAAGAGGGTCTCTCAGTTTTGGTCGGCTGCTGATGACCGGAAAAGCAAACAGCACGAAATCAGGTTGAAGACCCCCGTAGGGATTCGTTCCTCTCGGCTCTAATTCGGGTTTGTGACCCGGAAAATTTGGGTTTGGATCTCCATTCGCGTGGAGCCTTGAATTGGTTTCTTGTCTTGGTGGGCCGTAACTCGCACACTATTAATTGAGGCCGGTAATCCATGGTAGGAATGGCCATTGGGCTGAGACAGGGAAATACGACGTGGCTGGAGTAGAGGTTGGTCAGACTCTCTCTTCTTGTGCCTGATCGATACGTTCGGATGTGGTTGGACGATTCCTCCCTTGTAGGTAGGGTCGGATCTTTGCCTCAATTGTTGTTTGGATTTTGCATATTGAACAAAACCGAATTCCAACCCGAGGTGCTAATTTCTTTTGCAGGACGGGATTTGCAGCAACAAACTAGAAGACAATCGGGGGCAACTCAGAAAAATATCTGCGGAAGTTAGGTCAGAATCGATGTTCTGATATCATGACAGGAAACGTGGAACAATGAGGAAGATGTATTTGTATTTCTATTGATGCGTAAATTATACAAGTTTAAGACTGTATTTATAATACAAGAAATGAAAAATGGAAAGAATATACATAATATCGTCTTCCTTGAAATATTTTGTGCCCACGATTTACTATATTATTTATGAGATCGGAATCACAATTAGGAATCAATCAAGGATCAAAACATATATACATTATGAATTATACCTATTACGTAATATTGGAACAACTTTTTTTATTATTTCAAGTAAAAAGCGGTAGCTTCACTTTCTGAACAAGGCAAGCATATTTCACTTCCATTGTTCGTTTGGGATACTAACAATTAAGAAAAGATTCGCTATTAATTTAGATAGATTAGTGTTTATTCTTTTATATTACGAATCATAGAATTCAGAAAACTGATGACTAGCACATGGAAATTATGTCCTCTGAAGAAAAGTTACGAAACAAATTAATTACTAGTTAGGGAAAGAAATTCAAATTAATTAATATTGCTACACAGAACTTGATATTCTGTTTATGATATGATATGTAACGGGTATCACTATTAGTGGGATTGTAAAAGGACCAGTCCATTTTTCGGACGGACGACGACGTGATTTATAAAATACACGCAATAAAGCGAAACAAGGATCAAGGCAGGGGGCGGCGCTAAACTCTTATCAAAATACAAAACTCGTTTTCATTTGTTTCTGGAAAAGTAAAACTAACACATTCCAAATAAACAAAAGTTTCCATTAGCCTTTTTATCCACCCTTAATTTGATGGTAAGTGAAATTAAATAGTGCATTAGACAAGTTGTACAGAGGTTAACGAAATCCTAAATCTTTCGATTTTACCACTTTAGTATTAAATTTTTGCTCGAAATTCCAATATAATCATTCGGGTCAATTCTTCCTTTTAAATGAGTGCCGTAAAATTTCATAAATATTTACAAATCTTTTGATATTTGAGGAACTCTGTACAGGCATGCACAATGATCTGATGTCAAACGCTAAAATGAAAAATGCGAGTTAGAAAAAGAATGAAAGTCGTTAGGGAAACACCTTAAATTACTTTGCTTCATGAGTACTATGGGGTAACCCAAGAGTTAGAGCTTATAAGAAGTAATCAAGTGCACTCCACTTTAATTCAATACTTCTGATGGATGACCAGTGTCCATAGCAGGATATTAAACGTTAACACGCTACTTCCTTTAATTTCCTCTACAAGAGTCGAGATTATTCACCAGATCGTTCCATGACGAGAAATCCTCAAATGCTATTTGCCCCGGCAGCCATCGCTTCATCTCTCGTCACCCTCCGCCCCTAAAAGGAGCTTCGAGTGCCGAAGATTGGTGTCGTGTGTCCTATATAGTGTCTCGAAGGAAACAGGAGCTCGTCGTCACGCCATGTTAAACTCACGTTATGTAGTACATCGAATACACCCAACAACCTTAATATTCCATCAAGTGCTTTGAAGGGACCCAGGCAGCAGTTAGAATCCAAGCATCCCGCCGCAAAAATCTGGAAGGAACGCGGGACGTTCGCAAACATGTTCGAATCTCCAAAGCATATAACTGTACAATACTTTAGTTGATTTTTTTATAATATCATGGAATGCTCTTTCCATTCCAGCGGCTGGACGACCGCGACGCCGCCTCCGACACGGTCGCGGAGCCACCGCCAGTGGCGCGCAACATGCCAGCCAAGTAATTATCCAAATCATCAGGAGTGAATTTGACGACCGGATCTCCCCTCGGACAGCCGTCGTAGAGTCGCCGATAAGCGGGCGCGAGCTTCTCCGCCAGCGACAGCGCGATGTCGTCCCTCAGCTTCTGGTCGGTCACGGCCCATCCCACCTGCTTGGCCTGAACCTCCTCCAGCGCCGCGTCGAACTTCCTCAGCGATTCCTTCGCCTGGCCCAAAGAAATCTCAACACTCGGACCGGACGAGGAAGCGAAGACCTTGCTCCATCCCTTCCGCTCGTAGTTGCTAGCGTAGAGCTTCACCATGGACTCGTGGTTCGCCACCCAGTGCTCGCCGAGGAGGTGCTTCAGGTTGGACTGAGCCACTTTGTTGACGACGTACTGGAGGTTGTTGGCGAGGAAGAGGTAAGAGAGAGCCACGTCCTTGTACCGCTTGGCCTTCACGTTGAGCTTCCACAGTAGGACGTGAACGAGCTGTGCAAACCGTGCGAACTTCGCCGACGCATCGCTGTCTCCAGCAGTGATGGAGGTGGCAGGGTCACAGACGGGAAAGTAGGAGTCTGGGAACCCCGGGTGCTTGCGGCTGCCATCAACGGGCCAGTCGGCGAGTATGTCTCTCAGGACGCCGCCATAGTCGGCGAGCAAGGCGAGGTAGTTCATGACGTCCCGCGTCAGCGGGTGGATGCCGCCACTGGGGACTGCTGACTGCTTGGAGGAGTCCTTCTGGATGGCCGCCTCAAAGTTGCCGAGCATCACGCGGACCGCCTCGCCAAGCTTTTTCAGCAAATTGTTCGCATGCGATCTGACAGCGGATGTTGCGTCGGAGGAGAAGGTGGACTCAATATCCGGGCGGAGGTTTGCGACGGCCTCGTAGAGGTCGAGCAGGCAGAAGATTCTCTCGGGAGACCTCTTGATAGCCTTCGCCGCCCCTTCTGCGAACCCAAACAGCGCAACCGCGGCGTCCCGCGAAACGTGGGAGAAGACGGACTCCCCGACCGAGGCGGGCGCAGTGGTGAAGACCCGGTCGCAGAGCATCCTCTCAACATAGAAGAGCGTCTGGACCGCCGGCTTCACAGCGCTCAGCCAGTTCTTCACCTTCGCTTCCAAAACCTTCCAATCCATCTTCTGCATCTGCCAAGAGTCGATCGGCCTCTCGAACCCTAGATGATACAGTTCCTCGTCGACGACTGATCTTCGCACGATCTTGTAGATATCCATGCACTCTTTGCCGTACCCGCAAGCAATCATGCAGTCTGCGATGGTCTTTACATCGGAAACCGCTGCATTAGGAACTCGCTCCTCTTCCTGCATTACTGGCTCGGCAGCGGACTTCTTCGTCGATAACTTGCCCTCCAACTCGTATTCGAAGTCCGAGAAGCTCGATAGGATAGAGGATCGCGAAGACTGGCTTGAGAACGATTCGGCGTGGTCAGGATACGGGAGATGCGACGACAGGATCTGGTGGAATTCCAGGGAGAGCCGCCTCACTGCGGTCTGCAACAGCTCATGAGCCCGCACGATCACGCCCGAGTTCGAGACTTCATCGGTGCAGCGCAGCATTGCGGAGTGCAGGTCCTTGACGTGGCTGAGGTAGAGCGCGGCTTCGTGGCGCCCTTCATGAAAGAGAAAAGCGGCGCCAGTATATCTGGAGGTGCTGGAGGAGTCGGCGGCCCACTTCTTGATCAAAGGCTCCACGCTAGCGATCCGCTCCTCCATTAACGTGTCGGCGAAAGGCTCGCTGCCTGTAGCAGGCCTCGCGGCACAGTCGGAGGGCGATGGCTTGAAGAAGCTGGTCCTCTTTCCTTTTCTCAGCATGTCTCGTGTCACTAGTTTTGATGTGTCTAAATCGAGGTCTTTTGTATCAGCTTCTATGAATTGTGCAGATTAGAGAGAAAGAATTGGGTGACAGTCGTTAAACCGTGTTTCTTGAGAAATGGCTGCCAAAGATGGGAAAATCATCAGTAGTAGAAATAGTTAATGAAGCGGACTGATAACAATTAGAAATTGTTGTGGGTTCATTCCTTTAATAATTTATGGCCCAAAATTATTATTCTAACAAAGCTCTACAAGAAAATATTAGGTGCAACTGGGGTAGCTACCTGGGCAATGCACCAATCCATTCCACGAGCGACACATGTGGCTCGCGGGCCCACCTTTAAGAAAAGCCGCAAGTCTTCTCTCTCTCCTTGGTTTCTCTCTTTTCTTCACCATTTCTTCCTTCCTTTTCTTTTTGCCTTCTAGGGCCATGGACGATGCTCGTTTGCATCGGCCAGCAATGGATGAACCACTCACGAGCATGCCGACAGTCATCCATGGCCGTTGTTGGCATTGTTCGGGCATGCTATTGATCCCCGGAAGAAAGCAAAAAAAGGGGAAAAAAGAGAGAAACGGTGAAGAAGAGAGAGGAACTAAGGAGAGAGGGGGCTTGCAGCATTTCTTAAAGAAGATCTTTTTTAATGGACTAGTACATTGTTGATGAGATAGTTACCGCCCAACAGGGTAGTGCTAATGATTTGCCCATCTTTTCTTTTCTCATCTTTTCCAGCCATTTCTCTGTAGCTGTCGCTTCGACCCGCTCATCACGACGACCCGCATGCCAGGAAGCCCCCGTGCTCTCTTTTTTCTGCCTTCTCTCCGAGGCACAACCCCCACCAAAGCTCGTGCGTTGATCTCACCCCGTAAAGCGAGAAAAGTTGTCCAAAGATTACATTTGACTTAATTAAAAAAGACCCGCTGCCACTGATGGTGGGGGGGAAGCACGACCAATCCCTACTTGGTGCATGTAATGTTATGCTGGCGCGACGAGAAAGCTCGCTTTAAAAAGAAATGTGAACGGGAGAAAATATCAGATGGGAAGCTCGTTGGTAGAATTTCGTGAGTACCTTTCCATGGAGAGACAGATTAAGGGACTTTCAAAGATGTTTGAGTTCATACGATATGAGATATAGCTTGGCACGTATTATTATTTTCCTTAAAAGTGTGGCTTTAGTATAGTAGAATCGGGAGTCATTACGATCTTTATATCGATTGTAATTAAAACAAGAAAAGCCTATTGTATTGTAAGAGGACCATTTGAATTACAACATTTTACTAAACCATCGTGTTTTGAGACGGAATTTAGATACTAATCCCTATAATTCAATGAGAAATTGTAATAGTATTAACTACATTCATGAGTATATGAAATAAGACGGTCATGTTTCTTAGCATATATACGATCCTCGACATCTTACTTCATTGATTGATTAATGAAAAGGTATGAACTAACAAACGTGTATTCACCTTGCTCCAAAAGTACGTGCATTTTTCTGTATATTCTAGAAAACGTGTAGGAGATGGAAGTTGCCTTTAAAAATCACATATGTTCACAAAATTGTATGAATATTATACAAATGGATATCCGAACTAACACTCTCTATTCTAATATCATGTGAATTTTTTATGGAATTGCTGTTAGCTATTATAAAAATTTAGGTTGGTAGATGAAAATGGGATTTACAATTTAGATGGTTTAACACTCATCAGATACTCTTATAACCTTCATGGATTAGGTAAAAAGCAAGTCATAAATTCAGGGAAGTGGCTCAAACATGAAATTATATTTGTATTCGAGGATGTAGAGAATTTACCGTTATTGTCACATCAGTGGCAACATCCGGATGTTGTCCAAGTCAACACTGTCTAAGTTGTTGACTCGTGCGACAGTGGAGACTAGATTGACTTCTGCTAGCTGAATAGTCTTTTCTTATTGTGCAAAATGCTCTATTAAAAATCAAATTGTAACAAAAAGTTAAATTCTTGTTTTTTTTTTTTTGGTCAAATAAATTCTTGTTACAAACACCGTTATCTTATAAGTAATTTTCGTGCGCTTCAACGAGTTTCCTATAATTTAATTTAATTCACGTGATTCATTCGACATCATTACGAGGTGCCCACCCCTATTGAGATTAAGAAAGTCCGTTAGGTAGTCAAGCTAAGAGGAAAGGGACGAGTGGTCATCAACAAAGACCATGCAGAAATTGTAGTGGGTTGGAGCAATACGAGGTGAAAGCCCAACCCCTGTGATCTACAGCTAATGGTCTCCTAATCTTTTCCCTCGTCTCTTGGTAGGTGTGACCAACTCTTCACGATCAATGTGTTTATTTTGCACAAAATGAATGATTTGAAATATATATTCGTAAATATGATTGTATTACTTACAAAAATAAATTAACAAACAATATCTTCATTATCTACAAAAATATTAAGATATAAATTATTGTTGACAATGGAAATTTTTTAATTACCTGATTATTTGAATTAATACAAATGATTGTTTTTACAAAGATATTTTTCAAGTTAATTATTTTTTATGAAACAAACGAATCTTAATGCACGATAAAGTCCTATGCCTTTTTTTCTCAAGTGAGAAACCTGTTTGTAGATTAGTTGACTAAGCTTAATGAAGGCCCATGATGACGACAATGTTGGAAGGACGACGAAACTCTATTTTTATCTGTAATTTTTGCAAGAAGAAAAAAGTCCGCGCACGGAAAGTTAAACCAATGGTCGTTCTCAAAATTCTGTGGAACCTTTTAACGGAGAGACAAGTTAAGCGTGTTCAAAAGGTTTGGACATCCTTGACTAATATACGGGATGGAAATTATACTATTTGGGATATGAATTAATATAGAGAAAATTACTAAAAAAAATCTAAATCTATAATATTTATGTCTATTTAGCCTTAAACCTTTTAATATAACCAATATAGTTATAAATCTTTTAACATATAGCCTATAAAGTCCATTTGGCCAATTCTAGCCCAAAATCACTAATGTAAATATTAATTGTCCTATGTGACATTATCGGTGATGATGTAAACAATTTTTAATATATATTTTTTGTTTTCCTTTCTTCCTTTTCTCTTATTTCTCTTGGTCAGATTGCTGGCTCAATGATAGCTAATGCAGGTCGATAGCCAAAGGTGAGGGCCGCGGCACCCTCACTTACCCTAGATCTTGCGAGGACATTTTGGCCATTGCCTGGAATTGGTGAGAGTTGCAATGCCCTCGCCTATCGTTGGTCAGGGTTGATAGCCTCCTTTTTTTTTTAAAAAAAAAAAAAAAAAAAAAAAAAAAGACAAGGGGAAGAAAGATAAAAATATTAAAAATGATTCACTTTACCAGTTTATTAGTTGTGTTACGTAAAACAGCTGACGTACACATCAGTAATTTCTTATTAAAATTAACCAGATGAACTTTGTCGTTAATTTGTTAAAATATTTAACACTAAATTGGTTAAATTAAAAATTTTATTTTATGATTTTTTATATTTATTCCTATTTTTGGGCATATGTATGAGGAATTTACCGTTGTTGTCACATCAGAGACATGATCACCATCACGCTCTTGTTTTGCTTCCCCTCAAATCACCAATGGGTCATACTAAGTCAACAATAGCTAAGTCATGACTCGTGCAGGAGTCCACTTTACGCTGGACTTCTGCTGGCCGACAGTCCTTTCCAAGAAGAATGCTCTCTTCAAAATCAAATTTACGTATGTACCCCATGTAGCAAAAAGCCACATCAGCTAACTCATGCAATTCGTTGGACCCCATTGTGAGGTGCCTGTCTTTATCGAAAATAAGAAAAAGATTAGGGTGATAATATTGACTTAGGAACTCATATAAAAGTTAACGTGTCGCGTTATAACAATGAATCAAACACACAAGAATTGGCTATATACAGACGTCTTTATAGACACTTTAAATTGATTAGAATGAAGACACTTTAAAATTTCGAGTAACAATCAACTTTCATGACCACTTACCATTCAATCTTTTCAACAAGTGGGAGAAAGCGCGTGCACAAAAAAAGAAAAAAAAAAAAGGACTTGATACTAAATAAAACCACCTCTTGAAAAGCATGTGATGACCCCTAAACTCAATACTCCGAATCGAATTTTCCACGTACTTAGTGTGAACATCAAGAGCTAGGCTCGTGAATGACGTCATAGGTTCCCCTCCTCTTTTCCTTATCTAGGTAAGTTCATGTTTGCCATTTTCATGTCCAAATCCAAAAAGTTGTGGGGGTCCTCTCGACAGACTGATTGACTGACTAAGGAGGCCCTTGATTCTTCTTGATCGGTTGGCTAGTGGACTTGACCGAACCTATGAATTTCCAAGAAATGATCGTGTTTAGACTCTTGCCGACAAGTGTTTTGACCTTTTAGAGAGAGAGAGAGAGAGAGAGAGAGAAGACTCAATCAAATCACAACCCTCCACTACTGAATTTGATTGGGGTTTGAAAACCTGGATCATTCGTGAAATACCAAACTATCGGTTATTTTGACAAGTGATTGTTGATGATTTTCTTAATCTTAAATTATACTTAAATTCAGAAAAATGATCGTTTTCTAAAATACGACTAAGAATTTGCGTTTGAAAACGGAACTTTACGCTTGAGCATGAAAATCCCATTCCCAGCACCCTAAAATACTTTTCTTCATGGGTACTTACCAAAGAGGTTGAGCTTACAAAACAATGTTATTAAAGCTCTGTTTATTTCGTGGAAAATGAATGATTCATAAAATATTTTCCTAAAAATGGTTGATTGTTGCTTGAAATAATTAGTCAATTTTACATTATTTATAACAATCTATGTCTTAATATTTTCGTGAATTATAAAAATATTTTTATTTATTCATTTTTATAAACGATACGAGTTATTATAATTAGGAAAATATTTTTCAAATAATTCACTTTTGTTTTGCGAAACAAAGAAGACCTAAGCGCCCCCGTCCTCCCCACTCCTTTCATTCAATACTTTTGACAGTTGTCCATAAAAAGGACCTTATTTAATATTACAAGTTAACACATTACTCTCTTTACTTCTTTTCAGCAAGAGTCAAGATTAGAAATTGGCCACGTTTGGTTGTATGAGAAGGCGTCCTAAACCCCTTTTCAATTGTTTGGATTGTAAGAATTTTAGACTTATACAAAAGAATACTTCTCAAAGCCAATGGTGGTCAGCGGATGGCGACTCGGGACAGCGGTGGCGATGATGGTGGTGATCAGGAGGCGATGACATGGATTGGTTTTCATTTAATTGATGGATTAATTGCTTAATTATAAGCCTCAGCAGTACTTGTTCGCAAAATGTTGTTCCCCATCTTAAACATCTTATAATAGAATCAAATTCATAAGTAGATCCAAATGGCTTGGAGCGACTTCCATTTTTATTTACTATCTCCTGTAATTTTCATTGCTCATATATCTTGACTTTTTATTTTGCAAAAAATCGAAAATGTATTCTCGTGTAAATGTATTAATATGCAAAATCATATATGTTTTCTCGTGATTTTTCAAGACAAGAGGTAATTTTTCCTTTTCCCACATTTAGATTTGGGACCATTTTAAAGTGTGAATAGACCACGCTTTAGTACGTTTGTAAAAGCTATCCGCGATAATTTCGACCATTACGACTATTTGGGCTTTATGGCCAAATGGTTTGGGCTTTGAACATATTGAGCCATTAATCCATCAATTGAATGAAAATCAATCCATCTCGAATGGCTACGTGCCTATTAAATTGATTGACATTTTCTGAATAATTGAAGGGTTTCTAGGTAGTGTGAATTTCCAAATACATCTTTCAAATTCATAAGTAGATCCAAATGGCTTGGAGTGACTTCTATTTTTATTTACTATCTCCTGTGATTTTCACTACTAGTATATCTCGACTATTTTTTTTTTTTTTTTTGCAAAAAGTCGAAAATGTATTCTTGTGTAAATTTATTAATATGCAAAATCATATATATTTTTCTCGTGATCTTTCAAGACATGAGGTAATTTTTCCTTTTCCCACATTTAGATTTGGGACCATTTTAAAGTGTGAATAGACCACGCTTTAGTATCTTTGGAAAAGTTATCTGCGATAATTTCGACCATTATGACATTTGGGCTTTATGGCCAAATGGTCTGGGCTTTGAACATATTGAGCCATTAATCCATCAATGGAATGAAAATCAATCTATGTCGAATGGCCACGTGCCTATTAAATTGATTGACATTTTCTGAATAATTGAAGGGTTTCTAGGTAGTGTGAATTTCCAAATACATCTTTCAAAGACATTTCAACTTTGTTATAACAATCGGGTGTTATAAGATGTAAGCAAATTTGCCTATTTGATTTTCAAATTATTATGACTTTGAAGGATAAGTGCCTTATCCAATAACTAGTCGCTTTTCTAGTTTTAAGGTGAATCATGACAACTCCTTCGTCATGAATATTGAGAGTCTATTTATTTGAAACAAAACTATTTTCAAGAAATTATTTTATGACTTTTTGGTATTTAAATGACAAAAAATTTAATGAAAGTGTTTTTAATGGATTGAAAATAACAAACTTAAATTGAGGGGAAAACAACTTCCCCTTTCTGCTATAAAGGAAATCACATCTTCTAAATCACTAAATAAATGAAAATTAACTATTTTTCTTGAAAATGGTCTTTATGAAAAACTATTTAAATTCATCATTAAATTTTCAGTAAAATAAATACATCCTGAATTATAAAACATGGGGAAAATATTGAATTTGGGCAATCTGGTCTTTCGGTTGATCATTCTTCTCTAATTCTCTACCGCGATAGCCTCTGAAGCTGGGCAATCTTCGAAAATTGATGACAAGAAGGAACTGATTAAAGTGAACGACGACGACTCAAGAGAACGAGGGAAAGGAAGGGGAGGCATCGCGGCATTCAATTTCACTCGTTTTCAGGACCTATTGATCGAGTCCGTGACGTGACGGGAAACCAGAGACCAGTGGAGCCTCAGGTCTCAGTTTGAACCCAGGTCCGTCCTCGATTTTTAAGGTTTTTTATTTTTTATTTTTTTATTACCAACCTAACTTGAATGCTTCAACCGTATCCTCGTTAAATGCGGTCCTCACTGTCCATAAATTCATCAAAATCCGTAAAATCTGCCCAATCACATGTGCCTTCGTTTCTCTTCCCAGCCAGCTCATCGTCTGATTTTGTATGAACTGAAACTTAAGAAGACAGGGCAGACGAACCATCTTCTTTTCTTCTATTTTTGTCTGAAACACTTCGTGAACGATGAATCATTGATGGCCCTGAACTCATGCCCTTCTCGTCCACCTCGTTGAGCTTTCCTATGCTGGGGCTGGATTACTTGCTCACGTTTACCCGTGGTCTGGGTGATTGAAAGGAACTGCTGGTACATCCAAGCCGATCCGCGTTTAATGCTGTGAGTCGACGCATTGATTGTTACGTTCCTTGTTTAGCTTGAGCCCAGTTGATTAATTTGACATTAAACTGATAGGCTATGAACTTTGTAAATGTTGACTCAAAGTGGGTATAATATGAGTGGTTACCACTGTCAAATGGTTGATTTTTCACATGATGCGGTATTCATAAAGTTTTGGAGATAGATTTGGGCAGTTGAGTCCATCGAGTGCTTTTATATAAAGCTAAAAGCTCGAACTCAAAGATCGAGCACGAGTTTGATAATAGGCTTGGAGATTCAATCACCTGGAAACGCATAAGATACTCTAAAAATCTACTCAACTTTTAGGCACATTTACTGTGTTATTGGAAGTTAATAGCCATAAAAGCACATGCTGCATGAAAATTGAAACTTGGCGAGGGTATAATGCTGGAAAATCTGAGTCGGGATTTGAGCTATTAGGAGGATGTACAATGCACACATCTATAAACAAAGCCATTATTAACCTTACTCGTGTTTGCACGCGTGCATGTACATACACGGTTCAAATAACAAGCATAAATTCGGAAAAATGTCCTAGCAAGTTGAAATTTTAAGGTTGAGATGTCTTTAACTAATAACAACCATATCTAATCTCATCTGGATCATGTCCATATGTTAGTTGACATGGTGGAGTAAACCAGTCGCCTTTTAGTAGGGACAAGGAGTAAAGCAATCAAGAAAACCCAAGGTGTAATAGAATAGACTGTTAAAAAGTTTTTCCAAATCAACCGAACTTGTAGAACATAAGTAGAAATAAAATTGCTACTCTTATGAAAATTTCTTACCCAGCTACATTCAAATGATCTCTTTGTAGTGCTCTAATCGGTTCATTTGTCAAGGCGCGACTAATAATTTCCAGGACATGCTCCTCAAGTTCAAGTTTGACTTAATCATGTTAGTCTTATTAGCGAGGGATCAATCTTATTTGAGAACGATAAATGTGACGTGTATGGATTGATCATTTCATCCATTTATAACGTGTTAGACAATCCATTAAAATACAAAATGTTACATCAAAATATATTAACATATTTATATTTGAGAGCTTCTTGAAATGAAGCAAACATGTTACACGAGGTGTCATATCATGTCATAATGTCTTGTCACGGATACAGTTGCACTCATTGGATATGACACGGAATTACAAATTGCTAGCCCAACTTTATGGATCAAGGGTGGCCTATCTCCATCGAAACTTTGACTTTTCTACTAAAGTCCTGACAAAAGTGATCTATGAACTTTGGCCAACTTCCTAAACTTTTAAATTATTTAATATGACGTATAATATTATTCATGAACTTTTAATTTAGGGTTAATACCATAAAAACTCCAAATTGATATATGTGTGATAAATTTACGTCAAAATAATTTTTTGACCATGAAAAATCCCAAACTCGTACACAAGTGACAAATGTACCTCAAATGATCACAAAAAATCCAAACCGGTACACTTGTAACAAATATACCTTAAATAATCACAAAAAACTCCAAACTGGTACACTTATGCACAAATTGTTATTGATAACGAAAATATCATATGTTGACCATTTTTTTCTAAGTCATAGATATAATCAACTTTAGAAAAAGGTTTTTCAAATCACTCATTTTTCACAACACACTCGATCAATTTTCAGGAAAAAGATCCGATTACCTTCACCTGGGGAATCCCCGAGAGCTCCAATGAGTTATGGGCTAATTTAGGTGTAGTAAGTACTTCTTACCACATCAACTTCTCGCCTTTAGATTTTTTTTTCTTTTCATACAATTCACGCATGCATTTCGACACTGCTTCCTAGTGGAGAGGTGTCAAATATGACCCGGAGTGCATATACATAAAATACATAAAAAAAAAATTCTTGTGCACGCGTTTTCTCTTTATAAGAGCATGTACATTCTTGAAACAATATTTGAGGGGATTCTCAAATTATTGCATACGAGCCCATGAACGTGTAGAGCCTAAGTTAAGCGTGTGGGGATCGATCAGAGGTGCATAACGTGTACTTTTGCCTACCTTTGAGGCGGTATTCTCCAGCAGGCTGTAGCTCCTTTGAATGCCTTTCCCAATCCCATGTCTTTGTCCTTTTCCAAGAAAGACTTGCAGTTTCGTGATTTTGTTGTAATGCTAACGACACAGCAACAAAGACTCAGCAGACCGAAAGCTTATGTAGGATGATCAGCCGTATATAACCTTGGAAGACTAGTATGCAGAAACCATAAATGGTCCGTTGTCGCATAAGTTCTTGTATACCAGTCTTTGTAATTGTTTTGCATATCTTTGCTTTGTCTCGCGGACAGATTGAAGTTGATGCCGCGATCGCAGCGCGCCGGTTTGCAGAATCCTTGCACGAAGTGAGAGCCTGCACGAAACTCCAGTATATTCTTGCCGGCACTTAAGCCAAGTCATTCTTTCCAAGAAACGTTATTTTACCCTGACGATTTTTCGCTTCGTAAGCTGCATCACATGCCCCAGTAAACACAAGCACTGCAAGTCGCAGTCTGATTTACATCGGATGTATCGTATAATAAGATATTTCTCTCTTTGAAGTTGAATCTACAACTTGGTGTGTCATCTTTAATTCCCTGATGTCACTCGGTACGGCCGTAACATTCACTCAAACACATCACTTTGCGACTTTCTCTCATTCCTGAAAATACAAAAATGTCGTATGGATCGTATAGGCGATTCTATCTACCGCCTGCGTCATTCTTAAATGCTGGTAACCACCGTCGAGTAAGCTCCTAGCTGTGAACTATGAAGGCGTCTCTTTATTTTGAGGCCCCGAGATATTTTTTCATTTTGAATCTCTCCCTCAAGTTGGAAGTACACTTGCCTCGTGGGGTTCAGATTCAATTCACTTAGAATTAGCAAAGACTTTTCCATGGACGAGCAGTGCGCATTAGAGCCACCAACCCCTCCGCAAAAACGGGTATCAATAATTTCCAGGGGAGGTGCACGATGTTTGTGGGACTTGTATATAAAGAGCTGTTTCTCACAATGCCAATTAAGGGCTGGCTTTGTCTAAGCATTTCTTATTGAAAGTTGAGTGTTGGGTGTGGGGGAGGGTGAGGGGAGAACTTAAAAGCAAAGTGAGCGAGTGTGTTTTAGCATATTTTCATGTCCGACTCATCGTATTCCCTCCTCTTTTCATCTGTGTGCTTCATTTGATACTTGAGATCTTCCTAGCTGTGCTGCTCCCATCCCCTAAAGTGATTCATTAACACATTCGAATAATTCCCTAGAATCATCCCTTTTGGCCCCTCTCTGTGGTGCGCGCACACAAACACACACTCATGGAGCTTCTCATGATAATGTATGCTTCATCCATCTTGTACCTCCTTTTCATCATATGGAAAAGGATTGATGAGAGGAGAGACAAGCACTGTTATATCTTGGACTGCCAGTGCTACAAGCCAACAGATGACAGGATGCTTGGCACTGGGTTTTGTGGAGAACTTATTAAGAGGACCAAGAATCTTGGTCTCTTGGAGTGCAAGTTCCTGCTTAAGGCCATTGTCAACTCTGGCATCGGAGAGCAGACCTATGGCCCGAGGATGGTCTTCGCTGGCCGCGAGGACAATCCCGCATTAGCAGATGGGCTTGTCGAGATGGACGAGTTCTTCCACGACAGCATCCAGAAGCTCCTGGACAGGTCAGGAATTGCTCCTTTGCAGATCGACGTGCTCGTTGTGAACGTCTCAATGCTCGCTTGCATCCCGTCCCTATCTGCCCGGATCATCAAACACTACAAGCTGAGGCACGACGTGAAGGTGTTCAATCTCACTGGGATGGGGTGCAGCGCCAGCCTCATATCGATGGACATCGTGAGGAATATTTTCAAGTCCTACAAGAATGCGAACGCCCTCCTTGTGACCTCGGAGTCACTGAACTCGAACTGGTACTTAGGCAACGACCGTTCCATGATCCTGGCTAACTGCCTGTTCCGGTCGGGTGGGTGTGCCATGCTGCTGACCAACAACCGGGCCTTGAAGAGCCGCGCCATGTTCAAACTGAAGTGCCTGGTTCGAACCCACCACGGGGCACGGGACGAGTCCTATGGATGCTGCCTCCAGAAAGAGGATGACCAGGGCCTTCCTGGCTTGCACCTCGGCAAGAGCCTACCAAAGGCAGCCACCCGGGCGTTCATCGACAATATGAAGGTGATCGCCCCCAAGATCTTGCCAGCCAGAGAACTGCTCCGCTATGGGGTGATGACTCTAGTCTGGAAAATAAGGCAGGGCTCAGCGAAACTGGCCGGGCCTCGGCCCGCGCTTGACTTCAGGACTGGGGTGGACCACTTCTGCATCCACACAGGCGGGAAGGCAGTGATCAATGAGATTGGGGCGAACCTCCAGCTGAGCGAGCACGACCTTGAGCCCGCGAGGATGACACTGCACCGCTTCGGGAACACGTCCGCGAGCAGCCTGTGGTATGTGCTGGCATACATGGAGGCAAAGAGGAGGCTCAAGAGACGTGACAGGGTGTTCATGATCAGCTTCGGTGCTGGGTTCAAGTGCAACAGTTGCGTGTGGGAGGTGGTGAGGGACTTGGGAAATGAGAAAGGCGAAGGCAATGTTTGGGAGGACTGCATTGAGAGCTACCCATCAAAGAATATGGTCAACCCTTTCATGGAGAAGTACGGTTGGATCAACCAGGAGGACCCAAGCACCTTCAAGAAAGACTCCTTAGTAAGATATAATTGAATTGAAGAAGAAGAAGCAGCAGCACCAGCGGCTCATTTGGTTTTGCATTCTCGAAAGTTGAAGTCCCTCTCTTTAGTTTCACCTTTGTCCTTTAGATGATTATTATTTCCTCCATAATACTTTAGTCTTATTCTGTATCTTTTTGGAGTGGCATTGTTGAGTCCAGTTGGTGGATTTCACTGCCCAATAAGCTTAAACTGCTTAGTTCACCATATGATGAGAAATAACCATCTTCTCCGCGTACTCTTTTTTTATTCGGGCTTTCGTTGCTCCTTTTCTAGTTTGCTTGTTTACTTTGATTTTCCCAATCTTAGAGCTGTAATTTGTTACTGTTGTTTCTGAAATCTGAAGGGAATATAATGTGTCATGTGCAATATCATTTTCATGCTTATTGCGATGACCTAGACCAAGGATAGTACGGAGGGACCGACTAAGATTGACTCGGCAGTATGCTTGCGAGGCTAGGCGCTATCTTCTGTCCCACATCACTTAAGGGGGAGTCCTGAGCTGACTTATAAGGCTTAGATTTCTCTAATTGTATATATTCGTTTTCTTGGGCTAGTATGGATTGCTTTAAGAAAAACAAAACCGTGGGAATTTAGTATCCAAAGCAAACAATGTGGTGAGCCCAAGGTCCTTACAGGTCTTGTCTTGCAGTTGCGTGGGGGATGGGTGATGGTGGGGAACATGCGTTGAAACCTTGAGTGGACGCAGTGCCTCGATGCGGGGGACCATGTCTCTTGAAGAACTCAGTGCCTAATCCGGGCATGTGCGCTTGTAGAGTAAGAAGCCGCGTGAAGGTACAATCTTTAGATTTTATTTAGTAACATTCTAGAAATCTGAAATAGATCATATTGAGACTTTGATACCATATTAGAAAATATAGCCAAAAGACATAAGCCACTGGCCAGAGAAAACAGAGACATGCGCAGATGGTCGCTGGGAACATGCTGGAATGTACTTCGATGGGTTTAAGGATGGGGGAGACGAGACGCATACGAGGGAAAAAGAGAATGCAGTGCACGTGATGGGAGTCACTTGGAGAAGTGCTGACAAAGAGCACATACGAGAACGGGAAGAAAAGGCATCCGCGCACTAGCCCAAAAACCTAAATCCAAAGGGAACATTTGTATGCATGGAAACACAGGAAATAGGAAAGAAATGCAGTATGATTTCTCAGGTCATAAAGACGACCTGCCGTTTTCAGTTATATACTGCATCAGCATCACATGGCCAATATATATAAATATGCTTGTGTTATATATTTGTTCATTTATGTATTGATACATATATGTACGCACTAGTCAATGATCATGGTCCCCCTTTCTTCGAGTACAGTTCAGATTGAGTTAATGTAGGCGAAACACTTTGATGGTGAAATAGAGAGATGAAGTGTGAAGTTTTCTTTCCTTCTCTTTTTGGATCAATTCTCACTAAATGAAAATTATCTTATTGGATTCGGAGCTTACCATTCTTGACTACAATGCCACAAATTTGATTGAGTTTCGGAGTCTTGGTCCATTGTTACTTGGCTCACATGTCATGACATGATACTAATTTCGAGTTTGACACGGTCAAAGGTCGATCCACACTACAATGCTATAGTTGGGAAAGTTAGGGAAAAAAAAGGGAAATAAAAGTTTCTGATGAAAATTGAGAAAATAAAATTTTTGTGAGGAAGAGAGGGAGAATATGGATATTTTCAAAAGTTAGAACTTACCGTTATTATACCATGTTTTAAACTAATAAACTTCAATTTTTTTCTATGGCTACGTTTGTTTATTAGAAAGCGATTAATTTGAAAAATATTTTTCTAAAGATAAATTTTCATATTGCTTACAAAGATGAATATATGAAAATATTTTTATCATCCATGAAAATGTTTAGATATAAATTGCCGTTGAAGACAGAAATATTTTATTTTGACTAATTATTTCTAACAATACAAGCAATAAATATTTTAGTGAAAAAAAAAGCTTTCATAGAAAATGAACGATTTGAAAAAAAAATTCTACTAATGATCGTCTATATTGCTTGAAATAATTTACCAATACAAAATGTTTTCATGATTGAAAATAATTTATGTCTAAATATTTTCATGGACAAAGAAAAAAATTTGTTACTTCATGATACCATGTTTAGGAAATTTTTTCTCTAAATTATTCATTTTCCGATAAATAAGCAAAGCCTTCAAAAATATGTAATTTTTCCGGTACGTGTAAATATTGATAAGTAAGTGTTGTCGGTGGGCCAGCCTAAGCCCGATCCGAGCTATAAAGGTCCGAAGACGTTCCGTGGGTGGGCTTAAGCAAGAGCGTTTAGATCGAAAGCTCGGCCCGAAAACATGCATATAAAAATCATACGACGGGCCGGATTCGGCAGAAACATAGGCCCGCCTTTAAGGCCCACCCGATCCGACCCGCCCGATCAGATACCCGATCTCGTGGAATTTTTGCGCGCGATCGAAGGCTCTTCCCCCTCATCGGACGGAATATCCCGCCAAGAAGAACTCGAGCCCCGGCGTCGATGGATTCGCAGGCGCCGGCGACGGCGACGGCGACGACGCCCTCCGCGGCCGAAGATGGAGACGCTTCCACTCCTTACGATCTCCTCCTCTCGTGTCCTCTCGGCCTCTCTCCGTCGCAGGTGCCTCTTCCTTCGCTCCCTCCTGCTCTTCCGCCGGTTGCCGCTGAAACCGGCGGCGCACGGTCCGATTCGCTCTCGGAAGGCGCCGTCACGTGCGATCGCGCCTGTTTGTAGTAACCGCGTTCGTGGTGTTCCTCTTTTTTGAAGGTTTCTGCAGATTTCGATGGATCGCACGATAGGATTCCGCATCCGGACATCGACTTGGAGAATTCCATTACTGAGGTGAGATCTTTTTGCGCTTTCGATGTTCGATCGTCTTTCGCGATATCGTGAATAGCTTCGCCTTTTAGCTCTCGGATGGTGTTGAAGTTTGGTCTTATGGTTCTGGGCCTTCTGGTCATTGCGATAAGTTGACGTACTTGTCAGATTGGCGTGAGAAATTACAGGCAAATTGAACTCGATCGAACTTTACTTTGCTGTTACAGTACTTTGGGTGATTGCTTTCGCATTTGATTCTGTGATCCGCAGTCAAAGCGGTGACTGCGCTTTGATTGCTACATGAAGCGGCTTATTGACTGGATTAGTCGGATTTGTTCTAAGACGCCCGTTCCAAATTCCGGCAATCAGCTGTTTTTTTTTTTTCCCTTCCTCACTTTGTCTCTCTTGTTCAGATATGGGACCAAAGAGTTCACAAAAATGCTTCTCTGTACAATGGGACGAAGTTCAGGGTATGTTGATACTTCTTTTATTCTCTGGGTGTCTTGAATTTAAGAACTTGCAGTTAGCTGGGTGCTTGATCAACTGTCGCATTTGTTATTGTGGCACCATGATTTGGCAGCCTATGGTTTCTTGTGGTAATGCTTAATGAAGGAATGGGGTGGTGAAGTTCCAAATAAGCTACAGACTTTTGGCCGGGGCTGTCAGATGGAACTTTTGCGTTCAACAGTGTCTCTGAATATTTGGGATCGCATCACTCACTTTTAATCTTAAACAATGGACTTTCCGAGATGTTGTGTATTAATAGTTATTTTATGCACCCTTATACCTGATGACATTAGAGGCTTGATCCCACTCTTTGCTGATCCATTCTTGGTAAATGTCTCAGTTCAAAGTGTCCAACAGCCAAAATTAGAATAATCAATGTGAAACTTGTGAGGCCGTAGATGCGCATGCTTACTCATGCGTGCTAAGATGAACTGCGGTTTGAGTAATTATAGATTCACAGTATGCAGGGTTCATCACACATAAGGAAGGAAGTGAATCCGATAAAATTTCTTGGGTATCACTCCACCTTGGCCTAACAGACTACAGGTTTGTCTTTTTCCCTCTCTCTCTCTCTCTCTCTACCTCAATGAGGAATGTTTTGATTTTCAAGGCATAGATTATACATAACACAAGAAAGACAGTGCAAGGATGACTGCATACTTTCCTTATTTGGTTTGCTTAGCAAGTTAGTGTCCATCACTAACAAAATTTGATGGATAATTATTATCTGATCCATGTCATGAGCACAAGAAGTCTAAGGGAGCATTACTTGAAATGTCAATCCAATGACAATCATCAATATACAGATCAAATAAAACCTGGTGATAGCTATTTAGACCTATCGTTCCTATTTCTAATTTCACCAAGCACTCTGTTTTGAGTTAGTAATACTTTTGTTGCAGATAGGCAAAATTAAGGATTGCAGATTTAGAACCCTACTGTCTAACTGATGTGCTAATTCTAAATGATGAATGGCAGTACCTCCCCTTCTTATTGCTTCTGATTCACTCAAGAGTCAAGATTACCATTCTGAAGTTGCTTTAAGGAGAAACTTTTGTTTTTTTCTTTTGGCAATATTTTAGTCATAAACATTGGCAAACGTTGTTAATTTCACAGCCTATGGTTATTATGTGATTTTATGTTTTCATTAATCAATGTCTACAGTCTGCTGCTGTTATGATGCCATATACTTTGTTTCAGGACTTTTGTTGGGACAAACTTGAATCCTCTGTGGGAAAGGTTTCTGGTTCCATCACAAGGTATCTTCAGTTCTTGTTGAAATTCATCTGGAACTGTGCACTGTCTCTATTTCTCACACGCACACATATATGAATGAACTGCTCTCATGGCATGAGAATGTACTATTATTATGAAGGGGTTAATACCAAAAAAGACATTAAACAATGCCCTCGGTGACACAAATACCCCAAACTTTATTTTGTGTCAAAAAACCCTGAACTTATATAAAAAAAAGTTGGGGGTATTTGTGTTACAATGTGCAAGTTTAGGGTTTTTGGTGACAAAAAACAAAAAGTTTCAAGTATCTGTGTCACGGAGGGCATAGTTTGGGGTTTTTTTTGTGCCATTTGCCTATTATTAATATACTAATGTTAGATATAATTAGGTTGTTTTGCTTCTGAGAAGAAAACTAAGTGGAGACAAGCATACAATAGTTTTTAATGATTCATTTTCTGTAATTAGATGGTTAGGCATTATAGGACATAGCCTACAAGAGGTTCAGATGTCTTGGGGTTGCTTGCATCTTCTTCAGTCCCCCAACGATTTTCATATTGTCTCTATGCCGTTTGTTGCCTTTGTACAGAGGACACCATTCGCTGTCAACACACCTCCAGTCCGTTAGGCAATGCTGCAATTGTGGAGACATTAGACAAGAAAATACTGGTACTGCGAAGAAGCAATAATGTTGGGGAATTTCCTGGTCACTTTGTATTTCCAGGAGGCCATCCAGAGGTACTAAACACAAGATCATAAGAGCTTTTTTGCTTTTTCCAACCCAAAAGTGGAAATAAATTGGCACAGTTTTACTTGTTTCTAATAGTAGAACGTGTGTTGGATGGATGGTTAATGCTGTGAGAGAAAAGTTGGCATCACCATCATGACAGCATTCCATACTCACTTGACCAGATCTATCGTAAGAGATTACATGGAATACGACCCTAATCGAAATGCATCCATTTGTCTCGTACACTATGTGGATGGTGAGGAGATATATTTTACATCCCGGAGGGGCTATTATTGGAGATACATGCAGTAATGAATTTATCTTTTAGATTTTGCTGGAATTTTGGACTTTCAATGCCCTTATAATTGGACACTTTTTTTTATCTTGATTACAGCCCCAAGAAATTGGAATAGCGTGCCATCAGCCTGGCAAGAGTTTGAGGGAGTCTGAGATGCTCAACAAGAGAGTTTCTGAAGAGATGTTCGACAGCATTGTCCGAGAAGTGATTGAAGAAATTGGAGTACCCGACTCATCCCTTGTGAGTTACTTCTGAATTTGAGTATAACCAAATCGTCTGTGTTTCACTTGCTTCCTGAGCATATGGTCTGTGCTTCAATTTAGTTAACTCACTATGAAATTATTCTCAGACCATGTAGACTAAAAAATGGCATTGCAGGGTAGGCAGACCTACCTAGCTTGATGAAGCACATTTGTTGACCACTTGACATTCATGCAGAGCAATCCGCTTTTTATTGGTGTATCTCGTCGGAAGATGAATGTTAGACCAGCTGCCTTTTTCTTCATGACATGTACTCTTCAGTCTGATGAAATTCAGAAATGCTATTCTAGTGCACAAGATGGCTTTGAATCAACTCAACTTCATGAAGTGACACTGGTGAGTCCAAACTTCTGTTTTATTTGAGTTGCTGTCATAATCCTTGACATTCAATGTGCAAATTTCGCCTATTTGGCACAAATTACATTCAAGCATGAGCAATTATTCAGTCAAGGAAAAAAAGCTTGAGAAAATATTGATGTTGTATAGACCCACTTGTACAATCGGAGTTGTATCTTTAGTGTTGGAGCCCATAGGAAGTGGCATCGGTGGTTCTTATGGAACCTATGAAATGACCTATGGATATTCAAATCACGATGTTGGATAGTTGGTGCAGAATCAACTCCCAAAATAAGCTACAGTTCTTACGCATTACTTCTAAGTCAAGTGTGAAAAGCATGAATAGACTATTCTTTTATAGCCCTTCGACTTCGATCTAATTAGTTATCTATTCTTCTGCTGTCAGATTGAATTGGAGAACTTGGCTTCTAAAATGCCCGGCTGCCATCAAGGTGGCCTTGCTCTCTATAAATTGATGTTGGAAGCTGGGAAGGACGCGAGATGAAAGCTCTGGACTCGTGGTCGACAAAGAAAATTCTCAGATGCATTGACAACGAAAATTCCCATAACTTCCCTCCTTTTGCTTAAAAATATAGAATCACATGCGTACTTAATGCCATCGAAATGGCGAGACCCACACGGGCTCCGTGGCCATGCGATCGAATGGCTGGGTCATGTTCTGCGAGACATAATGTAAAACTATCACTTTGTTAATCCGATTTAGAATCCACACCGAGGATAAATATTCAATACGTAGGAACCACAAAGTTCTGGTTCAACATTCTGTCACCTTCCCTCTGACAGTCTGCATGGATTATTTTGCCAGTTTGTTCAACTTCATTATACTGTCAACAAAGGTTAATCTCATAATGTTGTTTTCTGGATGATCATCGGACCTCCATCTCTGATTTTTTAAAGACTAGCTTGTAAAATGGGTCAGTAGAATGTTTTTACACGACTTATAGGGTCTAGGAAAGCTCCCTATATGGTTCCTGCGCTGGGGACACCTATGATGAAAGGCAGGCAGTTGAATTTGATTCCATGTGGAGACATGTAAATGTGCATTTGGTATTCATTTTGTTTTCGAGAATAATTTTTGTTCAAAAATGATTTTATTTATTTATTTTGTTTCAATGAATAATTTCTGATTATTTGAAGATGCTTAGTAAACCGTGCAAATTTTATTCTTGAAATGGAAATGCATTTGGTAAAGCCCTTAAAATTTTTAATCCAAATTATTTTCTTTTAATCTTTTAACAATTTTATTAAAATTTTCTCTTTTTTCCCTTTTTTTCTTCTCCTTTCTTTGGTTGCTAGCCATGGCCGGCAATTTGGTTGGAGTGTTGCTAGCCCTCAGCAGCCCGAGCCACGATAAGGCTCGTTGGCCCAAGTCTCGCAGGGAGCTGAGCGAGGTCAACCTAGCCTACATCTGACAAGGCTAAGCAGTCTCACCAACCTCACCGAGGCTCGGGCCAATGAGCCTCGCAGTCGCTAGTCATGGCCGAGATCAACGTGCCTTGCCAACCCTCATCAAGCCGATCACCAACTATGGCTGAGGCAGCTGATCGAACAAAGGAAGAAGAAAAATAAGAAAAGGAAAAAGAAGAAAAGAGGAGAAAAAATTGATTCTAGGAATTGTTCATGAGAACAAAAATCAGCTTTTGTTTTTTCTTTTATTTCTTGATTCTGTTCTAAATTTATTCATGAAGACAAAAAAATAATTTTTTGTTCTTTTTTATTCAAATGAACAAAATAATGTAATTATTTGAAATGTTACCAAATAGAACTTAAGTTTCTCGGAAGAATTTAGCTTCCATAAGAGGATGATTTTATTTTGTTAAAGAATATTCTAAATAATGAATGCATGTCACCAAAAAAACAGTTTTTTCAACCATGAAATAATTATTTTAAATTAAGTTTCTTGGAAGAATTTAGCTTCCATAAGAGAATGATTTTTTTCCGATAAAGAAGAATGTCCTAAATAATGAATGCATGTCACCAAAAAAACAGTTTTTTTAACCATGAAATAATTATTCTAAATTAATTTGTTGTCTTAAAAAGAAATCTCAAATCGGTATCCTCGATTTAAATCTACTGGTTGTCAGTATTTCCTTCAATATTGATTGTTAAGATAAAATAGAGGATGAAATTCCAAAATTCAAGAATTACCGAAAAGCTTAAAATCGCACGTAATCCCTTCTTCGCGATTTTCCAACTCCTCTTTCGGAGCGGCATTACGCAATCGAGGCTTTGCTAACTGACGCGATCGCGCTCGGGACAGCAGCAGAGCGGAAGCCTCGACGACGCGTGCGGTTTTTTTAATTTCTGGGCATCCTGAAGAGGAATTCTCCATCGGAAAACAACGCTTGCGATCCCTGCGGGAAGAAGGAACCATGGACGACGAGCTGCTGGAGCTGCAGAGGCAATTCGAGTTCGCGCAGCAGGCCAAATCCAGCGTCCGCCTCTCCGACCGCAACGTCGTCGAGCTGGTCCAGAAGCTCCAGGAGCTCCGGATCATCGACTTCGATCTCCTCCACACCGTCTCCGGCAAGGAATACATCACTCCTGTACGCCTCTCTCTCTCTCTAAAATCAACATCGAGTCTGGTTTGGCTTTCGAGAGGAGACGAGAAAGAGACGTGTCCACTCGATCGTTCTATAGTTTTTGGCCGTCGTATGATGGAGACGATTCGTGAATTCGTAGACAGTTGAACTCGTGTACTTTAAGATTGGCGCCTGTCTGTTGGAGCGCCCGCCGCATTTTCCTATCGAGTTTGGGCGACCTCGAATTAGGGCGCGTTTTGCGTTTCTTGAGTGCGGGTTGTTTCTTTCCTTGTTTTCGTCCAGGAACCGTGGGACAGGAAATTTGGCTTGGTTGAGTTTACAAATGGTCAATCTTGGGCTTGTAGAGCTGAGAAACCAGTAAAAATTATGCTGTTTGCAAATAATTTTTTTGTGGTGCTCTTTCCTGATTTGATGTGGTTTTCTAACAATTCTGATTGTTTGTTTCATCGCAAATATTGTTTAATTGCTGGAGAATTTTCTAAATTTTGTTGTCTCTATAGGATCAACTGAGGCATGAAATGCTGTCGGAGGTACAGAAATTGGGGCGTGTTTCTCTAATTGACCTTGCTGACACTACTGGGGTTGATTTGTACCATGTCGAGAAGCAAGCTCGAGTTATGGTGGCTGGTAATCCAGTCCTTACGTTTATTCAAGGGGAAATCATATCACAACATTACTGGGATTCGGTTGCTGAAGAGGTCAACGAGCGGCTTCAAGAATGTAGTCAGATAGCTTTAGCGGAACTAGCTGCGCAATTACATGTTGGCTCGGAGTTGTTGACATCAGTCCTGGAGCCTCGACTTGGGAGCACGGTATTATGATTTTCAAAGTCCTGTGAACTTAGCATGACAAGAGTGTACCTTATCTGCAATGAGTTTGTCCTGTTTTTAGGTGAAAGGAAGGCTTGAAGGTGGGCAGTTGTACACTCCAGCATATGTTGCTAGAGTTAGTGCTATGGTTCGTGGTGCTGCGAGAGGCATTTCTGTCCCTACAAATCTGTCTGCATTGTGGAGTTCTCTACAGCAACTTCTGCAGGAAATGGATGGAGCTACTGGAGTGTCCGTTGAAGCATCATTCTTCCAGTCCCTATTCAATGAGCTATTGAAGGGAGGAGAGATTCTGGGTTCACTCCGTGCAGGAGTGTACTGGACTCCAACTGTATGTGATTTGCTAACTCATGCTTTCCTTCTAAGGACTATGGGATTGTCCAATAGGAATAATGAGATTGTATAACATCCATTGGAGTATCATAGTTGTGTGTGGCTGCCAAAATTCGTCTCTAGTGGAATTGTCATCAATAGCTTCAACCGATTCTTTATTACTCCTTTCCTCAAGAATTATCAATTTCATATTAAAAAGGGTATATCTGCTGTTTTCACCAAACTTCTATAGGGTGAAAATGTTGAGTTTCTGATTTATGCAAGGGGAACTAAAAGATTGATTGGCAAGTATTGTCAACCTCGAGTGTAAGAGGCACAAGGGGACAAATAATAATGCTTTTATACACTGTTGTGTCCACTCTTCTTCTTATGATATTGCATTTTTAGAGGCACTATATTGCATGCTGAGAAAATAGTTACCTTCAAGTTCCACGATGAGAATGTACTTAGATAACATTTGTTTGTGTTCTGCTAGCTACCTTCAGAAAAAGGCTGGAGGGTAAAAATATGGGGGTTGTGCAAGATATAAAGTAGTCATAGTGTAGGTGCAGGTTCATTTTGTGTGCTCTAGCAAATATATTTTTTTCCTAAAGGAAAAGTATGCTTTTCATTTATTATGATCTCCACTTTGTCTCTTTCACTTACCATGTCAATATGCTACAGGTCTTTGCCATTGCTCAGAAGGAATGTGTTCATTCTTTTTTCTCGCAGGTTTGTGGCTTTATGCTCCCAACACTCTTCCTTCTCCTCTCTCTCTCTCTCACTGCCTTTTGGTTTAGTCATGCAGTACAGTGTTCTTGGCAGGGTGAAGAGGATGATGCTACTTAGGATAGTTACGAGGGTCAATAAAATCGAATATAGGATCAAATTGAACATTTCTAATTTCGGAAGGCATAACTCCAAGACCTATGTTTGTGTAGCACAAATTGTGTTGATTCGTAGGAATAAGTGGGATGTTTAGAACTGAATCTGCTATATGTACTCACTGCATCCTGCAGACTATTTTGCTGAGATGAGATGTGGTTCTGTAGCAAGAGCAAGAAATATAAATTGAATTACCTTTGAACAGCTCAAGTTTCTTACAAGCTGAAAGCCTGAAACATAAATTATGACGAAATTAATTGTTTCTTTAACAGAAAATTATGTAATTTATACTTTTAAATGATTTGACTTACTAGGTTTTCCCAAAGTAGGGGCAAAATTAGCAATTTATCTCATTAATTAGACAAAAATACAGGTAAATTTAATTGACAGCCACAAAATTTTAGTGGTTTTCAATCAGGCTGCTGAATTTCAGTTGGAATCACTCATTGCACTTGTTTTCAATCTTTTGCAATTGATGCACTTTGACTGGAACCTGACCAATCTTGTAGCAAGATGATATTATAGTGCCCATGTGGCAATAACAGTGGCTTCCAGAAAATTAACCACTTGTCTGGCACTTTATCATTTTGCAAGGAAATTGGCCGGATTTTCGTTAAAGTGAATCGATGTGAATATTTGAAAATTTAGTTAGTTGGGTGATTGAAGTTAATGACCTAATTGCAAAATCTACTAAATTTCAATAACCACAGATAGATGGAATTTATCCCAAAAGTATGGTAGTAGAACTAGCACATGACATATGTATTTACCTTTGTGGGTTTTGAGTTGCTGGATCTTAGTTTTCATTTTTTATCGAGTTCCATGGAGTGCTTTACTGTTTGTTTATGTGTGGCAGAATTCCTTCATCATATATGAAACGCTTAGCAGACTGGGAATATCGCAACCTGTTCAATTCTTACAGGTATTTTTGGATGTATGATTAATATTGATAGATAGCTCATTCTGCATCTCTTTGCTTATTTGTTTATTCTCTAATCATACTTTGGCCATGTAATTTAATTAGTCCAGGTATCCTGATGGATTACCGTTGGCAAATGCTTTTGTGCACCCCTCCTTGACAGAAATGGTGGATACTGCTATTGAAGATGCTGTTGAACGTTCTAGCTGGTAATGTCTACAGAAGTATCTCTCTCTCTCTCTCTCTCTATATATATATATATATATATATATATATATATGTATATGTATATGTAATGCACTCTCATATGTTTCTCATCATTAGGCAGCATTAGGAAGCATTGATAACTGAATTCTTTTGTGTGTGCACGTGTGTGTTAGAACATAAAACTATACTCATATGAATATCCCATGACGTCGCCTCTTGGATGATAATGGCAAATGCCTTCATAGGCTATTTTCACTTTTGAATTTTTGAAATCTTTGTAAAAAGGATTTTCAGAAAGCTCTTGAGTTTCTTTGTTAAGACTTTCTCCTATTTAGAAATTGTAATGAGTCTTTTAAATGTGATTTGAGCTTTAAAATCCATTTTGAAAGGATTTTCATAAAGCTCTTCAAGTTTCTTTGCTAATATTAATGTAATTTAAGCTTATCTTATTTTTTGTGATCTATGATATATTTGTCTCATTATTTTTGGTATTGGGAGAACATGTTGGTTTTCTTGAATTGGACATTATGTTCACATTAAAATTCATTTATTCTCCACCCTTTAGTCTGGACGGTAGGGTTCACGTATTAATGAGTTCGTCTTAAATGTTTTAAACTCATAGTCACCTGTTTTGGAATGCTTTTGTTTATTCCTTTGGGATAAGTGCATCGGAAGTTCTATAACTCATTGCAAAAGTGCAATTGAGTCCTAAAACTCTCAAAAAGTTTAATAAAGTCCTAGAACTTATCAAATTATTGCAATCAAGTCTCTTTGTTAACTTCATCCAATATGACTAACGGAAATTGCTGACGTAGCTTTTATTATGGCTTTTTAAAAACAAGTGGTGCCAATGTGGAGTGACACATCAGAAAAAATTGAAAATTTAAAAAAAAAAAGGAAAAGAAGAAGATAAAACAATTTAAAAAAGAAACAAGTAATTAGTGCGCATTGTTTATCTTAATCTTTCAACACCTTCCTCTCTTTACCTTCCTACAACTCGCTCTATACTATGTTCTTCTTCATCGCTGTCTTCTGTTCTCTTTCCTCTGTTTTTACTTTATTACTTGTTCTTCCTCAAGTCCTCTTCGTTACCCAAGTACAGAACAATTAGATCCTCGCTCTTTTCTGACTCACTAACAAAGTGGGCACCTTGCGGAAGGACACAGAAGTCCTTACCCTTTACTGCCAGCAAAGTTCAGCTTCGTTCAAATTGATCTTGAGCAAGTAATCCATAAAATTCACTGACTTGCTTTGGAGGAATTGGCTCAGGGGACCTGCATAGTGTCTGGCAGCAAGTCCAACCCCATCAGCCTCGGGACCATCCTGCCGGCTTCTGTGACAACCAGTGGGTCTTGATTGGGGCATACTTGGGCAATCATTGCCTTAAATATATCAGCCCAAGGAAACCCGACCTTAAGGAAAGAGATGAACAGCATTAATGGTTTTTTTGATCTTTTTTTTTGAATGTTTTCTGATGTGATGCCTACCAAGCACCATAGAGCATTACATGTTTTCAGAAAATAATAAAAAAAGCCATGTAGCTTTTTTTGTTGGCCAAATTGGATGGAGTTAACAGGGAAACTTAATTACACTTTTTGAACATTTTAGGACTCAATTGTATTTTCTTGACAAGTTTTAAAACTTCTGGTGCAGTTAGTTCTTTTTAGTCTTTGTCACCTGGAATCAAGTTTCATGCTTTCTGAATGACTTTTCCTAAGCATATGTAACTCTGTTATCACACGTTCCGTATCATTTTTTCTAGGGACAAAGAAATTGCAACGGGCATTATTGCTGTCTGTTCATTTCTTGTACATTGCACTAATCTAGATAACTCTAATGAAATTTGTATGCATTACAATGCAAGAATTATATGGTCATTTAATTGATTATTTTTATCACGATATTGTATAAGACTTTCCTTTTTCTCTTGTTTGATATTACTTGTTCATGCAGGATTGACTCATTATCTGTATTACCTGCGTCCTTTGGTTCTCAAGATGCATCCATAATTTTATTACATTGTCCGTCTGTTCAGTCTGCTCTCAAGGTAACAGTTTGTCACATCTGTTCATGATACCTAAAGATTTAACAAGTTGTTTGATAATTATAAATGAAATGATTTCTGCAGTCTAATAAAGCTCTAATCCTTGGGGAGTCCTTTGTCTTTAGCAATGCCTTTATCAAGGTAAGTCTTTCTGTAACTATTGTTCCTTCATAATTTCCTTGGCAATCTGTTAATTGGAGAAATGATATTTTCTCTTGGAAAGGGATCATATTCTGATCCTAAATATGTTTTGGCTCACGAAGATTTGAGGGTCTATTCACTCCATTTTGTTTTTAAAATAGATGCTTGATATGTCTATCTTAGCTAAGTAGGTGTTTTCCAGCACTTGATAGCCGGTCATCTTCTCTTACATGGAAACTATGAACTGAGTTGCTTGATAGAGGTCAATGAATGTTCTAGATGTCAAATGTCCCTTCTACCTGAAAGTGTGTTACATTTTTATGGCTTAGGTTTTCTTTCTTTTCTTTGGGTTTTTTTCTCGGCCTCACCTAGGTGGCCAAAAGCGCAATTTGTCCAAATCACACCAGAAACGTGCAATCTGTTTTTGACACTTTATATTGTGGTTCGTATTGAGGTTTATTTTCTTTCGTAATTTGAATAATTGTTTTTCACTTCTCTTCTTGGTTTTTACATTGAATTTACATGTCTTCCGTTCCTGTAGATTGACCTCACTTACCGATTTCCGTCTAGCACCGTTTTTTTTCTGTCTCTCATTTCTAATTAATTAGTTGCCAAATAAAAGATTTGGAACTTCTTTCCCTTTCTGTTCATACGGAGGCATGACCAATTGTTTGAGTTAGTCATGTTCTATGTGATTACTCACTTACCTTTTTACAATTATGGTAGGATGTATATGATCGCCTGGAGAAAGAGATGGCGGTAGCTAATCTCTCAGGATCTGGTAGAGTTAATCTTTCTGATGATCAATCTTCAGCCAAGGATGCTAAAGGAGTGCATGATTCTGGCCTTTCCTCCGAGTTAAATGAAACTTCAAGTGAGAATACGTCTATTAAACATGCTGTTGATAAAGGGGGAAGGAAAAAGAAGGGAAAATCTGCTGGAAATGCTAAATCTGGTGCAACTGAGAGTGGTCTGGACAATCAGGATTTTGTGCCTGCAAAATCTAAGAAAAACCAGAAGAAGAGCAAAGATTTATCTTCTGTACATTCGTCAGAAGTGAAATCAAGCACTAAGAAAGATGCCAAATCCCAAGAAGAAAACCAGGGTATTCCTTCAGGAGAATGGATTGTGCAAATGATCACTACATTGTTTCCTGATTTTGAAGAGCAAGGTGTGATGATTTATAATGCAGAGTTTTAATTCTGAATGTAGCATATGACTGACATAATCTGATTTTGATGTAATTGGTCATTAATTTTGGTAGGTGTTGATGATCCATCCAGTATAATTAGGTCTCTAGCCAACCACTTGAGACCTATGCTAATCAATTCATGGAAGGAAAAAAGAAAGGCAGTGTTTACAGAAAATGCAGAGAGAATGAAACGGTTGCTTGATGATTTGCAAAAGAAAATAGATGAAGTGAGCAAGATCATTCACTTCTTTGGTCTTGTTTGCCCTATACCATGACTATATTTGGCTAAATGAGTTATCTTTCCTCATGTATTTCTGATTGCAGGCTTTGTTAAATATACAGCTATATGAAAAGGCATTAGATTTGTTCGAAGACGATCCATCCACTTCAGTATGTCCTTTATCTATTTATCAATTGAAATAGGAAGTTGTTTCTTATTAAATATATTAAAGGGCAGTTTCATGTGCTTTACAGGTGGTTTTGCACAGGCATCTCTTAAGAACAACAGCTGCTTCTATTGTAGATAAGCTATTTGTTGATCTGGTAGCCGTGTATATCCTGCTTCATCACTCTGTTTGTTGCATGAAATATATCTTTTATGAAGGGGTGTGTGATAGATTCGTGATCTGCAGGATGCCTACAACAAATTAAAGACTGGAGCCGAAACCGAAAATCCTGAAAATTCACAGTGTGTCTCGTTTAGTTCTGTGGAAAGAACTGCTCTTGTATGGAGATTAAATCCCTTGATCTGCCTTTTCATAAACTAAGCAATGATAATTTTTGGATGGGGTATTGACAGTTGAGTCTTATCTACACCTTTCTTCTGGTGCAGGCAAAGACATTTCCTGGAAGCCTTTCAAAGAAGGCTCTTGCAGTGGTTGATGCTTTGGAGGGAAAGGTCTGTCATTGAATTAAGTTAAATAATATTTTGGTTTTGATGTTTGATAATAAACTAAGGAGACTTCCTCCAGATCAATATTGTGTGTGAATTGTCTAATGTTCCAGGTCCTTGTCATTGAACTCTGTCTGGTACTTTTCAGTAATTTTTGTTCTGCTTATTGGCAGATGTACCATTTGCTTATTTGCAGTGTTCAATGTTGTAGCTATCCTTTTTCAGTTGTTCCAGTTTTCCTTATGTTGACAGACATCATAGTTGAATAGTTTTCAAATAGAGATTGAGATCTGCAATAATTTTGTGGATGTTGCGGTGGTATTTTTTTTGACATATAATTCATTTTGTGATATCGTGGGTAATGGAATTTGCATGTTATATAGTAACTCTTGTCACTTTGTGTATATAAATTAATGACTACAAAAATTGCCAATGACAGAGTGTGGAAATTTTCATGACTGCACTGACAGATTTTGCAGAGGAGAGGTACTTATGATGTTTTTATTTGTACTTCTTTAGTATGTGGTAGCATAAAACTCTTTTATTTACTATTCCTAGTTGAATGCTTTTTTCAGTGGATTGGTAGTGAAAAAGCTTGATAAGAAACTGGAAAGGGCACTTCTGCATTCTTACCGCAAGGTAAGCCTGCTTCACGCCATTACGTAATGCCAGATATAGGAACATTATTCTGTAACTGTTATTGTTCACGATATATTTGCATCTTTATCCACTTATATTTTGATAAAGCTGATTTTTGATCTCACATTTGGTCTTCGCTGTTGATGTAAAGTTTAAAACCTTGGACCTTCTACTGATCATCTTATAATTCTCAAGCTTTCTTGCAACTGGAGATCTGTTGTCTACAAATAATCTTGAGTTTTGCAGTTTTTCTACATGCAAATGAAGCAGCCAAGAGAAAATCATTTTATTTGGCCTTTGCACTTGATACTCTAGCTTGCATAATGAGTTCAGAGTGTCACTGTAGGATTTGACCTCTCAAGTGTCTACGGAAGAGGATCCTATCTCTCTTCTGCCAAAAGTAGTGTCGCTACTGTATATTCAGGTCAGTAATAGCTATTGTTTCTTTCTGTGTTTTGTCTGGTTCTCTTGGTTTGTTTGCTTTGGCGATTAAAACACCCCCAATGTGTAGGTTCATGGTAAGGCTCTTCAAGCTCCTGGGAGGGCCATTTCTATTGCCATTACCAGATTGAAGGTATTGTATCTGTGGGATACTGCTTGTGAAACCAGAAACTCCTTTATGTAATTCTGTCCAGCAAGAAAATTGTCTTGCTACCAGAAGCATTTTTTTCCAAAGATCTTGTTGGTATATGGGTCTTATTATTGATTTGGATAACTGGGAAGTGTGAGACAGTGTAATACCATCTACATTGCAACTATTTGCAATTTTTGTTGACATATTCTGCTCTGGTAGTTTGGTTACCTTAATATGTCTATTTGTCAGGATAAGCTACAGGACTCGGCTTACAAGATTTTGACAGATTACCAAGCCGCTACAGTCACCCTCCTCTCACTGATTTCTGCCTCCACTGGTGACGTAAGAAAAAAATCCATGTTAGATAATAGATACGACATATATGTTATCATTGAAGTTTGTCTCTGTGTTCACAATTGGTCTGAAACCTTTCATTTGCTGTTTTGGCTGCTTTGTTCGACAAGTTCCTTGAAAAGATTACCTTAATGGATCTGGTGTTTACTGTTCTCTCTCTTTCTCTCCTCCTCAGGAAGAGGATTGCACTTCTGAGAGAATTTCCAGTAAGAGGGAGCTTCTGGAGAATCTAATGCCAGCACTGAAGAGCGTGGTGCTCAGCAAGCCTCAATCCTGAGAATTAGCCAGAATTGTGCCATCTTACGGTTAGATCATAACTGACTTGGGGAATTTATGTTACGGCAATTTTTTAGACAATCAAATGATCTTACGACGCTGGCAATTATGCTGGTAATGGGGGAGTTATCTTGTGCAGGGGAGGGAGGGAGGGAGAGGAAAGAAGAAAAAAAAAAAAAACGATGGCGGGGTGGGGGGGAGGGGAAGGAAGATCCAATGTGGAAATTCATGTGTGATCTTAGGAGGGTGAAAAAGGAGGCCTATAATAATATGGAACAATTTTATTTAGTCTTGAAGCATTATGGCCCTGTTTGGTTCATTTCCATATTAGATTTGGAACTCTAAAGTCCCTTGGTCAAATGCAAATAGCGTTTGGTTCTTTTTTGTTCGATTTTGAGGAAATACAATTGCATCTCCAAAAGACTTTAAGGATCTATAACCCAAAATAGGTTTGGAGGTCTTTTGTGATGTTTCATTCTCGGAATGCAAGTCTTGGCCATTGGTTAATTGTTCATCTCCTCCATGGTTTGCATGGAAAAACCAAGGTTGACGACCGTTGGCCAAGACGGCGTGCGCGCCAACAACCGCCACTTGACCTAGGCGACCCCAGGTGACCCTAGGCGATAGTCGCCTAGATCACGGCAAGGCGAGCGACGCCTGAGGTCGCCCAATCTCAAGTGAGGCCATTCGACGACTAGATCTGGCTGCCCGTGGATGATCTCCAAAAAAAAATAAATAATAATAATAACCTTTTTTTAAAAAAATTTAGTAGTTCTTCACAAATGTAATTTTTACCAAACAACATTTAAGTCAAAATTATTTGTCCATGCACTTTAAAATTATAATTTACCAAACGTTATTTGCTTTTCAAAAAACATTTTAGTCCGAAGGTATTTGCATTTTCCCATGAATATTTCTCCAAAACCGAACCAAACAGGGCCTCTGTTATTTCTTTCTTCACCACAATTAGAGCAGAAGATTGGATGGCCAACTTCTTTCTCAAGCATAATCGCCTCTACTATTAATAATCAAAGAAATGAAATTTGTCTTTGGGCCTCGTTGCGTGGGCATGGACGCACGGGCATGGGTTGTGCTTTGGGCTGGTTAGAGCTGGCAAAATAGGTCACAAACCCATATTATGACTCATTTTTAGTTAAATGGGTCATATATAAGTTAAGTGAAAGTTAAATATGGGTCATAAATGGGTCTTAGAAAGTAAAGTAAGAAAAGAAATGGATCTGAATGAGTTACTAGGAAATCCACTTTGAACCTATGGCCTTCCTCCTCTTCGGCGGAGGCCCTGCCTCAATTCTCTCTTCCTTCCATGACTGCAAATCTTTGGATGAGTAGAGCACCCCATTTCCTTTCTGATACCAACCGATTGTAGCCACTGCCTACCTCGTCGTCACACTACCATCTTCATTGCCGTTCCCAAGCTCATCGACCTCAGGCAAGCCGCGAGCTCGCCGGCCTCGACGGAGCTCGGGTTTGCCTGGATTGGGTGAGCCGCGAGCTTGCCAACCTTGGCCGAGCTCGGGCTTGCCTGGATCTGGCGAGTTGTGAGCTCGCCGGTTGCGATGGAGCTCGGGCTCGTCTAGATCGACCAAGCCCCGAGCTCACCGGCAGCGATGGAGCTCGGCAGCTCAGGCTCGCCTGGACGGCCGAAGCCTTGATCTTGTCGGACTGCGGCTTGGTTGGTCACCGTTGACGGAGTAACAAGGGAGAAGAATGAGGAGGAAAAAGAAAGAAATAAGAAGAAGAAAAGAAGAAAAGAAAATAAATAATAATAATAATTTCAAAAAAATTAAGATAATAATCGATTTTTTTAATGATATTTGTTAGATAGATATCGGAGAAGTACTTTTAGACGAAGCTTGATACTGTTTAGATTGATAAATATAAATTCTAAACATCATAATGTAATTTTTAACTTGGTGAACTAAAATCAAGAAATCAACCAAAATTAAAAACAATTACAATTAAGAAGTTATGCATTCTCGCATTCAAGAAGATTTGTTATAAGCAAATATTATTTTCATGTCAATTATTAGCTCATCAAACTTTTTCTTATCAAGAGTTCTTCAAAAGTATTTTAATTTAAAGGTTTTTCACATTTTTTATTTTATTGACTTTTTAAATTTGGTGTGAAGTTTTTATTTAAGTAATATAAATGTGTTTCAATAATATGAGTTGGGTCGGGTATGAGTTATCAAATTTACATTGCAAGAAAATAAGTCAAAACGGGTTAAATGGGTTAATATGAGTCAGGTCGGGCATGGGTCATCAAATTTACATTGCATGAAAATGGGTTAAAACGGGTTAAATGGGTAAATATGGGTCGGACCATTTTCGACCCGACCCAAACTCGATCCGACCCACCCATTTTACGGCCCTAGGGCTGGTCCCTATACCTTTCGAACGGTGTAGCGCCAGTTGGGCTACTGGATAGTCGATCACTGGCCCAAGTGCTGTCATAGGCCTAATGTTCATGGGCCCATAGGCCCAAAAAACCATTGAGGCAGAAAATGTCAAAAAGGCCCTTTGGGGAACTAAAATTAAAACAAAAGCCAACACATATAGGTTGGGCTGTTCAGACACCACCTACAGAACTGGAGCTGGACCGGTCGGGAAGCGTCTCCGATTGGGCTTCTAAGGCCGAATAACCTTTGGGCCCAAAAAGATTAAAGGGCCCAAAGGTGATGGGCCCAAAATAGGCCCTTGGTTCTAAAAATTTAAAATATAGGCCGGAACAATGCAAGCTGGGCCGGCCTCTCAAGGCCTAGGCTGGATGGACTACAACTAGCCTGGACCGGCTTGGATGAGACTAATTGAGCCTATTACAAAAAATGCACTCAAGTCATTTTTACGTAGCGCTAATGTAGCTAAAATATGAATTAGGTTAAACCAATGTGATTTTGATTTATAACCTAAATCTTAATTAAATTATATTAAAAATTAAAAAAAATGTTTTAAACGAACACAAGGGGGAAAAAAATCCAAAGGGTATAGCCACTGCAGCCCCACATTCACCCAAAAAATCGTGAATGGGGGCTCGATGAGGGTCACCAATCCACCAAGAACTAGGTGAGGTTCATTGACCCTTGCCCAAATCAAGCAACTCTCAACTAAACCGCAACAAGGGCTAGCCTCAAGGGCTAGTCAGAGCAAGGCGCCCTCGCCATTGTTTGGCCAACGGTTGCTTGATCTGAGCAAAGGGCGGCAACCCTTGCCCAAATCTGAGTGGAGGGCCACAACTCTTGCCTACATTTGGTGACACCAGCCTCGACAGCCCCCGTCGGCCCTTTTGGCAACAATGGAGCGGCAACAATGACAGTGGGATAGCGCTAGTAAGGGCTTGCTATCCTTGCCCTTGCCTTTCATTGTGATTTTTTTTAAAGAACCACTTTTTTAATTAAAGTTTTAATAAAAATTAGGATTAGGCCAAAACAAAGTTATTTGAATCTTTTAATTCATGTTTTAATAAAGTCAAAGTCATGCAGGAGAGAGAAGAATATTAAATAAATAGAAAAAAAAACCCTTAGTATATAAAATAACTCAATTATACCAATTTAATAAGTTTCAAAACTCAATTACACTTTTATAATTATTTTTTAAATTTTCCAATACATTTATCCCTTTAAATTTTCACGACAATGAATTGCTTCACATTCAGATTGATTTCTCTAATCAGCTTTTTTTTGGTCAGAGCCTAACCACCATACCTTCGTTGAAGGGTTTTTGCATGCCAGATTGTGTTACCTATAGAACAAACAGGTCAAATTGTCACCCGTCCACTCCAAGATCATTGTTAGTTTGGAAATGTTGTCTTTTTTCCTCGGCCGAAGCATGTGCAAAAGAAAATCTAAGATTAGGCGGCAGATTAAAAAAGTTTCAGCCTCTTGACAAGAAATAAAACTGAATTTCGGGGACGCGATATCTGAACCCTATGTCCATCCACAAAGCGGGACCCACCCAAAATACCACAAGATGTCCGACCATAAGTAAGGAAAAATAACAGAACGGGTGATTATATAAAAACGGCAGTATGACAATACTAAGCTCTCTAAAGACAAAGTATGGGTGCAATAACTGCTCATGATACTCGAAATCGGTATCATTGCACCCACCCCCAGTAGGATGAATAAAAGGGCGACAACCTTCCACTGCCTGACTACAATATTGCGAAAATATTCGCCAACGGTTTGCAGAACTTAAAATGCAAGAAATACTAAATGCATGTTCAGACAAAAAAAGAAAATTGACGCGTGATTTACATCAGTTGGTTTGATGACTGGTTAGTGCTGAGGTAGGGCTGGTCTCTTTTCCAGCATGTCGAATTGAAGCACCACATTATCCTGCAAAGGAGCTTACATCTTGAGCTTTGGAAGTGGCCTGGGTGACCAATGATAAATGCAGAATAATAGTATGGGAAAGAAGTTGCGACAGGTATTGATCAACCCAACCTTGCGAATTATCTCGAATGTGTTATGATCGAAACAGTGATAAGATCCTCTCTCATACAATGGTGTCTTCAGTGGTTCCATGTTAGGGGCCCTCAAAAACCACACCCGAAGCTCTTTGTGATGAACCCAACCTCTGTTGTAACTGCCAACAAAATGTTTCCAATTCTCTTAGAACCCTAAATTCAAGAGACTTTCTAACTTACATTGATAAGAGATGGAGGGACCAAGTGTGCACAAAAGCACCAAACGAAGTTTCTTTTCTTGGCAAGAAGAAAAAGGGCATCCCTTGAGTAAAAGAGCATACAGTTCATTTGCGGCATATAATTGGGCTTCATCTTTAGGCATGCTGCAGAAGACCCAAAAAAAAAAAAAAATAGCATGTTAGTAAATAATGAGTAATGCAATTTGCAGGAGCACTAAATGAATATACCGAGAAGAACCTGTAAAATATGTAAAATAATGTCTCCACAGAGAACTTCGCAAAATAACCTTGCTGCAACCGAACATAATATATTGCTTAGAGATTGATAAGTGCAGCCGTAAAAGCTGATACATAACTGATAATGGGAACAAAATTGGAGGAACTAAAAGGAGGTTGGCTTACATGTAAAGTTGGGGGCTGTTTAGAATAATAACATTGTGGAACACTAAACTCTGGGTCACCCTTTGCTGGCTCATCGGTCCATGGGGAACCAAAAGTCTTGTGAAGATCCTCAGAAGAATTCAAATTTAGCCCGAGTGTGGTCAAATCAATGCCAAGTGCGAGAGATGCCAGATCAGGATCACTTGTCCTTATAACACTTAGCAAGCCCAGCAACCCATATGGATCAGGAGTAGACTGTGATGTTTGCATAGGTCTCAAACCCTGCTCCCTAAATGACTGATTAACTGCAGACATCTGCTGCAAGCGAAATTGAGATTGATTCTGCTGCTGCTGATATTGCTGGACAAGCTGGTCATACGAACCCATTCCAGATATAGTACTTGGTGAATTTAGAGGTCTAAGCCCAACCCCAGGAGGAGGTCCACTTGTTTGAAAGCCCTATCAACACAAAAAGTCCTTGTCAAAGACAACAATCGCTTGGACAAGCTAACTAAGCAAAAACAAAGACGACAATGTTAAAAGGGATCACATCTCCCATAACATGCAAGTGATAAATTACAGTTCCTATCATTAATATAAAATTTAAAATCTTCTGTCACAGATAATGATGTCTCATCTGCCAGTCTATCCAATCCACCACCCCCTGTATCCAAACATCAAAGAGAATCCTTCCAAAATCTTTTAATTAAATGACACATAGCAAAACTACCAAACCTGAGAGTGATATGTTGAATGGGAAGATGGAAATATATCTGATCCTTGCAAGTGTAGAAGATCCTGATTGTTCCCGGGTGAAAAGGAAACCCCACCACCAGTGACTGAAGGCACAGGTTGCTGTTGTTGCTGCTGCTGCTGAGGTCGATGAGATGAGTATGCTCCCCCTAAATTAAATCCAGCAGACCTTCCCATCTGCAAATAAATGTATGTTATGTATCTCATAGCAGACTTGTGTGCAACTCGAGCAACTAGTAAAAAGGAAAGAAATTCTCCCAAGACATTTAGACTGACCGAGAAATGCTGGGATTGCATCATTGACATAGCATTGTCATGAAGTTGCTCCTTCTGGTGCAAGTCAATAGAATAATCTGAATTACCACCTGTAAAAGATCTAACAGCGTGATCAGTAGTAATTAGAGAACAAAATTCCATGCAGGATGCAGGGATGCATTGCATTCCAGAAATCATAAAATTAAGCTAGTAGAGCCTCAGAGTACATGATTTTTCTTCTTGGTAAGCAACAAATATCATGACACATCATTTTGAGGAGTTGCTGGGTTATGAAAATCACTGTCACTGTCAGCAGACACATCCAACATGCATGCACTGCATCAGCTAAAATTGGATAGCGTATTGATCCATTGGATTTGTTAAAACATGCTATATAAGTTGCACAAAATTCCACAGGAAGCACAACATTTTGTAATTTAAACATGTTTAAACAACAGCTGCCATAACAAATCCCTTTGATTGATACCCAACCATGCGTAGTGGCATTAAAAGAATAGAAAACTCCTTCATAGAGAATGATGAGCAAGGGAACACCAATTCAACTAGTCATATCTGAAAATGAGTAGCAAAAGAACCATATGAAGAAATAGACCAAACACTCCTCGGGTGGGAAATGAAAAATAATTATTAAAAGAGTTATAGGGGTGAAATTATTTACCTTTAAATCCTGGTAAGGCAGGAAAATCCTCGTTCTGGATGCTGAATTCTTGATTCTGTTGAACAATTGGGCTAAGATTTTGTTTCCGAAGAGAACCTAAGATTTCAGCATTTATCGTAATACTTTCTAACATCTTCAAAACAATAATAACTCCAACATAAAAAAGAAGAGCATCCATCAACTAAAGATTTGAATTTTCCACTTTACCTATTTGCCCTTGAGGCCCTCCAGCAGAACTAGGACGACTGGTCAGCTGAGGAAAATCTAAGTTTATGTCGAAAGGGGTACTGTCACTTGAGTTCAACTCATTCAACATTCCCATAGAGCTAAGATTATTCACTTGCTGCACATGACTTTGTGAAAGAGGATTTGCTGCCGAAGGATAAGAATTGCCTAACATTGAAAAAACCTGAGGAGATCCTGAAAACAAAAATGCAACATAAAAGCAGCCCAGAGTTCAGTTTATCAGCAGATCAATCTTCCCATTATTTTTTCTTAATTCCTAATTTAAGACGGACATTATAGATTGCCAATATGAGCCAGACTTTATGTCAGAAAGTCATAAGAAGCACAAGGTGTCACATCTATCAAGTTGAACAAAAATACTAGGTCTTGATTCTATTCTTTTCTCTTCTTCCTCTTTTGATTCTATCCCAAAACCTTTCTTCATTGGGGGGAAAAGCTAAATCGCGAAAGGCTGATGTGACAAAACACCTTCTGACAAAAGCAGACCAAATGCTAATCCATCCGTTAAAGTGAGTGATCCAACATTACCAGAAAAGGTCACTTAGAAACTAAATATAGTATCCTCTAGTGTTAACCAACTGGAAGTCTCCACATTGTACTGGTGGACAACGATAATCCTTATCCAGAGGGGCAATGAAACATTCTAGATAACATCAGACAGATACAAAATGGACAAACTGCGAAAAGAGGATTCAATGTTCAGAGAAAAGAAACCTTCATGTAACGACAGTAAAAATGGTTTTGTTCGAAAGGAAAAGAAACGAACATAGCAATCAAGTCGATAGGGGCGATTTCAAGACATGTTTACTTTTTATCTCTCTGAGGTGTGCTACATAGAAATAAAAATAAAATCAATATAGCCAGCAAGACCACGTACCCTGGGAAAGTACACCGCCCAATAATCTATTCTGGCCCTGTACACCCAAATTTCCAGATCCAGCATTAGAACTCAAATTTAGACGAGATGCAAGACCAGACACAGATACTCCTCCAGCAGCATTTAAATTCTTCCCAATGCTGCCACCTCCAACCATGTTACCAATGGAGCTTGAAATGCGAGAACTTGCATTTCCCAAAATTGGGGACACCCCCAGTCCAGGAACGCCATTCCGATTTCCAATTGTTGCAGACGTAGGCAGGATACCAGGGATGGAGCCTCCAACTCCATTCGCGTTACTGCTAAATCCGGGGTTTCCTACAACGTTGAGACCCCCTCTATTTGCGACTCCTGAATGTCCATGAGAACTTCCATGAGATAGCTGCAAATTGCATTGAGGCAGTGATCATTTAGCAGTTGATGGCTTGCACAGCGGTCAAATTCAGAACCAACAATTGTCCATCACATCAAACTTCAACATCATGCAAACCCCTAGAGTACCTGAGAGAGTGCGACAGGAAGATTATTTGATGCAAATCGGCCACCAGAAAGGTTTCCAGCTGGTTGTTGGATGCCACCGGACTGTAGATTATTTATTGTGGAGCTTCTTGATGGAATTGTGCCCGACATACTGGGAACATTAAAGCCCCCATGCATGTTATGCAACCCTTGAATAGTTCCTGAAAGACATTTAGCCTCAATATTATGAGAAGTTCTAGCAGTATTCGTGATAGCAACATTTAGCATATTTACCCACCACTATGATGAAAAACGGGGGAAGCAGCACCGGACTGACCAGAGAAGGATGTTGCAAAAGATCGTCCAGTGCCGTCTGGTAGATTCGACGTTGAGTTGTTAAGAGAAGACTGCAAGCACAAGGGAGGTAAACATTTTACATACCAATTGACTCACTAAACCATACAAATTAATATAAGTAGTAAGTCCTGGTCCTTAATGTGGTGTAAAAAACAAGACATATATGGGAATGAAGTTCAACAAATAAAAAGAACACATGAAGAATCCAGCATGGGATAACTTGCATAGCATAGTTTATGACTTCACTTTATAACTTCATATATATATATATATATGGCAAGGCCTTCCCTTAATACCACAGTATTTTCGAAATTCCCTAACTGAGCAGCTAAAAACATCTTCATTTTAAGATGTACTCAACCCACGAATTTCAAGCAGTTGCACCAATTTGATGACCATTGATCATTATGTCTGTAAAATCATGGCACTTACAAGCTCAACTAAAAAATGGGAATAAAGGTTAGTGTAGTACATTTATCAACCCTGACATTGGATATATGTCAAATGTATCAGTGAAAAATCATTCCTTGCAGAAAAGCAGCCGTTCCTTCTCTTGACAGTCAATTGAGAGAACTATGCGGATTTAACAAGCTTTTCTCCAGTTTATTCAATCTATAGCCTGAAAAGGACACATAACAGTAAGTAATTACTCAAAATTCAAGCCATGTGCACATATACATAACATATACTCAGCAGCCATAGTGTAAACTGTATAGATATACAGGTTTTTATTGTCCATGATTAAGAAGAGACCAGATTCTTCCTCTACTAAATGCATATGGACAACTCATTAGTACTCCATCCGTATCCATTAGCGTTTAAGTGAGCCAACATTTGACGACTATGGTATTATGTCAAAAGCTTAAATTGCACAGGCATTCAATGATTTTTCTTTCTAATTCGCAGCACACATTCCAATTCTTCTAGAACAATCGGCAGGAAAAAGAACGGAGACTCATAAGGTCATGACAATCTACCAAAAACAAGATAAACTACACCAGCGAACAAAGAAAATTCTCGAAACCCCACAGAGAAATGCAATTGCATGGCGACATGAGCCCTAAATGCTTATAATTGCACCATAAGCTCTCCGAGAGAACAAAAACTCGTGCAAGTCATTGGCTGCAAAGCCACAGGCCTAGCAGTAAAACATCTCTTGGGAATCGAGATAGCCACGGCAGGGATGATCCGGACCTCCTTCACTGCAGGGGAGAGAAGGACAGTGCACAGGCAGTGAGGACTGATACCAACGAGCGTACTGACATTGGGCAACAATAGGAAACGATTTCTGTACGCTCATTGGTATATATACACACACGCATGTATGTCCAAAACAAGGGAGCATGTTGCATCTCTTGGGTATTGAGATAGCCGCGGCAGGGATGATCCGGACCTCCTTCGCTGCAGGGGAGAGAAGGACAGTGCACAGGCAGCGAGGACCAATACCAATGAGCGTACTGACTTTGGCGCAGCAAGGAGGCGGCACCTTAGCCTGGGGGTCTCTAGCTGCCCCCAGGCAAGGACTCAGCATGGCGAACTATTGGGATCCTCCCACATTCTCCGGCAGCACTCGCTTCCGAATGAAGCCGGTCGCCAATGCTATCATGATGGACAAAAGCATAAAGATAGCAACTCGAGAATTGTTGCCCATTTTCCATTTTGGAGATTGCAGGAAACGATTTCTGTACCCACACATATATATACACACGCGTGTATGTCCAAAACAAGGGAGCATGTTGCATCTCTTGGGAATCGAGATAGCCGCAGCAAGGATGATCCGGACCTCCTTTGCTGCAGGGAGGACCGATACCAACGAGCGTACTGACTTTGGGCAACAATAGTAAAACATCTATTTGACTGCCCTACATCCCACGGGCACGACTCTCTGCGGGCACTTCTCCTCAAATCCACTCCGAACGCACCTGGCTACGCCCCGGAACAAAACAACGCATCCCGGTCCCACCACTAGCCCTACCGCGAACTCACCCCGGAATTCCACAAACAAATTAGCTCTCCCGCATTACCACCGCCACGCCTCCCGAGCACTCGCGAACGCACAAAACACATAAAAAAAAAACACATCGAAAATCACATGACTCTATTTCGCGACCTTCCCCACCAGTCGACGACGACGACTCGACTGAATCCGCTCACGATGCACGGAGATCAAATCACCGCCGCGACACCGACTTGCACTCCCCCGGAGCTCCCTACTCGACCGGACACCGGAGGGCGCGGAGGGAGGGAGGGAGGGACTGGATTCGACGTACGACAGTGAATCTGAACTCGGTGACGGCGGAGACGTCCGGCGCGAGCGAAGACTACCTCGGAAGAACTCGCCGATGGGGAGTATACCTTGCGAGACGGCGAGCCGGCGAGGCGGCCAGCGATCGATCGGCGGAGGAGGAGGAGGAGGCGACGGAGGCCGAGCTCGGGGACGGAGGAGCCAGTTCGCGCCTGCCCTAAATCGGATTGCCAACTCGAGGAGAGGCGAAAATGGTTACAGGAGGCTGCACGAATGACGAGGAAGACAAGAGAACCTACGCGTTTTTATTTATTTATTTATTTTTTCGCGAAGCGAAACGACGATCCAGGTAGGAGGGGAGTGGCCGTTTTGCCGCTCTCTCTCTCTATTTTCTTTTTCGGTCTCTTATTTCCCGACATGGAGCAAAAACTAAAAGAGCGAAAAGAACCGTCTGCTATTGATGACCGGGAACAAGAGAGAGAAATATCGTGGGCCAAACGATCCTCGAAGTGGCCGCTTCCGGCCCTTGCTTGGGCATCCTCGCGATCTTCTCCGCGTCGCCATCTGGTGCCCCTGCGGCAGGCATCGGAAGCAGCCGCCCTTCCTCAGGGGGTCGGCGAAATCTCCGCCCTCGTTGCTGAGGGAACCGTGTTTTTCGCAGCTACTAAATGGAGGGAGGGAAAAAAAGAAGACCAAAACAATACCAGTTTTGGATGACCTATCCTCATAAGTAGCTACAGAGCAGACTATTATTTATAGACAGATTATACTCACCACGAGATAGCCGCGGCAGGGATGATCCGGACCTCCTTCGCTGCAGGGGAGAGAAGGACAGTGCACAGGCAGCGAGGACCGGTACCAATGAGCGTACTGACTTTGGCGCAGCAAGGAGGCGGCACCTTAGCCTGGGGGTCTCTAGCTGCCCTCAGGCAAGGACTCAGCATGGCGAACCCTGACCTGATTGGGATCCTCCCGCATTCTCCGGCAGCGCTCGCTTCCTGAATGAAGCCAGTCACCAATGCTATCATGATGGACAAAAGCATAAAGATAGCAACTCGAGAATTGTTGCCCATTTTCCTTTTTGGAGATTGCAGGAAACGATTTCTGTACCCACACACGCATGTATGTCCAAAACAAGGGAGCAAAAGGGCGTGAGACGTTGGATCTCTCATCTCCTCTCTGCGGAGAAAAAGAGAGGAGATGAGAGAAAATTGGGAGGATCAACTCTTGTTACCGGTTTCCTCTTACTAAGCACTGCTGTTATACCTTCACCATTGTCCATTGTCATCGGATTTTGTCTCCACCATCGCAAGTTATATCACCATTCTGGAATTTCATTCACGGAGGAGCTGGAGTAATAGTCTTTGTTCCCTCTTTCGGCGACGATTGGTACCCACGCCGTGGCTTCAAAGATCTTCTCCAGCGCCCCCCTCTGGCGCCGTGAGCCGTCGTTGCCGCATGTCTTTGCCATTCGAAAGTTGCACATTCCCAGTCCTGCTCCCCTCTTTCTTGCAGCTAAAGAATTCAAAGAGCGGCGATCTCATTCGGAGCTCTTCTACAAATCCTGATTTCGGTCTATAAAGCATTTAGAGGCCATTTTCTCTCTTCGAGTCGCCAAACCGTTGCTCTAGCTGCCTTCATCAACAAGGTAATTCCCTTGAAAACGCCCTGTTTTGAGAATGAGGGAGGTAACCGAGAGTGTGCTTTTCCGTTGGAATGGAAATTTAATTCATTCAAAGCTTGATTAGTTGACTATCGATGTCTGACTTGAGACTAGCTTGAGCTTGGGTGATGGATAGCCGGTAGTTGTCGAGACAAGCATCGGCGATGTGTTCATCAGAGGGACGTACAGCGCAAGTGCCAAAACTTGGCACAAAGAGACAAGTGCTAAAAGTTAGAAAAGTGATACTAAGTCACTTAAGTGCCATTTCGGCGAACATCCAGCCAAAATGTTGATGTGGCGATTTTCCGACGAAATAAGTGCAAAAGACGTCGTTTTGATGCTGACGTGGTAAAAAATTAATATAAAAATAAATTTATTTAAAACATTTTAAAATAAAAATACAAATATTAAAAAAATTAAAAAATAAGTAAATAAATTTACACAAAAAAAAAAGGGTAGGGACGGCCGAGGGCTAAGCCCTCGCGCGCCACCTCACCGCCGCCGCTAGGAACGGCCGGTGACGGAGGGGGAGGATTGGCCGGGGTCGCTAGGCGCCCCTACCCTTTTTTTTTTTTGTAAATTTATTTATTTAATTAATTTTTATTTTTTAAAATATTTTTATTTTTATTTTTAAATGGTTTAAATCAATTTAGTTTTAAATTTAATTTAATTATTTTATATATTATTTTTTACTACGTCGCACCAAAACGACATCATTTTTGTATTGTTTAGTAGCGTTAGCGTGCAAAACGACGCTGTTTTACACTTACTTCGTTGAAACATTTTTGGCCGGATTTTCGTTGGAGTGGCATTTAAGGGTCTGCATGATAATATTTCGCTTTCTCCCAATTTCTATTCTTTTATTTCTCGGAATAAAAACTTTTTCTATTTCTGGAATATAAATTTTGTATAGTTACAAAACACCTTATTTTACTCGAAATTATTTCTCGGAATAAAAATAGAAAAGAACTATTTCTGAAAAATAAAAAAAAAAAAAAAAAAAACTCTTCTCCAACCAAGAAACGTTGTCATGTGTGGCCTAAGTGATCCATTTTGCTCTAATTTTAACACTTAAATATTACTTTTTTAACTTTTGGCATTTAAGTCCTGTGTCAAGTTTTGACACTTGCCATGTACTTTGTTCGATATTGAAGCGCAGTTTTGAAACATTAAAATGACAAGACAGTTAGGGTCAAGGGTATGTATGCTTGGAAGGAACAGTTATTGCTTAAAAGGAAGATCGTGGGACAATCATCATTATATGAAAGAAGATCATGGATCAGTTCACAATTGGAAAACATGAGTGCGAAAGACCCGGGACTCGGAGAGAGAGAGAGAGAGAGAGAGGGGCAAGGGACAATTGGAAAACATGAGTGCGAAAGACCCGCGACTCGGAGAGAGAGAGGGGCGAGGGATAGAGAAGAGGGAGAGCGAGCGCGCGAGAGGGAGAGAGAGAGACGGGGGAGGAGAGAGGCGACAGAGGGATGAACGAGTGTGTGTGAGTCTTTCTCTCTCTCGGCTGTAAGCCCAAATCTCCACTCCAAATTTTCCCCTATTTTCCTCCTTTTTCTTTGCCTTTTTTTTTTTTTTTTTTTTTTTCCCTTTAGCTTTCTTTTATTATATATATATATCTGTTACTTTTTTTTAATCGATAATTTGGTTGGCTCAATTTTCTATTTTTATTGGCTTATTAAGGAGCAACAACGATTTTAATGATCGGCAAGTGAAATCAAGAGATGACAGTGAACATTAATCAGCGAATCATATCATCAATTTGATTTGACTTACGTTTGAATTTACCAACATCTTGTTTAGTAAAATAGTGAATTTCTACCATTCTTAAGATAATGGGACCTCTCCCAGCGCCGTCTGCTCCATGCACAAGGCTCGAACTCGAGACCTTGCTTCAGGGAACCCAAGCTCCTTACCACTTGCGCCGACAGACGATAGTGCTCTCTCTTTTAGGAGAATATAGAAAACGGTGGACTGTACTTTGTTTTAATCTTATTTGATTACCGAATTAAGGAAAATATATATGCCTAGACCTTGTAGGAGTGTCTTTAGAAAAATTGAGAATGATAAAATAACAAGAAAGATGGAAGTAAAGAAGTGCTAGTTATGTAGAGATATTTATTTGACTTTATTTTTAACAAGTTTGAAATTTTACTTATTTATTTGTAAATCCAAAATGAGACCGGGATATCAAATGGGAAAGAAAAAAGTGAATTATAATAAGATATTTTTAGATTTCTTATTATTTTTCTTTTGATTATTTTGATGATTCGAATTTTTCGTAATAATCGCTCTCTACGCACAAGATTATGATTAAGATCTTTTACAATTGCATGACTTCGTTTATACTTTTTAATATTTTACAATGTTATCACTTCCTTTTGTATATTTAGCTTAAAGCTTTGATGGCACGTAGAGAATACAGTTGGGTCGTTAACTTTATGAGCTGTGGAATACGTGAACGATAATTTTTCGGATTAAAAATTCCGGGCGTCACATCTATACTATATATAAAGCCAACTTTCAAATTTGGTTTCAACCTTATATTTGGTTAAGATACTCTTATCTTCAAATTAAAATTTTTTTAATGAAAATTTGATCTTGATCAATTAGTAAAAAAATCTCCTATTTTCATATAGCATATATCTTACAGTGCAAAAGTCATAAAAACTTTAAATTATATCCACCGTGATACATTCATCTCAGTTTTTTTTTTTTTTTTTTTTTTTGTAACGCAAAAAATCCAAAACTTGTACTTCTATGACACAATGACCCTCTATTAAAAATCTATCAATGGGAACCATTTAAAATAAGCCTATATAGACACTAGAGAATAAATAGTGTTGACATAACGTCTGCATGGCTTAAGTGAAATAAAACAACGTTATATTGGTTGGAAAATTATCTAACGAAACATCGACGAGAGCTAAATGTGTCACATAAATACAAGTTTAAAAAATTTGGATATATGTTACACTGAGCATGGTTTAGGGATTTTGATGTCACCAAAAAAGGTTTAAGATAAATGTGTAATGGTGAACATAATTTTGAGTTTTTGTGTCTTTTTCCCTATCTACATCTCTAATCTCCTATTAAAAACAATATACATTTGTCGCATATCCAGCAACCCCCATGTATCTGCAAAGGATATAGTTTTGATTAATACCGTGCAAAGTCCTAAAAGTTTAAATTATCTAACACCAACACTAAAATCAAACTTTAACAGAGAACATTCAAATCAAAACCTCGAAAACAAAGAACTGAATGAATTTATATATTTTTACTTGGTTTTTGGAAGGCCAGATTTTTCGATGCATACAATGCTTTGCGAGTTTGTGAGCGTATTATGGAACTATCACGTATTTGATTATAGTAATATCTCTTAGCACAATACAGTCAAAATTGTCATTGCTATAGCTCAACTTGCTTCTTCTTTTTTTCTATTTATGGCCATTAAGCGCCAAACTTGCTATTATTTATTACGTAATTGCGGCCTCAATTTGCCATTGCTTTTCTTCATTGTATATGAACAAGCTCGAAACCAAATTAGAAACAAGAGATGCATATCGCCAATAGGATTCTCTGCATTGCAGTCACATTAAATCCCTATTGATGGAAGAAAGAGCATAATCAAATGTACATCAAGTACTTACTTGAATATAACCACTGGGGTAAACCCCAGTGGCCACCCTTCAAATATGGAAGAAGAAGGTGGGGGTTCGAATCTCCACATTCTCAGGGAGTTGGGGTGGGAACAATTTATAAATGTGGGTTTCGAGTCCCAGGCCAGGTAGAGCAAAAGTTTGAAAGTAAGAGTTAGAATAGGAGTAGAGTAGGACCACTAAAAAAAAAAGTACTAAAAGCATGGGTCTCTAAAATCTAATCCTAGCAAGTCTAGCCGTGAGAAGCTTTCGGTTTCTTATGGGAAGCATTAAAATACATTTATACATTTTTTGGCCGGTAGAAAAACAGCCCAAATGCCACAACTTGGCACGGGGGGATACTTAAGTGCCATAACTTCGAAAATGTACATTTAAGTGCCACTTTCTTTGAAAAGTGGGACACTTAAGTGCCATCTCCGGCGACCCTTACCGGAGATCCTACATGGCAATATTTTATTATTTTTTATTGCCTACGTGGCTCACCGGAGAGCTGAGTCGGCTCTAACTCACCAAAAACGACGTCGTCTCCCCAAATGCCCCAAATCTAAAACCTAAATCGGCCAAAATCCCTATTGAAGTGCTCGAATCCAAGTCTCGAACCCTAATTTTCATTTGCCCAAAATTCCTTTGTCGAATCTTGGAAATGGAGAGCAGGACTCGCAGCAGCCCCTCAATTTCCTCTCACCGAAGCGAAGGAGAAGGCCAGCGTTTCTGTTTTTGTGGGTTACCAAGTCCAAGAAGAACATCATGGACTCGAATCAATCCTTAAAGAAGATTTTATGGATGCGTTCGATATAAAGAAGCGTCGAAGTGCAAATACTTCAAATGGGTCGATGCGAAATTCTTTGACCAAGCCACAGAGGTGATATTGGATCTACTTCATAAAAGACAGCAATCTCCAATGCAAGCTCAAGTGTCTTCAGCTAAACTTTTCAAGAATGAAGTCTTAATGCAAGCTCAAGCATCTTCAACTAAACCTTTCAAGAATGAAGTTTCAATGATGAAAATTGAACGAAAGTATTACCAAACGTTTATTATGGTGTTGTTTGTTGTCTATTGTACTTTATGATGAAATGTAAAATACTTGAAAATGAGAAAAAGTTTCTCCAACTACCATAGTTAAAAATGGTGTTGTTTTGAATTAAATGTAGGCTTTTTTCTTTTTGAAAGATGCGAAGAAGTTTGTGTTGTTCCACAAGATCATTGTGACTTTGTTGTTGTTTGTGCTGTCATATGGAGTTGCCATAAGTTAAATTACCATCATCTTCTCTATTTTGATGCAGACCAACATATACACAAGACAAACATGAGTGATTACCCGAGTGCCATAAGTTGTATTTAATAATCACTTAAATGCTAGTCGCGATGAAAAAATGATCATTTAAGTGTCAAGTTATTATTAAAGTGATCAATTAAATGTCATTTGTAGTTAAAAATGAACAGTTAAGTGCTAAGTTTTTTATAATATGACTGGTCAAGTGCCAATTGTTTGTGGGTTTTCTCTAAAAATTGCGCCAGCCACCACCATCGGCTATGCCACCAACCATCACCACTAGCCACATTACGCACTAGGCGCTCCAGCCACCACTATGCTAGTGGTGTTAATGCACAAGGTACTAATACAAGTTGAGCCTTGCACTAGCTTACACTAGTACACATGGTGTAAGATGTGCAAACTGCACACTTACACTAGGTGTAGGTGCAGCATAAGCCTATAACCCCCATTACAAACCCATATTTACCGGGCATCACCACCAGCCACACCAACACCCCAACCACCACATTAGCACCCCAACAACAAACTCACTACCACCAAGCATCACCATCCACCACCACCAACCACACCAGCACTCTAGCTACCACCACAGAACACCAACAGCAGAAGCAGCAAGTAAAAGCAAAATCCATGACAAACGGCAAAAATTGACAAGCAGCACAAGATCATTCCATTGATATTAAAATTAAGTCTCACAACATCAATGACAAACTAAAAAAAAAAAAACATAACCATCCATAGCAAGTGTTATTATAACGTTAACGTTTACATAACTGTTTTAACTCCTAAGCTCCACAAATCCTATCTTGTCCCATCTCATCAATCAATATGCATGACACCCCTTGTTCATGCTCCTTTCGATAGGCCTTTCACTTGATTCATAATTCTTGCACTCTTTTTAACTGGACGTGCAACTTCTTCTTCAACCTTCTCAGTATCCACTGACTCAGATGGAGCTGCAAATGTCCCAGGCCGAATTGATTCAAAAGGAGCTGTAACTGAGTTCTTCCTCTTCTTTCTTGTTGGCGCAGTTGATGTTTTCTTTTTTGTCAGTGCAGCCGTTGATTCTTGAGTTAGACCTAAGATAAGAACCTCTGAACTTCTCCCAGGCTACAAAAAGACAATAAATTGTCAGCAAAAGTCTATAGCATAAATTAAATTAAATGCAGCCAATAAAACTTACATTCAGAATAACTGTTCCAATACGCTCATTTGTATAAAGGCCATAGCCATAGTATCTTAACCTCTTCCCAAGTGCTCCTCTTGTTTGAATAGGGGCGTCACTTTCAGGAACTTGTGATTTGTTGACTCTTTTTCTTACTTTCTTGGGCCCTTCATCTACAGTCGGGGCTTCTTCGACCAATTCTTTAGCTGGGCGTCTTCTAGATGGCCTTTGTGTAGCTGTCCCTTCACCTGGCCTTCTTCTAGTTGTCCTTCTATGTAGCCCTTCAACTTTAGTGACACCTCTTTCTGTTAGGCCTTCTGGTGGTACTAGTGGTGGTACTTGTGGTGCCCCTTGTAATGATTCTTCTGGTGGCCCCTGTGGTGACCCTTGAGGTGACTCTTGTGATGGCCCTTCAGTTGGCAGTTAAGTTTTGACTTGCTTTATTCGAACCTAAGAAAGAAACAAAAAACACCATAAATATAATATCGGGACATATAATAATGTAAAGAAAATGAAAAACTGAATACAAATGGTTGAATTTACCACCGGGTATTTCTTTCGCTGCTGAAGAACAGTTGACTGAACTGGCCGTGATGCTGCTTGGGCCAATCCTTCAGCTAACCGTCTTCTACCTTGCCTTCTTCGAACATGCTGTTCAGTTTCATGACTTACTATGGTTCTTCTTGTGACCTAACAAACACATTATATACAAGGCCAAATAGGATATTATGTACATTTTTATGATAAACGACAAAGCAACATAAACATAAAATAAATTTCATGACTTACCGAGGTTCTAGTTGTTGACTAAAGAACAATCGACTCACTTGGCCCTGCTGTTTGCATTTCTCCAACTGTCTCTTCACTAGGCCATTTACCTTGCCTCAACGGTTGTTGTTGCTTTCTCAATTGACAACCTTTAATATTGTGGCCTGCTAGGGGACAATAAGAGCACATTATCTTTGCACCCTACTTGCTCATTCTTTGCTGACCCGAGACCTCTCCCTCCACCATTCTTCGTCTTCGCTTTGGCCTTCCAATTTTCTTCTTCAGTGGCAAAAGTTGAGGTGCTTCATGATCCGTGAGCTCCCAAAACTTGCTACTTCTAATTGACTGCATCATCAACTGATAGGAAGTAAGGTATTTTGATTTATGGTACCAATCATCGATGTAATCATCTGTATTATCGCCCTTCAACTGGATGACACATATGGCATGTGCACATAGAATTCCACTTACTTATCATGCTTTACATGAATATTTCCTGCTTCCTAGATTGACAACATACTTATCAGCACTCTTCATTATCCCATATCCTTCATCTCCATTCCAAATGGGATGACAATGCCTACTTGCAGCCAAGTTGTCATCTAATTTCTTGGCAATCCTAGGATCATATTGTCTAGTCCACTTTGCAGCCTCATCTCTTTGTTTCTGCAGCCAAGTCAAAATCGCAACTCGTATATCTTCAAGTATTGAAATGACTGGTTTGCATCTAGCATCTATTATCTTCGAATTAAATACTTCACAAATGTTGTTGTCGACGTTATCGCACTTGAACTCCTCATTGAAGAATGCCCTGCACCAATGCTTCGGTTCTAGTTGAAATAGGGTAGCACAACCTTCCTTTGTCAACTGAAGCAGTCCTTCTTTGGCTATCCTAAAGTCAGTCATGTTTGCACTCTTTGCTAATTGCCAAAATTGCAACTACAACTTATCCCTTTTGTAGGTCTTTGCCCAATTTCCGTATATGTGCTGCGCACACATTCAATGTTCAGCATGGGGCAACAACTTGGCTATTGCCGGAACCAATCCCTTGCAATAATTCAAAGTAAGAAATACTAGAGCAAATTACATGTTCATATTACAAAGCAAACTATTGACTAAATTTTTCAAAAAGCAAGCATTACATTTTGTTGGTCGCTCATGAATGCCCACCCTTCCTCATTTGTTATCTCCAAGTCAACCATCGGATTTTTCAAGAACCAAGACCAATTGTCCTTGTTCTTACTCTTTATAATAGCCCAAGCTAGTGGGAACATTTGGTTATTCGTTTCTCTTTCCAATCGCCGCCAACAAGTCTCCCTTGCACAAGCCCTTCAAGAAACAGCTATCCAATCTTATAATCCATCTACAACCAGCTAAAAATCCCTGTCTGCATGCATCAAAACACACATAAAACTTATCGAACTTGGTCCCATGATCAGGAAGCGATCTCTCAACCACCTTTACATGCACTCTACTTGTAGGGTTTTCCAGCCTACACTCCCAAGCATACTCCCACACCTGCCCATATTCCTTAGCATACTGAACAATAAGTATCTTTATCACCTTTTGATTTGCTCTTTTGCACTGAGTCATAGATACATTGATGCCTACACATTCCTTCACCGGCATCCTAAAGTTAGTAATTTTCATCTCGGGCATTAGCTTGATCAGATTGAAGAAGTGCTTGGACAACCATGCATTTGTTACCCTTTTGTTTTGAAAATTAATAGAACAAGTATGTTTCTCTTGGTAGCCTCTAATCTGAAAAGACCCACTCCTCTTAACAAACACGCTATAAATCTTCCATGGACAATTTTGCTGCGAACACCTAGTTCTTACAAATTTCTTAGTGTTTCTAATGAAATCAATATTTCTTTGTGCAGCAATGGAGTTCTTCAGTATAACTTCTCTAAATTGTATTGCATCATGGAATTTCATACCTACTGATAAAATAGGAGAGGCAACGGATGGATCATAGAAATGAAACTTACTTTTCCTTCTACGCACAGCTCGTTGATCTTCTTCAAGTTCGTCCTGGGAAGTAACGGTGTCAATGCTTTCTTCATAATCTATCTCCTAGCCAGCAACACCAACATCTACAGGGCCTTTGTCTCTATTTGGAACTTCATCAGCTACCTGCAAAATTGCAAATCTATTTGACAAAAAGTCCCTTTTGTTTTTTCCTTGACTGTGTAAGCTCCTCATCGTTGTCGTCACTTAGATTAATAAATTTTCAGCAGCCAACCCTTCATCGTCATCGTCATCGTCATCATCATCATCACCATTACTGGATTCAGCTACTTCCCAATCTAATTAAGGGATGGTGACATCACCTATGTCACCATCGCTCTGGTGAACAGCATCTGCGCCCCTCTCCTCCCCATCCTGTCCAATATGCTCTGCTTCATCCCTAACCTCAGTACTAGCTTGAATAACATCTCCTCCTTCTCCTACTTGGGTGCTATCTCTGTCATCATCTTCGTCCTCACTATCACTATTGTTTTCAACAAATACTTTCGCCTCTTCGCCATGAAGATAATGATATAGGACATCTCTAAAACCATTATCATCTTTCAAAACTCTCAAACCATCTCTCAAGCCTTTCCCAAGAACACAGTACAACAACTTTTGTACTCTACAAGGCAAAAATGTCAGTATATCCCTAACAAATCCAATACAATATGCCTTATTTATATCTACAAAGATAGTGCCCTCATTCCCCCCCTCATACTCCCATTCATCCTCCCCAATCACAAAATACCCACCGTAATAAACGATGACAGCAACATAGTCCTTATCATAAGCCATTTCTACAACAAAAGAGGAAAAATATACAATTAACTTTTGTGACCACATTCACAAAGGACAATAGACAATTGCATGTGGAGGTCCCTACACTCTTTATTAAAAAAAAAAAAGAAGAAAGAGGGAAGATGCATAGGTCAAACAACAGCTGCAGCTTGAAAAGAGGCCTCAGGACAAATAGAGATGGGGACCCGACAACTACTTTGATTATATCATCGCATTCCTTTAAAATATGGAGAGATCCCTCAGATAAGCATGAGTCCTCATGACACCAATTTCAACAATGCAATTTATTAAAAAAATAATACCCAAAAGTCCCCATCCCCACGGCAACAAGAGATTCGATTCGGACATGTCCAAGGTCCAATACTCCGAACCCTAACAATCACCAATCACCATCGCACATTTCACATTCGACTACTACAAATTACTTTCGCACATCACAATTCAACATTAGAGCCCTAAATCACACATCATAGTGGATGGGGTGACGTCAAGCCCTACACCGAGCCCTAATTTTCCCCCCGCCGAGCCCTACACTGAGCCCTACATTTCAAGGCCTATCCTAAACTGTCAATCCGAACCCCCTAATAGGGTTCTAGTACCACATCTGAGCCATAAATCTCACATCAATACCATCTAAGCCTAAGCTTTCCCAGGCCGACCCCCAAATTTCAAGTCCGAGCCCTAATAAACGAGTCGGAGCCCTAATTTTACCACAGGGGAGAGGAAGAAGAGAAAAAACTTGAGCAAATTGACGAAGCGACGACGGTGAGTGACGATGACGAGCGATGACATGCGAACGGCAAGCTATGAACGTCGATGGAGAGGACATTAGATCTAGTGTGAACCGATGGGCGAACGGTTAAAATCCAAATAAGCTAAACGACATCGTTTAGCACTAAGGAAAAATGACGTCGTTTAGTTTGGTCAAAGGCACAGTGGATGGGGTGACATCGTTTTTCTCCTTCACGTGTGCTTTTTTTTTTAAAACTAAATTGCCACGTCGGTTAAGCATGTCGCCGGAAAATGTCACGTCTGCATTTTGGCCGGTTTTTAGCCGGATTGTCACTTAAGTGTTCCATTTTACTCCGATATTGGCACTTAAGTGTACCTTTTCAAAGTTATGGTACTTAAGTGTCCCTCCGTGCCAAGTTATGGCACTCCAGGTGTCCCAAACTCTTTTTTGGCCCATTTTAGCTTTTGAGAAAAACAATTTGTCTTGCGTAATATCAAAACACGGGGTCATGAGTTCGAATTCCATAACTCCTCGTATGTTGCACTCGTTATCCTACATATGTTTTCCTTTCCCTAGTTGTCTATTTTGTATTGTAATGTCCACATCCCAACTTATGCTTACTAGGAAATTTTTGTTTGTTTGGCCCATTTTCTAAAAACTTTGAAGTCTTCTTTTGGAAAAGACGATTTGCCTAACATTTTGTAGCCCTAACTACTTCCTTTATTTAATTATTTAATTATTAAAGGCGTGTACGTTATGATGTCCTCTATTCAAGGCTTTAGGAAAACAATTGGACGACAATGGTGTCTTAAGGATGTGTAAAACAATACTTTAATGGCAAACGATATTGTTCAATTTCTTCTTATAATATTACTATTTGATAAGCAAGAATAAATGCATTGGAAGTTCTGAAACTTGTCATAAATGCAATTTAATTCTAAAGTTTTGAAAATGTGTAATTAAGTTCTAAAATTTTGTCACGAAAGTATAATTAAGTCCTTAACCTTTCTTTCTAAGGGGCTATTGGCAAGAGTGACTAGGTTGAGTCCCTTCGAGTTGAGTCATAAACGTGTCAAATTTGTTCAATCAAATCCTTTTGTTGAGTGTATCATGATAAGTTTTAAGATTCGATTGCACTTTCTAAAAGTCTTAGGACTTTATTGCACTTTTTGAAATTTTTAGAATTCAATTACATTTTTGTAACAAGTTTTTGGGTTTACAATGCGCTTATCTCAATACTTTTAACCTCTCCATTGGATTTTTGTGATGATATACCCAACTTAGATATTAATTCAGTTCAATGAAATGTTATCAACTTAAAAACCTGTTCTCTTTGATTGTTTAATTTAATTGAAGATAATAAGCTGAATTAGTCACAAAATGGAAAAATTGTCTAGAAAATCATAAACTTATTGGTACGATCGTCAATCAGTCATAAACTTTCTAATTTAGCTAATATAGTCTTAAACCTTTGACAATTTTTTAATTTACCCATTTTGGCTAATTTAGGTTAGAAATTGCTGATGTGGTAGTTTAGTTAGCACTAACTGTACCATGTAAAATGACCAATGGCTAATGTGAATGATCTTAAATGAAATGATGTCATTTTGCTTTTTCCCCCTTGTATTTCTAAATTTTTTCATTTTTTTTTCCTTTTCTCCACCTATGGCCAATGAGGCTCATGATGCTTGTGGTTGGCGACCTTCATCGGCCATTGCCGGGGCCCATGCAACTTGCAAAAAAAAAGATGAATAGTAGAATAGAAAAGAAAAATGTCAATATGATGTCATTCATTTAAATTCAGCCACATTAGTCACTAGCCACGCAATATTGGATGGTTGGCGATGATTGGTCGGCTATGTCATCGATTTTCGATCTAAATTTGCCAAATGGACTATATTAAAAATCATTAAAATATTTTTGACTATAATGACCAAATTGAAACATTTATAACAGAATTGACAATTGTGCAATTAGAATTTTTCGGACAATTCCTTCGTCACATATTTACTTGCATTACTTTGTCATTTGAATGGTTCTATGTGGAATTTATCAACCCTTTTTGCCAAATGGATGAACTTACATCATATAAAGACCTTTCAGGAGCCCCATACGTCTTTTCAATCCATGTCTATTCAATCATTCATTCAAAATAGTCATCCGCAAATGATATGGATATATCAAATAGAAATGAGAAACAATTTTTTTTTTTTTTTGCAAAATTACTAGAAAAAAATAAGTACACTACTTTTCATTATATCATCATTTTACCTATAAATCCCTTTCGTTTAGGAAAAAAAACCCTTCTACATATATAAAATAGTTATACAAAATTAAAAATGAGAGATCTACACTTGTACTCCCTAAATTTCGACTCAATATACGATGTCATATTAGAATTTTCATTATGGTCAATATGGCTTTTGAACTATTCTAAAATGTTCAATTTAGTTCCAATACTTTTAATCTGTTTATTTGAGTCCCCCAACTTTCTGTAACAAAGTGAAATTAGAACCTCAATATAGTTGAGATAAAGACGAAAGATATTAAGAGTTTTTTCCACCAAAAGATATGTGTTATAGTCTATAAGGTCCTCAATATTTATGTACATAATAGTTTCTCCTAAGACGATGTAGTCGAAAGTGGTTATTTATCTTGCTGCCACTTTATATATTTCACAATACCTACGCAATCCGCAAGCATATGTCTGGTAGTCTTGTAGTAAAATATCCATATAAGGACAAAATTAGTGCATGACCCAATTTTTTTCCAAAAAAACCATGTAGATGTCCCTATTTGACCTTGTTCGTGAATTTTTTTTTATTGTTTATTACCTATTTACGAAATTAAATGTCTATGAAACTGAAGATGTCCATGTAGATGAAGACAATCATACAAATGATAGGTCATAATAATTATTTACCTACTTATGCATACTATAAAATAGAATTAAAATTTAAGTTCTTCGTGCCAAAATAATACCCTGGACTTTTCCAATTCCAGCTCAAACTGCTCGTTGACTTGGCTTAATTATTCAGAAGTCAACCACTCCTTTTCTAATTCAGCGTAAAGGAAAAGAGACCTGACTCGTTCTTTTTGCAATGCAGTATGCACAAACTGATAAAATGAGCACTATATAAAACTCTTTCTATTTCACCAAAATTAAATAATTTGAAAAATATTTTCCTAAAATTGTAGCTTGTGTTGCTTAAAATAATTAGTTAATAAAAATTATTTTGATTTTTTATTGAAGAAATGGTTTTTATAATCAACACCAATTTATGTCAATGAAAATATTTTTTATTTATTCATTTTGTAAGTGATGCACATAATCATTTTTAAAAATATATTTTTTAAATAATTCATTTTTGGCGGTGGTGTCTAAGATAATAATTTTGTTCAGGTCTTTAATAAGGAGTTGGAGCCGGTGACATTGACTAGTCATTTCATCCGAATCCAATTAGGAATCAATCACTCGGATCGGCGAGCATAATAAACAAGGCACTTGCGCATGAATGGACATGGCACAGCATACAGCTAAAGCATATAACATTTACTTACTAGACGTGTTGTCGTTAGCATTAGCAAATTGCAATTTGCAAAATCATTAGCTGTCGAAATCTCTATAAGAAGAACCGAGTCTTTCATTGAAGTCCAACGCCCTACAACAGGTATACTAGAATGGGAAGATCTGTTCATCGTGCCCTTCTATTGGGTCTTGTCTTCCTGCTCTCGTCGTCTCGCAATCTCGAGAACGTTGTCGTGCGTGCAGCCTTTGTCTGTGGAGTAGACAGCAATGATGGTTAGCACTCTTAATATCTCGCTTCTTAATGACTACGTTTCGAGTTTCGTATATACGTCCTATTTTATGTTTAGTTCTCGAGTTCCGTCTGCTTGTTGAGCTTCCCCTTGGTCCTAGCGCGCCGCATTGAAAATGGACTGAGTCATGCGATGGATTAGCGTCGCGCTTCGCTTGGAAACATAAATGCTCGAGTACTCGTCGAGAAATACTACCCTAGCCTAAGTAAATCACGCCTATGTTACTATCCGCTTGGAAATAATGTCACAAAGTAATCATGTTCCTCTTCTAGTTCGTCTTCATCACACTCTCCAATGGCGGGTTTGAGTACTTTGATCGATACATTTCTCATACTGAACTTGTGGTATGGAGATCCTGTACAAAAGTATTCACATAAATAACTAATCAATTAAGAAGAATCGGATCCATATATGACTATAAAATATCGATATCAATAAATACAATGGAATTAAAGCGTACCTGTTTGAGTCATTGTTTTACTTGAATAATAGTAGATCAATATGATAATCAGTGATATATCGGAATATCAGATCTTATTCTCTATGACATATTTCAATATAACGGCTTTCAAAGAAATTAAAGTAACTGATAGGTATAATCTACCATTTTATAGGTTAGAGAGGGGACCTAGCAAACCCTAATTAAGAGCGTGTCAACTGGGCCCTTCCCATTATGAACTTTAGTTAAACATAATTGTCTATATTTTGCTGCTCAACTAAGTCCGTTATCAATAGATGCCAATACCCAATTCAATCATATCACTGTAGGGTTAAATAAATATTGGAATATCAATTAACTCAATTATTTAAAATCGAAAATTAATTAATTAATGTAAGCCTATATTATAGAAAATTTTCAACATTCTCCCACTCAGACTACATTAATTAACTTATTTTATTTTGAAAAGGATTTTATATTGAAAATGACACTATCAGGTTAATAAGTGAAAGTTTTGTTTTATGTGGCCACAACTTTAAAAATAATATTTTAATAACGGCAGCTCAAAACCAATCCAATCCTATATAATCTCAGTATAAGACTATGGAGATCAATGTGTTAAAAAAATTACACATGACCTTCCATAATCACATATAATAAGTATTATATTTTCATGGATTATAGGCCTAGTAGTGTAGTAAAAATTAGTGTCAACATGTGATCAAAATATACACTATTTCTTATCGGTCATCAATGCAATTTATCAACAACATGAAACTACATTAACGTAATTTCTAAATAACATGAAATTGCATGAATATGTCACAATCCAATATGAGATCTCATAATCAGTGACATCCAGTCATCTTTAAAATAAAATTTGTTTAAAGATACCGTTTTATACTTTCATTTCTCAGTCAATAGGAGAAAGGATAACAATAGAATCAAATAATATTGATTATTAAAAATAAATGCTTTATTAGGCATCATAAAAGCATTATCAGTCTGTATATAATTATAATATCCAGAAATACAAAATATATAACTCCTACTAACAAAAGAAATCAAAGGAATTTAAAACACTCATATTTTTTATATGTTCTTTAAACAAAATGGGTCATAAACCTTTTGTTAGAGGATCAGCCAACATAAATTCGGTTATGATATTTTCAATCACAATGTCTCCCTTTTTTATCAAATCTAGTATAATATTTGACCTCCATGTGTTTGGACGCATTACTAATCTTGTCATGCTTGGAATAAAACACAGCTGCAGTATTGTCATAATTTATCACCATAGGTTTAGCAATAGAGTCCACAACTCGCAATTCTCAGATCAAATTTCTGAGCCAAACTACTTGAATTTACTCGCCGTAGCATGCTACAAACTCAGCATATATTGTAGAGTTCGTAATCAAGGTTTGCTTTGTGCTCTTCCAAGAAATAACATCTTCAGTTATCATAAAAATATATCGAGAAGTTGATTTTATGTCATCTGAACAACTAGCAAAATCAGCATATGAATATCCAATCACTTTTAGGTCATCAACTATGTTATACACGAGCATGAAGTGTTTTGTTCGTTGTCGATATCTCATCACATTTTTAACTGCAACCCAATATTCATGACCTAATATCTCATCACGTTTTAGCTGCAACCTAATGTTCATGACCTAGATTTGACAGATATCTTCCAAGAGTATTCATAGCAAAAACAATATTAGGTCTGGTACATACTTGTGCATACATAAGAGTGCCAACTGCATTAGCATATGGAATATTCTTCATGACTTCTTTTTCAACATCATTTTTTGGGTATTGTTTTATGCTCAATTTATCTCCTTTCACAACAGGAGCTTCACCTGGCTTGCAGTTTGCATATTGAATCTTTTCAAAACATGATCTATATAACTTTTCTGAGATAACCCCAGAACCTTCTTAGATCTGTCACAATGAATCTCAATGCTTAAAACAAAAGAGGCTTCCCCAAGATCTTTCATATCAAACTTTGTAGATAGAAAACTTTTTGTGTCATTCAACAGATCAGCATCACTACTAGCAAATAAAATGTCATCAACATAAATACTAAGAAAATATATTTACTCCCACTTACTTTTATGTAGATGCATTGATCAAACTTGTCTTATTCAAAACCAAACGATCTCACAACTTTGTGAAATTTTAAGTCCCATTGACGTGATGCTTGTTTGAGACCATAGATGAACCTTTGAAGTTTGCACACCATATGCTCATTTCCGACTTCTTTAAATCCTTCAGGTTGCTATATATACACTTCTTCATCTAGATCTCCATTTAGAAAAGTTGTCTTGACATCCATTTGGTGAATCTCTATGTCAAAATGAATCACCAACACCATGATTATCTGAAAAGAGTCTTTAGTAGATACTGGAGAAAATACTTCTGTATAATCAATGCATTCTCTCTATGTGTACCCTTTTGCGACTAACCTTGCCTTGAATCTCTCTATATTGCATTTATTGTCTTTCTTGATTTTGAATACCCATTTGCAACCGATCGTTTTATGCCCATCAAATAAATCAACAAGTTTTCATACTTAATTAGTTGACATGGAAATCATCTCATTATTCATCGCTCATAACCATTTATTTGCCTGATCACTATTGAGTGCTTCTTTGAAGGTTGTCCGATCAATTATATTTCTGTTGACACCTGAAATTTTCGTCGACATTTTAAACGAATATTTTGCAAAAATTTAAGAAAAAATGAAAAAAATGAAATGAAAAGATAAAAAAAATTAGAAATAAGGAAAATGAAAAAAGAAAAAAAGGAGAGAAATAAAGAAAAAGGAGAGAAAAGGAAAAATAAAAGAAAGAAAAAAAAATAATAGAAAAGGAATGAGGGGGACATTCGACGGGGATTCTCTTTCGCTTACTCTCTCGCTACACTTTCTCTCTCTATCGGACTCTCTCTGGCTAGAGACGCTCTCTGAGGAGAAACTCTCTTTGGCTGGAGACGCTCTCTGAGGAGAAATAGAAAACGGCTTCTCTCTCGGATCATCTCTGTAACTGCTCGATGGAGTTTCCATGGCAGATCTAAAAACCCTAGCCTCAAACAATCCCGGAGGATCCACCATTCCTTGCGAGAGAATCTCCGCCTCACTCGCCGTCCATCGGAGAGAGCTCCCACCTTGTCTCCGGCGGTTCTCTGTCAAACTCCCGGCTTTGCTCCTGCTCAATTCCTGAGATCTCCGGACCCTCTCAAACCCTAGAAGAAGGCAACAGCGGTGGTAACAGGAGCTCGAAGCACAAGGCTCAAATTTGTGCCGAGTTTGGAGGTCTCGACTCTGCTCCGAGAGTAAAGATTCGAAGCCGATCGATCAACATCGACAGCAGCGGCGACGTCAGCTCGGATTCGCGCCGAGTGCAGAGATATCGGCTCGGTTCCGAAGATAGAGATCCGAGGCCGATCGGCGGAGGCATCGTCCGCTGCGTCGGCGGTGGCTTCCGATTGTTTCCTTATTATGTTCTTCCGGTGATTTCGCGCGCAAAAAAAAATGCTCGGCAACGATCTCTCTCTGGATCAGGATTTCGAGCGGACTCTCTCTCGCTCGATCAAGTGCTCACTCAAAGGTTTCTCAGATTTCCGATGGAAACCAGAGAACCAGTCTTTCCCTCTCGATCGCTCCCTCGCGCGTCAGACCTGACTTGCTGGAACGGCCGGTGGAGGAACTCGGAGATGTGCAAGGCGAACGAATGTAACCCAATCTTCGAGCTCATCTCCCGTCCGACGTCGTGAGCCAGGTAGGAACTCTTGACCGACCGCCTTGTTTTGTGTCTTCTTTGTGCCTTGTTTCGGGCTTGCCGGACCGGGCCACCGTTGTCTGGGTCGTGCGAATTTTGGTCTTGTCTATGTGCATGCTGCGCTTGCGAAGTCTTGGGTGTTGATTTTTTTTTTTTGAATCCCGACTCGAGCTCAATCTCGGTGCTCCCCGTTTTTCTTGTGCCTATTTAGTGTTGGATGAAATGCCTACGCTAAACGCACGTTCATGGTCTTTACTGTGCTCGAGGCTTGCTGTCCTTTTGTTTGTACTGAGCATAGACTAGTTGTCCCTACGCCAAGGCTGAACCTAGCAAGTTCATTGTTTGTGAATTTTGATCTAAGTTTGGGTCTTGGATAAGTTTGAAGCTCCCTTTTAGCCGACACCCTCCACATGTTTGGGGAAATGCCTGAGCGAAATATACGCTTTGTTCTTAGTCCTCCATGTGTTTATGGATTCGTGGTTTGTCAGATGAGTTTTGATAGATTCCTACCGCCTCCTTTTGCTTTGTATGTTCTTGTTTTGACGCTTTTGGGCACGTGCGCCGTGTTTCTGCATGACCGGTTCTCAGCTGTCAAAGTTGAAGGCTGGTGGTATTCGTGGCCACGAATGGCAGCCGCGTGGTGGCTAGGCGTGATTTGTATGATGCCTGAATTATTCTGATTAGGCTTAGGTTCCTTTAGTTGCTCGAACCATCAAATGCTTTCGGTCATTAGAGAAGAGTAGGCTTGGCAAAGTCATAAGTGCCTCCATGTTGTACACGTTGAAACTACTACAGATAGACAACGTATTATGGGGGCTTTTTGTACCAACTTCGACATTGAAATTTGCTAGGTTCATGGGTAGGACATATAATAGAATCCGATGAGTTGAGAATGGTTTAACCAATCGGGCTTAGGATACGACTTTAGATTTACATAATATGCTTAGATCCGGTGATTGATGATGTTATTGGATGATTTTCTGTGGTTTGATGATCAAAGATCATGAACTTGAGGTTGATTGAACTTGATTTGCCTTGATCTGCAATTTTGTACACCTGATATGTCACTCTCTGTTTTGGCTGAAACAATGTGCTAGATGAGGTTTTTTGATCTCGAGCCCTTCTAGACATAAAAAAAAAATACACTTCTAGAGCTTCGATTTGATATATCGCACGCCCATAATGGATGTCGTTTGGTCGCTGAAAAACACCTACAAACTCTGTTGATTCTGCAGTAGTCTTAGATTGATTTGCTGTTCTGACTTACTGCGATTTTCTGTTTTAACTGGACTGAGCTGGTAGATGATGTTATTAGGACTTAATGTATTTTGGAGATTTGTAATAGACTTCTCAAGCTTTCCATAGACATATTATATGTGCGATTTGACCATCGTTTGCCCTGCCTAACGCTTCTTGCAAAGATCGAGCACTAATCTGGTGTTGCAGTTGTTCTGCTTTGATGTTCTGTTTTAATCGATCTCTGTTCAGATTTTCTAAGTCAACATCTCATCAAAGTTGATCAGGACATGTAGATCTACAACATATAAAATTTTCATAAAAATATAAGTTCATTTGGCTAGGGTGATCGTCCATGAATAGTCATTGTTCTGCACTGAGAATTTGCTTTTGATGACTGACATACATGAAGTCTCTGATCTTTATAAAATCATACATTGTTCAACCTTGTATGCTTTTTTTTTTCTTTTTCTTTTTTTTCTGATTTCCTGCTGGAGGTTATGTTTAGATTCATGGGTCGGTGCTTCATGATAGTGGAATATTGTGGGATTGAATGGTTGTTTTGGAAAACCCTTTTGATGTGTTTTGGATTCCTAAAGAAATTATAGTCATTTTTAGGCTCCATAGGACCAATAGATATATCAAATTGTTACGGATTGTGTCTATTCTTTGTGTGCTTGCTGTTCATATGTCCTGGTGTGTGGAATTGTTTAGTTGTGTCATTGATGTGTTGTTCGCTGTTCATGCATGCATTTGCTGTGTTAACTGATGTTGAAGATGTACATAATATTAGTCCTCTAAGCTGCTGGACGTGAGAAGTTCTGATATGAATGACTTGAGACTGATGTTATGTAGTTCTTGAGGTGCATAAATATGCATGGTGAGATGGGCATGTATGGATATGGATTGCTCATCAAATTGTCATCGTTTCCAGCTTTGAATATAGTAAGAGTGTTTGCTAGCCACTTTGTTCTCATGGGGAGTGCGAGGATTTCAATGTCATTTTGGTAGTGCTCTAGTTGTGTGAATACATAAAGAGATGCCGCATTGATGTTACATTTGTTTTCCATTAAATTGGGGCAATTCAAGGCTTGAAACATATAAGAAATGATAATATTCCATGTTGCCCTGTTCTATGGTAGACTGACTAGTTCATATTCTAGTATTTTTGGAAATTCATGTGTTGATATTATGATAGTGTCTCTATGAGATTTATTTGGGATATCACCTAGAATTTGATCTAGAGACTTTGTGACTTTAGTCACTCTTTTTGAACACAAAAGATGTCTTGCTTTTGATTGTTTTGATACGTGATGATTGTTTCTTTCATTTGTATGCATCTAGTCATCCAGATTTCTTTGATTAGGTTTAGATTAGGGCCCCAAAAATGGACATTCGCGTGAAGATGGTGGAGGTCGATGTCCATTCCGACCGTTATCATGTAATATTCATTTTCCCAACATATGTCTCGGGTTCCATGGTATAAAACACGACGAGTTGCGGGTTTCCTTTCTTTCCCAATTGTTTTCTCTTTTATATTTTTAGAATTGCATGATAGATTTACTGTTTTTCTTGATTGTTTACTTCATGTCTTGTACTTTCAATTTCATTGATTGTTTTTCTTTCATTTTTTTAGAAATTAGAATGGGATGAAAGTAATCCACCACGCATGATCACTTAGTATAGAATTGATGATCCTGAATGTAAAAAAAACGCATGGATATGTTAGGAGCACAACGTACTATTTAGGTACCGAAATGGCGTTAATAGAAATATTAGTGTAACTCAAGTCCTCGAACTTAGATATTTGGTTGCGTAGGAATCGAGGGAACTCTCCCGACCCTCGATTGGGTTTTCTAGTCAACCCCCAAAAATGAGGCTAGTGGCGACTCCCGTCTATTTTTAGATTGTTATAAATAACTAGATCGCATAAATAAACCCGTTGTCGCACAGGGTACAAGCTTGGGAGAGGTCGCGATCTCGTGATCAAGTACCCCTAAACCCGTCCTTTCCCACCTTTAACTTCGAGGGCGGCGAGATCGGGTCGCGACAATTTCCAATGTCAAAATTAGCTTCTCCAAAATAGACATGATAATCATTTAGAGGTGTTGGTCTTCTTTGTCACTATGATCTTCGCACAGGCATTTCCGGAGCCCTATCATTCATCTGGGGAATTTCATTTGTAGTAGGAGGATTTATCGACATATTTCTAGTATTTGCTTCTTGCTGAATTTCTACTCTGCAAGGCTCTTGCATAAAATCATCATGTAAGATAGGTAATGGAATAGAGACCATTTTGTTTGGTTTTTTCCTTTCGAAAGATTGAGAATAACTCTTTTTAGCAACATCTAATTTCAGGAATTTGATAGTTTGAGATTCAATGATTCTAGTGCTGTGAGTAGGACAATAGAACCTATACTCTTTAGAATGATCAGGGCATCCAATAAAGGACAACCCCAAACTTGAAAATGATTCAAGCTTGGTTTCTTCCCTATCCATAATTCAAAAGGTGTTTTCAACACCGATTTACTAGGTACACGATTCGATATATAAGTTGCTATTTTAGTTGTATTACCCATAAGTATTTAAGCAAATTAGAATTGTCCATCATACTTCGTTTCATCTCCATGAGTGTACGATTGCACCATTCAGCTACACCATTTTGTTTTTTTCTGGTAAAAGGTAAGAAAAAAAAAAATATATATATATATATATATACTAGAAAATTATTCACATAAATAACTAATCAATCAAGAAGAATCAGATTATATATAACCGTAAAACACCGAGATCAATAAACACAATGGAATTAAAATGTACTTATTTGAGTCATTGCTTCACTTGAAGAAAAGTAGATTAATTTGATAATTAGTGATCTATTGGAAACTAAATCTTCATCTCTATAACCTATTTCAATATAGCAGTTTTCAATGAAATTAAAGCAACTGATAGGCCCTTTTATAAGCTAGAGAGGAAACCTAATAAATCCTAATTAAGAGCGTGTCAATTGGATCATTCCCATTACGGACTTCAATTAAACACAATTGTCTATACTTTACTGCTCAACTAGACCCGTTATCTATATTGTCCGTGCTTCCGCGTTGTGTCCGACACATGTCGGATCGTGTTGGACACGTCGACACGCTTGGACACGGTCGGACACGTGGTCAATGCGTGTTGGATTTTCCGACACGCGGTCAACTTTTGCTTGACACGTTTGGACTCGCGTGTCCGGAAGACGGTGGAGGTGAGGGCGAGGGAACATAGAGGCCGCACCAACGGCGAGCCCGCGACGGCGAGTAGACCCAATCCTCCTCAAGCAAAAGTCCCTCGAGGTGAAAGTATATCCCCACCACTTCTTCCGGCTTCCACTTCTTCAACTCATCTTCCAAGCGGCAGTGCTTCTCCTTCTCAGTCACTGTGGTGGTGGTGGTGGTGGTGGTGGTGGTGGTGGTGGTGTGGCGCTCCTTCTTGCCTCACCCCCAAACCCGCAGCCCGGCCGAATTAGAGAGAGAAAGTAGTGAGAGAAAGCCTCTAAGTGCTTGTGTCGTGTGTGGGTCTCTGTCCGCGTCCTTGTGGACGTCAAAACTCCCTTCAATCGGAGGAGGAGAAGAAGAGGAGAGGAAGGAAGGAGGGTCGTGCGGCAAGGAGGAGGAGAAGAAGAGGCGTGCTAGGGTTTTGACCCTTTTGACAAGGGAACTAAAAGGAGGAGGAAGTGACCGGCTGATGGCCTGTCAGGAAAGAAAAGGCAAAAAGATTTGGGGGGAAGATTTGGAGGGTGGGGGAAAGATACGGGAGGAGTTTTTTTGGAGGAACTTTCAGATACTTTTTATTTTCAATTTTGGGAGGTGGGGTTAAGGGTGGTAAAATTAAAAAGTAATTTCGAATAATAAAGTACCAAATGTTGAATGATGTGTATAAATTCATTTAGGTTCTTTTTTTGAAATTATTTATTTATTTATAAATTTGAATCAAATTAATTAAAATAAAAATATTTATTTAATATTTAACGTGTCGGAATGTGTCGAAATTCTCTATTTTTTTGAGAAATGACGTGTCGCGTGTCGTGTCGTGTCGTGTCGCGTGTCCATGTCGCCGTGTCCGTGCTACCTAGCCCGTTATCAATAAATGCCAATACCTAATTCAATCATATCACTGTAGATTTCAACAAATATTGAAATATCCATTAATCCGATTATTTAAAATAGAAAATTAATTAATTAATGTAAACCCATATTATAGAAAATTTCCAATAGAACCACGTGTCAATGGCTTCATATGGGACTGGGTCGAGTGTAGTTCGGATAACCTGCCTCAGGTTTGTAAGTAGAGCGAACATTTTATTTTTCACCACTATCATCATACTCAAAACTTCTATCTGAGATCAGTTGCGTTTTTTTCAAAGATCTCAGAGGCTATGGACTCTATGGCAAACTCCCAGATTTTAGTGAAATGGAACTCTAGAAAAAATGTCGGTCAGTCGGAGAATTTAGTAGTTGCTTTCTCTTCTAACAATCTCACTCTGAGGCATCCTTCATTTTTCCCCTCTTGGCTCTGAGGTTGCCAGAGATTTGCACAATACCAGCTTCCGCAAGTCCATTCCTGAATTCCTTGGCAAGTTGCCCAACTTGAAAGAACTGTAAGTTCTTGAATTTTCCTCTCGAGTTAACCATGTGTGCAATCTCATTGACGTTGAACTATATTGCTTTCTCCAACAAGGGACCTGTCCAACAATATTTCAGCGGAACCATCCCAGCGTCAATATCGGGCAACGCCAAAATTAATCCAGCTTAAGCGAAACGAATTTTACTCGCATATGCACGTATGGCATATGCTTACCCGAATGAGTTGCTTTCTATTTGGTACTTATTATGTTCATCATTACCTTTTATGCTGACTAATCATTGGCATGGACGACATGCTGATTCGCGCTTGAAATTGTTATCTTAAAGCGTGTCGGGAAACCGAGGCTCTGCAGCTCCGGCAATTCGTGTTCCACAACGGGTAGCGCCTCGTCCTCGTCTGATGCTGGCTCGGGCAACTCAGCCTCTTCACGAAGTAGCGAAAAGAGTAATGGCAAGGTGAAAATCATAGTGGGAATTGCAGCTGCCGCTTTCTGTGCTCTTTGGGTTGTGGTGGGACTCATTGTCATTATGCACTACAGGCAGAGGTCACAAGCTGCTGGTGTAGCGGGTTTGTGATCAAATCAAATTAAAACTTTGGTTGAGCTCATTATAGGATTAACAATAAGGAGTTTCGTTTCCTTACACAACTTTTCCTTTTTCGTCATAACAATAGAGCCATCCGTAAGCCCGAGCCCACGAAATACCCCGGTAATCCCTTAGGCCAAGATGAGACATGAGCAAGAACAGATTACATGGACCTTACAGGGAATTGTTCGCACTGATGGTGTGGGAAATCGAACCCGGGTTAGCAAACTGTTCCACGGACACGTGCCTTTTCCTTAGCCACCTAAACTTCGCCGGCGAGAACATATCTATTTTCCGTGCGGTCCTTAAAACTTATTGGTAGCGTGATCATGAAAAATGAAATGCTGGGAAACAAAGAGGCATAGCAAACAATACAGCAGCAGAGGGCATGATGGCACAGGGAGAAGAAGCGATTGGGATGGTGGGGACGGGTCAAGTGGGAAGTGACGGAACATGGACCGGACAATCGTCAGGCATCACCAGCAGACCGAGATCATCTCCCTTTGAACCCTTGAAAACCTCTTCTTCTTCTTCTTTTCTTTTGGGGGTTCCTTTTGTTGCTGTGATTCTCTTTTGCTTTTTTGGTTTGATGTGAGAAGAATGGTTCTTTTTTCACAAAGAAATGGTGATTTTATGTGGCAATTCGAACTATTACAGAAGACAAATAGGAGGCTTAAGACATGGCCCAGCTATTGCATGCTCCTCACTCATATGAACTTAATAAATGTTGGCCGTTAGATTCAATGAAGACTACATGGAACCCACATGATCTATGTGGCTGCCGTGATCAAATGTTTTAAAAACATAAGACTTATTAAATGCCTAGATATCTCTGCAACACGAATGTAGACCTTTTGAATCAGAAAAGTTCTATATAATAATGACTACAGTTATTGGCTGCTAGCAACTTCTGATGAGTAGGTTATTTACATTTTGTTGACTCAGATAAGAAAAAAAAAGTACACATCTTATCCCTAACCTCTCCCCTTCCACTCTAATTGGAAAAATATGAACGTTGATTGGGCCAACACAGTAGCCACTTGATGGGCTGGGTCTGCCTCGTTGGGCCTAAAGCATCGTTAAAGAAGAAGAAGAAGAAAAGTCAATAAAAAGGAAAGAAAAAAATTGCTGAACTTTCTTGAGAGTGAAGAGGGAGTTCGCACAAAAAGAAAAGAGGGAGAGGGATGGCAAGCTCAGAGGAGAAGACGCAATTCAGATTTGGCGGTGAAATCTTGTCAAAATCAACTTAAGTTTTAGTATGTTGTCCGTGAGTTTAAGATCTACAAGTTAATCGGTTTTGCTTGTTTAAGTCCTTCTCTAAATTGTCTCTCAATTTATTCGGTAGTGGTTAGAGTCTTCTTGCTCCTTTTTTAATCTATCTTTGTGGTCTAAGGGTACATTTGGTTTAATTTTTGTCTTTCAACCTCCAAAATCCCTTGAGGAAATGTTTGGATGTTTGGCAAGTTTTTGAAATAGTTTTCGGCCAACTATTAGCTTTGGAAATGATGAAAGCCCAAGACAAGTAGGGACTAACCTTTTGAAGTAGCATTTGTGGAATGCTAAAATTAGGATTAAAAAAAATTTCTTCCAAAAATATCCTCATAAATTCTTCAATTTTTTGGTTTTGCCCCTTGTTGCTATTAGTTATCTTCTTTGCGAGCGCAGCCAATGAGAACCAACAAGGTTAGATTTGGCCGACGAAGGGTCAGTGAGAGGCTACTGAGGTCATGCGACCCATGTGATGGCTACCTTGGGTCACGTACCTTGATGAGGGCCGCTTGAGGTCACTCGACCCAGGCGATGGTCACTCGAGTCATGCGACCTGAGGCCTTATCACCTGGGGTCTTGTGACTCTCATTAGGGTTGTCTAAGGTTGTGCGACCTTGACTGCTAGCCAAAGTCCTTTGTAAAAAAAAAAAAATCATCAAATATTATTTCACCCAAAGTTGCTTTGTAAAGGAGTTTTGACCAAATGAAATTTGCATTCTCAAAAAGTTTTGGCTTTTAGCATTAGCACTGCATCAAAGGCCCACGTAAAATTCACCTTTACCAAAAAAAAAAAAAGGCCCACGTAAAATTCGTGATTGTTGTTTTTCTGCTCCATCTTTAAGTTTCAGCACTACTTTTATTAGTTTGGGATTATTGATCCTTCACACGTTTAAGTTCTCAATGAATTTTTGTCGTCTCTCCCCAAGAAAGTTGTATTAGAGCCAGCATTTAATGGAAGAAACTAGTGGCACCATGCTTATGTTAAATGCCTCAAATTAATCTATTTGCAAGCCTCGGACTAAGGACATATTGTACGGTAAAGACTTGTATGACACTATAAATGGATATGAGGCTAAAGGAGAGGAGGAAGATAAAAAAATGGGAGCGAATGAATTGAAAAATGGTTGGCTTTATTCAACAATGAATTGTCATTTTTCATCATGTTGCTCACAAAACAAATGTTGAAACATTGTGGAAGAAATTATAAGATGTTTATGAGAGAAAGACCTCACAAAACAAATTATTTTTAGTTAACGCTTGAGTCAATTTCAAATTGTTGTAAAGTAGTTGACAAATTTGGAAATTGATCTCAGTGATGAGTTGTAGACATGTTTATTACTTGTTACTCTCCTTGACAATTGGGATACATTCATTGTGGCATTAAGTAACTCTGCTTCTTATAGTGTGCTTTTTATGAGCATGAATAAAGAAAGCTTGTTAGATTAAGAAATAAGGAGAAAATGTATAAATTATACTTCTCACTCGGAGGCTTTGGTCAAAGAAAACAAGGGAGAAATCAATCAAGAAACTTCCAAAATTATAATAAAAGAGGCAAGTCAAGAGGAATATCCAAATTAAGGCTAAGGAGGAATTTGAAGTGCTACAATTACAGTAGGATTAGAGATCATATTAAAGAATGCAGGTTCACAGAGAGAGATAAATCCCAAGATAGGATTAGAGATAGAAAAAACAAAAAAGAGATGCAAGATACAATGGCAATTGCATCTAATGTCGATATTGTGTTCATTAGTCATGGTGCTTGTGTGAACCTTATATGTCGAGACTTTAGTTGGGTTGTTGATTCCACAGCCTCAATTTAGTCACCTCACAATGTGACGACTTCACATCCTATCATAGTGATGATTTCGGTTGTATCAAAATGGGCAATCGTGGTGTTTTTAAGATTATCGAATGAGATATGTTCATTTGGTATCCCATGTTGGATGTAAAGATCACATTGATGTGTAATGTTGTTGGATCCAAGAGAAACTAGAGAAGAAGCAATGAGTTTAATGTGATCATTAAAATCTTGGCCATGGTAATATTTGATTTTTGTAGAGATAAAGTGGGCACCGTGGAGCTTCCCTTATGAGGCAAAGGGGGAGATTTGATGGGTTGGGACTGCCTCATGAGGCTTAGCATTCTTTTAAGATTAAAAGAAAAAAAAAGTAAAAAAGAAAAATAGGACTGAACGTTCTTGATACTGAAGAGAGAGAAAGGAGCATTCACACAAAAAAAAAGAAAAAAAAAAGAGAGGGGGGGGGGAAGAGACAATAGTGGAGAAGAGACAATTTGGATTTGACGGTGAATTTTTTTTCAAAATTAGTTAAGATTTTAGTATGTTGTCCGTGAGGTCAGGATCTACAAGTTGATCAGTCTTGTTTGTTGAAATCATTCTCCAAATTGTCTCTTAGTTTCTTCGATAGTGTTTAGAGTTTTCTTGGACAAAGTACACCCCAAGTATCAAAATTTGGCACGGAGAGACACTTAAGTGCCAAAACTTTGAAAATGTACATTTAAGTGCCACTTTTCAAAAAAAGTGAGACACTTAAGTGCTATCTCCGGCGAACCCTACCAGAAATCCTACGTGGTAATTTTTTATTATTTTTTCGCGTTTATGTGGCTCATTGGAATGCTGACTCAACAAATAAAGCCAAAAACGACGTCGTTTTTAAGTGGATTCAAATGTTAATATAAAAATTAATTTAATTAAATTATAAAAATGAATTATTATTATTTTAATTTAAAAAAAAAAAAAAAAAAAAAAAAAAAAGGTGGGAAGAGGAGGCGGTGGCTGAGGGCTAAGCCCTCACCGCTGTCGCCTCCCACCGTCGCCGGAAGGGCCGGCGACGATGGGGGAGGGTCGGCCGGGGTCGCCGACCCTCGCCCGACCGACGCCGAGGGCCGCGAGCCCTCGCCGAGATCTGGGGCGAGAGCCGCAAGCCCTCACCGCCTCCCCACCATCATCGGGAAGGGCCGGTGACGGAGGGGGAGGGTCGGCCGAGGTCGCCAACCCCGGCTGACCAATGGCGAGGGCCCGCGAGCCCTCACCGGATCTAGGCGAGGGCCACAAGTCCTTGTCAAGATTTGGGGCGAGTTTCGTGGCCCTGCGCCCGGATCCGGCGAGGGCTCGCAAGCCCTCGCTGCCTCCCCACCACTGCTAGGAAGGGCCGGCGACGAAGGGGGGAAGGTTGGCCGGGGAGGCGGTAGGGGCGAGGGCTTAGCCGTCTCCTTCCCCTCCCTTTTTTTAATTATTATTTATTTTTAAATATTTGAATTTGAATTTTTAAATGTTTTAAATAAATTTAGTTTTAAATTTAATTTAATTAATTTTTATAGTAATTATTTACACATCAGAGACAAAACGAGGTCGTTTTTGTATTTTCTCGCCACATCGGTGTGCAAAATGACGCTGTTTTGCACTCATCTTGCCGAAAAATTACCACGTCAGCAATTTGGCCGGATTTTAGCCGGAGTGGCACTTAAGTGATCCATTTTGCCCCGATTTTGGCACTTAAGTGTACCTTTTCAAAATTTTGGCACTTAAATATCCCTCCATGTCAAGTTTTGGCACTTGAGGTGTACTTTGTCTGAGTTTTCTTGCTTTTTGTTATTCCATTTTTATGGTGATGATATATATTACTTTTTTGTCGATGTGTTAAGTCTCTAATTGTGTGACTAGAGATGAATTTTTATGTATTCTACAACTCTAGATGAATTATGGAAGTTTTTTAACAACCTCATAATTCTTCCCACATTGGGTTTTCAATGCCTCTTGAAGGCGACCCTTGCATATTTTTGCAAAGACAACTAGCAAAGTCACAAAATTCACTCATTAAGGATGACGAGTAGCATATTCATTTGGGGAGAGTGGCTATGCTGGTGAAGGGTGGCAGTTAGGGTGTGTTTGGGAACTCCTTTGGAAGGGGCTTTGAGGGGCTAAAGGCCTTTGGGCCAAAATGGAGGTGTTTGGGAACCACTTTCCAAGGTGCTTTAGGGAGATGCTGGCAGGACCTGCCTTGGGCTTTGAGCATTTTCGAAATGCATGTATTACCGTTTATGAATTACTGTTCATCTTCTTCTCCGGCAGCGTAGAGGAGCTTGAGAGGCCGGCGAGGTTACCGCTGAGGTCGGCGAGGTCGCGGCCACCGTCATCGGCCAGTCGTGCGACCCCGGCGAGTCGCGGCGACCGCCCGCGAGTCGCGTCGCCGCGACCTCCAGCGACCTAGATTTGGGTCGCCGCGACCTCTGGCGGACCAAGATCTGGGTCGGGCGACCCTCGCCGGAGGTCGCCCGACCTTGAGGCCGCCGGCAGCCGCTTGCTTCACCGGCAAACTTTTTTATTTTTTTTGATAAATTTTTTTTATTAATCACTAAAGTTGTTTGTAAATGTAATTTCCCCAAACACCATTTTACTCAAAGATACTTACAAAGGGCTTTCAAAGTACAATTTACCAAACACAGTTTACATTTTGAAAAACACATTTAACTCAAAGATCTTTGCATTTTTCTAAAAACCTTCCCCAAAGCAGTTCTCAAACGCACCCTTATTATGATGACGATGGTGGTGGCCGTGATAGAAATGTACAGATGAGAGAATAGAAAGATACTTACAAGGTTAGGGTTTTTTTTTCCGGTTAAAATTGATAGGTAATCTAATTTGCATGTGGTCGATTGGAAAAGATGACCAGCACCTGACCTAAGTGGTTAGCAGTCAATGGTCACTGCTGGGGCACCAACCAAAAAACTTGCTCTTTTATGACTTTCGCGGTAGTCTTTTTTCAAAAATATTCTCGAGTCACTCACTAAACAGAGTAAATAAAAATTATTTGATCTTCAAAGTATAGAAAATTACAATATTTCTTTATCTGATTACTATATATCTATCTCGGGCACTTTGTCAACATAATCCTTCTCACATATAATATTTTAATCTCTTGCTTAAAATAAAATAATAAAAAAGGCAAGCCAAAAGCCGTACTTAGTGGGAAACGCACCGCCGGCAGACAACTACCCAACAAGCAGCCGTCCTCCTACCTTCTAGGTTTGGCTCTTTAAACATAGCTTAAGCTCCTCTGTCGGATAAAAAGAAAGAAAGAAAGACTCGGATTCAAGCTACGTACATTTCATAAACATATTCAATTTAATGGACGATCATCATGCTGGGCAGGTCTTCTTCTAATCATTCAGTAACATGAGCGACCAAATGATTTCTGTAAAAGCAGTATTCCATGATCAACTGGTAAATTTTCTAAATTCTAAAGCGCTCGGTGTTGAGGGTTTTTTAATGTTTGAAAATATAAAACTAATTTTCTTTTCGCAATGATATTACTTTAACTAAATGCGATTAACTTTCTTCCCTTCGCCATGTGAGATCCTTTTCTTGTAGGACACTCTCCAAGTCAATGAATGGTATTTTATTCACGAGTATCTTCAAGAAGGTTTGCTAAGCGACTTTCTTATCGTGGTACGTGCATTGAATACTTTAAAATATGAGATGTTCCACGTTAAATATATTTAACAAGTATAACAAAAGCATCGGCCAGTGACAGTCCTAAGATTAAGCTGATATCGAAGCCACAAGCTCTGGCCTCTCCTAAAATTTTTAACTGGTCGAATTTGCATGTGTTGCTTCCTGTGTTGTGTCTTGATTTCTTCCTTTTGGGAAATCATTTGACGAGTGTATTTCATGTAGTGAGTTGTATTCCGATTCTCAGATATAGTGAGATTCACGTGTGATTCACATGAAACCTATTGTCTTTTACAGTCAAAATACAGTTTATACATACATATGTATATATACATACATGCTTCAGGCTTTTCTCTAACCTACTCCTTGTCTACTCAAAATGAAGTTTACACTAGTCGATAGTCATCATCAATAGCAACTACGAAGTTGGACTCGATTCACTTCATACGAGCAAGTCTAGCAAAAGGCTTGTCAAGCTATTGATTCTCCCCCCATCAGCATCATGGAGACCAGGGAAATTGAATCCGTTTCTTTCTGATATTCGTAAGGATGGGACTTCATTGGTATTTGCCTCGAATTTAGGCTCTCGAGATCTTCGTACTCGGCTTCAAAAAGTAGGTAGGCGTCTCCGCAACGAAAATCACTTGATTAAGCCTGCTTTATCGGAAGCACTTATTGTAAACAATATGTACAAATTATTTTCATGAATTGCCATCATGTTGTTCCGTCTAACCCAATCGATCCAGCTTGCCGGAAATGCGAACGGATACATGGTTTTGCCTTTAAGAAAACATTGTTTTTGCTCGCTTTCCATGCCATATCTAACACAAATCAGTCGAAATGCCATATCTAACACAAATTAGTCGAATTGTAGGGTCACTAGAACACAAGTGTTGATTGACAGTGATAGCTGATTAGGCCAGACAATGGAAAGAACTCAACTTTGCGGAAACGAAAGCTCATAATTCCGTTATGATCACGCTATCAATATACATCACCCGTCTTTAGGTGCACGAACTAGGGGACTAAGATGACTCAAAAAACCAGTCAAATCAAAGGATGCCCAAAACTCTAAGCTAAAGATAGAAACTGATGATGCGTGCAATTGTTTAGAGAAAATCAACGACCCAGAGAAACAATTTTTTTTCCCATATGATCGCTTGTATTGTCTAGAAGAATCAACCAACGAAAAAATAATTTTCGTTCATCTAATTTTATAAATAATACAAGCGATCACTTTTAGGAAGAATATTTCACAAATCGTCGATTTTCCGCGAAACAAATGACCCCTAAACAAAATGAAAATCTTATTTTAATGTTCGAGGAGCTACAGATTCCCCGACGAGAAGGAGTCGAGGAAGTTGACCCAATTATCGTCCTCGTCTTCTTCTTCGTCCTCCCTGCCGGCTTCATGGCTCCATGGAAGCTGATAGCACTTGTCGATCTCGTCGTTCCTCGCAAATCGCCCTCGGATGCGCGGCCGGCTGTCCGCTAGGGTTTTCCTGCAAGCATACTGATTGCCAAAGAGGGATAAACTAAACTTGCCATTGTTATGCTGCATTTAATTACTTTTAAGTGTTCGAGATATCTAATGCTCAATGAAATCAATCAAATCACGTTAAAATAAAAATAAAAAGGAAAGCCAACATGGGTTCGTCCCGTCTTTTCTAGTAGGCCCAGGAATGCTATCATGTAGGCATCCTAAACAGTTCAAAGACTTTCCATCACATTTTCTTCTCACATTTCTCAGTACATGATTCAGAAATGATATCGATCATTACTTTGAAATCTTATTATATTCATCGCACAATGCAACACTAAAAGATTCGATGCAGCAATAAGCGACATCAACTTCGCCATTGCCATTATATCTTTAGTCAAGAGAACAAAAGATTATCAAAATGAAACCGTGGACTTTAAAAAAAAAGAGCTAGAGACCTTGATCTTCTTGTTGAAGTTTCTCTGGTTCCTCTTGCTCCTGTATCGCTCGATCCGCTCCTTCTTCTCCGCCGGGCTGTATCGGCACGCTCTGCTCATCCCTTCAATGATCATGTTGCTCTCGCTCATTAATGGGCTCTCTGACCTCTGCTTGTGTTGCAGCCCATTAACTCTCTGTCCCCACCAACCACGAAGAGATAAATGAACGCAACAGTAAATCTTTGAAACCAGAAGAAAACGGGATGAATTAAGAAACGGTATCATTAGATTCACCAAAGATACTTAGGGTCAATAGATGTCCGTCTTCCAATTGAGACACAATGAAAGTTGGATTTTGTTAACAAGTGAGTAGGTTGCGGATATCTAAATAAAGAATGTTTATCATTTTTAATACGCCGCACTCCTCACGTCATGCGACATCGATACATTGAAAATAAGAAAATCTTCTTACAAGATATGATCAAAAGTGTCTTGCAAGAACTCGTTAATAAGGCCATAAAGGATGTAAAATTTGACTTGAGATGAAGACAATTAATCTGTAAAGCGACAGGACAAATTTAAATTTTATAACGCTGGACGAATATGTATGCTGTATTTGTCCAAAGGAACGGAGTCGTCGACCCATTCGATGACGGGTCCACTGAAAGGACAGGCCGCGCGCTTAATCAAATGCGTACTCAACGCCTTACCTGCAGATCGCCCGTGCTGTAGACTCGCCTCACCGGACTCGTTTCCGACTCAGCCAACTCGAGGGCGCTCATGGCGAGCGGACTGTAATGATAGTAACCCCCGTCATTCCTCTGCTGCAGCGAGACGCTGCTGATGCTCCTCTGGAACATGCTCGGCCCCGACTGAGTCTCGGCGCTCGGGAACGAGCTCGGCGAGCTGTAACAGCTGCTGCCGCCGCTGATGCTGCTGCTGCTGTGCGAGACGTCCGGGTAGTGGCTCAGCGGCTTCACCAGGTCGAACTCGGCGACCGCGGCCAGCGGATCGGGGTTCGGGATGGTCAAGAGAGGGAGGGGGAGCGGCGGGAAAGACGACGTGCCCGCCGCGTCGGACGTCGAGTAGGGGCATTGGGCGTCGGCGTGCGGGTACGTGCCGCTGTACATGGCGCGACGTCGTTTTGCGGCCGAGCGCTCTTGGATTATCTCGATGGATTGAAGATAGCAGGTGATGGGAGAGACCGAAAGAGTTCGAATGCGGAAAGAGCAACGGAGGGCTAACTTATATACAGGGGACTTCGAGATTTCGAAGCGGGTGACGTGGACGATGACGTCATGTGACCGGGGAGGAGCGTTGACCTGATTTCGCATCGCTATCTTGCTTTTGGTGTGGGAGCGGATCGGATGGCCCGCAGTCCATGTGATTGGGACCCTCCACTCCACTCCACTCCACCACTGCCCCCCGACGCCCGCCACGTGTCGATTGACATGGAACATCCTACGATGACTAGGATGCTGCGTACCTCCGATGATTAAGGTCTCGTCGTATGATATAGTGGCGGGTTATTGTCGTGTTTAGAGAAGGTGAGGGCTTGATCCCATCATTCGATACCATCTTTTGTCGCCATTTCGCACAGCGTCGGTTGCGTCCAAATTAGTACAATAACAAAATACCCCTCTCTCTCTCAACATTATCGCTCGCATCTCCAGTTATTATCATCAACGTCGCATCGTCACTCCTTCAAGGGTGGAGACACGGAGAAAACATCTAGAAAGAAATTGATGATAATTGCAGCGAGAGCATCGACCATCGGTGTTGTCAAATGGCGAAGGAGACAGGCAATAAGGAGGAGTGAGGCTAGGGTTTTGTTTCCAGAATGAGATGAATGATGAGCAAGCTTACATCCGACAGCCTAAATAAATGCTAAGGTTCTGCTAGTATGATGATTTTTTGGCTACTGTTTTTGTGAGCCACATAGTTTTTAAGTAGTGAACACCACAACGATTTTTAATTATTTACTATTTATTTTTTGACCCAAAACAGATATGAATAGTCACATAAGCATTTCTTTGAGTGCTAAAAAGTCATGGAAACTATCAATGGAATCACAATAGGGTGATCTTTTTTCATACTAATGTTCCATTTGTTTTGCAAAACGTGGGTAATTTAAAAATATTTTCCTAAAATATCACTTATATGACTTACAAAAATGAATAATAGATAAAAATTATTTTGATAATTTAATTAATTATTTTACGGAAAATATAAACTATCACTTTAAAGTAAAAACTTTGTAAATTATTCAGGTTCATAAAACAAATGAAGCCTTGAGTGTTATGGTGTTCTGAATCTTATTTTCTAAAAAGTGCCAACTGGCATGCAATGATTGATCATGCTGAACGAGAACATCCATCATGTGTCAAAAGTAATTAATATCTTTCTATATATTTAGCTGTTAGCAACACAATGTGCTCAAACGATCGATTTTTATTTTTATTTTATTTTTTTTAGGTGCAACAAGCCACTAGATTACCATAAAGTGGTGGAATAACCAATAAATATTAATGTGAAAATGCACCAAAGAGCTTAGTCCACTACCTCGGTTCCTATGGAGATGTCACATATAGCCTAGAGAACACCATGAACTCGATTAAACTAATCTGGTTTATCTCATTGAAAGGTGACGATTACAAATGATCGAAAATCTTGATGTCACATATAGCCTAGACAACACCATGAACTCAAATAATTACACTTCGCTTTTCATGCATAATAGGAACTACGGAATTGTAAGACACCAACGTAGAAGAGAAGGGGGAGGAAGTATTTTGTGGACCATTTTTCGTGCATCTATGATAATGAACAAGATGATTGGAATTTAAGGGTAGGGCATGCAAGCTAGTAGATTAAATCCCTCGATAGTTAGCTCAACCGTGACTGAATGCACCAATGACAAAGTAATTAAAATTATGATGGCTAGTTTGTTCGATTTTCCTAGTACAATAGTCTTTGGGTTGCTTTGAGAGTAATATCATATTATGAGTGACAAATTTTTGAAAGAGATGACTCAACATAAATTTCTAATTATTTATATTTTTTGTCTAAAATAAATTGTCAATTTCACAATGAATTAAAAACGGTTATATAAGTATTTCTTTTTCGGATATCACCTTTAGACAAGTGTAGGGGCAAGCGAAATTTAACTTTACGTTTTGTTCGGATTATGCTCGTGCACGCCACACTAACATCTTTTTTCTTGTTATAATCAAGCTGAACAAAAATAAAGCACCCGTTAATAAATTGAAGCTTTCTAAATAACGCCAGACAAGAGAAAACATGAAAAATAAACATTTCGAAATACTTTTCACCAACAAATCCATGGAATGATACCATAATCAAGTGACCACCTTCCAGGCTTAATATAATTCGATTTACATGCTTCATTTCATTTCCCTCTTTTTTTTTGCTTTTTTCCTTCTTTTTCTTCGTACAACGACGGTCACTTGGTTTGTTTCTGATTTCATGGCAATGAGACGGAAGGCCCCATAAAATATTCGTGAACAGTAGACCTGACTTGATGAGTACTGGTGAACCAATTGGGCAAGTTTCGCTAGCACGCACAATAGTCAAAGATGAAGTAACAAGACATGGGCACTTTTTCAACGTGGTCCTCTGTATTTCTTTTTCTTTTCTCTTTCTCTCCCTCTCTCTTTTTCTTTTGCAAAATTTCCTCTGCCGAAAGAATTATTGCCACAAAGATACCGAATCATGCCCAACTTGCATTCGACACAACTATATGAAAAAAAAAAAAAAAAAGCCCCACCACTTACTCAAATTTGTGTGTGTGTGTGAGAGAGAGAGAGAGAGAGGGAGTTAAAGATATGTTGCTTGATGCAATGCCCATGTGAAGAGCATATGTATTTTCCAATCATTTGTGTAAACAAAGAACAATATTAGTAAACCTAATCATGACCCTATATAATGACTTGGTTTATCCCTATGGAGGAAGGTCCAATAAGCAAATGTGTAGGCTCTTTCTAAAATTTGAAATCATGATCGATGCGAGAAAACTCCTTGAATTTTAACTTAAAAGATGGGTAAGACTTATGAAACTTTACTTTTCGAAAGATCGAGATATTCATTGTATAGATTTGGCCCTTGTCAGAAGTAACTCATGATATTGCACGATTCCATATTGATCTAAACAATTTGATTGCACTTATCAAATAAGATTTAAAATTAAATCGCACCAATCAAGAAGGTTACGATTCAATCGCATTATGCACGTAAATTTTAGGGCTTTCGATTCGCTTATTGTCGAAAACTAACGGGTCGCGTCTCATATAAATGAGTCCCGACCGATCTAATACTGCCAGCGACCCTTTGATGACGAAAATCGCACGACAGAAGTGTTCCACACGGAATATTATTGACTTTCTCTGAGCAATTGCTCTTGGTGGATCATATCTGAAAGGGACTAGCTACATAGCTAGTACGAGCGATACAGAAGGGGACTAACGAAATGAATGCTTGCCTGCCTCCAATCTCTTTCATGATAATGAGCTTCTTGAACTACTTTTTCTCTGATCTTGACTTGATCGATGTATTGCATGATGCCATTTCAAAGATGAAACCTCCCCAAGAAGAGAAGGGGTGAGGGTGAGGGGACCCCAAGAGCAAAGACGCCTCCCCAAGTGGGTCTCCTAAGAATCGTCCGCATCACTTCAAAAAGAAGAGGATCTCTCGATTACATGAACTACAAATCTCTCTCTCTCTCTCTCTCTCTCTCTCTCTACACGCAGACTCAATCGATGGCGACGAAGACTATGTACACAGAGCAAATGGACTCTCGACGAAGCGCGGACGTTTCGGTCGTCCGTTGGTCAATGGCTTGGGTTGACGGGAGCGAGCCAATGAGTCCCCAGCTCTAAGTTTTCACCTTCTATTCGGTACTTGGACTCGAATCATGGACGCAGATGTGTTCCACAGTGCCGATTTACCCACTTGATGTACCCTTGGTCTCCGGGAGCACTATTTGATGGTGTTCCCTCTCGATAGGATTTACTCCCATACAGTGCATGCAATTATTTTCTGATTGACATAAAGGGGAGGGGATGAACGATTAGTGGAGCAACTTAATTTGAGCCTTATCATAAAGAGCATGATATGCCGTTACTTATGGAGTATCTGGTTTGAACTCGAATTATTCGGTGTATACCCCGCAACCCAAATGTACATGGCAGACGAGCCCGTTGCTGCAGCCACTCACGCGTCAGAATTCAGGAAGTCCTTCTACATGATCGAGATGTAGGTGATACCTCAGGGACAAACTAGCTAGATGTTCATTCATGACATTGCTCAGCGTCCCTTTGTCACTAGACTACAATACTCGTGTGGTACAATACACGTAATTCACTTGATGAGTGGTGGGCGGCAAAAACATGAGTGAGTGCACAGGCATCGGATTGTTGAGATAGACGGAAGATTGCACAAAATAGAAAAGAACACAAAAGCTGTGTATAATCCAAGAAAATGCGCACCAATCTTCGTCTCGAGTGTCAAGATATATGTGCAAGTGTTAGGTAAAATCCTATATTAAGGAATTGATGTGATTTGGGGCAGTTGATATTTTAATTGGGTCATAAAGTAATGTTTTTTTTTTTTTTTGCGATTTACTTTTACTTCACTTTTTGCTTAATCAAAATATTATTATTCACGCGCTTTGACTTTTTTTAGAATATGAAAGAGGTGAAACTTTCATAAAATGTAAATTTTGGCATCTAGATTCGCATTATAATTTTTTCATAGTATTTTGAAATTTAATTAATATCAAAATTTCAATGGGTAAGCAAAAAAAAAGTACCTTTTGCTTTTACTCAAGTTGAACAAATAGGCCCCTAATTTTTTTACTAAAGATAGGTCCAACTAATTATGTTAGATGGGTTTTCATTTGTAATTTGGGCTCTTTCTTGATCTCCAATTACAATTTGGAATTTATTCCAACATTATGCATTTTGCGAAATTTAATTATTCAAAAAGAGATTGTTTTGTTAGCAGCTTCCAGAATTTCTAAAAGGTAAGAAAAGGATGCAATATCATAATTTAAGTCTTGTCTTATTAAAGTGTCGGACGATAATGTGTTTTGCTTTAGTATAAAGGGTGATCTAATTAGTAGGATGACCACATGATATGAACTAGTCTACTTGGAGGATGTTTATTTTGTTGCTGTTATGCAATAGGCATCGCTTTTAGCCTTTGACGTTGCAATTATCGTGTGGTAAAAGCACAAAAAAAGAAGGTGAGGAGTAAGAATTGTTGCTCTATTATTTAGCTATGCTTGGAGCAAAATGAGACTTGAGTGACCTCATTGATTTCGGTGGGAGCTCAACTAATATGGTTTTCATCAAATATGCATCTAAGCACAGCTTAATAGCTAGATTGATAGTTCTGAATCGTTTCCTCTAATGTGTCTTGGTCAATTTTCCTTTGGCGGCCTCGTTTATCTTTTGTTTGATGGTTAGGTTCGTAAGAGAATGGGTAGTCAAAATCATCGAAGGAATGCTGGATGCCGCCCATGTGAAGTTCTGTTTCCTCTAGCAGTGTATGCTATAGTTTTATTTTTTATTTTAAAAATTTTCTCTTTGAGTTTAACCCGTTCGTTGTTTTGGTAAATTTCAATCATGTTCAAATTATAAAAACCTCATTCCAATTCCAAGGTGTTACCAAACGTGGTAATTGACCTTTTGTTTTCCATTCCAATCACCCTAATATTCATTCCAATCCCTCTTAATTCATTTCAATTTCATATAGACTAACTAAGCAACGCATCCCAGGCCACATTTTCCAACATCCATCCTCCAACCAATTCCGATTGGTGGATAGCATATGTGGATGTCGAAACTTGTCACTCACCAATCATAAGCATGATCAAAGAAAGTTTCATTCAATTAAAAAAACTGTGGAAATTGTAGCTGTACATGATGTATGACCAAATCTGATATTCATGAGTGGTGCAGTTTATGTGCACGATAGAAAAAAATTAGCCCTAAGAATTTTTGAACTCCCATGCTATTGAAAGAAAAAGGAAATTGGCCTGAAATGCAACTATGTATGTGACTCTGGACTTGTAAGAATAAAGATTAGGACTTGGGAGACAGGAATATTCAAAATCCGACTTCTCTCAAAGACTATGTGGAATAATGCATGCCTATGCGTCGTCCTATATACCTAAGTAATGATGTCCTCTTTTTTCTAAGGTGTGCGGAACATGGATCCAATATGGAAACGTGGAGGTGGGGCTGAGGCTGATTGAATAATAAAATATTTTCCCATACTTATAATAAAATAAAAAGAAATACTTTTCGTAAATATTATACTGTCCTGCGAACATTGTTAATTGGTTGGTGCGAGTATTTTTAAATTGAGATAACGATTTTTAATTCGGCAATTACACATGGATTGTTAAATTTGGCATTGCTTGTGTCCGGCCCAATAAATAAATAAATTTAGTATCACTCGCGGAGGATTGATCAGAAAGAGAAATGGCCCTATTCATTATTTAATTGGAGTTTCATATTAATGTTGAGGAAAAAATATGCATAAAAATGGGACAATAACATTTAAAAGTGACGTCATATATCCCAAAAATGTTTCAGTGAGCAATGAGTTAGTTTAGGAAAATTACCAACAAAATCATAAATCTATTGTAATTATATCAATTTAGTCTTACATTTTTTTTAATTTAGTTTTAATTTTTTGTAATTATACCAATTCAATTCATTTGGGTAACATGGATGCCAACCAATGCCGGACGTTCGGTGAATACTAGCGTGAACAATTTTTAATCATATTTTATTTTATTTTCGAAGTTTTTATTAATTTTTCTTTTCTTCCTTCTTTTGCTTCTTGCCCCATAGTGGCTAGTGAGGGTTGTTGTCCACTGGGCAAGACCGGGGAGCGTGGGCAAGGCCACCTTTGCCCATGGTCCCCAAGGCCATGGTGAGGTGCCTAGGTGAGGCCAAGTGAGAGTTGTCATCCTCGTTGGTAGCTAGCGAGGGTTTCACGACCCTTGTTAGAGGCTCATCGGCTACTATCGAGAAAAGAAGCAAAGAAGGAAGAAAAAAAAATTAATAAAACAAATTCAAAAAAATTAAAATATTATTAAAAAATTTCCAAGTTAATGTCGCAAACCAAAATTTTTTGGATGGATTAAATGATACAATTACAAAAGGTTTATGACTGAATTGGTACAATTACAATAGGATTAGGACTTTATTAGTAATTCTCCCATTAATTTATGTGTTGATTAAAAAACAATAGTGCCAATTAAATAAATCCGTGGTATACCAAATATGTGACTATTGAATTTTGTTACTACTTGTTTACATGTAAAAACCTGAATTCTTTCAAAATGTACCAATATAACGTGTAAAATAGGACTCAATCTACTAATAATGTAAGTTCGAAAGCTTTAAGTCAACACTCGCATTAAGCTGTTTAATTTCAGAACCAATTTATGGATAATCGGGTAAAAAGATTAAGAGAAAGTCATGATCTCAAGAGGCAGGACCGAAGCTCAACCATTTCAGAGCATTTGAAAAGGTTCATGACAGGATATGGCGGTGACCCAAGTTGATATAAATGGTTTCCAAAAACTTTTAGTTTGTTCAATTCCAAACTATATGAACATGTTCAATATTGTCCTTGAATTTAAATTAATGAAATGACAAAATTAAATATTTTCATATAATTATGGGATTATGTTGAACATGTACCAAAAGTTTAAAGATCACATTGAATAAATTAATAGTTCAGAAAGTACATTACATATTAAATTAATGTTCAAGGACTATAATGAAAAAATTAATAGTTTAAAAATTACACTGTACATTAGATTAAAGTTCAAAAACTATTTGTATCATTTTTCTCTGAAAATTACAATGATGAATTGAACGAGGGTTATCTGGGGCGGTTGCTCTCCATGGCTGCTCGGTGCTTGGCATACTTAATTTTCATCGAACGAAATTTGTATTTGTGTAACTTCACATGAACTTTTTATATCCCATCCTCTCGTGCATTGAGTTAGGCATTGCAAGATCTTTTGTTTCGCTTGCCCCAACCTGCATATTTCTATGCGCGCCGCTGTCAAGATGGATGTTACATATCCAAGCTCCAACGTGAACAATTGGAAAACCATATGAAATTGAAGTCCGATTAATGTCGGGATTTCAAGAGATTAAAAATTAGTCTCGGACTAACTAAAACGACAAGAAAAGAGAGGATAGAAAAAAAAATGAAAATGAAAAAAAAATACAAGGGATTTCTCTATGAGTGGCCAAGTTGGGTCGTGCCTAACCACAATCACCCCCGCTATTCACTCGGTCCAGAGGAAAGTCAATGGAGGTCGAAGCTACTACGACTACTGCCAATTGAAAGAAGCAATCAGACTCAAAAGGAGAGAACAGACATGACGTTGATGCCGACCTTTCCCCCTTTCACTTTTGCTATCTCGCCATTGCATGTGAAGATAGCGAAAGAGATGAGAGAAAATGATGAAATGTGCACTAATGTTGTGTCAACAATGACGGTTGCATCAAACATATGTCCGTGTTGTTTATTAATTAGCATAAGGTTCCTCAAGCAATACTAAAAGAAAAGACGAGAGACAGAGAGCATTTTGCATAAATATTAATTGACATGATGTTTTCGATCTTTCGTTCATGTGTATGTCGGGGTTTTCCCGACAGCTAATCACAATATGTCAGTTAGGTGTAAGAAACAATCGGAGATGCATATTTTCATCACATATGATATTGTCTTTTTAATCATACCGCAATTGCATATATTAGAGAGAATTACTCGCAAGCAAAAAAATAAAAATAAAATAAAGTGTCACGTTTTGATAAAGTCAACTGTATGGGGGTAGTTTTATCACTTTTAGCCTCCGCAGAGTGAAAGGTTTGATGTTTTCCTCCCACTTTCCCCAATGGTCGCCACGAACGGTCTCAGTCATGCATATATCTCTACTCGCGGGCTCTTCGCACTCCCTAAAGTTTACCCTTTTTTTTTTTTTCATAAAATCCATGTAAAAGACAAAATTAAGAAGGAAAAAAAGGAAAAAAAAAAACATGTTAATTGGAGGCCGCCTGGCGCGCAATACATTTTCGCTTAGGGCCACCTGCACAGACGAAAGACTTGGACTCGTGTCAATGAACTTTACGTGGCGTTTCACGGCCCTCTAGATAATCTAAGTTTTTTTTTCCCCTGAATTATCAAGATAGAAAAGAAAAAGAAGCAACGTTAAAGAGGGGTCAACTCAAAGCATTGTCCTCATGTGTGTCGGTGATATGGCTAGAAAAATCTAGCAGAATCCCAACGAGCCTAGGCGATTCGCATAGATCTCTCGACTCCTGTGGAAGAGAAGGGGGAGGGGAGAGTACGCCAAAGAAAAATGGTCATTTTCAAAACGCACGTCGAAGACTTTCTGGGGCAATTGCGGTTTTCCTCATCCGATCTAGAAGGGCATCATTGGGTTTCGGAAAACGGACTGACGATATGAAGTGGGGCGGGCGATCGAGGATGGACGGAGATGAAGTCAGTTTCAAGCGCGTGTGCTCTGTAAAAGTAGGGGAAAAGATCGAAAATTAAGCCTACGGATGCGACGGCAAAAGCACGGTTTAAATCTACTTGATGATCGGTCGCTGCTGGACTTTGAAGTTTTGATTAGGCTTTTAGGTCTTCTAAATGGTGGGGATCCACGTTGAAAAAGGATGCGATCGTGGGTCCGTTCGTCTTCTCTTCGCGTTCCATCTCTCCAGCCTCGTTCACGAGAATCTTCCGTGTCTCTAATTGACTTTTGGTCTTTCCACTGCATCGATTGAAGCCTCATCAAGACTACAAACGCCAACCCTCCCTCCCTCCGTCTCATTCGCGATGAGACTGAGCTTTCGGCTCAGGCACCGCCCCACCTTTTTTGCACAGTCGTCGCGATCTCCATGACCACACAACCCTCGTCGATCCGAGGTCTCGAGGTGACACCTTTTGGATTGGAGGTTTCGGTGGGTTGTCACCTCTATATGTCGAGGCCCTTCTCGATCAGAAGCGAATAGTTAATGAATTATTACTTCGGATCAAATCAAAATTGGTCACTAGAAATACTTCTCTAGTGACCGACCGCTAGCTTAGTGGTTTAGGGTCTGTATGACAACGTTTCTATTTCTCTCAATTTCTGTTATTTTGTTTCCCGGAACAAAAAAAGAACGGAAATCCGTTTAGTAAAACTTTTGTATCCGGAAACAATTTCTCTATTTTTTTGTTTCTCGGTAACAGTTTTGGAATAGAAAAAAAAACAAAAAAAAAAATAATTGCTTATTCCTGAACAATTTCTAAAAATAAATCAATTTTATTTTTTATTTTTCTTTTGTTTTTCTCTTTTGCCGCGGTCACCTCCAACCGCTGGAGCCACCGCCACCCTCCGGCAGCGGCGGCGGCCGATGGGCTGTGCGGCGGCAGTCGGCGATGATGATCGGCGATCGGCGGTCATGCGGCGGTGGCAACGGGTGGCGACGGTCGGCGGTTGGCGATCCATGAGCAAAAATAAAAAATGAATAAATACAAAAAAAAAAATTGTTTCGTACTAAACGCATTTCTATTTTTTTTTCTATTTTTAGAGTAGAAATTTTGTGTAATTACCAAATATCTTATTTTATTCAGAAATTGTTCCCCGTAATAGAAATAGAAAAGAACTATTTCTAAAAAAAAAAAAAAAAAAAAAAAACCTCTTCCCCAGTTAAGAATCGTTGTCATGCACAGCCTTAGTCGCAAGAGAAGGGCTTCTGTTGGGTTCAATGGTATATTTGTGTGCACTCAGAGCGTGGGAGGGTGAGGAATTATCATCACCTCCTAACCTACGGGACTTGGACTTTGGGGCGTCCGCCGATTGGAATTCCAAAGCCCGTCCGACCTTTGGGTTATCGCGTCACCTTGATCACGTACCTCAAAAGTCCGAGGATCACTTGCTAAAAAAGTCAGGAGGGGTTGGGAACCCGATCGATCTCGACCCGTTGTTGCCAAGTCTACTTTAGCATTGGACTGAAGACATGCCCTCCACCGTTTCAAATATCTCTTCACGACCTCACTTGAATATGATGATTTCTACGTTTGTCGTCAACACTGTTGGGCTATGGCCAATCCTTCACATCACGCTCTTGGCCCATCAAAACTACTAAACTTATTGTCCCACCCAGCACATTTCGAACAAAAATCAAAGATTCCGGAAAGAGATTATGTTCAAGCAAAAAGCACCGCTGCCCAACAAATTAATCCATTCAAAATCTGTCATTTTCAAAACATATGCTTGTCTAGTGTCCATTACGATTTCTGTGGGCATGATTCGCCCGTTCTTTATCCCGGACGATTCATTCATCTAGTAGGGCCATGTTCTCCTCTAATCCCGGCTAAAGAGTACCCAATCCGAGGTCGGGATTCCGTGAGTAGGACACGAGATGTATGCGCCAACAGTAGAATCCCAAAAAATTAAAAAATTGGAAAGGTCGCGATTATTTCATCGGTCGGCCCGTGGTGTCCTAGGTACGATATTTATATCACTGTTCACAAATTCATAGTATACATCAAACCACAGGAACGAGTACTGATAGAACAGCATGCAACGAAATCATACACAAAGCACACACGGACAGCTACGGAGTACGGTGGTAACTCTAGCGAGAAATGGCGAGCAACGCCTGCGACTGCTGCTCGTACTTGAAGCCCTTGGCCATGGAGTCGTCGGCGCACCATGCGAAGATCCCGTGCGGCTTCCCCTAGCTCTTCAGCCCCTCGCACGCCTTGAAGAACCTGTCCTCCGGCGACAGCCTGCCGCTCCCGTCGCTGATGAAGCTCACCAGGACCTTCCCGCCTCCGTAATTTTGGCTCTACTCTTCGAAGTAGCCATTGAACTAGGACACGCTCGTCCCCGCGTCGTACGCATAGAACTGGAAGTTCACGTAGTCGATGAGCTAGCCGTACCTGCTCCACAGCGCCAGGTAATGGCTCTGGACTGCGTCGTCTGTGTAGGGGGCGATGGACGCGAAGGAGATGACGCCATTGCTCTTGAAGGTGTTTGTCAGCTGGCCGATGCACCCGGTGAAGGTGTGGGGGTCAGCTTGGAAGCTCTCGTAGTCGATGTCGATGCCGTCAAGGTGGTACTGCTCGATGATCTCGGTGAGAGAGGAGACGGCGTTGGAGACCCTAGAGTCGGGGTTGGAGGGGGTGAAGTAGACAGTGCTGCCGTTGCCAACGGACGCGCCGCCAGGCTCACGGCGACCTTGACCTTGGAGTTGCCAGACTTGATGGAGGCGACCTGGGCGGGGTGAGGCTGTCAGTGTCCCGAAAGACGTTGAACCAACCGTTGGTGATGGGAGAACAGTAACAATTCGAACAATATTGAATTAATGCATTTGTGTAAACCTAATAAGAATCGATATAGTAGAGTAAAATAAATACCAAGCACACGAATATAATACGATTTTTTTACGTGGAAAACCTTCTTGATGTGAGAAGATCAAAAACCACGGGATCGGAGTCCACCCGAAAATCTTCACTATAAACAAAATTGGGTGAACAATGTTCTTATCTAGCAAATACTAGAGGTACATAGTAGCAAAGACCAAAAGAACATAATTCTTGGCAATACACATGAATTTCACAAGAGATCAATGATAAATCTGATAAAAAAAACGCAGGTTTTGATCAATCCACGAAAAACTTGATGTATGGAGCTTCAAACGAAAATCAAACCATTTAGATTCGAGAAGATTGCATTACAAACATGCTAACAAAATTTCAGTTCAATCGGACCACGAATCGACCTCAAATGCCAGCTTAATGTAAATCAGACTTTGCCCCAATCCTAGATTTTCTGCTTTCTCTTTTTCTCTTGTTACCACGTATTTTTGCGGCTACCATTTTAAAAATAGTGAGAAACCCTATTTCTCCATATGACTTATCATATGGGCTCAAGCCCTTTTTGGACTTGCAACTCATTAGGCTTCCTTCACATAAGAGTGAACCCAGCTAACGGTTGGTCAAGGATGGGGAGGAGTCATAGTCAATGGCGAAGGAGAGGATGAAGTGGAACTCGACGCCTAGGTGGATCTGGATGTCGAAGAGCTGGACGCCTTTGAACTCGGCTCCGATGTACTCTCGGTACAAGGTCGACAGCGCTCGAGGCGCGAAGGGGAGCAGAGGAAGGACTAGCTAAACGTCGAAGGAGAGCTTCTTGGACTGGCCCATTTCGTTTTCTTCATGTCTTTCTGTGATTCTTTTCTAAGGAAGAAGAATGAGTGAAAGATGTACTGCTGATTGGACCTGGCACATGTCGTTTAGATGGTGTTTAGTGGTAATTTGCAGGGAGGATGAGACTAGGACAATGGGTGAGTAGGAGTGTGCCGTTTTAAGTCGTTTTGTCTTAATGAATCTATCGTTTTTGGAAGCTGCGTTGCGCGCGTGTTGGTTTGCTTTTCGTGGAGGGGGAGGACAAAACTGGGTTAGTTTAATTAATTAATTAATTTAAACGCTATAATTAAGTAGAGTTGATTGCCCGTTGATTTGTTGGTATATTCTCACGCCTTGAATTTAACTTTGGAGGTTGTTTTTTACATTGGAACTAAGATACCTCGTCCTTTCGATTGGCTCAGCGATCGGATCTCGTTCATAATGAAAATCCACAGACCGGGCCTTTTTCTTTAAGGCCGACCGTGATTTGTGTAGACCCATTTTCATGGACGATGCGGTGGATGTATTTATTCGAACTGCATATACGAACTCGACTTCTTCGATGGCTTCCCTTGTGATTGCACGAATTTCTATTACCGTGATTGGTTTGGTTAGTCGATTTAGCAGATGAGTCCATGTGATCGCTCGTTGATCACGGTCCACATTAGCAATGGATTTAATTTAAATTTGGCCTCATTGGCATTGAGGAGTGAACGAGACATTGTACAGTAATTTGTGCGTTGCCAAAGTTGACTGCTAAGCTCTCTCTGTACAGCTTCGGCATCAAGAAAATGATGGATTGGATCGAACGTCGTAACATAGCAAGTCCCTCTCAGCCAGTTGGGACTTGCTCTGTTCTTTGAACTCTGGTTTTTTGCTTGGACTTCTGAAGAGCACCAGATTCTCGGCGGCTGATTTGTAGCAGTTCAATTTGTAAAACGATAGCATATTCCGATGAATAAACGAGGGCAAACATGAGCATGGCGAATGAAAAAAAGCAATCAGAATCGTTGCGAGTTCTCCTTGGTGTCGCACTAAGAGTCGGGTAGGGACTAAAGTCTACTCTCTAGTTCGATAACAAGCTATTTAAGAAATTTTGCTAAATGAGAAGTAAACTTGAGACTTAACGCTTCTTGTGATATAAAATCTCATAGAGTTTGCTACTTGGCCAACTCTTGAGATTACTATCAATGGTAATAGAAGAACATTTGGTTCCCTATCTATAGATTATTAGTAAATGGAGACTTCCTAATGAATGCAAGAAGTATAAGACAATAGCACATACTTACCTATGTCAACCCTTGCTTATTTATTGGACACCGTGTCATCGTTACCTGGTCAACATGTAAGCATTTTGTCCGAGATTAGCTAGATTCCAGTGAAAGTCGGTCGATCGCAAAAATAAAAGAAAAAAATAGCTCCATTGGATGATAGCAACCAAAGTTTATATATATAATTGCAAAATCTCATATAATATTAGAGGTGAGTATGGTTTGTGTGAACTATTTCTGTCCTGGAATCAGGAACCATCCACTAAGGACTGGTTCCAAAAGTTAGAATTGGAAACTGCTCTTTGGTTTCATGGACCCACCTGGGTCCGATTCTCCAGTGAGTCCATGGAACCGTGTTCTCAATCCCAATAAGATTGTATTCATCAATCAATGCCAAGGTGAATCTGATTTCTATGTGGCTACTTCTTTGCAAGAAACATATACGATTTATATTTAGGATTGGTGTAAACCAATTTGTTCAGTCTTTCATTGATCAAGGAAAAACAACCTTACTTATTGATGGCTATACCTTGGAAATATTAATGCGATAATGCCTTTCAATTTTATAGGTACATCAAATAAATTGGTAATCTCACACAGGCCTAAACAATGTATGCTCATAAAATGATTCCCTTTGTCCTTCAAACAAAGTCTAGACGAACTAAGAAATGAAACTACTCACTCAATAAACACATGAACGTCGAGTTAATTGTTCAAATGATGAGTACTTGTGCATTTCGATTGACATTTAATAGTCTTATGGTTTTATCAGTCCATAAATCTCAAAGGATATACCAAAGAAGGCCTTTGTATTTCAATTGATACAAGTTTTTTCTTTGATGAAGTACCACAACTAGTGGGAAGAATTTCTCATCATTATAACTGATCAACAACCTATTGTGATAGATGCACCTTGTCCTTAGATATTTCTACCTTCAGGAAATCTAATTCCTTCAAGCTTGATTATCTTTATGAGGTCACTTACCTTAATGAGAATGACAGGGTTTCAGCACTTAACTCCCTCTAATAAATCCATATTCTACATTTTCAAAACCCCACTCTTTTCTCCCATCCGTTCCATTAAAAAACTCATCCGACATACTCCAGAAAATGTCGAGGAGTATACCCAGTCTACCCGTTTTGATCGGCATCATATTCCTGTTACTCAACAAGAACATTTCGTTAATCTTCATTTTCCTCCTGAACTTGTCCAACAATGGCATTCCTAAGGACCAAGTAGCACCGACACCGATACAACACGTAGTTTCTCAAAAAGTAGAAAATTTCGACATATTGGAACACGTTATATATTAATTATATATTTTTATATATACATGATGAATTATCATTTTATGATTATTTTAATCAAATTAGTTTGATTCAAATTCACTAATATATAAATAATAAAAAAAGAGTTTACAATGAATTTACACTAAAAACATTAATTTACAATTTATTAATATCATTCATTGTTTCAATTTGACAAATTCAATTCCATTCCAATAATCTATAAAATTTGGAGGAAAAAAATTGACCCAATGCGTGTCAGAGTTACGTGTCGAAATATCGAACCCATATGTCGAAATTCCGGACTTGAATATCGAGAGAGTTGCTTGGGTGTCGAATTTTGCGACATGTGATGATCGAGTGTTGAAAAGCGTCAAAATCTCCGAAACGACATGAAGGCCTTCAAAGAGTGTTGGTGTTTCATAGCCCAAGGGTATACACATCACCATTTTAGAGCAATCCGTCTCGCTTTAACCTTTCATAGACAAAAACGGCCTTTTAGTGGCTGTCATAATGGCGCTCCTTGACACTTGATTCCTTGAGTATCAACATGCTTGCATAGGAACAATTGAGATTACCCTTAACGTCGGCACAGTTTTTGTTACCCTTTTTCCTAATTTCAATATGACCTTGTACAATCCTTGAGTTCTTGATGCCTTAAAGGTCCAGTTGCAAATAACTAGAGCACCCCAAACTATTGATTAAATTACTACAACCCTTCATTATCAAATGGGGTACCGAGTCCAAAATCACACCTTGGATCCAAAAATCACACCTTGGATCCAAAACTATCTTCCACAAAAGATGCTCTATCCATTTCTGTCAACAGCAATCACACACCATCTTGCATCCATGTGCCTAGACAAATCCCTCGCCCTGAGTTAGTCAAGCTTCTCCCAGATACCTAGGTGGTCGACGATGAGAAGCTCCATAAAAATTCTTGACCCACTCAAGCCGCAAAATCAAAGTTCACTAAAAACAAAGATGGTTTTGTAGTAATCAAATTCGACTACTCTCCTAAGAAGCCAGAAAGTTCTATATTTACAACCATCCTTACTATGAGCCCATATATTTCAGATGAACTAGAAAGCTCAAAAGAAGACAAACTTGAAATACAAGCCTTCAATTTTGAAGGACACTCCTATAATTTATCTCAAAGACCCTATTTCAAGGTATTGCCCATGGGATGTAGATTGCTAGTGTTAAGTCTGTATGACACCAGATCCAAATGATGATGATAGGTCATCAGGAAGAAAATGGAAATTCAAAGAACCATTCTTCTAGAAATGGAAGTAGAAGGACCCTTCTATCGAGCCACTTGGAGAGGATGAAGGAAGATACCAATTTTTTGGTGTCTTATGGCTCTTCTGAAAAATTAGAAGCAAAAATCCTCCAAAGAGAAGACCATAACCTCCTTCTCCTATTAAACCATGCTACAAACATATCTTGAAATGGGCCAAGAAAAATCCAACTTGTGATCTAGACATCTTTCAATTTTACAAATTAGCATAACCAAATCCCGCTGAGCCATTTACCCCTTCTTGCATTTGCATGTTTAATGAGTCTAATTTTTCCACATTTGGAAAAATTCACAAGTTCAATTGGGTACAGTCATCAACCCAAGATGCCCAATCCCATTGGAATAAATTCTAGTGGAACTACCAAAGAGCTTGGTCCCCCGGAATCTGTCCTAAATTGGCAAACATAAAATGCATTAGTCCAAAAGAATGCCCTTACCACATTAATATCCGAACAACAAGCAAGTTTTAATGCTCTCAAAACTCAAGTGGCTGAAATCCGAATCGAAGTGGGAGAAGTCAAAATTCGGCTAGACCGTGTCCATCAACTAGTAGATTAGGCCTCAGTGGTCCAAAACAAGCTTTTTCAACTTTATCAAACAAAGGTACAAAAAATTGAAGCTAGGCTAGTAAGACCTAAACATTACCATGATGATCAGTTAGTTGAAGTAGAAAGATTTCAGAGACGGATCAAAGAACTCCAAACCAACCAAGAGAGGAAGCACAATCCCTCTTATTCTACCTCTATGTTTGATCCATTATTTTCCTCTTCATGGGAAAAGCCTTCATTCCTCCCTTTGAGTTCCACCACTACTCCATCCTTTCCGTCTCTACTTTCTAGTTTAAACCAGACCACTTCTACTCACCAACATGACGTGAGGGCCATTAAAGAAAGGTTCTTGGCAGAATAAAAATTGAAATCTATAGTCAAAATCTGCAAAAGAACCTACAAAATCAAAATAGTCTGAGCCTCCACTACCTGACCCTCCATCTTCATACATGATTTCCAACCCTCTTGAGTCATTTCTAAGAGAACATGTCAAGTATCACCATGGTAGGCTATGACAAAATCTAGTACATACAAGATTCATACTCTAAAGTTTTTGGGTTTGAGTCAGATACTACATCATCCACTTCCATGGACGATGAATAGGCTCAACCTACTCCTGGACAAGCCCCCATAAATCTAGTTGAAAGAGTTGGCAGTTCTACGCTTGGAATCGGGAATCGGATTGGTCCCCATGGGAACTACCAGTTCTAGGGATGGATCGGATAGTTCTCGATTCCTTTGCACATTCCTATATAATATAGCGATCATCGATGAAATTTATCCCTAAAAGTTACATCATTTGCCAACATTACTTTTATGGGTCGATAGTTCAAACTATTCATTGGACTTTTCCAATTATCTACTTATTTTATTTTACCTCGTGAATGAAAAACTACTAGCCCATTGCTAAAGTTAGAAACCATGCGAATCAAATCGGGGTTTTTTTTGGGGGGGAGTATTGCATGAAGAGGTTAATTTAGACCAATTTGATCCGATCACATTTCATGAATTTATATAAATTATGCACTATAATTGATTCTGTACACCACATTACTTATGAGTATAATTACATTTATTCACCGCATCACCTATAGATAACAACGGATCAGGTAGTTTCAGTGATCTATGTAACATCCTCTACATCTCTCAAAGTTGGACATTCTCTAAAATTATATTATTCTCGCCACCAGGGATGGAGGGAGGACGGACGGACGACAAAATATCGTGTGGGTCAGACAGACATGCAGAAGACCAGTCAGGATTTTACAGGTCTCGCAAGAGAGCATCTTCCTCCAGAGATTATTTGTGGAGGGTCAACTCCTCAATACGGAGGTGCGCCTCTCCCCGGTATACCACGGATTAATCTTTTATTATTCGTTCCACCGCTTTGAAATGGCGGATTCAATGAATTCCTGGACGAACCCGGACGCAGCCCTTACGCAGGACGTGCAGCCGACTCGGGGTAACGAAACGAGAGAGAGAAGCATTTATATTGGAAACCATCAAAATCTTTGGTGGGTTCTCAAACGAGAAAGCGAACCTTCTTTCCCTTCATTCCATCTCTCTCTCTCTCTCTCTGACTCTCAGATCTCACACAGCACACTTTCGAACCCCCAACGGATCTTCTCATGGAGAAAGTGGAAATGGGGGACTCCTCTAAATGGATTCTGGAAAGCATCGAGGTCGACGACATGGCTGATGTGCCCATCGACAGCTTCAACAGGAGTGGCATTCATCACAGCGGTCACCTGGCGCATAATTTATTTTTGGTCAGGCCATCTGCACAGGCGAAAGACTTTGACTCCTTCCGTCAGTGAAGTTTGCAAGAGTTTCATGGACCTCTAGATAGTCTTTTTTTTTTTTTTTTTTTTTTCCGTCTGTGCTCTTGAATTATAAAAAAAGAAAAGAAAAGGATAGATAGAAGCCACGTTAAAGAGGGTCAACTCAAAGCATTGTCCCCACATATGTTGTAATATGGCTAGAAAAATCCAGCAGAATCCCAACAAGCCTAGGCGATTCGCATAGATCTCTCGACTAGGTGGAAGAAGAGAAGAGAGAGAGTATGTCAAAGAAAAATAGTCATTTTCGAAACGCATGTCGAAGACTTTCTGGGGAAATTGCGGTTTTCCTCATCTGATCTAGAATGGCATCATTGGGAGTTGGAAAGCGGACTGACGATATGAAGTGGGGCGGGCGATCGAGGATGGATGGAGATGAAGTCGGTTTCAAGTGCGTGTGCTCTCGTTGTATAAGTCGGGGAAACAATCGAAAATTAAGTCTACGGATGCGACGGCAAAAGCACGGTTTAACTCTACTTGATGATCGCTCTCTGCTGGACTTTGAAATTTTGGTTAGGCTTTTAGGTCTTCTAAATGGTGGGGATCCACGTTGGAAATGGACGTGGCCCAGTTGTCTTCTCTTCGTGCTCCATCTCCAGCCTCGTTCACGAGAATCTTCCATGTCTCCAATTGACCTTTGGTCCTTCCACTGCATCGATCGGAACCTCACCAAGACTCCAAACGCCAATTCTCCCTCCCTCCCCCCTCGACCCCTCGTCTGTGATGAGCCTGGTCTTTCGCCTCAGGCGCCACCCCCGCTTTCTTGCGTGGTCATCGAGATCTCCATGACCGTGTGACCCTCGTCGACCTGGGGTCTCGAGGTGACACCTTTCGGATTTGGAGGTTTCGGCAGATTGTCACCTCTAAGTGTAGAGGCTCTCCTCAAACATTGATTAGAAACGAATATTTAGCGAATGATTACTGCCGATCAAATCGAAATTGGTCACGAGAAATACTGCTCTAGTGGCCGAACAGTAGTTGGTCGCCATTTTAGGGCTTTAGTCGCAAGAGTAGGGCCTTCTGTTGGGTCACCATAAGCTATTAGAAGTTGGTATTTGTGAGCAACTTTTGGAGAACAAACCAAGACCCGCGACCCTGGTGGCCACATCGCCACTCAGTCGCTGCCGGTCAGCCCTAGTCGCCGTGGTCCTCACCCCCATTTTGGCAGGTGTTCTCTCTACTCTTGGTCTGTGAGAGAAAAATCTGTCATACTTTTGTATTTCGCTATACACATAATTGTCGACCTTTATCTTGTACAAGACCGAGGGTATATTTGTGTGCGCGCGGTGCACGGGAGGGTGAGGAATAATCATCACCTCGTAACCTACGGGACTCGGACTTCCAGGCGTCAGCCAATTGAAATTCCAAAGCTCGTCCGGACACTGAGTTATCGCGTCGCCTTGATTGCTAACCTCGGATACCCTCGCCTGCTAAAAAGGCAGGAGGGTTGGGAACCCGATTCATCTCGACGTGTTGCCATGTCTAGTTTAGCATGGGACTTAGGCATACATTCTGCCGTTTCACTTCTCCTTGCAACCTCACCTGAATACAGGATTCCTACTTTTGTCGTGGTTACTAGCGATCCGGATGGTGCAACCTCTGCTGGGCTGTGGCTGATCCTTCTCCAAATCGTGCTCTTGGCCCATCAAAGCTACTAATTTGCCGTCCCATTCAATCACGTTTCGGACAAAAACCCAAGATTCCGAAAAGAGATCATGTTCAAGCAAAAGCCAAAAAGCACTGCTGCCAACAAATTAATCCATTCAAAATCTGTAATTTTCAAAACATATGCTTGTCTAGTGTCCATTACGATTTCTGTGGACAAAATCTGTTATTTTCAAAGCATATGCTTGTCTAGTGTCCATTACGATTTCCGTGGACATGATTCGCCGGTTCTTTATCCCGGCATTTATATGGATAGTAGGGCCACGTTCTCCTCCAATCCCGGCTAAAGAAAAACCTATCCGAGGTCGATATTCCGTGAGTAGGACAGGAGATGTAGGCGCACACAGTAAAATCCCCAAAAAAAGGAAAGATCGCGATTATTTCATGGGTCGGCCCGTGGCATCTTAGATATAATATTTATATCATTGTTCACAAATTCATAGCATAGATTACATCTTTCAAATATAAATCAAACCACGGGAACGAGTACTGATAGTACTGCTTGCAACGAAATCATAGACAAAGCACACGGACAGCTACGGAATACGGTAGCAACTCTAGTGAGAAATGGCGAGCAACGCCTGTGACTGCTTCTCGTACTTGAAACCCTCGGCCTTGGAGTCATCGGCGCACCACGCGAAGATCCCGTGCAGCTTCCCCTCGCTCTTCAGCCTCCCGCACGCTGTGAAGAACCCGTTTGCCGGCGATAGCCCACCGCTCCCGTCACTGATGAAGCTCACCAGGACCTTCCCATCTCGGTAATTCCGGCTGTGCTCATTGAAGTAGCCGATGAACTGGGACACGGTCGTCCCCGCGTCGTACGCGTAGAACTGGAAGTTCACATAGTCGATGAGGTGGCCGAACCTGCTCCACAGAGCTAGGTAATGGCTCTGGACCGCGTCGTCGGCGTACGGGGCGATGGACGCGAAGGAAATGATGCCGCGGCTCTTGAGGGTGCTTATCAGCCGCCCGATGCACTCGGCGAAGGTGGCAGGGTCAGCTCGGAAGCTCTCGTAGTCGATGTCGATGCCGTCGAGGTGGTACTGCTTGATTATCGCGGTGAGGGAGGAGACGGCGTTGGAGACCCAGGAATCTGGGTCGGATGGGGCGAAGTAGACATTGCTGTCCCCAACGGTGGCACCTCCGAGGCTCACGGCGACCTTGACTTTGGAGTTGCCAGACTTGATGGAGGCGACCTGGGCGGGGGTGAGGTTGTCGGTGTCCCAGAAGACGTTGAACTTGCCGTTGGTCGGGGACGGGGAGGAGTCGTAGTCGATGGCAAAGGAGAGGATGAAGTGGAACTCGACGCCCGGGTGGATTGGGACGTCGGAGAACCGGACGCCCTTGAACTCAGCTCCGATGTACTCTCGGTACAGGCTCGATGGCGAGTTTGGCGACGGCAATAGCGATAGCGCTTGAGGTGCAAAGAGGAGCAGCAGCAGGACTTGCAGAACGTTGAAGGAGAGCTTCTTGGGCTGACCCATTTCGTTTTCTTCTTTTCTTTCTGTGATTCTATTCTAAGGAGGATGATTGAGTGAAGATGTACTGCTGATTGAATTTGGCACATGTCGTTTAGATGGTGTTTAGTCGTAATATAAAGGGAGAATGAGATTAGGACATTGGGTGAGTGGAAGTGTGCCGTTTAAGTTGTTTTGTCTTGATGAATCTGTCATTTTGGGACCTTGCGTTGCGTGCGTGTTGCTTTGCTTTTCATGGAGGGGAGACAAAACTGGGTTAATTTAATTAATGAATTAATTTAACGCAATAATCAAGTAGAGTTGATTGCCCGTCGGTATGTTGGTATCTCGTGCCTTGAAATTAACTTTGGCTGCTGTTTTAGCGATGGAACTCGATTTTGTTTTGATTTTGGGACTAGATCTCGTTCGTAATGAGTTCTATGTAAAGTGGTGGAATCCATCAACCAGGCCTTCTCTTCAAGGCCGACCTATCGACTCATTTTCATGGACAATGTGATGGACTTATTCATTTGCATTGCAGATACAAACTCGTCTTCTTCGATGGATTCCTTTTTGATCGCACAAATTTCTATTATCATGATCCCTTTGGTGAGTCAATTGATTAGATGAGTCCAAGCTGCATCAATAATTGAATTTAATTTAGATTTGACCTTATTGTCATTGAGGAGTGAAGGAGGCATTCTACAGAAATTTGTACGTTGCCAAAGTTGACTGCTAAGCTCTGTCTGTACAGCTTCGGCATCAAGAAAATGACGGATTGGCTCGAAAGTCGTAACGTGACAAGTCCCTCTCAGTCAGTGGGGACTTGCCCTGTTCTTTGACTCTTTCTTTGCTTGGACGTCTGGTGAGCACAGATTCGACCCGGCGGCTAATGTGGAGCAGTTCAATTTATAAAGTGGGATACTGACCATCTCGAAGTTCTTGAAGTTGAAAAATTCATTAAAGAATACAGGAGGCAGGAGGACAGAAATGGCTCAGACAGCTTGGACGATGGCAAACCAAACCATAAATATGACCTGTTTGAAGCATCTCCAGGAGAATAAGACCAAAGCAACAAAGAAAATATTGAAAGCGCCAAGTCTAACCCCGACAACATTAACGTGTGTAGACCTACTCCAAAAAGAGGAGGGAAAAAGCGTGAAGATTAGGAAAATTTAGCCTAAAAATTACTGTTTGACACTATTTGGTAATGTTTAACACTATTTGACACTAATTAGCACTGTTTGACACTATTTGGAACTATTCATAACACTATTTGGCACCGTAACAAAAGCAAAAAATGTAGAATAAAAGTATGTTAGGAGCGAGGTCTTCGTCTATCAATATAAGGATCAAATAATTGGCCATTGTTGGCCATAAAAAGTTTGTAAAATTATTTTTAGTGTTTGTTTTATGCCTATATAAGGCAGTGCTTGTAAAGATGCAAAGGGGCAAAACACACCCTTCCTAAAATTAATGGTGTGGTTTGCTATAAATCCTTAAAGAAATCCTTAAAGCTCTCTCTCATCTTCTTTCTACTCAATATGATTCTTTAAAACTATGAATGTTCTAATCAATCCTCGTAGTATGCTCTATACTTGTCATAATATGATTCTTTTAAAAAATTTTCTATTATATGAGTTAAAAAATGAAGAGGAATTTGATGGCTAATAGGTAATCCCTATTTTGAGGCCACAGAAGGGCCCTAAACTTATTTATGGTAGTTAATTCAATTTTAAACCTTTCAATTTTGTCAATTTTGTCACAACTTACCAATTCAATTCTAAACCTTTCGGTTGTACTAATTTAGTCATAAACCTTTAAACTCTTTGTCAAACTAGTCCTGAACCTTTTAAAGAATTACCAATTTAGTTTTGAGTTAATACTAAAAAACCTAAAATTTTCTATTTTTTTGATATGAGTTAAAAATGTGGTTGCCGAAAGCCATGTGAAATTTGATGGCTTAAAAACCTAAACTGGTAATTTATGACCCAACCTTATATTTATGACAAATTTACCTCAAGGCTATCTAAATTAATTTTTTCGATCATAAAAAACTAAATCGGTACACGTGCGGCACATTTACCCTCTTTCAATTTTCCCAAATTTGACCGAGTTGTGATGTCCAATCAATTTTATTTTCCGGATTACTCTAACATTGCCTCCATATCATTAATACTTGATTTTTTTTTTCTTTTTATTGGAATCATTATTAGAAAACTATTCAAAGACTACCAAATGTACACTTCATTCTTGTGCCGAGAGGATGCCCATTAACTAAAAGATGGATAGATCGCTTGCTCACATATACAAAAGAAGTGCACATATCGCGGTTGCTTCACTCGTTTTTGGTTTGTGACAAACTTGGCTTTATGTTTATATGTCTCAGCCCCACATGGTTTACTGCTTGTCCGCAATCTGTTTGTACGCTTACATAGTACTCTTGCTTTGCTGGTCATTCGTGTTAGTCCATGTCCTTATTAGTGTTACGTAGTCTTTCCTACCTTGAATTGTAAGTGTGTCAAAATTTTAACATGGAACTTGCATGTGAATGGTATGATTGACTCGTACATCACATGCTCGTTTTAAATGCCGGAACCAAAATCACTTATGTTTGTCACCGATTTCAGGTGTACTTTGAGTGTGATTATTTTGTATATGTGCGCAAGCAATCTGTCCATCTTTTAGTTAATGGGCATCCTCTCGGCACAAGAATGAAGCACATTTGGTAGTCTTTGAATAGCTTTCTAATAATGATTCCAATAAAAAGAAAAAAAAAATCAAGTATTAATGATATGGAGGCAATGTTAGAGTAATCCGGAAAATAAAATTGATTGGACATCACAACTCGGTCAAATTTGGGAAAATTGAAAGAGGGTAAATGTGACGCATGTGTACCAATTTAGAATTTTTATGATCGAAAAAATTAATTTAGGGTAAATTTGTCATAAATATATCCTTTTTGTCATAAATATACCAGTTTGGGGTAAATTTGTCATAAATATACCGGTTTGGGGTTTTTAATGGTATTGAATTTCCACATGGCTTGCCATGTCAGCAAGGTTAACGGCAAAATCGAACGGAAGCTAACGGAGGGTAGATCTATTACATATGTACCCGAACCTTTTGGTGGTCAAAAAAATTTTGACCAATTTAGTTTTTTAGGTTAATTTTGGTCGGATATTTTTTACGGCGGCCTAGTCAACAAGCTATCATATGTGGCAAGGTCACTATTGACATGGAAATTTTTAATTTTTTTTTTAAAATGAATTTTTGAATTAATTTTGTATTGATTCTTTTATTTTTATTTATTTTATTTTTTTTTCATTGGCCGAGGGTTGGTAACTTCCATTGACCATTGATGCTGGCCCTCCCTGCCCTTGTTGTGGCAACGAAGACTTGGGCGAGTGCCACCATGCTCTTGTCTCACCAAATCTAGCGGGGGCATCACGAGCCCTAACAAGGCAAGGGCCACGAAGCCCTTACCTTGCTAGATCTGGCGAGGGCTTCTAGGCCCTTGACTATTAGCGTTGGGCTTCACTGGCCATGTGAAAAATGAGGGAAAAAAAAAAGAAAATAAGAAAAGAAAATAAGAAGTAAAAAAATCAATTAAAAATAATAAATTTTAAAAAAAAAATTAAAATATTGTTTACGTCAGTGCCGGTCGCACTAAGTAGAATGCTCAGCATTGACTTGGCCACCATGTCGATGATATTCGACTAAATTGGCAATTCATCAAAAGGTTTATTACTAATATAGTAAAGGGTTAATACCCTGAAAAACCTCAAACCGGTAATTGGCAAATTTATCAAATAAACTGTTTAAATTTACTAAAACTAATTTATTCGACAGCAAAAAACCCAAAACTGGTAAATTTGTGACAAATATGCTCTCCGCTAAATTAAAATAATACCACAAAAAAATCACAAAAATTGTAAATTGTGACAAACGGAGTGTAAAATCCCAAATTGGTATATTAGTTAACTATCACGTGTCATTTAACTTAATAATTTAACAATAAAATTTAACGAAAATAACATAAGGTAAATTTGTCACAAGTGTACCAGTTTTGGGTAAATTTGTCAAAAATATACTAGTTTGGGGTTTTTGGTGGTCAAAAAAATAATTTGGGATAAATTTGTCACAAGTGTACCGCTTTGGGTTTTTCAGGTGTTAACCCTATAGTAAATAGTTTAAAGATTTAGAACTAAATTGACGCAATCGAAATGTTAAGGACTGAATTAGCAAGTTGTCAAAATGTTTAAGACTGAATTAGTAAAATTGAAAGGTTTAAGATTAAATTGGCCATTTGATTAGGATTTTTGGACAATTTTCCCTATAAAGTGATAGCATATTCCAATGAATAAACGATTTTATTCTTGTTTGGGATATATTTCTATTTTTGGGTTTTCAATTAATTTAAATCTCGCGGCTCACGGGCTTTGACTTTTTAAGCGAAACTTCTCAAAACTTTCGCAGCCCTCGCACGACGACCTTTGCATATAAGTTTTTCTTAATAGAAGGTCAAAAATAAAATAAAAAGAGTGGAACAACAACGTGGAGCTAAGTTTTTAGGGCGGACTTGGCGTATGCATGAGGGCTTTGACACAATTTGGCCAACGCATATAAGTAGTTTGCCGTACGGTCGTCTCCTATCCGCTTAAACTTTTAAATGTACATTTTATTTAACAGGGCAAAATAAGCATGGCGAATGAAAATAAAGTAATTGGAATCGTTGCAAGTTCGTGTCCTTGATGTCGCGCTAAGAGTCGGGTAGGGACCCCATGTGAGATTTCGTATGTGGCGTTTTAAGTCTACTTTCCAGTTCGATTACAAGCTATATAAGAAAATTTGTTGAGCGAGGACTAAACTTGAGATTCAACGCTTCTTGTGATATAAAATTTTCATACATTCGGCAAAAGATCGCTTCAAGTGCTAAAAGTTGGCACAAATGGATACTTAAGTGCCAAAAGTTACGAAAGTGATATTTAAGTGCTAAAATCGGAGCAAAATGAATTACTTAAATGCCAATTTGGTCAAAATGCTAACGTGTGCAATTTTTGGCGAAATAAGTGCAAAATAACGTTGTTTTGCACGCCGACGTGGCTAGATAATGCAAAAACGATATCGTTTTGATACTAATGTGATAAAAAATTAATATAAAAACTAATTAAATTTAAAACTAAATTTATTTAAAACATTTAAAAATAAAAATACAAATATTTAAAAAATTAAAAAAAAAAAATGAGGGAGACGGCTAAGGGCTAAGCCCTCGCCACCATCGTCGCCTCCCCCGCCGCCACCGAGAAAGGCCGACGACGGAGGGGGAGGGTCGGTTAGGGTCGCCAGGCCCGGCTAGGGGCCGGTGACCTCGGCCGACCGGCAACGAGGGCTCGTGAGCCCTTGCCCTTGCCTAGATCCGACGAGGGTCGATGGCCCTTATCGCCGGTCGGCCGAGGTTGCCAGCCCCGGCCAAGTCGCCGACCCTCCCCCTCGGTCGCCGGCCCTTCTCGGCGACGGCAAGGGCTCGATCCTCGCCGCCTCCCTCTGTTTTTTTTTTTAATTTTTTTTTTGTATTTTTATTTTTAAATGTTTTAAATAAATTTAGTTTTAAATTTCATTTAATTAATTTTTATATTAATTTTTTACCACATCAACACCCAAACGACACCGTTTTGCAATTGTTTCCCCGGAAAATCACCACATCGATATTTTGGTTGGATTGGCACTTAAGTGATCTATTTTGCTTCAATTTTTGCACTTAAATGTCCCTTTATGCCAATTTTTGGCATTCCAAAGGTTCCAGTGTCCTACTTTAGCCAACTCTAAGATTACTATCAATGTTAATAAAATGACATTTGTTTCCCTATATCTAGGCTATTAGTGAATGGAGACTTCCTAAAGAATGCAAGAAGTATAAGATAATTGCACATACTTACCTATATCAACTCTTGCTAATTCGTTGGACTTCGTGTTGTTATATGGCCAACTTGTCAAATTGTGTTTGATGATTCGAATTTGAGTCCGATTATCCTATCTAGTGTTTAGTGACATTCTTCGGACCGGATAAACCTAGATATATCTAAATGTAAAAGGCCAGCATAAGGGGTGGGATAAACTCAAATTGAATATAAAATTTTAGAATATAACTTACCAATCCCACGCACATGGAAAACCCGCCTCGTGTGAGATTCACTATACTTGGCATTTCTCCTCAGTGGCACCCCACCACCACTCTTGTGACTATCCACTGTGATCAAATCTCACTTCAACATCCTCAAGTATCCTCACCAGTGCCCTTGCTCACAACTCACTTGGAAGGTTAGTGCGCACTACCTCATCCGTGGCTTCCTCTCTTTCTCATTCGGTTTTCCAGCTTTTTCACCATCACTGATCATCCCTCGGTTCCTCTCTCTACTTCATCTCGGATTATTCATTCTCGGCCTCGATTGAGGATTCCTCAATCTCTCTCTTGGTCAGTTTGAACTAGGCACGCACTAAGCGTTCGATGAAATACCAAAGGGAAATCCTCCTCACCTTCAGCTCAAAATTTGGAAGAGGTTCCCCCCCCCCCCTCCTTCATCACGCTTTGTAGCTCACCCTCCACGGCAATAGCTCCATCTTCAATGACTCCATCTTTAAATCCTATCTTATATTGCATTAAACACATGATGGGATATTTCTACAATCCGGAGGATATTTGGAGGATGTCAAATCCCCCTTTATCGTATCCTATCCCAATTAGAATTTGGACGGCCAAACACAGCCTCGACGTTTCTTTAAAGATTAGCTAGATTCCATTTAAAGTGTGTCAATTACAAAATAAAAATAAAATAAAATAGCTCATTGGATGATTGCAACCAAAATTTAGGAATATAATTGCAAAATATCCTAAAATATAGCAATCATGAGTGAAATTTATCCGTGAAAAGTTATAACATTTGTCAACATTGCTTTTATAAGGCAATTGTTCAAACTATTCATTGAATGCTTATGACTTGTTTGGTAACACTCTTCGGAATAACTGATTCTATTATTTTATTCCCGAGAATAACAAAAGAACAAAAATCTGTTTGGCAATTTTTTTGTTCTCGGGAACAAAAATCCGTCTTTTTATTATTGGGAATACATTCGGAACAAAATCATAAAGCAAAAAAAAGTTGTTTCTTGTTTCCAAGAACAATTCCTAGAATCAAGTCTAATTTTTTTCTTTTCTCCTCTTTTCTTCTTCTTTCTTTTGGTTGGTGACCTTGTCGGAGCGTTGTTGGCCCTTGACGACGTTGAGTCACAGTGAGGCTCATCAACCCAAGCCTCATCCAACCCAGTGAGCGTCCAGCAAGCTCGCCGGACCTCACCCTGGCTTGATGAGGCTCCAGTGAGCTTGCCAAACCTCGCCTAGCCAATCGCCGGCCACGGCCATAAAGAAGGAGGAAGAAGAAGAGAAAATGAAAAAGAAAAAAAGAAAAAGGAAAAAGAGAAAATAATAAAAATATTTACAAAATTAAAAGAAACAAAAAAAATTAGGGATCCTACCAAATGTATTTCTATCCCAGGATAGAAATTTTGACAATTACCAAACGCTTTCAAAAACTCATAAATTTTTCTTTGGAATAGCATAAAAAAAAATTCATTTATGAGCAAAAACTATTTTTGGGAACAAAATAATTACCAAACATGTCCTTACGAGCATCTACTTCTTATATTTTGCCACGCGAATGAAAAAGCTACTACCCCATTGCTAATGTTAGAAACTGTGCAAATCAAATTGGCGGGGGCAGGAGCAAGTACTGCATAAAGAGATCAATTTTACTAAACCAAGCTGATTCAATCACATTTCATGAATCTATATAGATTTTGCACTGTGATTGATTCTGTGCACCGTATTTCTTATGAGTAAAATTACATCTATTCATCGCATCACTTATAGATAACGACGGACCGGGTACTTACAATCATCTCTCAAAGTTTGACATTCCCTAAAATTATTATACTCGCCACCAGGATGGAGGGAAGGATAGGCAGACAGACATGCAAAAGACCAGTCAGGATTTGCCAGATCTCGCAAGGGAGCATCTTCCTCCAGAGATGATTTGCGCAGGGTCAACTCCTCAATCCGGAGGTGCGCCTCTCCCCAGGCACACCACGGATTACGCGAGACCCGAAAAACCTACCAACTTCTCGAATCTTTTATTATTCGTTCCGCCGCTTTGAAATGGCGGATTAAATGAATTCCTGGACGAACCCGGACGCAGCCTTACGCAGGACGTGCAGCCGACTCGGCATCACGAAACGAGAGAGAGGAGAAGCATTTATATTGGAAACCATTAAAATCTTTGGTGGGTTGACAAACGAGAAAGCGAGACTTCTTTCCCTTCACTTGGTTCCCTTCCTATTTTTAGACAACGAACTAAACTGACTGAACAGAGTCCTTGACCATTTCGTTTCGTTCCATCTCTCTCCCTCTCTCTCAGACTCTCAGATCTCACACAGCCCACTTTCGAACCCCCACCGGGATCTTTCCATGGGGAAAGAGGAAATGGGGGACTCCTCTAAATGGATTCTGGAAAGCATGGAGGTCGACGGCATGGCTGATGTGCCCTTGGACAGCTCCAACAAGAGCGGCGTTCATAGTGGCGGCCCGACTTCCAAGGTGAACGATGAGGCAATGCTCGCCCGGAGCTCGAGCAGCACGAGGAAGCGAGTTGGGTTTCAGGGCACTGGGCCACCGGCGTTGTCTAGGATGGGAAGGACCGAATCCGGTGCCAGGAGAGGGCTCAAGAGCTTGAGGTTCTTGGACAGGACCATCACAGGGAAGGAGGTGGACGCTTGGAAGTCCATGGAGAAACGTTTCAACCAATTCGCAGTCGATGGGAGGATCTCGAAAGACAAGTTCGGGACCTGCATTGGTAATTCGACGCTGAATTGGAAACCCCAAGACGGGGTCCTGCTTGAAATCTAACTTTTCCTGGGGAAAAAAGAGCTCAGGGGTTGTGAAATGCTGTGTTGCAGGAATGGGAGAATCCAAGGAATTTGCGGGGGAGCTGTTCGATGCATTGGCGAGGCGTAGGAAGATACACTCGGAGAACGGGATTACTCAGGAGGAAATGAGGGCGTTTTGGGACGATATGACTAACCAGGACATCGACTCACGCCTTCAAATCTTCTTTGACATGTAAAGAACTGTGCTTTCTGTGTCTCTTGGTTGTGTTGTTCACAGGAAACTAACTTCACTAGTGTTTCAGGTGTGACAAAAATGGCGATGGTAAGCTCTCCGAGGAGGAGGTGAAGGAGGTGAGAGATAGCAACTTCCCAAAATCTCCTCTTCTTGTGTTTTTGGACGCTAATGGATAAAATTCTTTTACCTTTTAATTCTGGTAAGTGAAGGTAATCATATTGAGCGCTTCAGCAAACAAGCTGTCCAATCTCAAGCAGCAAGCCGCATCCTATGCCGTGTTGATCATGGAAGAGCTCGATCCTGACCATCTTGGGTATATCGAAGTGAGTAGAAATCTAGAGCCATTCCTTGAGAAGTGCATGTTTGTGTGTTCATCTGTCGAGTCCTCTCTCTCTTCCTAATTTCGCAAGCTTAAGCAGATGTGGCAACTCGAGACTCTACTGAGGGAGATGGTGAGCTCCGAAGAAGCCAACAAGCTGGCCAAAAAAACCCACACTCTTGCAAGGACCATGATTCCGAGACAATATAGGACTCCGATCAGCAAATTTCTATCGAAAACCTTCGAATTTCTCCAGGAGAATTGGAAGAGAGTGTGGGTCATGTCACTTTGGTTGACTGTAAATTTGATCCTTTTTGTCTGGAAGTTCCGTCAATACAAGGAGAGAGATATATTTCAAGTCATGGGTTACTGTGTTTGTTTTGCGAAGGGCGCGGCTGAGACGCTCAAATTCAACATGGCTCTTATTCTCATCCCTGTGTGTAGGAGGACGCTTACTAAACTTAGATCAACTGCCCTAAGTAGGATATTTCCTTTCGACGACAATATAAATTTCCACAAGTCGATAGCACTGGCAATAGTAATCGGGACTTCAATACATATTATTATGCACCTTTCGTGTGATTTCCCAAGACTAATTTCATGTCCTAAGCCAAAGTTTTTGAGGTATGCGGGGCCTAACTTCGATTACAAGCAGCCAAGTTACTTGGATCTAGTCGAGAGTGTTCCTGGCGTTACCGGGATTATAATTACCATCTTGATGGCTTTCTCTTTCACGCTGGCCATGCATTCGTTTAGAAGGAATGTCATCAAGTTACCTTGGCCATTCCACCATCTAGCCGGGTTCAATGCCTTCTGGTACGCTCACCATTTGCTGTTCCTGGTCTATGCTCTCTTGATAGTGCACGGCTACTTCCTGTTTCTGAGTAGGCACTGGTACTCAAAAAGTGTAAGTATGATTTATGCACTTGAACTAAATCATTTTATTTGTTCATAGATTTGTCAGATGATTTTACTGCAACAACAGAACTGTTTCTGCTTAACAATGTGTTTGTATTCAATGCGATGCTTAACATGTCATCTTTGGTTCATTGCATATTCGAATTTCATTGAACACGTTCTTGAGCTTAAAATGCCTTATAACTTTGTCAAGTGATATTGCTGTCTTAGTTTCATGCTGATGAAAGAAAGCTATTATGAACTGTTAAATTTCTTCCTGTGCAGACATGGATGTATCTCTCTGTTCCTTTATTACTCTATGTCGGTGAGAGAATTTTCACAGCTATTGACGAGCGCAACCATCGTGTCAATGTTATCAAGGTCAGCAATCATAGAGCTCTCCTGCCTTCGATTCTCAAGTCCCAGGAACATGTATAAGTGCTTATGAACTGAATACGTGAGTTATTGCAGGCAAGCATATACACAGGAAATGTTTTGGCGTTGTACATAAGCAAACCCCCAGGATTCAAGTATAAAAGTGGAATGTATATGTTTGTCAAGTGTCCAGATATTTCCAACTTTGAGTGGTAATGCATTGCTTTATTCAACAAGAAGCTAAACCAAGTCTGTTAGTTGCCAGCTGCACATTTTTTATGAATTGAGCTGATTGATTTGTCACTTGTCATAGGCATCCTTTTTCTATCACTTCCGCACCAGGAGATGACTACTTGAGTGTCCACATACGAACCTTGGGAGACTGGACCACGGAGCTTAAGAACAGATTCGCACAGGTTAACAGATTATGGTGCTATGGCTTGAAGTTTATCTACTATAACGCACTACTGCTTGCTTCTTGATCTTAAATGTCTCACTTTCTGTTTCCACTTTTAAGTGCTAAGTCGAAGAATTGCAGGTTTGTGAGCCACCGAACGAGCCAGCGGGAAGGGGAAGTCTAGTGAGGCTTCAAACCAAGGCAATCTCAGATTATGATCACACACAAGTCAGGTGGAGCAAAGTTTCGATGATCTTGTTTTGTGGCTTCAATGATGTTGTTAAATCTCATAATTTCTTTTCAATTTTACAGATTCCCGAGAATCCTCATTAAGGGACCGTATGGAGCCCCAGCTCAGAACTACAAAAAGTACGACATCCTTTTTCTTATCGGTCTAGGGATCGGGGCAACGCCGTTTATCAGCATTTTGAAGGACCTCCTCAACCAGATCAAGCCGAACGAACAAAACAATGTGAGCCAAAAGTTTATAACTTCAAACAAGTTTAGCAGATGTAGGAGACAAGTATAAACAGGATGATTTGACCACTTGTAGGATCCTGGACAAAGCATACCAGGTGCAAATAAGAAGGCACCGGAAAGAGCATACTTCTATTGGGTAACAAGGGAACAGGGTTCGTTTGAATGGTTCAAAGGTGTGATGGATGATATCGCAGAATACGACCATAATGTAAGCTCCGAAACAATGGAAAGCATGCTTCATGACCACCTCGCCTTCTTATGTTTACACACTCATTCTTGTAATAGCACATCCTCTTCTGTTTATATCATTCTCACTGTTTATTGGTCTAATGAGCTGAGCAGCATATAATAGAGATGCACAACTACTTGACAAGTGTATATGAAGAAGGAGATGCGCGGTCAGCGCTCATCGCAATGGTGCAGAAGCTGCAGCATGCAAAGAATGGAGTGGATGTTGTCTCAGAAAGCCGGGTATATGCCTCTAGTTATTATTCCTCTGATCATTTAATTCATGTCTGGCTCATTTCTGACATACGTGCGCACAGATAAGAACGCATTTTGCGAGGCCTAATTGGAGAAAGGTGTTCTCCCAACTGGCAAGTGCTCATCCTTCTTCTCGAATAGGTACTGGTTTTGATTTGCGGCCATGGTGAAATGTCAAAATGCACTTAGCTGATGAGATTGTTCTCATTCTGGCTTTTGCCTCTAATGTGGATGTTGGGCCCTTGCAGGTGTTTTCTACTGTGGAAGTCCAACGCTTACTAAGCCGTTAAAGAAGCTTTGTCAAGAATTCAGCCTAAACTCATCGACCCGTTTCCAATTTCATAAGGAAAACTTCTAGATCCGCAATCTAACATTGTGAATTTTGGTGTCTGTCACGGCGGTCTTTCCTAGCTAGAAGCTCACCCCCACAGAGCATTTGCACCCAGTCGGCTCCTGTGCTTCCCTGCTTAATCACAGAAACCGGAGATGATCTATGTTCAAGACGCAGCGAAAGCTACAGTGTGGGAAAGATTCCTGATTCAGAGATGCTGGCCAACCAGTTTGCCAGCGGCAATGGTCGGTGGTCCGAGATTACACAGTGAACATAGTCCTTGTATCATCTTGCCATAGATGTGAGTTTTGTAAATTGAATGTTATCCAGAGAATAGTGTGAGCGTCATTTAACCACAGATGCGAAGCTATAAACTGAATGGTTATTTTCCCAGAGCGAGGGAGAGATCCCGGGCTTTCAAGCCAAATCTGGGCTGGCCTTGTACTAGGGCAAACTTCAGTTCCCAAAATGGAATTTTGTTTCATGGGTGATGCATATGAAGAGTGTTGGATGACCAATGCATACATACTGCATTGAAACTCAATTATTGACTGTAACTTACGAACTCAATAGTTAATTTACCATTATAAATACCTAGTAGATTTTTAACATTGTTTAGGTTCTATGGGTAACAACGTATATTAGTTTATTCAATTGATAGTACATTCGGATCCAATCGGGTCATTCGATAGGGGCAATCACTTTCAGGATGGGGAGGATCCATATTTGGAATTTAGAACCTCCCATGTTAGAATCGGTTTTCAATTTTTGGAAGTTGAAACTTATCATGTTTTTCCATTCTGATTTTAGAGACTACCCATATCTTTCTTTTGTTCTTTTTCTTGTTTCATTTTTAAGAGCAAAATAATACAAGTAACAAAACGATTCAAAATAAAAGATAAATGATGCGAGTGAGCGAAGGCAAGTCAGGATCGAGCGAGGGTGTTGGAAGATATGCATCAATGTGGAAGATATGCTCGGATTCTTGACCAATTTGGTCTGTTTATAAATTAGCTAGGAATCTTAGATTGAGAGTAGATTTGATCTCTAAATATTTCTTTACCTTTATTATTTCATCTCTATACTATAATTACAGAAGCATTGTACATCAGAATATACAATTGAATACACAAATCTACAAATCTATCTTGTCTTCTTCATCTTCTTTCATGGTATCAGAGCTATGGCAAAGACTACTTGTGAGATCATATGGATACGGGGACTACTCAGCCCACAAATCACACTTCAAAATGTTCTTTTCATTCCAGAATTTCAATTCAATCTTATTTATGTGTCCAAAGTCTGCAGAGAAAATTCCTGTCGTGTATTGTTTGGTTCTGACACTTGCTTCTTTCAGGCCCTTTCGACTGGCAAAATGATGGGCTTGGGTAGTCTTTCTGAAGGGTTATTTCTATGGAAGAATTCTCCAAGTAATCTTAATTTGTCTTCATTACCTTCAAATAAAATGTCATTGTGTAACACAATTACCAATGATAAAGACTATCTTTTACATTCACGATTGGGTCATAGTGCTTCTATTCCTTACTCTAAGTGTCAGATATGTCCCCTTGCAAAGCAATCACGCATTCCTTTTGCTCTTAGTAACAATCGTGCCATGTACATTTTTTCTTTAATTCACATGGATGTATGGGGTCCTTATCATACCAACATCATGATGGATCCCGATATTTCTTGACAATTGTGGACGATTATTCTCGTGCCACCTGGGTTTTTCTAATGCAGTCCAAAGGACAAGTTTTCTCACATTTGAAAACCTTCATTGCTCTATCCAAGAATCAATTTGGGAGATCTATTCAACGGGTTAGGACAGACAATCGAAGGGAGTTTTTCAACAATGATTGCAGTTGACTCTTATCATCTCATGGGATTCTTCATGAGAGTACTTGCGTTTATACTCCACAACAGAATGGAGTAGTGGAGCGTAAGCATCGCCACCTATTAGAAGTAGCACGTGCATTAAAGTTTCAGGCATCTATTCCAGAAAATTATTGGGGCGAATGCATCATTACTGCAGCATATCTCATCAACCGTATGCCAACTCGGGTACTCAATGGAAAAGCTCCATTTGAATTATTGTTCAAAAAGAAACCGGAATTGGGACATCTAAGGATATTCGGTTGCCAGTGCTTTGCTACTGTCTTGGGTCCTCGAGACAAAATGAGTCCTCGAGCACGACGCTGCATATTCATGGGTTATCCAAATTTACAGAAGGGGTATCGTGTACTAGATCAGTCAACACTGGAATTCTTTATCAGCAGAGATGTATTTTTTCACGAAGATATTTTCCCTTTCAAGGAAGCGGGTTCTTCAACAGAAGCATCAAACACTTCTGGTAAGTTTTTTTCTATGGAAGAATCCCCACATACTGAATATCTTGTGACAGGAACTTAGGCACCACTTACTCCAATGGCTCCTGAGATTCTTGCACCAGAAATCAATGAAAATTCCACCGCTGAAGATCAAGGGAATTTCCCAATGATCGAAGAATTGCCCAATGAAGTTGGCAATACCGAAACATCATCAACTCCAGTTCAAGTGAATCCTCCTCGAAGATCTGGTCTGTCTACACGACCACCAGCCTGGTCACAAGAATATATTTGTGCGTCCCTCAACTCACCAGGTATTCACTACCCAATATCATCTTATATTTCCTTCCATAGACTTTCACCGGACCATAGATGCTGTGTGAGTCGAATATCAGAGGATATTGAGCCATCTACTTATGAAGAAGCAAATTAAAGACCCAAGATGGCAAGAAGCCATGGGGGCTGAACTGCAGGCACTAACTACAAATGGGACTTGGGATTTGGTCCATCTACCTCCAAATAGGAAACCCATCGGATGCAAATGGGTTTACAAGATTAAATACCGCGCTGGTGGATCCATTGAACGTTACAAAGCTCGGTTGGTGGTCAAAGGGTTTACTCAACGGGAAGGGTTTGACTATCATGAGACATTTTCTCCAGTCGCCAAAGACGTAACCGTACGATCATTCTTATCTGTTGCTGCTATTCATGATTGGCCACTATATCAAATGGATGTGCATAACGCCTTTCTGCATGGAGATCTAGAAGAGGAAATCTACATGGATATTCCTCAAGGAATACGGAGACAGGGGGAGAATAGAGTATGTCATCTCCGTAAATCTCTTTATGGTCTCAAGCAAGCTTCCAGGCAATGGTATGCAAAATTTGCCGATGCTCTCACTTCTACAGGTTTCAGGCAATCCCGGATATGATTACGCCTTATTCACATGGAATCAAGGTACGTCATTTATTTATCTGATGATATACGTTGATGATATCCTCATTATGGGAAATGATAGAACTGCGATAGAAAGATTCAAAAAGTATCTGCACCTTACTTTTCACATTAAAGATTTGGGAGCACCCAAATATTTTCTTAGGATAGAAATTGCTAGATCTGATCATGGGATTTCTCTTAGTCAACGGAAATTCGTGCTGGAGATTATATCAGAGGCAGGTTTGTCGGGATGCAAACCATCAGTGATTCCAATTGAGCAAAATGTAAAATTGACCACCAAGGATTATGATGCTTGGGACATCCGAGAATAATGATCCCATCCTTAATGATCCTTCCTAAGTTATCGAAACTCGTTGGGAAACTTATATATTTGACTATGACCAAACCCGACATATCATATGCAGTGCAGACTCTCAGCCAGTTCATGCATAGTCCTAAGTTGTCTCATTTTAATGCTGCTTTGAAGGTCGTGAAATATTTGAAGAAGTGTCCAGGACTAGGGATTCTTTTATCCAGAGATTGCAACATGGAAATGTTGGCATACTGTGATGCAGATTATGCGACATTTCCTATGAGTCGACGATCCATTACAGGTTTTTGTATTAAACTTGGAAATTCTCTTCTTTCATGGAAAACCAAGAAGCAAGCTACCGTATCATTGTCTTCATCCAAAGCAGAGTATCGAGCTATGGCAAAGACTACTTGTGAGATCATATGGATACGGGGACTACTTGGGGATCTTGGAATAAAATTGAAGGGTCCGACTAAGTTATTCTGTGACAATGATGCCGCACTCAAGCTTGCAACGAATCCTATAGTACATGAAAGAACGAAGCATATAGAAGTGGATTGTCATTTCACTCGAGACAAGATTCAAGAAGGTGTAATCAAGACCAGAGGAATTGGAACGGAAGAGCAACCACCGATATCTTCACCAAGCCTCGTGTTAAAGACAAAGATGCATATCTACTAAGCAAGCCGGGTGTCTTGGATATCTATCGGCCACCAACTTGAGGGGGAGTGTTGGAAGATATGCATCAATGTGGAAGATACGCTCGGATTCTTGACCAATTTGGTCTGTATATAAATTAGCTAGGAATCTTAGATTGAGAGTAGATTTGATCTCTAAATATTTCTTTACCTTTATTATTTCATCTCTGTACTATAATTACAGAAGCATTGTACATCAGAATATACAATTGAATACACAAATCTACAAATCTATCTTGTCTTCCTCATCTTCTTTCAGAGGGTTGCAAGGCTCAAACGAGTAAGAGAGAGAGAGAGAGAGATGAAGTGTGTGAATGTGGTTGGGGAGAAGAGGGACAAATAGAGATAGAGCAAAAGATGTTAAGAAACAAATTATGATTTTTAGGTCTTATGAAACCGTTTCCAAATTCGATCAAATAATTTGGTTCATGAGTGGTTCTTCACTTGGACCTAGAAACCTAGAATCGAATAGGTTTTTAGGGTGATTCGGGTTGATTTCCGAGTAAAACCGGTCCTGTTGCATGCTGCTAGCATTCAGGCTTTGAGTACTTAAAGTCCGAAAGACTGAATTGATCAATCCGAGTATATCAAAGACCAAAAATTTCAAGCCAAGCCAGGCAGATATGGCTCGAGTTTTCGAGCCACCAGACGTTTTTGCTCAGCCCTAACAGCCACAAACATGAAGAAGACCTTGCTTCGGTAGGGGAACATTGAAAAAGGTTGAAAAGTCAAGGAACAACTTAACATATGCAAAATTTGGGGGTTAATGGGGGGGCGGAAGATTGGCTAAGTTTACCCTTCATAAAAAAGCAAATTAATCACTTGACAAGCACATGGCGGAATGACATCAAAGAAGTAATCGGAGCCAACGTTAGTGGAGAATTTATTATTAATATCAAAATTTGAGGGACAATTGGGGGGGCGGCATTGCGAAAATTGAAAAGTCCAGGGAGAATTTATAATTAATATAAAAATTTCGAGGGAAAAAGCTGTAATTCGCCCGTCTCAAGAAGATGGGCAATTTCCATTTTACCCAAGCCCAAAGAAACAAAGACGTGACCATAGCCACGTCCACTGTGGCGCACGTGAGGCTCACGTGAATCTTACACGGGCCCCACCCTCCTCAAACGGCGGCGACCGGACCGGGTCCGGGGCAAGGCCCGGGCGGGTCGTGGGGCCCATAGCCGGGTCCCGCCACCGCCACTGACCCAAAAAGCGTTTAAAGCCCAAAAGCCCTTCCCTTAAACCCCAACCTCGCTCCGCTTCCTGCTTTCCTTCTCCGGCTTCCCCACCCCCACCCCTCCGCGCACCGCCCGTAAAATCCTCACCGCCTCCGGCCGCCGGAGCTCTCCGACTCATCCGCCGTCGCGCGGTCCACGCTCGTTCCTCCCGCGTACGCACCTCGCGTCCCGCGCGAACCGATCAGTCGCAGCATCCGGTCGCGATTCTCAAGCTGTAGTTCGACGGTCCTTTGCCTGAATTTTCCGGTTCATCTTTTGCGGCTGTCGATCGGAGATGAAGGCGGCGTCGCATGTGTTCACCAAGGAGCCTTACGTCGAGAATGTCGGCCCTCGCAGGATGTAAGGCGACTCCGGCTTTTCGCTCGCTCCGGAAGTTGCCGTTCTGTACCGTTTCGAGTTTGCTTCGCTGTGCTGATTGATTGTTTTTTTCTTCTTTTTTTTTTTTGGCTTTTTTTCTGCAGCAAGAGCATTCATTTCTCGATGTTCTCCGCCTCGGAGATCGGAAATGTTGCGGAAGTTCAGGTGTATAAAGGCGTCTACTACGACGGGACTCGGAAGCCGTTGGAGGGCGGCTTGTTGGATCCACGCATGGTATTAGCTCTCTCGCTGTTCGTCCTCTCTATTGTATCGCTGTATTTCTGCGTGCTTTTGTGTGATTTGATGGCTGAATTAGTTTTCACCGAGTAGGATACTAGTTAGTGCCAATGTTAATGTTTGGCTCTCCGATTGTCTGATAATTTGAGAGGAGAGATGTGTTCCGATGATTCTTTACATATCCAGCATGAATATTCGTTCATTTGGTGTTATTCGTCAATTTGTGCTTTTACCTCTTGCCCTTTTTTTTTTTTTTTTTTGGGGGGGGGGGGCTGTGTTGGTGAGTACAGTTTGTAAACTTTTAAGTTTGGATTGAGGTATCGATATGACAGCAGAAATATGATTTCATTGCATTTTCACGCCATTCGGGTGATGGAAAAGGTTGAGAAGTGTTTTCTCTTGTGATTACAGGGTCCTGCAAACAAGAGTTGCAGGTGCAGTACATGCTATGGAGATTTTAAGGATTGTCCAGGGCATTATGGGTACCTGACTCTTGCTCTACCTGTCTATAATGTTGGATTTCTTGACAAAATTCTGGAGGTCTTGAAGTCTATATGCAAGGTACTTGATTGATTGGGGATTCTATTCTCGGACATTTCATGCTCTCTTTTCCTCTTCTCTTCAGTTGCCTTCCATAGCTTTCTCTAAACAGAGATATTTGTACCTTATATATGTCAAATTTGGTAGACATGCCCATATGTATGAACAAATATTTATACATTGTCTATAAAAATGTGCATATGGTAATGTGAAAAGAAGTGTCTTCTGATGGGATGGTTTCCCTGTCCTTGCCTGCTGTTGGACTGATGCGATGAACTGGTGTAGTATTCCGCCTCGAATATAGTTTTTTGTTTCAGTCAGACTTTCATGCAATGGCAACATTTCCTCTGCAGTCATGTTCACGGATACTTTTGGATGAGGAATCACGCAGAAAAGAGTTGGAGAAGATAAGACATCCGAAGAGGGATGCTTTAAACAAAGCCGAGCTTGCAAAGAAAACAGTCAGCAAGTGTAAACCAGGGAAGTGTGCCCATTGCGGATACATAAATGGTCTGTCTATCTCCTTGGAGAACACATGCTTGTCTTTTCTTTTTCAAGTATAAATTTTTGTTGCAAATTAATCTTCATCAGTTTGACTGACTTATTTATGACATTTCACCTCGGTATGTTTCGCAAAGATATTTCACAGCATTTCAAACTTTCCTTTAGATCCTTGAAAATCCTTTTGCTTTCTGATTGAATACAAGAAAATCACCTTCTAGCACGTGCAGGAATGGGGCAATTTGTTGAGTTCATTCCTTAATCTGGAAGAGGGTGGTAATGGGTACTTGCTGTAACAGGCATGGTGATGTTCTAGGTTTTCCAGATCATGCATGAGATTGCAGTTCATTGAGTTTAATGACCTATTAAGGCTTTAAAAAAAAAAATCTTCAGAACGCATTTTTGTTCGAGGAAGAGTCATCAGGTATGAAAAGATCTATCTGTCCAAAAGGAGGAACCTTAACATCAGCCCAAAGCACTCTCTTGTAGCCAAGACATTAGTAGATTTCTGTTGGATAAAGTGGAGGAAGCTGAAGACTTTATCTGCTCATCAATTCGATTAAACAACCCAAGGATATAATAGTTTTAAAACTTTAAATATTAGGTCTTTCCTTCTTTTCTTTTCTTTTTTGAAATTTTGAATAAAGCCTAGTTGGCTTTGGCATTTTGTAATTAAATAGAATCATTGATGGTGAAAAGATGGTAACAACTAAGTCAGACTTCCTAGATGAATTTCAAATGGCACTAGGATGACCCATGAAAGAGAAGTTTGGAGATGAACTAGTGATGTTTGGAAGGACTTCAATGACAGTCAAGCTAGATGTTGGGAGGAGATATATTTTTGGCTCAATGCTTGATGTGAAGTTTATCCTCTAATCAACCAATTTCTTGACTCATTTTGTCTTGCTTTTCTTTATGAAAATACAACTATATAGCAGATTTCCTTAATTAATTTGTATGGTGACTTAAGGTAGAATGTCAACCGACAGATACGAGGCAAAAAGGTTGTGTTCTGGTAAAATTTTATTGACAAAGTGGTCCTAAATTGATGCTGACCCTGTCAACAATGAAATATTCCTTGGGAGGCAATTTGGGGCATAGAAAATGGAAACAAAAGTTCCTTTCTTTGTTTTTGGAATGTATGAGGGGTGTGTTCTCCCTTTGGACAACTTAAAGAGGACAGATAAAGTTCTGTCAAATCATTTTTTTTTTTTTTTGTATATGAAGAATATGAAGAAAGGGGAAAGTGTTGCTCATATTCGTTGGCACTATCCTTGCATGTGGCACATTTGGTAAAAATATATATGCTTACTAAAGACAAATGGGGTCACGGCAAGTTTAGTGGAGGAGGAGATTCGGGCTTGGCTGGGTAAATTTAATATGGGGAGGGAAGGAAAGAGGGAAGTAGGGGACGATGTACTAGAAGGGGACTCTTTTTTGTCCTTTGCACTCTTTGCATGTACAACTATTATTCTTCCTACTGGTTGAAAAGCAGCCTTTTTAAGGTACAGACACATAATTTCAAGGCAACACGGTTGAAATGGTCCACTGGTATTTTGTTGTTATGATGTGTCAGAACCATAGAGAAATCTTGAGCATGGTTAGCTTTAAGGTCCTATGGTGGCACAGAAAATTTATTCAAATGGTGCAAACTTGTCTTGAAATAGTGTTTTCTGGTAATCTCGAAATTTCCATCTCCACATTGTTCAGTCATGAGGACGGATTCAACAAAAACAAACTCATTGTCTTTGCGAGATGAGGTTCTCTGGTAGAGATTTCAAGTAAGATCTGATTCTTATTGCAAGGAAGCCTCAATGGGATAGCATTACATGGTGACTCTCCTTCTCTAGATGTGGCACATCTCTAGTGCTCCAATAACTTGGAGAAAACAGTATCTTCAGTTATTAATTTTCACAATTAGCTGCATACTGCAATTTCCATTAAATGGTTGTCACTCAATTGCCTGTCATTATGGTAAAATTTGGGTATGTTTGAGCATTGTGCTTGCGTACTATACATTGATAAAGTGATCTTGTTGTGATTGCTCCGCTTGAATTACAGGCACACTGAAAAAAGCCATTGGTGCAATTAGCTACATTCATGACCGTTCAAAGACTAGTGACAGGAGCCTGGAAGAGTGTAAATCTGCAATTTCCCACACAAAAGAGTCCAAGGGGTCCTTGAGTGTGGCTAGTAATATCATTAATCCCCGGGATGTTCTGTCTCTCTTTGAAAGGATGTCAGATGAGGTACATGTCTTTAGGTGTAATTTATCTGAGTTCTATGATATTAAAATTCTATGAAGGTTTGTTCTGTAATGTGTCATGCATGTGTATGTTGGTCATTGAGATCATTTGGGTAGCATTCACACTAAATTTCTTGGGGAAAAAGTAGCCAAAATGAAGCACGAGGCTCTCTCTCTCTCTCTCTCTCATATGCTACACATCTTGAAGTCATTCATCACGTTCTAGCTAACAAGAACAATTTAAATGCAGGATTGTGAATTGCTCAATATTGCAGACAGGCCAGAGAAATTTATGATAACAACCATAGCTGTGCCACCAATAGCAATTCGTCCTTCAGTCATGATGGAAGGATCGCAGAGGTGCTGTCAGCTACATTTACAGATTTTTTAAGACATTTATTTTTTAGTTTGTTCTTACTTCCTCATGTGGATTTGTCTTGTTGCAGTAATGAAAATGACATCACGGAGAGGTTAAAAAGAATTATTCAGGTCAATGCTTCACTTCAGCAAGAACTTCAAGACATGAAAAATATGGTATTGGGAGTTTCTCAGACTCTTAGCCTTTTGTTTGAATCTCGGTTGATGTGATTGGTCGATGCTGATGGAATTAATTAGCTTCATGGATACTTGCATTTTATACTTTGTGCTCAAACTTCTAATAATTATGCTTGAATCTTGATAGCAGCTTATGAGGTCGTCTTCTTTCATCTTTAATTCAATACAGGACTTTCTAGTCTTGTGGTTACATTTTATTTTAGGAATAAAATATCGGAAAAGCAATTTTTTTTTTTTCCTTTTTACTTTTGGGAGCAATATCATTATCAAAGTAGTTTCGTCAAGACTTGGTCTTAGAAAATGATTGAATGATGTAATCTTTTGTAGGAGACCAGAAAGCTTAGGATGTAATCTCAGGGGGCTTTTGCATTTTTTTTTTGTTTTAATTTTTTGTTCATGCCATTCCTTTAAGGGCATCTTTGAATTAACTATTACCTTTTCCTTTTTGTTTAGCAGACGCACTTTGACTACTTTTAGCTTAAGCACTTGAAATTTCTATAACATATGAATGTTGACATGTAGATTCACATATAAACTTTTCATAATATTTAAAAAATTTAGATAATATCTTATATTTTAGTGGGAAAGGAAAAAAGTTGCCTTTTGCCATTTAAAAAGTAAGAACAAATGCACTTTAAACATTTGAGATTTGATATTTACTTGACATGAACATCTCTGATTTTTAAAAGTATATAAAGTACTCATAGTTGGATCCATTTAAAATTAGGTGGAATTAGACAGGCCCTCAGTTCTGTGCCAGTGTTACCAATCACTCTAGAATAATGCATAAACTGTGAAACTTGTTTTTCAGCTGGCAACTTGTGAAGCAAGTAGTATGCGGACGAGTGATGAATCATTATGGTTTTGACAAATGGGAGCTTCTCATAAGCTGGATAGACTTATGCTTTCGACTTGTTTGTTGCCAATGGATTAAGCTATAAACTGCCTTGCTGTATAGGGTCTTTATAAATCACTATGCATGATGTGGCGATGTGAAATTGTTTTCCAATTGCTCAGACTTGGAGTGATCAATGTTTTTGGCACAATGGTAGTTGTTTACTTGAGTTCTAGGATGTATTGTTGGCTTCTTGATAAAACTAAACTGTAGCCATAACAACCTTTTTGGGCTAATAATTCATTGTTATGGCATTGCCTTTTCTGCTTTGTGTCACTCAAGTTGCGATTGCTTAGTTGTTTCCCTCTTCATTTTTGACTTTCAAAATGCCCAAGATTTGGCTTGTCATCACCCTACTTAATGTCATTCACTACTCTTAATTCCTTCAATGTAAAGAGTGGTTGATCTTGTTATTTCAATGTACCATGCTGGATTTTTTCCCCGTTGAAAAGTTCATCTAAGCTTAGTGTTAGAAAGTCCATTCCAAAAGCTTAAGCTGATAGTTGGAGGGAGACCACTTGAATGTAAAGAGTATTTAGGACTCGTTGTCAAGTGATGCGGGACAATATTTCGACATCCTCACTCACATGCAAACCAGATTATGAGTGGCACATGCAATTTTGATCATGCGTATTCGCAAAAGGGATAACACTGGCTCTGATACTATGTTAAAAAGGTCAACTCAAAAGTTTAAGCTAATAGGTGGAGGGAGACCACATGAATATGAAGAGCATTTAGGACCCATTATCAAGCTATGTAGGACAATATTTCAACACTTCTTAATTTGGATGGAATTCCTGCCTGTGTTGTGTAAAGGCTCTTAAATAAAGCTTGTGGTTGGTGTTTTCTGGCGGCTGAGGCTGCTTGTATAGCACCATGTTTACTATATAGTTTAAGTAGGTTGTGGTATTATCCTGTTTTTTATTGTTTTAGCAAGTCTTGATTAATTCCAGGGACCAAAGGATGGCTGTATAAGAGGCTTTCCATCTTCTATAATACTAATTGCTTAAGTGTATTAATCAATTTCAATTTGAAAATTATATAAGTGACAATCTCATACATCACTAGAGATCCATAAATTTTTTGCATTGACTTCTATTTGCCTTACTGAAGAGTGTCCTAGGTAATTATTATTTGTGGTATTGGTCCTACATGTGTAAATACTTGTGCGGAAGGTCCATATATCTGGATTAAGCTTTTCTATTGCGCTGCTGCCATCTGGAGGTGTTTTTATTTATTTATTTATTTATTTTTGGTAAAAGGTAAGATTATATTGACTTTAAACCAAAGAGCTATATATAGCTATACAGCAAGAACTCAGCACCATAAACTTACACTCACAAACTCGCCATCTGGAGGTGTTGATCTCTTTAATTGCTTCTGATTATGTTTTTAAATTTGATTTGATTTGATCGAGCATCTATTTCCAATCCCAGTTTCCTTTTGGTTATCGTATGTGCTTCAATGTTTGGGGGAATGGAAGGGTGCTGTTTTCGGGCCTGCACTAATTCATTTTTCATCAGTTATTAGTCTGTTGCTATCTATGTATTCAAAATCAGGAGCTCTCCCATGATTCTTAGAGTAAACATAATGGTTTAGGCTGCCTGGGAACATCTCCAAGCTGAGGTTGGGTTATATATAAACAGTGATGTTCGTGGCGTTCCATACCCTTTCCAAGTAGCCAAGCCATTGGCCGGTTTCATTCAGCGTCTTAAAGGAAAGCAGGGGCGTTTTCGTGGAAATTTATCTGGTAAGCGAGTGGAGTATACTGGAAGGACAGTCATATCACCTGACCCCAATCTGAAGATAACAGAGGTGAGGTGATGTATGTAGTCTCGAACTTCTGTTCTTTTTTCTCCTTCTCAAGCTTTCTTGCTTGATATTTTATATGTTTTCTCTAATAATCATCACAGGTTGCGATCCCCATCCAAATGGCTCGGATCTTGACTTATCCTGAGCGTGTCAACCAATACAATATCGAGAAATTGAGACAATGTGTTCGCAATGGCCCTTACAAGTATCCCGGTGCAAGGATGATTAGATACCCTGATGGTGAAATGAGGTGACTATTGCGGCCCTTTCCATTGTGAAGTCCAGCTTCATTTTTCAGTCGATAACCTAAAATCAAAAAAATCTCTTGCAGGCTTCTGATGGGAAGTTTTAGGAAGCGCCTTGCTGATGAGTTAGGATTTGGTGTCATAGTCGACCGCCACTTGGAAGATGGTGATGTTGTTCTTTTCAACAGACAACCAAGCTTACATCGGATGTCTATCATGTGCCATAGGGTGAATGAGCATGAGCTGTAGGCTTACCATATACTTTTCTAACACAATCATGTTGGTTTTGATATTAATTGGATTTTCTTCCTTTGTCCGAGCAGGCAAGAGTAATGCCATGGAGAACATTGAGATTCAATGAATCTGTTTGCAACCCATATAATGCCGATTTTGATGGAGATGAGATGAATATGCATGTTCCTCAAACCGAAGAGGCTCGTGCAGAGGCTTTAATGTTGATGGGGGTAACTTCTTTCAAATCCATATCATCAAACAAATAGCGCTACTTATGATACTTATAATAAGATAAGGGTGCGTATGATAACATTTCTGTTTCCGAGAACAGTTTCTTTTCAGAAACACTTTTTTTTCTATTTCTGTTCTCAGAAATAATTTCTGAGCATTTTAAGACATTTGGTAACTATAAAAAATTTATGTTCCAAGAACAGAAACACATTTGGTACAACTCAAAAATTATTGTGACTTGAAATTTCTTTTAATATATTAATAATTTTATTACATTTTTTCTTTTTTCTATCCATTTTTTTTCTTCTCCTTCCTCTTAGCCGGTCACCTGCTTGGCCATGGCTGGCCGGCGACCGGCCAGACGAGCTCACCGGCCACCGGCGAGGTCCCCCCGAGCCTCGCCGTGGCTGGGCGAGGTAATCTCGCCCGACCACCGTGAGGTCGGCCTCACGGTAGTCAGGCGAGGTCAAGCCTCACTCACTCGGCCTCGCTATGGCTGGGTGAGGCCCCCTTGAGCCTCGCCAAATCTAAGCGAGGTTGAGCCTTACCCAGCCACGGCAAGGCTTGGGGGGCCTCACCTAGCAACGGTGAGGCTCTCCTGAGCCTCACCGATGGCCGGCGAGCTCGAGGTGACCACGCCAGGGCGGATGAGGCTCCGGTGATGTTGCCAGGCCTCGTCTGGCCGATCGCCAAGCCGATGACAAGCTAGGGAAGAAGAAAGGAAGAGAAGAAAAAAAAAACTTGTTTCTTGAGTTGTTCCTGGAACAAGAAACAATTTTTTTTTTTTTTTATTTCTTGTTTTTGTTTTCAAATCTATTCTCGGGAATAAAAAAATTACCAAACGCGTTTCTATTCTATTTCTATTCCAGGAAACAAAATAACAGAAACGGGTGTTCTTCGGAACGTTACCAAACAACACCTAAATTTTTCTACTGTATTATCGGACTTCCTGAATTTTGATCTTTTTTGTCATTTGTGCTTGCTCATTAAGGTGCTGTTTGGTAACGTTCCAGGAAACACCGTTTCTGTTCTTTGTTCCTTGAAACAGAAATAGAACAGAAACGCGTTTGGTAATGTTTTTGTTCCCGATAATAGATTTAAAATAGGAACAAGAAAAAAAAAAAAGTTGTTTCTTGTTCTGGAGAACAACTCAAAAAACAGCTTTTTTTTTTTTTTTTTTCTTTCTTTTTCTCTTTCTCTCTTCTTCCCTAGCTGGTCACCGGCCTGCCAATAGCCGGCAACCGGCTAGACGAGGCCTAGCGACCTCGTTAGACTCCGACAAGGCCGAGCCTCGCCGGCCACCGCGAGGTCAAGCGACATCGACCTCATGGTGGTTTGGCAAGGTCGAGCCTCGCCAGTGGCCGGGCGAGGTCGCCTCGCCCAGCCACGGCGAGGCTACCCTGAGGCCGGCAACCTCGTCTGGCCGGTCACCAGCCAGCCAGCCATGGCCAAGCTGGCGATGAGCTAAGAGGAAGGAGAAGAAAAAAAGAAAAGGAAAGAAAAAAGAAAAAATGTAATAAAATTATTAATATATTAAAATAAATTTTAAGTCATAAAAATTTTTGGGTTGTATCAAACGTGTTTCTGTTCCCGGAACAGAAATTTTTTATAGTTACCAAACGCTTTAAAATGCTCAAAAACTGTTCCTGAGAATAGAAATAGAAAAAATTGTTTCTGAAAAAAAACTAAACCCAAGATTAGAAACATTACCATACGCACCCCTTTCACCTTTGATCAAGTCACAGTGCATCCATAGCCTTAATCATTACTTGATTTGGTTAATATACTTGTTACATTTTTTTTTATTTTCCTTTTCTGAGAAAGTGTATTTATTTTTGTGCCTAGTTACTGCAAAAATTATTTAACTGGCCTCCAAAACTTGGAAGAATGTCTTGCCAATATGAGTTCCTTTCTGAGCTAGATATAGTTTCTGGTTTTTTTCTGGGAATCAATTGACCAGTCATGGTAGTGCCTGATCAATATTTTTGAATTTTCGTTTTCCCCAGAGAAGTCTATCTTTATGTTTTAACATATAAGATTTCTCAAGTGTTCCTGTTTACAGGTGCAAAACAATTTATGCACCCCCAAAAATGGAGAAATTTTGGTTGCTTCAACTCAAGATTTTCTTACATCCTCTTTTCTCATAACAAGGAAGGACATATTCTATGACCGGGCAGCCTTTTCCCTCATATGTTCTTACATGGGAGATGGCATGGATCTCATTGATCTGCCAACGCCAGCAATAATTAAGGTAATGAAAGCTGATGGAGGAGTTCTTGTACCATTTTTGGATTCAACAACTTGTGAACCGTTTGACAGTTCTGGTCCATAAGATGTAATTTGTTGTTTGATTGCTTATTCTAATTTTTTTCATCGCTTGACTGGGTTGATTAGAGTTGGAGTTAACGTAGACGGTTTAATATTAAGTCCTCTTGGTTCTGATTGCAATTAGAGTGATGATTTAATTTTGCGCAGATTTCTATTTTCTAGGTATAATGAGTGCCATTTTAATTCATAGAACTGCTTCCAGTGAATAGTCTCTGTAAGGTCTGCAAGCATCTGCCACCAACCCCAACTGGCACCCACAGACAGGTCTTGCTGCAAGACCCACAAGCATGCCTATGCAGCACATATTTAAATGAATTTCGGTTTGGAAAAGTGATAAATGGTCCCTGAACTTTTGCACGATGTGCAATGTGGTCCCTAAATTCTTAATTTGTTCAATATGGTATATGAATTTTAGCCCAATGTGCAATGTCGTCTTTGAACTTAAAATTTGTTCTGTGGTCCCTAGACTTTTGGTAAATTTTCATTTTAGTCCCGAGACTATATGAAAATGTTTGATGTTGTTCCTGAACTTGAATTAAATTGAATAATTTCATATGGTTTAGGGACTATATTGAACATGTATAAAAAATCTAGAAATCACATTGAACAAATAAAAGTTTTGGGACCACATTGCACATTGAACCAAAGTTTAAGGACCATTTGTGTCATTATCTCTTTCGGTTTTATCTACACAAGGGGGAGGGGATAATACTCTAATTGAAGTCTGGATTTAAATTCAATACCTGATGAAAGTCTTGTTGTTTGTCATTTTCTCCATATCCTAAACTGTATTTCAATTGTCTTGTTTTGCTTGCATATTTGATAGGGTAAGCCATTAACATTGGTTGGCAATACAAACTTCTGGTTTCTATCAAGAAGTAGGAGCTGGTAGTCTGCATCAAATCAGTGAGAATAGACTTTAGTTAGTTTTCCAAAAGATCTAGCTCTACTGGTTGTTATGACAGTATTTCCAGTTGGTTGTGAAATTTTGGGGTCAAGCAGCTATTTCCACTTCTCAGTAGTCACTGTAAATGAGATAATTTTGTTATATAAGATTAGGTATATGACTGTTGAGGTTGACTATTGTTATGTTAAGATATTGCCTTTTTTTTTGGTCAGACTTGTTTTCTTTTTAGAGACTGATTTGGTTGATTATTTTTTTTTGGCAGCCAATAGAACTCTGGACAGGAAAGCAGATATTTAGCGTTTTACTGCGCCCCAATGCACGCATGAGAGTCTTCGTGAATCTGACTCTGAAGGAGAAAAATTATAGCAAGCCTAAAAATGTGTCAGAGAGGGAACTAGAAACGATGTGCCCTAATGATGGTTTTGTTTATTTCCGTAACAGTGAGCTTATATCGGGGCAACTTGGAAAGGCAACTTTAGGTTAGTTGTCTTCATTTCCTGCATTTTCTAGTCTTAATGATGCTATCTTAGGATTTTTTTTTTTTTTTGTCAATTACTGTAGGAATTTGACACTGATATTGCAAACCTCTTCTGAGAGTATTAATAGTCTGTTCTCTGTTGTAGCATGGGATTTAGTTTGTCATTATAGCCTTCTCTTCCTGGCCTAATTAGCTCATAAGTTGTAAATAATCTACTGAGTTTGTGGGATAGTGGCTTCTGGTTTCTGAGTTTTCCAGTTCTTTCAGTCTTAATGCCCTAGTGGCATTTTATTTGATTCTTCACAGGATCTGGAACCTGGATGTGCTACTGGCTTTGCCATTTCTAACATATTCAAACTTTAAAAGAAATGTTCCTAAGTGAAGACATTCATTCAAGAAATTCAGTATAGGAACCTTAAATGTTTATATTGAGGTATTTGTCTTGGAGGCTTATTTTATGCTCTTGGGTTGTGTGTTGTAATGCAGATGCACACTTAATATGTTCTTTCACTTTATTAACGCCATCTTGACTCCTTTCTCCATAAGCATTACATCTCAAGACTTGGCAAACACTGAATATCTTCTACTTCTTATTATCGTGCTCAGAAGTTTGAAGTTTACTGTATTTAGCTAAGAACGATTGTTAGGGAGATGTTATTTTTCATCCTCCAATTTCTTATACCAAAAGCAGTTGCTACCTTTTTCTCTTCTTTTCCCCAATCTTTTTAAAAAGTAGACTCTTTTAAGATTCTATTGTTGGTCAATTTCAAGTTTCCCTGGCTAATTGCAAATGTGAGTGCATATACCTATCGTCCATGTAATGCTGTCATGGCTGGTGGCTGCGAGCTATCAACCAACTAGCTATGCTCATCACAGTTGAGAAATATGGCAATGAAGTAGGCAGTGTTAAGGTGTTTTGCACTAAATCTTATGCCAAGTCAAATGAACAAATTTGTAACTTTCCTTTCTTTGCATAATTTCCATTAATCTAAAGAAATGGTGACAGGGATTTTCTCCAGTAGTAATTCAACATCTTTTTATGGCTCAAATTTGTCAGTTGCACCTCGTGCCATTTTGTTCCTTCTCTGTTAAACTGTCTTATGATGGATGAAACCTGGATTGCATTAGTTATTGGATTGTTTTGGGCACTGGAGGGAGAGGCTATATGGGCCCATATGTATTTTTTTAGAGCTCAAAAAAAAAAAAAAAAAAACTCGCGAGACCATATTCAATCTTTAAATCAATGGCTGAATTAGACTACCTTCTTCAAAAGCTAAATATTTGTCCTTAAATAATCGACATTATTTCAGGTAATGGGAACAAGGATGGTCTTTATTCTATCCTCCTCAGGGACTACAATGCACATGCTGCTGCTGCTTGTATGAATCGTCTTGCTAAACTGAGGTATTTGCTGACAAGTAGTTGCTTTAGTTTTGGGTTACCTGCCTTTCATGTCAATGGCAAATATTTATAATTAATTTTAGATGCCTGTCTGAGCTATTATTGTTTATATCTGGTGGCGTACAAATGGTTTCTTTGCTGACCTGTATTTACAGTGAATGGAAATAAATAACTTCATAATTTATGTACTTTAAATATTTGAATGACGTACTGAATTTGGACTAAGGGTGTGTTTGGACTGACTTTTAATTCATAACTTTTGCTTTTATCAAACTTGTGGTTCACACACTTAGACTTATTTTTTCTTTTTAAATTTTAGCGAGAAAGCTAATGACAAAGCCTTCACCTATCAAAGGCATTTACCTCCTTTCCCTAAAACATGCAATATTGACTAGTTCGTGCTTCCAACAATGCATACACTTCATCATGTTGCATGGATATAGTAATGATTCATTGTTTTGTATGGTTCCTCTATACCATTGGGGTTTCCGCCTGATTTTAGTTTATTTTTTTAACTCTGGTTTGATCTTTTCAGAGTATGAATGTTTACATATATGAGATTGCCATTTAGAAGGCTTACTTTCTTTCTTTCTTTCTTTCTTTCTATTTTTCTATTTGGTCAAGTCAGATTGGCGTCGCCATCCTTTTTATGTTCTTGATGACAATCATGGGTTGCATCTAAATTTTTTGTTTGGAAATGAAAGTTCTTATAATTTTAGACCTATAATTGTCCCTCTGTCTTGATGTAGTGCCCGGTGGATTGGAAATCACGGGTTCTCCATTGGTATTGATGATGTTCAACCGGATAATGATCTGAGTGAAAGGAAGAGAGAGACCATTTTGAATGGTTATAATAGTTGTGATGAAAAAATAGAGCTCTATAACAAAGGCAAGCTGGATCTCCAACCTGGTTGTGATGCTGCTCAAACACTGGAGGCTGTGATCACTGGTATTTTAAATCAAATTCGAAATGAGACTGGGCAGGTAGGTGCAAAATAGCATTGAATGATCTATTAGGTTTTGCCTTAGTTCATGTGCACTGCATTGTGTTCCTCATTCTACAAAGCATTTCCATGGAAAACTTTATGTGAAAGAGAATCAGGATTTATTTTGTATATTAATAGGTGTGCATGAAGAAACTCCATTGGAGAAATAGTCCATTGATCATGTCACAATGTGGTTCAAAAGGATCTCCCATCAATATTAGCCAAATGATTGCATGTGTCGGTCAGCAGTCGGTTGGGGGTCGTCGTGCACCTAATGGATTCATTGATCGGAGTCTTCCTCATTTTCCAAGACAATCGAAGACACCTGCAGTGAGTACTCTTGAATTGTTTGTTGTAAAGCTCATTCTTTTGGTAGAAAGGTTCACTCTATATAGAACTATTCTTCAATGGAAAAGCAAGATAGAGATTGAAGGATTTTCTTGAGAAGGCGAAAGAGTCAATGATAGCTTTAGTTAACAGTTGTATACTTTGAGAAGTTAATTAGTATAGCAGAAGATGGTACAATTCACCCAAACTTTTAGTGTTCATTAAGTTGTTCACCGAAAACAGTTGGAGTAATTTAGAAACTTTTCATGCAGGCTAAAGGTTTTGTTGCCAATTCATTTTACAGCGGTTTGACAGCTACAGAATTTTTCTTTCATACAATGGGAGGACGAGAAGGCCTGGTTGATACGGCGGTATGGAGATCATTTTTTGGCTTCCACTTGAACTATTCGTGTGTCCTCCTGTGGCTGACTTTGTTCGTGCCACCACTGCCGTCAATGTGTATTGATTCTATGTTCCACTATATGTTTTCACCGCCTTTCTCTTTGCTACTGCATAAATTGTGCTTTTGTCTTTTTGAATCTGATTTTTCCTCTTCATTTGGATACATTCTCTATTTTGCAATGATTATTATAATACGGGTTAATACCACAAAAGACCCAAACTGGCATAACCCTGCCACATTTACCCCCCAACTAATTTTGTGTCACAAAATCCTCGCACCAATACACCCGTGCCACATTTATCCCAAACTAGTGCGCCCATGTCGCATTTATACAAAACTAATTTTTATGGCACAAAAAACCCCAAATTGGTATATTCGTGCCACATTTTCCTCCAAAAAAATCTCGATATACCACAATTGGGGGTAAAAGTGACATAGCTAGATTAGTTTGAGGTAAATGTGGCAAGAGTGTAGCGATTTGAGATTTTTTGTGGCACAAAAATTAGTTTGGGGTAAATGTGGCACAGGTGTACCAGCTGGGATTTTTGGTGGTATTAGCCCTTATAATGGTCCTTCCATTTTTGCTATAGGAGTTGTGCATGATGTCATAAGATTGTGAGTCTACTTTATATCTTTTCATTTGTCCAATTTGAAACTAAAAAGTTGGGTTTTCACCTTTCCTATCGATTTCTTTGGAGTTGGCTTATCTTAGTGGGGAGAGATAATATCTGACAAAGCAGGTCATGTTTTAATTCTGTTTTCTCTTTTCTTGTTAAACTTTTTATTCTGTGGCTGTAAGGGTTGCCTGTGTGATGAAATAATTATATCTGTCTCTAAAAATCATGGTCTCTGGTTATTGTAGGTGAAAACAGCTGATACTGGCTACATGTCTCGTAGACTTATCAAGGCTTTGGAAGACTTGTCTATTCATTATGACAACACAGTAAGAAATGCAAGTGGATGCATTGTTCAATTCCTTTATGGTGATGATGGCATGGATCCTGCACTTATGGAAGGAAAAAATGGGTTCCCTTTGAATTTCGACAGATTATTTATGAAAGTGAAGGTAATGAAGCTTAGTCTGTCTTTTGCATTATCCAGAAACTTGTTCAGTTCATTGGATGAAAGAATGGATTGGTTTATCTATTTATAAATTTCCACATTTATTTGCAGGCAACTTGCCCTTCTAGAGAACATAAGTATCTATCTCCTGTGGAAATATCTGCTTTGATAGAACAAAAGCTAGCAGAAAGTGAAAGTACTTCGGGTGGAGGGCTCTCAGATGCTTCCAAAGCCTTCAAGAAATCTGTGAAAGCCTTCCTACTTGAAGAACATGAGAAAGGATCGGAAATCATTATGAAGTTTGGTGAAGATGCAACAGGGGAAAGTCAGGAGACTGTCATTCGAGTTGCCCAGAAAATTGGTGGAATTACTGAAGAACAGCTAAGGGTAAAGACTACCTTTTTCTTCTTGTTGGGGAGTTTCCATCCTTGGATATTTTTGTTTATTTGTATTCCTATTACCCTGTCTTTCAATGTTTTATGGATAGGGAAATGATTTAAGTTATTGATGACATGGCATCTTTAGGCAAATTATTAGAATACTGCTGTGCCTGTCTCATTTATAGATGACTTTGGTGCTTCCAAGCACATTTTTTGCTATAGTTTGGATGTCGGGACAGAATTGGTAGCCTGCATATGTTTTCACGAGAGTTACGGAGGTATGCTTAAAATAGTTGGGGGCAGTTGAAATGGGAATTAAATCTGATGTGCAAAACCTTAAATCTGATGTGCAAAACCATTCATTTATTCCCCATTAAACTATGAGTGGCTGATTAATTAAGTCAATACATGCATGTCATTTTGCATTACCAGTCATCCAGAAAAGCTCATGTATGTGATGTCTTGATTGTGACACGAGAAATTTCTTTAGTTTAACCTCATGCATCAACTGCTTATATTGATATCTGTTTGATGGGACTTTATTTAGGCTAGTTCAGCTAAGTTTCTGATTTGAATATAATCTAACTATTTCCCCTTTTCTTTTCTCCTCTTATTTTTGCGTTTCCAGTTACTAACAGCGCCTGTTTTATATGTGCCCAGTTGTTTTGTTTAATCAGTTTATTAAAACATAAAATGAGCTCACTTTATGAGATGCCATAAGACTCTTGGGAACTAAATGAAAAAATATTCTCTAAAAATATCAGACAATTCATCCAAAATTTGTCATGTAATCTCAGTAGAACTAAGGTGAACAAAAGCTGAGATTAGCTTCTTTCTTTCACTGGAGGACAGTACTTCTGGTTAATTTTTTCTGGTTTGGTTCAACTAAATTTTGGTTGCAATGCTTTTAGCCAGCAAGTGGAGCCATTCTCATTTCAGTAATTTTTTCCCTCGGCTTTATATACAAGGTTGGCTACAAAAAACAGTCATCCTCTTCCGGAAGAAAGTATTGAGTTTAACCTTAAGGAAGAGAGATGGCATAGTAAGATTAAAAATCTTGCCAAGAAATTTGAGGCTATGGTCGGGGACCACAGTCTGAGGAGCAGTTTTTGGTGAAATAGTTTGACCTGTTACTTTATAGTGGCAGTCAAGAAATTCAGTTGCAGAAGTGAGATTAGAAAGGAACTCGGAAGGGCAATTTTCTTGACCTTATTGTTTAATATTTTTTTCATCAACTATGGACCTACTGTTGTGCAACAATAATTGTTCTGAATAAGTATATTGATGATGATTGTGTTGGCACCAAAATTCAAATTCTCTTTGTATCATATAAGATCTTTGAGTGCCTCATGCATGTCTCTCTTTGTATAAGATCTTGCCAAAATAAAGAGTTGCTTGGAAATTTAGAACTGCTAATGATGTCTTTAGCCAATTTAATTTCTATGATAGTTTTATAAGATGCATCTAATTCATGTGGTTTTGATGATGTAATAGGCCTTTATAGACACCTGCATGTCTCGTTATCATTTAAAAAGAATTGAAGCTGGAAGTGCAATTGGAGCAATCGGGGCTCAGAGTATTGGAGAACCAGGGACACAGATGACACTCAAAACTTTCCATTTTGCTGGTGTTGCCAGCATGAGTATCCTCTGAATATCGTATTGTTTTGGCTTAAATTTAGCTACTTCAGAAACCTCTTTTTTGTTGTTGAAGCTTCACACCCAACTCTAAACTCTACTTGTCATAGTACTTCTTTAACCTGCATTAGATGTAACACTTGGAGTTCCTCGTATTAAAGAGATCATAAATGGAGCCAAGAAAATACTCACACCCATCATCACTGCAGAGCTAGATCGTGATGATAATGTGAATATTGCTAGGATGGTAAAGGCTAGGATTGATAAGACCGTTTTAGGCCAGGTATACTTCTGTTTCCTCTTGGATAATTCCCATTCCTGCTGAGGTTGTTAGATTAATGCTTAAATTTTGGAAGACTACCCTCTGGTTGTCAATACTGAGTTCATTATCTTGCAATCTGTGACTTCTGAAAGTTGGAAAATGGAGATTTATTTGGATTGGTGAGAGTTGGGTTACACTCACCTGATATGCTGTAATTGCAGTTCTTGATGTTCTCTATTAGACATATCCTTTTCTTTCTCTAGAGTCTCTTCTTAGGCTTTCTCTAGGAATTTGGACCTAAGGTTTTCCTTTCTTGGGGGCCAAATAAGGCAGTCAGATTTGGGGTATCCTTACCCTTTCTCATCAATCTTATAATTGTTTGGCTTGTATTGCTGGAATTGCCGTTCTGGAAGTTCTATATGAGACATATCCTTTTATGTTACGGCAGTCTCTTCTTAGGCTTTCTTTAGGAATTTGGGAATAAGGTGGTCCCTTTCACCAGTTCCTTCCTTCAATGTTTGGGTTATATGAGCTTTTAGTGTAAGCAGAACCTTGCTTTACTAATCATGCACATTTTCATGCTGAGGGAAAAAGCAAGTAGCATGCTTTAGTTATCATGCACTTCTGAACTTACAGCATGGTCTTCGGGCACTTCTCCTAGAGTTGAGAAGGTTTAAGTTAGCCTGTCTATTGCCTAGGAGCAGCATTTTTTTTTTGTTTTTTTGAGCTCCTCCATATTCTTTGTGCTTTAGCAATAAAAGTTGGTTGCTTTTTTGTTAAGTCACTTTTATGCATCCATGAAGGGTTATAATTTGCAGCATCACCACATTTTAGCTCCTAACCAGTGGACTTTGAATCTGCTTTATCCACTATATTTTGGACTTCGGAATTAATCAATGAAGTATGTTGGTTCTGACTAGCTATATATGCAATTGGTGAACCCGTCTTTCTTGTTAGAGCTTATTGTTCAAAAGCCTTCTGGTCAGTCAAATCATCTTTTTTTGCACCTTCTTGAAGGGAGACAAATGCAACATTCTGTTTGCCTCTCAAATAATGAAATTGGAGCTTGATGATCCATTTGGATAATCGCTTGTTTTGCAGATTGCAAAGAGCATAAAGACTGTTATGACTTCAAGATTAGGGTCAATAGTCATCACGCTTGACATGAATAGAATTGAAGACTCACAGTTATGTATAGATGCTAATACTGTGAGGGAGTCAATTACGCAAACTCCAAAAATTAAACCGAAGCAGCTGGTGCGTATTTCTTCTTGTAGCTTGGCTATCTATGAACTCTCAGTGTTAATGACATCTGATGCATGTGTTCGTTATACAGCAAATTAATGTTCTGGATGTTACAAAATTGGAAGTTGTTCCTCTGGTTGATAGAGGTAAACTTCATTTTGAGCTCCATTCCCTCAAGAATATGCTTCCAAATGTCATAGTGAAGGTGAGAACCTTAATGTACATTTGAACACTTGGATGAATGAATGATGCTAGTTCGTCCTTATAGTTCTCCGTGGATGTTAAACTTTCTCTATGTTGATTTTTTTGGTTGACAGGGAAACAAGACGGTTGAGCGTGCAGTGGTAAACAAAGGGAAAGAAAAATATAAGGACAAGGAAGGGAAGGTGAAGGAGAGGGAGAAGTACAGTCTTGTAGTGGAAGGGTGAGTTGTTAGGATATTGCCTTATAGGAAGACAATTATGCAGATTACTTTTTAAAAAATAAATTGTATATTTATGTATGTACAACATTTTTAAACTACAGGCACATGCAATCAATCTTCACATGAGGTAGGTATCAGATGCCGTGTCAGAGACATGTATTTATGTTGATAGTTACAACTTAGGAAGTCTTAAACTACTCAATGATACATAATCAGTGTCTACGATATTTACACTCGCACTGTAATACTAGTCCAATTGTCACCATTCACCAAACATGTCAAAGGTCATGCAGACAAGCAAGAGGTCATGGGTATTAGTGTAGGAATTGGATGTCGAAATCTCATTTCTATTGACAGAAACTTATGCTTCTATTTGTTGTTGGAGTTTGTTGAGTTCTTGCAATAGAAAAGAAAATAGATAGAGTTTTCTCTCAGAGAGAACTCCAATTTTTTTTCTAGTTTCCACATTAGAATACTAATGCTTAGGATATGACTGCTGGTTCATTTTTTCTAAAAGCTCTCTTTCTTCGTGTCATTTTTATAATTTCATGTAACTTTCGTAGGATTTCTCTTACTTGCACATTACGCATTGAAAAGGGGAAACAAGAATTGCTTACAAATTTTCTGTATGATTGAACTCTTGCAGCACGGGTCTGCAAGAAGTCATGGGCACCGAAGGTGTTGATGGTCGGAAAACGAAAAGTAATCATATCATTGAGATACAGCAGACACTTGGAATAGAAGCTGCTAGAAGGTGCATCATTGAGGAGATACAGTTCATCATGTCGAATCATGGCATGAGCATAGACATACGCCATATGATGCTTTTGGCAGATCTAATGACTTTTCGGGTGAGTAAGCATAGTCAATATGGTGTCATACGCAGAGAGAATTAATTATTAACGCTAGATAAGGGTGGTAGTGAATTCAGTGTCTCACATAAGTAAAAGTTTTTGGAAAGCCATGCTCCAATATTTTATGTGGTCTAGAGGGCGAAGTTTTTTAATCCAGTGCACAGTGACTGTGAGGGAGAATTAACCAGTACTTTGCTGATTAATGTGCTATTTATTTGTTCTTTGTTGGCCTAGTGTGTTCTTAGAGTCTGATGTGAATTATCAGGGTGAAGTTCTTGGCATTACAAGGTTCGGCATACAGAAAATGGACAAAAGCGTTTTGATGTTGGCTTCATTCGAGAAAACATCTGATCACCTGTTCCACGCTTCTGCAAGTGGTAAGGCTGACAAAATTGAAGGTGTCAGTGAATGCATCATCATGGGGGTGCCAATGCAATTGGGCACAGGAATTTTGAAAGTGATCCAAAGGTAAGTATGCCTCTTGTTTAGATTTTATATGCCCTACTTAAAGGTTGCAGTTCACATTCTTTAAATCTATTCGGTGTTTGCTAGTACATGCATAAATGAAAAGGAGGGGGCTTAATGCGAGTTGGTCTACATAAATGATGTATACTGTGCATATCACAAGAACACCGCCAGTGATTTATGTGAGATTGCAGTTGTGTGCTCGATTTTAAGGTTAGGCAGTTTGGATGGCTTGCTTTAGTGCGATGTAAGGTAATCAAGAAGAAATGTCAGATAGGTAGTATGCAGATCTTGTGAAAACTTTTGTGTAGAGAGACGTGTTTCGTTAAATGAACTTTCCAAATCTTGGACTGCAAACACTAAAATTGCTCTGGCTTTCGCAAATGGTCATGCCGTTCTACTTAATTATCAATGGACACTTTTTACCTGCGTCTGTGGTGACAAGTGATACAGCTCTGTCTCTGCTTTTTGAGCACCCATGAGACGATAAAGGATGGACTAAGTGCTTATAAATGCAGACCTGCATGCATAACTATGTAAACTTTTTTGCCAGAACCATTTGTTGCAGGAAGTTTGTGTGTATCTTCTTGTGCTCGTGTTTGGACCTTTCATGTTCACAATCCCGATTCTTTGACTAAGTGCTATGTTCATGATCGTAGGGATGAAAAACCGGAACTGACGTATGCATCAGATCCAATCATATCAGCTTATTGACTGCAAATTTCAAAGATCATCTGGTTCAAGCTTCTGTGTCCAATCACTTGCAAATGCTTGGAAGTGATCGTGCATACTCGGGTTGATCCATGAAGTTAAGCAAACAGATAATCACAAGGTATTTTGTGTTTTTTCTTTAGCTGAGGATATCTTGTGTCTTTAACCAGGTTAGGTATAGAAAATAGAATGATAGAAAATGTCTGCTGATTGTGCAATGTTCTATAATTTTGGCTTTCTTCTTTTGTAACACTTGAACATAGTATAAATATATGCTTATGGTCTCAATTAGGAATGTTAACAGTGCGGTTCGGGTAAGGTTCCTTCATACTCAATGGCATGTTTATGGTGACCCAAACATATAGGACTCAAACTGAAAACACAGTTTTGTTTGGTTCGGTTTGGGTGAGGTTATTGGAATAAAGAGCACAGCATACACTCCCCCCTCCCTTTCTTTTCTCTCTTCCTCCCAACAAAATCCTATCTCAACCGAAATCTCTCTTATCTTTAATGTGATCGCAACACGATCAATTGGAAACCACTGCAAATGATCATTGTGTTACCAATTTTGAGTTTTTTTCGAAGCAATTTGTTGTCTTTTTGGAGCTATGGATGCACATTCATGGGTCGCTTCTCTTCCGCTTCCAAGCGTTATCAATCGACTCTCCAGTTGAGATATGGTTCAGTTTCTTTGTTGTCTTTCTACGGTTTACATCCGTTTTGGTGGGTAGTTGGCGAATGGTTGTTCCTGATGATGCGAAAATGTTGCAACTTTATTTTTATTCGACTGTTGGGGGTTGCAAAGCAGAAAACTCTGCTGTACTTGATGACAGTTGTTCTATTGCTTTGATTTTGTGAATTTTTGGCTGATGCTTTGTGTATTAGTCGACAAACGGTGATCCGAACAGAAATTTTGGCTTGGATTTGGACTATTTCAGCATAGGCTGGAAGAAGAAAATGGAATTGAGTAGGATTTAGTGTGTTTCGGTTTGGGTTTGTGACAGAACCAAGCCATCGTAATGACCAAACTTTTATGTATTACCTCAACCAAAAGGAGGCACTACCCGAAAAGATGCGAAATTTTCAGGTCAGTCTGGTTTGGGTTGGGGTGGGCCAGGTCGGGCTTTTGTGACAGTCCTAATGTCAACGATGCACGATTTCTCTCTTCAATCTTTGGTCTCGTTATCACATGGTGTCAGAGCCCATGTCAAAACCTCTTGTTTAAGCCTCTGCACGGTACTTCCATAGCAGTAAACACCACAGCCATAGAATTCGTTGTCAGTCAGTCTCTGACCACACCAACCGTCCACTTCTCTTTCACAAGTTACACGATGCAATGGGGGCATGAACAGCCAATTTCTAACCGAAAAAAGCACATTGGATGACATTGGCATTTTGGCTTTAGAGAAATTGAGATATTCGAGCTTCAGATTTGGTCGAATGCGAACTATATCAAGCAACTCAGGAAAATAATTGTGCGATGAAGACATAAGAATGTGTTTCCGGATGCTTTTATCTGGCAGCTGCTTCATGAAGCCCTGAGACGAGGAGTTGATTCATATGGTCGTAACACAATGTGTCACGTGAAGTACTTTAGATTTAATATAACCACAGAATTCATAATTTACACTCACGAAACACTAACATAGCGTTGCAAGCAGAAGAGAACTTCAAATCCTTCCGACATGCATATAGGAAATTACATCACCAAACTATAAAAGGAATGATCAGCAGAGCTTTTACAAGATGTCGCGAAGCCATCTCCACATATCAAATATCGAAGCGAGAGAATTGCCAATCTCCTAGCTTCCAAATCCAGTCAACGCGACCTCGATTCTTTCTTTTTCCTACCATTGCAGATTGAAGTCCATGCGCTTATCATGAAGTTTTTATTCCTGCTTGCTTTGCACCACTGCAAATGGATGAGCATGGAGTTAAGACCTCTCAGAAAACATTCTTTTGAAGGTCATCCATTTCAGGGTCTACGAGTTTGGCTTCCTTTTCTGCATTGCCTTCGCCGAACAGAGGAGCATCAAGCGCAGGAGGTTCCTGAATAGTTCACACATGTCAGCCCATTGCATGACATCGAGTAAAATTAGGAGTTGAACATGCTTTATGATCGCAATTTTTGTCGCATTACCATGCACCGAACTAAGGCCCAGTTGATGCCGCGGAAGAACGGGTGACGTTTGATTTCGTCCGCTCCTTCGTATGAGCCCAATCTGTTCTTGGGATCCCTGTGCAGCAATCGGTACATCAATTGCTTCGCATGGAGACTTGCCTGCAGATAGACATAGTCCCATTTGTATCATATGATTCTCCTGAGAGTTGCTAAAGGTCATGAAAAAAAACTCTATCTTCTATGCAGCAACTTTTGAGGAATCCGACTTAAACATATCTTGTGCTGCCATAATCATGCAACCAAGTAAAAGTACTAGGAACAGAATCTACGATAAAAATGTCCCACTTATTGGCCAAATGTGTTGCTATTTACTGGGGAAAACTTCCCTGAACCTAAGCTCAAGGGAAAGAACCAATGATGAATCCGAAATGAGACGCTGAGGCCAATATTAGATGTCTGTTTCTAAAACAGGCATATCAATCTGTGCAGAGTCAATTCTGTGAAGGGCAGAACATAAGCAAGCTACTTTCCAGCACTCCTAGTTCAAATCAGTGGGGGGTCTTCGAAAAAACTTCCGACCAAGCATGAACTTCTGTTTGACCAATTCCATAGTTCAAGTGTGTTAAGTTATAGGAATGATTATAGGCAGGTATCTAACCGGTTTACTTCCCGGAAATTTGATATCCTTGTTAAGGATATTCGTAAATGTCTTTTGTCTCGTCTTTCCCCTGAAGGGTGTGTATCCATACAGCATCTCATATAGCAGAATACCTGTAAGACATGGAGACAATAAGATTTCCCAGGAAAATTGAAGAAACATAAGTAGGCTGCAAATGTGTGACAACATTAGTGCATTGTGAATGACAGAATTAACTCCCTGTAAAAAGCGTCATTACATATCTATTACAGAACTACCAGTACAAACGATAGGAGAGAATTCTCCTTCCCCATGAAACTTTTGTTGCGCTGCTGATGTCAAGATATCTATCTTTTCAATGTTATTATCGGGTCCAAGAAAGACTTCAAAGTAAGCAAAGCGTAATGCATCAAGTTTAACCATATTGCGGAGCTCAATCCAGCATTGCAGCTAGTACCTATCAAAAGGCGAGTATTTCTAACATATGCTTTAGTCCTTTGGTGTTGGTGGATCATTTTATCTGGTAAAAGATATGCGATGCAGTAGTTTTTCTTTCTTTTTCTCTTGTCAAATTTTCTAATGCATTAAAAGACAAAGATGATGTTATTTGTCTACGAAGTTGATAAAAGAAACTGGAGTTCTTTTGACATTCCCCCAAAAGCAAGCCTGGTCTTACCGATTATTGCTAAAAAAATCTTTTCTAGAAATAAATGCATTACCATGTTCCTCTTCATTAGAAGATGCGAGAGGAACTTACCAAGCGCCCACCAATCAACTGCACTTGTGTGGCCAGCCCCTTTGATGATCTCCTGCAACATATAAGGAAGTTGGCATAGCCACACAGAAGTAAACTGGTGCACTCGATCTGGAGACATTTGGACTTTAGATAGTGGCAAGAAAAGAAGAAACTAACCGGAGCTATGTATTCCTCCGTGCCGACAAAAGAATTTGATGCCCGCATGGGTTCAGCCATAAAGATTGGCGTCTCTGGGCCTTTCTTCTTCTTCTTCTTCTTCTTTTTCTTCTTCTTTTCATCAGTACTAGGAATCAAAAGCTTCAAATAACAGAATCAATGAGTACATTATCTATACACATAATGCATAAATTCTATTGTAAAAATAATCATAGAAACAATTGCTCATTCGGAAGATCATTAGGTAGTTGAATTACCTGAGGTTTGCAAGATGTCAAACACGACAAATCGAAGTCTGTCAAAGAAATATGCCCATTGTTCTGAAGCAAAACGTTTTCCGGTTTTAGATCTCTGTAAATAATCCCTGTAAAATGACAAAGATGTCAATAAATGGGAAGACTCCAGGCAGCGTGTCTAATTTGCTATCCATTCACTCATTAGCCCTCAAATGACCCTAAAAAATACAATTCGGTTGCAATTTCCATCATCAACCGCATCAAAATTTGCCATCAAGAATTTAAATGTAGCAACAGGTGCATCTGTCGGAGAATGAATTCTTGGTTTATGTAAAGTGATGGACCTTTACCTTGGCAATGAAGATACTCCAATGCTACAACCACCTCCGCAGCATAGAATCTGCAATCATCAACTATACGCAATGAATTGAAAGGAATAGAACACGACAAGTTGGCTTTTGACATTTTGGCCTGCAACTTCTACAGGTGGAGTTATAATTGCCCAGAGTAATACCGATTTTACTCTATGTTTTTGCATCTTTTGAGTTGTGAAGAAGGCCTCTTAAAAATTTGCAAGGTAAGGCTGCGTGCATTAGACCCAAAGTGGCCTGACCTTTGCCCAGACCCAGGAAAAAGCAGGAGCTTCATGCATCTGGCTAGATTTTTTGCCATTAGATAGTACATTCTAATAAAATAAGTTCATGGATTAAACATGTGAATGTGCATATATTGTATTGTGACTTTCAGTATCACAGGTCCACAATATGTTGTAGCTTAAATGACAATTTTCAACTTCAGGCATCAGGGGAAACTTTCTTTGTAGCATGAGCTTCAGAAATCAGCTTATAACCTCTTGAATAAATTTTAGAACCTAAGCTAATAGAAAAGCTTTGACGTAAGCATTTGAGGCATCTACATTAAGATTGTTTCAGAAAATTTTACCTCGCTGCATCCTCCTTGAGGACCTTCAGGGGTTGCCTGTCCAAGAGCATGAAGAGCTCGCCACCGGGGTAATAATCTGTTATGAGGCAGATGTGGGTTTTGGTCTGCAGAAAACTTCAAATTAGTATTATGTCGGATGGATACTGCAAGCATCGATTTGGATTATATCCATGGGGAGGTAAATAATTGACATCTACTAATGGTAGACCATCGAACATAACTCGAATAATACAACAAGCAATCACTTAAAGGGCATGCTCTTGGGATCGTTCAAGGCAAAGTGAAAAGTGCCTAACAATAGGTTATGAATAACCCATATCTAGAAATTGACAAGCACCTCGCACACAGTTCAATTTGCATTATCTTCATGTTCTGCAATTACCAGTATAATTATCCATTATAAATGCCTTTTACCTGAAAAGAAGCATGTAGAGCTGGAAGACAAGGATTATAACAATCTATTATATATGCTTTACCTGAAAAGAAGCATATAGAGCTGGAAGGAAAGGATGATCCAACATGTCGAGGATTTCTCTTTCAGCACAAGCTCTGTGGACCTTCGGAAAATGAAGAAAACAATTCATCTTAAGGGATATAAGATGTATGCAATCCCAGATTCATGAAACAGATCAATAAGGAATCCATTGAAGGAAAGCACATTATCAGCCAATTCCTGAACAACATCCAACCATCATACACACTAGATCATCCTCCTATAACTTAAAAACCGAACTAGGAATGCCATCTTAGATATAGAAGAAGTGAAATTTTGGCATCACCAAATGCAACTTCTCCATTTATATGAGAAATACAACACACGAGTGCTTACATCCACATCAGTAATGTCCTCAGATTTTCCAATGATCAGTCTTATTTTACAGATTGCGAGAATGTCACGCATATAAATTCAAGAGGAACTTGAATCCTGATGGAAGTCAACCAATTTCAATACCTTATTGCGGTTGAGCATAACACTCTTATCCATGGACTTCATTGCAAAGAATTGGCCGGTTCCACACAGCTCGACTAGATGCACACTGCCATGATGGTCAAGCATTCATCAAACTCTCACACACAGAAAATGCCCCTTTCAGATGCAGAAAGAAACAAGTACAAAAAAAAAATGTCTTCTGAATTGCCAGCAAGACTCAAAGCCCTCAGCTGCACCTGTGCCCCACATTGCAGCAACCTCTTTACAAGATTTCTCATTTCCAAGCTAAAATTTCCAAAGCAACTGAAACATGATTAAAGTCAACTAGACTAATGTACTTCCAGACTTCTAGTATTGGCACACAAGCCTTACCAGTGATCAAGAGAGCAAAGTGTGCAATCAGTAAGTCTGAGCATTGCGCTCAGCAGTACAAACTTTATATTGCAAAGGTTTCTACCCTTCACTAGCTAGTAACTCCAAGTTATCGTTAATTTATTAAGCATTACTGGATTTCTGCAGCTTATATGCGTAAAAAATATGCAGTAAAACTGTGTCCAAGATTAAGAGGAAAAGGAATTAATCCAAGGAAGTTTAATAAAACCGTGTGCGAGAGAGACTGACAAAGTTTCTGATTTCCTTGCTAAATTTCTCACATTTGGGAAGGACAGTCAAGGGTCAAAGTTGTAAAAAAAATCAAAAGATTTGGCTTTCGGGTTTGTTTAAACCAGATGTTATTCAACTCCAGTTGAGACAATATGACATGCACAGGAAGTACCTGCCGGTGTCCCCAGAGCCAAGGGGTTTAACTGGCCTAAAATGCTTTAATCCTATCTGCTCTCCGCTATCCAGTATCTGCATGTCAAGAGCACCATTCACCAAATAAATAACTTAAGCACAGATAACAGCAAGAAAATCATGAGATAAAGCTTATAAAAGACCAAAGTAGTAAACTGACGTGGTGACAATGTCACAGAGAGGTTAACTAGTCAATCCAATCTACTTTAAGAAGTGCAGAACGTGAATTATTTACTCAGGATAAGTAAAAACATGTGGGAACCGTATAGGTAAAGGACACTGGATGTTTAAAAGCATTCACCACATCCATTTTTCCCAATATTTACAGGTCATGCACCATGCTTATTATAAGAATGACATTGTATTTGCTAGAGGTTTACTTATTAACTGATCTTAGTACGGAATAAGGATAAGAAATAAAGTACCTGTTGAATGGCTCTCCAAGGGTGGCTGTCCTTCCTGTGTGGCTTTGGGTGAACGGTTTTAGAGTGTTTAGCCCATAAATCCTCTGGTCTCTGCTCACAGAAAAGTTCTTAATCTCATTATCACGTTGAGAGACTTCTGATGCTTTAATCAAAATAAGGATGCTACCTTGTTGGCATCCGGAAGTTCTCTCACTGCTTCATCAACATTTTCAGCAGTGCTTTTCACCTATAATTTATCAGCAAGGAAAATGGCAGAGGATATTGGAGATTATTAAGATTCTTCTGCTAAAAAATCTTGCAGTGCTAGTAGCAACTAATATATGGAAAGTCTGGCATTTTATGGGGGCAACCACTGAAAGAACTAAAAAAAAGAATCGTCTTTCAGAAATTTGACTCAATTAAAGTGATTCTTGAACAACTGGGTTAAGTGTGAAAAGTATGATATTCCCTGACACAAAGAAATAACAAAGTTCGATGATAACTGAATGAAATATGATGGAGGCGAAGAGAGCCCAGACCAGTTGTTCACTTTCTTTAGCAGTATACTCAGGAATGGAGTTCTGCAGTGGGTCAACGTGTGCGCTACCATCCAGTTGTACTCCAATGAAATACTGGACTTCTCCCTGTTTTCTCACATAAACAGTTCCCTTAGTACTTTGAACAATATTATCGCATTGTATTAATCTATCTAAACTTTAATTGTGGAGTGCACCTTCTGATCACGCATTGGCTGAAGATGAAACAAATTCCAGAACTTTTTGCCTGAAATTCAGGAGAAAACATTACAATACTTACAAGAATGTGTAAAGTGGATCAGCTTCATATCAAGGCTAAAGCTGCTATACACAAGCAAGAGGCATGTTTACCTAAGAGTAACTTTCTTTACTTTTTCCCTGAAATTATTATTTATGTCGTTCTACACAAAGCTCATAAATTTTCAAGTCATGCTGAAGAAGGAATTCCACTTCACGGTTTTTCTATTCAAGTCATTCTACATGAAATTCATAGGTACGTACCACTTTTTGTGTAGTTTATCAACTGCACAGTGACGTCTCTTTGGTTGTCAATGGCTTCCCGGATTTTCCTCACGGTTGCTGGATCAGTTTCAGGTCCTTGGAGGAACCTATACCGATTCAAAGTTTCAAACAAGTTATCTCACAACTAGCTCATTTACATTTCAACAATAGGTCAGTTTCTTTATCATTTTATTTTTCCAAATGAAGCTTCAGATTTCTCATGGCACAAGCTCTGGGCCTTTTAATCATCAATAGCTCTATCGAATAGGAGGATGCAATATGAGAGCATCAAGCTGCACATTTCCTATTTATACTCATATCTTAAACATATCTAAGTGCCAATTTTCCAGTCCCATCTCTAGGCAAGTTAGATGACTAAAAGTTTAAAAAAGTAGAGATTACTGAAGTAATAAGAAAGCAGATACCTGCAATTCCGCCCGAGAATCTCTTCCCGGCTGTATTCTGTCAGCTCTAAGAAGCTATCAGAAGCGAATATCTGAAAATTGCGGACGAGATGAAATTTAAAATCGCATATATCCACTTTCAAGTACAACGAGTGAATAAGCTCCGCCTTAGTTTGTCCAGCAGCCTTACAATGGGATTGTCCGGTAGCCTGGGATCCGTGATGACGAAGTTCTTCTCGATACGTTCGAGCGTGGTAGCAAGATCGATACCCTTCCTCATTTCCTTCTGTCTTACAACATCATCCACACTGTCTGGCCTCTCGTCAGTTTCACTCACGTCGTCGTCGTCGTCATCACCGTCGTCTGCAGCTTCTCTAAAGTCAAAGCTTTCGGAACTGGACCGGCTCGTCCTGACCCTTCTATCCCCAGGATGGGGAGATAAATTTAGTGAGACAGTAGCATCTTAGCTAGATACGAGTTGCTGAAAGTATCACTAATTCTAATACATTCTAAACAGTGAGAGACATAAGGCGATACCCCATGAACGAGCGGCGAGCAGATTTCGTTTGCTTCTTCTCGGGCACCTCGCTGATCCGCTGCATTAAATTCCTCCTGCCTCCCACATTCTCAGAGTTTCGTCTTCCTATAGCATCTGATCTCTCTTTCTCGTCACCGCCTTCCGACCTCCGCATTAGAGGGCGATTGCTCGACTCGCTGAGCGCCCTCGGCCTCTTCACCGCCTGCACAAGTTCTGATACCGAGCTCGTTGCCATTTCCTTCTGACGGGCTGCGAAAACAAAACATCAGGCTCGTCATTGGCATCCAGCATTAGAAGAAGGGAAAGAAGAGAAAAAAAAAAGCGAGAACACTAATGTAAGAGCTTCTGCTAACACCTGCATCATGTGCTTCACATAATTGCGAAACGATCACGTTAACGAAGTAGGACTAAGATCAAACGACCTCCAAACTGGGAAAGCAACTCACGCGGTCACAAGACCTTTCTCGCGAACCTATGAACGTCTGCCATTCTTACTGCTCTAGAATGGAGTGCTAAGCGTGAGAAGAATTAAGAACTCGAATTTTTACTACGGAACCTCGGAACGTCATGCTCATTCCTCATAACAACTGCAAATGGTTCGGCATTCCGTAAAAGATGATGCTTCCATCAAAAGCAGAGGCTCACAATATCGATGTTCAGTTCATTCTAAACTCGCATGAAGTGCAATCTATCCGCACCAAATGATGACGACAAACTTGCTGTATTGTCTTGCAAAACAAGCAAAAACAGAAGCCTCTTACAAACCATGCATTATTTAGTAGCATGGGTGTCAAGCAATTAATCATCCCATCGCTAAAGTCGATGTTTCCGAGACAAAAGGGTCATGTTAACAAGTGTCTTTGGATTGAAAAGAATTCCATTTTTCAAGATACTAATGCTCCTTATACTTTATATTGTTGGTCCACCGATAAATAGAATCCTTTACTATTAATAAAGCGGTGTCTTTACCGTGCTTGTTGACATAGCAAAGATGCCTGTCACAGTTCTAGGATTAGCTTGTTTTGTGGGAAATGAATTATTTGGAAAACATTTTACTAAAACCAATCAGTTGTTCAATCAATTTCCTTTCTTTTAGTTTTTCGTTTCCCTTTTCCTAGTTTATTAATAACAAAATGGATTCTTCTAATATGTAAAATAAAAATTCAATGGTTTGTGCTACTATAACCTTCCTGACCTCGATTTATCTTTTTCTATAGGCATTCACCTCGAAATGAGTATTGATACTAGGCATCAAAAAACAGAAAACGGAAAAAATAATAATAAATAGAAATGAGGTCCATTGTTTATATGGTTATTTCTTTAAACAGTGAGATCCTCTTTACAGATTAGAATATCTTATTTTAAAAAATGAATAAATAAAAAATATTTACATCATTAATAAAAATATTTAATGAATATATTTTTAAATGATAGAAGTGATTGTTTTTGAAAATTATATATTTTTTTCAAATAATTCATTTTTAATGAAACAAATCGAGCCTACAGATAAGATGTGATGGGCCTACAAGTATGATGTGATGGGAAATGTATCTCCCTTAAAGATCGAACTCATCACATACGGAAATAAACATAAATAAAATGAAATAAAATGAATAGATAAACGTAAATGGAAGAGAGTGAGGAAGAGACCGTCATATCGAATCAAGGACTCGGGCAATCCATTGGGACGCATCATCTTATCCTTGGACCCCTCCGTGTGCTTGCTCACCTCCACTTGCATTCTGCCCCCACACCCACCACCACCCCCACATAAATCATTATTCTATTCTTCATAAACAAATAAATTAATAAAAAGAGAGATAAGGGACATAAAAAGGAAAATTTAAACCAGAAACTAAAAACCCATGTCTCGGGTATATATCCTTTGAATTATCCTAAAAATTTAAGCGGTCCAAATGGCGCTGTTCAAATCTATTTCTTTCAATATATTTCTTTTTACTGAGTAAGATTGATGAAAAAGGAAACTCCAATTATACTAAGAAGAAGCACGAGATTAATTATTTTAAAATATATATCCCGTCTTGTCCATAGATATATCAGAATAGAGATTCTATATCCAGACACGGAAGCACTAGCCAGTCCACTGATGCATGAAATGAATCTTTGTCGCTTCTGAAAAGCATGGGAGCCCCAGCGCTTTCAAATCATACTCAAGAATCTCTCTCCCTCTTTCGAGTGGCTGAAAGAGAGAGGGTGCGAGGCAGTGGTGGGATCAGAATCCAAGTCCCGAAAGAAGCGGGGGGAAAAGATTCGACGTGTCGTGCGGACCGTCATGATTCAGTGCAGAAAGAAAGCTCGGTCGATCACGCCACGACAAGAGCGAGAAAGAATCGGAAAAGGGATGGGGCAAAGGCAGACCAGACAGGCGGACCTACCCGATGAACTTGAGGATTTCGCCGGCGTCATCCTTGATGGGGGCGATGGTGAGCAGGTTCCAGAACGGCGTGCCGTCCTTCTTGTAGTTCAGCAGCCTCCCGCAGTAGCTCGTCCCCGCCTGCAGCGCCTCCCGGATCTTCGCCACGTCCTCCGGGTCCGTCTCCGCCCCCTGCAGGAACCGGCTACATCGCCCGTCCCGACGCACCGGATCGTCAGCCGCTCGTCGTCTCATGAGCTAATGTCAACTATCCATAGAGAGAGAGATAGAGGGGTTACCAGTTCCGGCCGATGACCTCCCTGGAAGTGTAGCCGGTCATCTTGAAGAACCCGGCGCTGGCGTACATGATCGGGTAATCGGGCTTCGTCGCGTCCGACACCACGAACGTCTGCTGGAACGTGGACAGCGCGTCCTTGAGGTCCTCCGAAACCCTCGGGAACCTCTCTCCTTCCCTCCCTCGCCGCCGCCGCCCTCCGACAGTTCCCCGAGCTCCGGACCGAGTTGTTCGAGTTCCTCCTCGAGGTGCTGGACTTCCCGCTCGGGTCGTCGCCGCCCGAGGTCCGGACCGTCACGCCCTGCGGCTTCCCGGTCTCGGTGTCGGTCCTCAGCACCAGCCCCCACTCCGCCGCCCTCTGCGCTGCTGCTCCCGCTTCGGCGGGCGGTTGCGCTTGCGCCAAGGCGGCGGGGGGCTGCGATTGTCCGCTGTCTTCATGCTGATGGACCGCCGGGATGGGCTTCTGCGCGAAGGGCGGTGATTGGCGGGGCGGAGGGTCGTCCTTGATGGCCATCCATGAGGTGACCGTGATCTCGTCGCCTCTGCTGGTGGACCTGGAGGAGGGGAGCCCCGGCGGGTCGTGTTCCGGGCTTTCTTGCTGGCCAATCCAGCTTTGCCAGGGCCGCTGCGGTGGGCGAAAGGCCGGGTTGGTCGGTCGGGTCGAAAAGGCCGGCGGGTTGAAGACCTCGAGCGACCCGCGCGGGTCTCTGGGCAGAGGAGGTAGTCGCGACGGCGATTTAGAGAATTTGTGATCCGCCTCTTCCATTTCCCTGCACGACGTATAAATTACGAAAAAAAAAAAAAACTTTGAGATGATCACACACGCATTGAACAGCTCTGAATCTACTGCGATTTATTCTCAGTCGAGTGATCTACATCAATTCGAACACGTTGAAAAGAGAATTTTATCTAGCGTTGTTCTCCTAAAATAAGAAACAATTCTGCTACTAAATCTAGCATTACACGTCCAGATGAATGTCCCACGCTTCACTATTGCGGCATCGCTGCTTTTGTCAAAAACACGAATGCGAATTTCGTCGAAAACTAATCAACCAGGTCTCGCAGTTGAAAACTAGAGCGCAGAACTCAATAATTGCAGCAACTCGCACACATTTATAGATCGCTTATCGCAGCTAGATTAACACGGAAGATGACTTTGGGGGTTAAAAAGAAGAAAGGCGACGTGAGAGAATACGTGAACCGGAGATATTTACGAGGAAATGTACACGTATGTACACGTACATGGGCGAATGGCAGATTCGTAAGGCAAGGTCGTTTTCAGATGGTGAAATGAGCGTGAATGTGAATCGGGGGACCACTGATCCATGAACTGGACTCGCCAGTGGTCTCGAATAGGATGTGTTCTTCAGGATTGGAATCGGATAGGATTAGGCCGAACTTAAAGCATCGGGATTGGACCAGACATAGGGAATGCGAATAGCGACCGGAGGGGGGTTCGGGGTCATCGCGACTCCGACCGCCGGCCAATGAAGAGCCATGGCTCCGGTCGTCGTGAGAGACTTTGCGCACCTCCCGTTCAACGGGATATCTCCGTCCCATGCAGAAATTGCACAACAGAAAAAGGCATCATGTCGTTCACAGTGCAGACAACGAAAGCATCATCAATGTGCGGGTGGTTTTCTAGTTAAAGCTCCATCTCCATCAACGTCCTATCTGTCTGTCTGTCTCTCTCTCTCTCTCTCTCTTCTTCAATATCTAGAAAAGCATGGACAACCGAAGTGACATGACCTTACCGAACCCTGAAACTTCTTTACCGGCGCAGAGTTATGCACAGCTTACTTTCTTAGGTTTTCTTTCTTTCACCGGCATGGACGATGCATCTGAAACGGTACGGCGACAGCTCACTCGTTCTCTCGAAACCTACTCTCTTCTACGCTACTTGCCGAGACGTGCAATCGAAAGGAGTGCTCGTGCTCTATGATCTGAACTGCTAAGCGGGGGTTCGGAATAGTGCGGCGAGAATCGTGGGAAGAATTACCTCGACTGGCGGGAGCAGAACGTGCAACTGGGCTTCTGGGACTCAGAGGCTCTAATGATGCTGACGAGCTGAATCTTCTACTCCATCCTGGGTTAAAGAAAGTTGCAGAACGAAATTCTGTGAGGAGGAGGAGGAGGAGGAGGAGAAGAAGCAAAAATTATGTCAAGCAACGTGTGGAAAAAGTTGGACCGGAAACGACTTTATAAGCGCAGGAGACAAAGAGGGGTTGGGCTCCCATGCCTGTACAACTACGAACTCACATGGCGCTTCACGTATTGCCCTGTACCCGCCACCAATCATGAACCCAAAAGCAACAGTCCCCCAAATATCAGAAATGGAAAAATAAAGAATTGGAAAAGTTTCTGATTAAGATAGAGAAAGCTTCCTTCGTTAATCTCTTTCTATCCTACCTCTTTCCACTTCGAGGCAAAAGTTGGAAACTCCCAAAAAAGGCGATGCGTTTCGATGTCTGTCCAAACGCTTGCAGTGTCGTCCTGTCTCTCGCGGGTTGCCGGTATCCGACTGAAAATGCTGAGTTTCTTAGGGTAGAAACTGCTATAATCGCGAGAGAGAGAGAGAGAGAGATGCCGTTTTTATAAATAAATGGTGGTGGAAAATCGGAAGGAATGAGATTGCGGGGGTCGGAAATGCAAATGGAGAATATTGGCATATTGCATCTGGGGTCACGGAAAAGCATGGCCCTGGCCTTGCGAGGAAGGGTGCTACTTTTGGATTGATTGTTTTCAAGACATGAAGGTGTGCCATGCAATTGCAGGGCAACCAGTGATAACTAAACTACTATGTTAGACGGTTTCGATGAAAATTGACTGGAATGATTACATTGAAAATTTACACAAAGAATAACAACTAAATTGAGGAAATTAAAAGTTTAAAAATCAAATTAACAACCATACAATAGATTTAGAACTGATTAAGTATTTTTTTGATGATCAAAATATATGATTTGACCAAGCTCGGTTTCCTAGGCTTGAGCTTTGCCTTGAACAAGTAGCTCATAAAGCTGAGCTCAACTTGATTATTAAGATGTAAATATCGACATGAGATGAAGTTAAGCTCGAGGTCACTCAAGCTCAATTTTGATAGTAAACAATGTACAAAATAACCTTTAAAATTCAACTTTTAATTATACTAGCAGTTGTTACTCAACTATATACATTGCTCGAGCTACTTGAATTTCCCTCTCGACAATGAAAGAAGCCTAAGAGTGGAGCTTAGATGTCTCAAGACAAGCATGACTCTTTCACACATTCCAAGCAATGTCAAATTAAAGTATAAGCGTCGCAAGATTTACGAAAAACAAAACGTCAGAATCAAAGCAGTTACTCCATATATAAATAGTGGCATTGCTCTTTCTTCGAACAAAGATGAAAGGATGACGCACAAGTTCTCACTTACAAAAAATAGCAAAAGAGGGGAGGGACATCATCTATCATTTGTGTTGGAGTGAATTAAGATAGAACTATCTTCCAGTATCTGTCTTAGAACTCAACTAGGCTTTAATCATTTCCCTTGTCAAATTTGTACCCCTAAAATAGCATTGGAGAGAGAATCGAGAGTGACAATGTACTGCAAGATACATCACTTGAAATGAAAATGGGCGGTCAAAATGCCAATTTTTTCGAGAAAAAACTTGTAAACTATCTAACCCTTTTGGGCCATTAGGTTAGGATCTAGGGACGAATCAACACTCTCGACTGACCAATTCAAGATTAATCGAAATCTATTCTTCTGTAATAAGATCTGCATATTATTATTCGAATCCTCCAAACCAAACGATAAATTAAAATTTTCAAAAGCGAAATAAAATAAGTGAAAAATGCAAAAATAAATGCATGGAATCGCGTCTTCTCTTCACGCTATAAAAATGTGTGGCAACATAGATAAATTCAAAGTTCGAACTTCATTATTTTCACGAATGATGTCGGAGTGATTCTCGTGGGCGTGCTAAAGTCCAACCTAGCTTCGTACCTCGTGTTTTTCACCTTGGAGGGTTCGGAGAAGATGATGATGACGATGACGATGACGATGGTAGGGATGCGAGATGGGAGATGGGGGAAGGGTAGACCCCACATGCGGTCGTGGGTCCCACGAGCCATGTGAACCGACCCATCTTCCATTTCGACGGTCGCGGGATGTCACATCATGCCAACCCTTTTTCCTTACCTTAGTCCCTACAGCAGACGATAGACTGAGCTCCCGGGACCCGCTCTCGCCTTTTGCCTCCCCTCCTCGAGAAAATATTAGCCGCGCTGCAAGTTTCGTTTACTTTTCCGCTTACCAAAATTACACGTGGTACTCCGACCGAAAGAAGAAAATTCCACGTGGTTAGTAGGGTGGTTGATGCGAATTACGAAAACAAAGCATCGACGCATCATTTGGGAGCACAGTTGGCTCTGAATGCCACACTGTGAAGTAGAGCACAAGTGACTTGAGATACGTGGACGGCTTTAATTGGGGGGAGCTGCTAATAGAGTGGAGTCAACAGTTTTAGCAGGCGAGCATTGCCATCATGTAAGTCTCGAGGGTGGCATTGATGGTTGAGGAACTAGGGAAGCGACAAAGTAGATCGCAATGAGGGCATTGCGCAACTGAGTGAGGAAGAATTTCACGAACCAAATTCTCCGATTTGCTAGTACCCTTGTGAATGAGGTGAAGAGTGAGCAATGCAAAGGGATGATACAATTGACTTGTGGGAATGGCATCAGGGCATTTGTACTAGGAGTTTTAAAAATAGAATGATTATAACTCTAATAAGGAATTATAAAGTGGGATTGGCCTCCCATGTACAAACTGGTCAAAAAGTTAATGTCGTTCTTATGATGAGGGCATGGCGGGCCAAAACTAGCTATTATACCAAAGTTTTGTGTAACTCGCTCAAGGGATCGAATGCCCAAGCTAGACTATGCATAGAACAATCTGGTATGAGGATAAAATTCGTTATACTATTCTTAAAAACAACTATAGAAAAAAGGTTGGCCTAATGATCTTGGCTCATCAAGTGCTGCATAGGCTATTTTGCAACCATAAATATTATTAAAGCAAGATCCCTCTAGTAGATGGATCATTTAAGGAAAGCCTATTCTCTACACGATCCTATGATGGTGAGGAGTAATCCCTAGGGGAAGAGGGTTCAGACAAAATGCGACTCTCGTTAAGCTTCTAAGATGGTAATGGGGAGATAGGAATGAACTAAACTACTCACCAAATAGAAAAAACATTCATAGATCAATGGGCAAATCTCAAGCGGGGATCTACTACCACATTTCCATCAAGGGGGAAACCTCCATTGGTGTGCTGAGAAAAGAAGAAGCCTAGTAGGCGAGAGGTGCTACCGAGGGAGCACAATTGGCTTCGAATGCCATACTTGTCAAAGAAAGCACAAGTGAACAGAGAGAGATACACGAATGGCTTTGATAGAGGGAGTTGCCAATATAGTGGAGTTGCCTATTTTGTTAGGTGAGCATTGCCATTCATATAAGTTCCGGGGGAGTGGCATTGGTTGAGGAACTAGGGAAGCAACGAAACAACCTACAATGAGGGTGTTACGAAATTGAGTGGGAAGAATGTCACAGACCGAATTCTCTCCAATTTGCTAGTACCCTTGTGAGTAGAGTTTTGTGGCATCGAGGTGAAAAGTGAGTAATGCAAAGGGATGATAAAACCAATACATAAAAGTGGTGTTAGGGCGCATATATTAAGATTTCTAACATAAAATGGTTTTAACTCTTAGAAGGAACTCTGAAGGGAGGTTGGCCTTCAATACACAAATTAATTGAGAGTTAATATCGTTCTTATGATGACGGCATAACAAGCCGAAACCAGTTGTTACACAGAAATATTTTGCCTAACTCGCTTAAGGAACCGGATGCCTAAACTAGACATGATACAGTCTGATATGAGGATGTGATCTGCTGTATTGTTTTTAAGAACAACTAGAAAAGAGAGGCTGGTCTGGTGATCTCCACTCATCAAGTGCCACACGGGCTATTCTGCAACTAAGAATTTGTCAGCCCGCGGCAAACATGTGCTGCTCTAAGTGGGGATCGCATGTACAAGTCATGGATCTGAACTAAACCATTTCACAAGACTTCTACGATATTTCTAGGCTTTCAGATCGTTGGACATCTTTCCTTTCGTCACCAGATTTACAAGTAAAAGAGAACGCTAGCAAAACCAGATTTTTCTTTATTTTTGTTTCGGACAGAATCAGCTTATACTAACTCTGATTTTCACGACGGGGGTCACTTTAAAAGCCATTTGTTTTACTTGCTGCCAAAGCAAATCTTATTAATTAATAGTAAAGTACGAGAAATAAGAACAACCTGACGGCCCAATAGCGGTATCGTATCATAAGGTTGGACCCTAAAATGGTGGGCCTTATTCGATTCAAAGCCCAAAGTATATCCTAATGTAATTTCCCAAGAATCCAGGTTACGCACTATTGACATTGACTCGATTTAGATTCCACGAGTGAGAGAGAGTGCTGGTAGTTTGGTAAGGTCCTGATACCAGAGGTAATCACACTAGACAGGAAATCAACGTCAGGCTTGTCAAGAAAACACCGGCTGAGTTGCTGGAGCGGGGCTGACTTGCTTTTTGGTCGGCCCATTGCTCGGTAGACTACAACAACAACCAAAAATCCATGGCTCTGAGACTCCTGAGAGAGGCAGAAAACAGTCTAGTCAAAGCTACTCGTCCATCCTCTGAACCTTTCACGATTGTTCAGAGAGTTTTCGAGTTGGCTTTGACGTGGCCAAGTTGCTAGAAAATCGCATGATGCATGGAGCTACCGTTCTGCTTTCAATGCATTTCTCGCGTCACGAGGTTCCCATTTGGCTTCGAGCGTTGAGCCAAATTTTCTTACTTTCGAGTATGATATAGCCCATCGTCTCGTCATCTGCCTCGGTAAAGAGAAGAACCCGAGATCCGCATAGGCATGGCTCACATTGCATCGTGTAGTAAACTCGATAAGGGCAAATAATAAAACTACCCAATGGTAGAATATTGAGTTCTCGGTGTCTGGATTAAAAATTTTCAGCACAATGTTCTCAGATCATGGCAAAACAATGTAAGGAAAGAATAGAGGCTTCTTCTTCTTTTTTCCAACTAAATGGAAGGGTACAAACAGCTCGTTTCTTCACAGAGGAATCTTTAATTACATACAAAACTCAGCTCGCATGTACACGGGGGATGAAGTGGGGGCTCGGAGGGCAAAGAGTTTCCTGTATTGAAGTTGAGGATGACGTGTCAAACCTAATATGTGCGCCCCATGAAGACCGACGGAGTCGGCATTTTCATATATGAACAATGCCAAAAGTCATGCAGTCTTCCTAGTTTTGGTATCCATAAGAGGAGAAGGCCGGATCATCCATAATGCTTACTCTGTCCTCTCTTCTCGTTCTAGATGAAGAACTGCCGGTGGCCTTCCTAGAGCTTTGCGCAGGGTGGGTACTTGGATCGTACTTCTGAGAGGCAAGGTAATTCAGCGCAGTGACCACATCACCTATGACCGGCCTCATGGTGGGTTGCTCTTGGACGCACATTGCAGCAATGGCTAGCGCCTGGTACAAGCCTCTTACAGGATACTGGCCTTCAAGTGTTGGGTCAGCCATTTGGGAGAACTTTTTCCTATCCCGGAAAAGGGGGCGTGCCTGACCAATATTCATCACCCTTTAATCAAGTTAAACTGCTAATACACACACTATTGTCTTTCATATCACTTAGATGTACATCAAAGTTTCAACGTATAATAATAGCTTGTGTTTTTCATCAGCTTCACAAAAGAGAGTTTCCAGCAGGATGAGATAAATGTAGTCGAGGCAATTCCACAGGTAAGGAAGACAAAAATATTCTCAGGTGGCTAAGGAGTCCATCAGACATGGAATTCTGCTGGAAAATTGACACATAAATGCATTCACGACCACCATAACCTCATCCTCAAAAGATGAGAGCTCGAAGGTAATAATCAAGAGCTTGAAGCATGACCTCGAAGATTTTTTAGTTTTAGAATCTCTTCTTTCTATACAACATTTTTCTTCAGATACAAGTGATTTTGTACCCGTCAAAACACGTAGTAAACCAGACAGTACCGATATGTAATACAACAGTTCAGCCTAGACCCAAATAGCAAAAGATGTGCAGGGTTTATCAAAATGATCCACCTATAAACACTAAAAAATTGTGGATAAAATCTGATGATTAGATTTTTTTACGACAACATCATAAAGCACAAAAAATAGGAAATGTGAATGTGTTTCTAGTTGAAGTTACTCTTATACCAGATTATATGGAAAATAAAATCACAAAGGAATCTAAGCCATAGAGGCAACATTCCAGAAATTATTCAGGACACATAGGAGAGGTGAAGACTCTAATCAATATTTTTGCTCCATAAGCTCATTCTTACTTGAAATTCATGATTGTGACTACTTGAAAGTTTCGCCATCTAAGGGCAAGGAGTAAGTACCTTAGAAGGTCTCCTGACTTCCAAAAAATCAGAAGATGCACATTCAAAGGTATAATGTATTTTATCTTCATTACTTAAAATCCAGTAGTCTATTAGGTCACCCAGCTCAAGAAGTTATGACAGAGATCAAGGATATGATGACAATTTTCAACACCCTACTAGATGGCCAAGGCAAAATGGATTCCAGGCATCACTACATAATCTGCTTCTTCAAAAAGTTTCACATCTGCCTTGAATATTGAACTTCAGATCAAGCAAAATTAAACAAAACAAGGTTTCACGCAAACTAGACCATGTAGGGTATCTCAGGGAAAAAGACGAGTAGCAGATAACATTTCAAGGACAATAAGAACAAATAAGGAAACATTGCATATCAAACAAGATATTTTTTCTATCGGTCCAATCAGTTATGACTAATCAGCAAAGGAAAAGAAAGGTTGTTGTATATTACCCAAGCAACAAGGTACTGATCCTTGGACTCTTTCATGGGATCAAACGCTTTTCTTCCTGTTATCAGCTCCAGAAGAACAACTCCAAAACTGTAGATATCTGATTTGAATGTCAACTGGCCTGTCATTGCGTAATCTGGCGCACAGTAACCATAGGTACCCATAACCCTTGTTGACACGTGGGTCCTATCCCCACTTGGACCCACCTTGGCAAGGCCAAAATCAGATAACTTAGGGTGATATTCATTGCCGAGCAAAATATTTGAGCATTTCAAATCACGATATATAATAGGAGGCTTCAATTTGTCGTGCAAATACTCGAGACCTTTTGCTGCTCCAGCTGCTATCTTCATTCGCGTGTTCCAGTCAAGTCCTTTTCTAGTTGGCGGAAGATCTGATCAGGCATAAAAGAAGCAAATTCAAAAGACTAATTGGATGAAGTAAAGAACTCATGTGAAACAAAAATCAACGCCCGCTATAAGCAAAAGTTAAAGGATCATAATGATGATAGCATTACAACAGATTAGGCAGGCTGGAGGAGAGTTATTTACCATGCAAATGGGTTTCTAGTGATCCTAATGGCATATATTCATACACCAACAGCCTCTGATCTCTCTCTGCACAAAAGCCAATCAATTTCACAAGATTAGGGTGATCAACCAGACTTAGCATCGTTACTTCGACAAGAAACTCCTTTGTGCCTTGAACTCCATTTTGATCAAGTTGCTTGATTGCTACTGCCTGCACCAAATCCACGACAAAATAAATGTCTTGTCACCTACTAACCAAAGAAAACTAACAGTTCACAACATGCCCTAACATATACCTTTTATCTGCACCAGAACATCAAGCTTAATAAACATGAAGTATAACAGAGCAGCAATATAATCCTCCTCAGTCTCAACATAGGCTATCTTTTACCATAAAGCTCAGCGCCAGAACTTTCAAAGACGGGATAAATAGCAGAGATTTAATGAAGCAAATAAGAGCCAGAACACGGGGTACAAGGCTTACATTGACTCAACCAACCTGGTCAGTTCCCTCTAAATGCCCCTTATACACTTTGCCAAAGCCACCTTCACCCACAAAGCAATCCGGTCTGAAATTGCCCGTGGCAGCCTCGAGTTGACTGAACGTGAACGTCCGAGCCCGCTTTCCGTTAGCTTTTGCATCCTTATAGATATCCCTCAAACCCAAATCCCTCATGTCTATATTCAGCTGGTCATCGTCTTTCGCAACCTCGTGCCTCTCCACCTCGGATTCCTTCGCATTTCCGCGAGCATCGACCTTCGCAGTCTCTAACAAGCACCAAAAGCAAACAACAAACATCAAGTCTTGAAATTTATTTCCTCGCGAATGCAACTGAAGTCACCCATACAGAGGGAACAAACAGCGAAAGTTTCACGGAAAATTTGAAGAACCATGCTATCATGGTATAACAAGACTTCACGCTCAAGCTCCCTTTTTTCCTCTTTTTTTCGCTGTTCTAGCTTTGATCTTCTAAACATGCAAGATTTTCAGGTGACGAAATCCACCCGAGAAGAAAACTTGGAGAAATTGTAACGAAAAATTCAAGGAACCATCGACAGCAGTTCCGCGAAATCAAGAACCGATTTTCCAAACCCACCACCCTTCGGTTTCCGAGCTCGGAAAAAAAGCTACAAAATCAAAACTTCACAAAAACCGGCGGAAAAATCCGGCGACTTCGACAGCAGACGTGACAGGGGGCATCGCAAAATTCTTCAAGAAGTACCCGGAGCACCTCGATCTTCCGGTTTCTTCGCCGGGCAATGAAGGTTATCGCCTTCGCCGTTGTTGGCGGCGGCGGAGGCGGCCGGGGCGGAGGTGGCGGTGGCGGTGGCGGTGGCGGTGGCGGTGGCGGTGGCGGTGGCGGTGGCGGTGGCGGCGGCGATGGCGCCGCCGCGTATGTTCACGTCCTCCGGCTCCTTCACTGACTTCCCGCTGCATCTGAAACACCCCATGACACAACCTCTCTCTCTCTCTCTCTCTCTACTCTCTCTCTTCTTTCTCTCTCTTCTCGGCGATACGATCTTGCAATCAAGAGAGGGAAGTCGAAGCCCCAAAAGGCGAAGAGAGAAGAGAGAAGAACATGAAACACGAGAGACAGGAAGAAGAATAAGAAGAAGAAGAATGGGAACAGAGTGGCAAAAAAGAAAGTTCTGAGATTTTTGGGGGATGGTTTCTTCTTCTTTTTTTTTTTTTTTTGGCTTTTTTTTTTTTTTTTTTTTTGGGCCGGGGGGTGTGGAGTGTGAATTATTTATGGAAATTCCCTCGTGTCAATTAAATCTAGCCACGTAATATACATGTATATATGTATGTATGTGTGAATTTCCGCGTTCCCTCATGCAAGTGCCAAAAAAAAAAAAAAAAAAAAAAACAAAGGAGTTGCATATAGAATGATTTTTGGACCTTATTTGAAAATGAATAAAATATTTCTAGACTTCTAAAAATCACTGTGAAAAATAAAAGGGAAATTTATTGGTCGATTTGTATATTACGCGATTTTAGGACGCTTATGGCTAAGAAAGAATCAAAACGGGTGCGTTGCAAACTTAAAATCAATTAACGAGTAGACTATGGATAGTTTTTTTATTTATCTTTCTTATGTTTTTTTATGACTTTTGACTTGTTTGTGACAATGAACATTATCATTTTTCCTTAGAACCTTTGCGTGTAGACGTTTAGGATTATTGAGATCATTTCGAGTTCTTCTTCTATTATCTTTCTAAGTTAAAAGATTTTTTAGATTTTCATGAGTTAAAATTCAAAGAAGTTGAGATAATTGGAAGGTAAATCTAAGTTTCCAATAAACTTTGACTCCAGCATCAATGATGAAATGAGTGTCATTGGACAAGTTGCGATGATGCAACTTCAATTGCTTTTTGAAAGTCTTTAGTGAAATCTGGTAATCGATGGTATGTCATAAGCGATAAAAACATGATTAAAGCTAAGTCAATGATCATTCAACCAAGATATAATCTCAAAAAAGGTTGAATGCATTCTAAAACCTTATTCTGTTAATCGTGTTTAATGAGATTGCATGTTAAAGTTCTAATCTTTTATGGATCCAATACTCCACATTTTGTATGCCAACGACCAAATCAAACAAGGTGTGTGACAAGTCAAAATTCTAAATAGATGATATCTAGTGGCCTTTGAAATTCAATCCATGTCAAATCCACTTATCTTCACTTTGAATTTTCATTTTTTCCAAAAATAAGCCGAGCTACTTTTACTATTAGTCCACATAACAAGCATGCGTTTTTCCAAATGCCTCAACTTTCAATCGATCAAATAGTGAGTAGGAAACATAAATATCAGCACCGTAAATGTAAAAAATGAAAATGAAAATAAAAGTAAAAGTAAGTTCTTCAATTTTTTTGTTTTTTCTTTAAAAAAAAAAAAAGAAAATGGGTGTTTTGTCCGGTCATAATTGATCAACCACAATTGGTGACGTGCGGGGCATTAATTGCCTAATTATAAATTACCGCCTGCGGACTCGGTTGGTCGTGTCCTTTATGACGTCTCCCAACCATTCGCGTTGACCCCACCACCCATCTGATCACCGATCCTCCACCGTCTGATCTAATTAAAAAAAACCAATTCCCAGGTCAACCTTTTCGAAGTTTGCCAAAGCGCGCGGGACCCGCACCCGATTTCATTCACATTTAAAACGCCCCCCGCCCCAAAAAAGCATTGAACGAATTGCTTTCTCCTTTTTTTTATACGTACATTTGATCATTTCCGACCCCACCTGAACTGAACCCATAGCTCGAGTCGAATATAGAAAGAATGGTCGAATTGAACGACCCACACTCAGCAAAAAATACATCGTTTGAATAATTTGAAACCCACCCAACTCGAGCTCCAGATGAACTCAATTCATTATCAGTTCGAATCAAATCCGAAAGCAAAGCACCTCGATGTCTTGATGCTCGATTTTGGCGTGATTTAATGCAAAATCGGAGAAAATTGCACTAGCAATCCAGCATTATTTGAACTAGGCTTGATTTGTACCTGACAAAATAAGACCCAAGAAATCATATGAGAAGTTGAGAGCCAATTGACCATAGCACAAATGGAGCGAATTCCATGTTCACTATGGTGGCACAATACGACCCAAACTTGTAAACTCTCTGAATCTAAAATGTTTTTGGAATGATTCGATTTAAATTATAACAACAATCGAGTCGAGCGAAGCCAATATAATGTTGATCTCAAACTCAACTAGACTCGTGTGATTGGGGCTTGGGACTCAACTCGAGCTCGATTGACCTGCGTGAGCTCATTTAACATAAAAATCGGATACTGAAATTTGACTTGATATCAGTCCATCTTAAAGAAATTTCGATTCAATTTAAGCTCATATACCATGGATAAAAATACGTTTGTTAAAGATTTTTATCTATATGTCAATAACGGCTAAACAATTAGCCAGTTCAAATTCGATTCAAGCAATCGTTCGAATTGATTCAAGTCAAATTGAATCTGAATTATTTACTATGAACAACTTGAAGGAGTTTTTTTTTTTTTTTTTTTTTTTTGTCGGTTTGAAGCAGCGATTGGCGCATCTATTTTTATTTTTCCTCCTCTTTTTGTCACTTAAGTTCACACCGCTGTCATCCACGGAAAGACGCGGTCTTCTGTGCAGCCGGCCAAGCCAGAAATTACCGTCCGCATATTTTGACCGTTTCAACGGGTCAATCTTCAGCTCTGTTCACTCCACCACCGCCACAAAAAGACAAAATCCTCATCTTCTTTTCCTGCCGGCAGAGATTCTTGTAAAATATGTTCATAAGGAGAATTTTTTAAGATTTTAAATCAATTTAGAAATTGACTTTTAGACAGAAAGAAAGACGTGAGAAGAGAGAGAGAGAGAGAGGAGTTAAATTTAGATTGTAAGAGAAGTTTAGTAGGTTTAACTTTATTGTTAACATAAATTTTACGAACTAATAAGCCTGAGGTTCTGCAAAGCCGTTGTCGATCGGGATGTCTAGATTATTTTACTATCATTTAATTCGTTTTTCGGTACTGCGGCCATTCCGTCCTATTCATGTCATATAATAAATTTTCTGGGGGGGTCAAACACGCCATATAATAATTAGGTTTGTACTTTCGCGAACGGACTCTTACAAGAAAGTGCATCCATGCTTTAGCCCAATAGAATGAGAAAGTGGAATGATTTAATTGCTGAGTTAGGAAACACTTAAGAGTAAGTGCAATGATTTAACTGCTAAGTTAGGAAAACTTGCAGAGTTGCCGATGAAATAATTGATTTACCATGCATATAGATTGATACTCGCTTTGAACCTTCAGATATTTTCGCTCTCAAGCACTCCCGATAACTTCGCATCACTAAAATTCAGTATATTGCATTTGATACGTCAAATTCGTAACTATCCAAGTCGCTTTGCTTCAAGTATTCTCTAACCTATTTTTTGATGAAAATGACGTGTCTGACAATGTGACATTCTATCTCTTTGATTGACGTGTGGCAATGACACAGGGGAAAAGTATCAAAAAAGTTTTAGATTTATTACATTTATGCTAACTCGATTTTAAACTTTTAATAGTGTCAATTAAATTTTAAACCTTTTGACAATATATCAATATAGTCAATTCAGCCAATTATAGCAAAAAATCACTAATATGAACACTGGTCATTCTACATGGTGCGATTAGCGCTAAATTTTACATTTTTTTAAAATTTTTAAAATTTTTGAAGTTTTTATTACTTTCTTTGGTTTTTTCCTTTTCATTTTTCTTTCATTTCCTTTATTTTTTTCCCCAACTGTGAGTCAACAAGGGCCTTTGCCCCTCGCCAGCCACGGGCGAGGGCATCGTGGCCCTTGTTAGCTTAGAGTTGTGAATTGACAAACAAAGAATAAAAATAAAATAATAAAAAAATTATAAATTTTATCCCCGACAACGCCCGTCGTTCCACATAAGATGGCTGATGTCCATAACAACTATCTCTAGCTAATAGTAGCCGGATTGACTACATTAATAAACTGTCAAAACTTTTAAAACTCAATTTGTACAATTAAAAAGTTTAAGACTGAATCGATACGAATGTAATAAGTTTATGGTCTTTTTAATACTTTTAATGTAGGTGAGGATGTGGGGTGGGAGAGATGTGAGCTTAACTTTCTAGGATAGACGGACGTGTCGTAATAAAATTCCACACGCCAAGTTTACGAGTCACTACTCAGGCCAAAGTCATCCACACATTGAGTGGAAGTCGAGCTTATAATAATAGCAACACAACAAAAACTATCAATTTGAAAACGAACTTTCAAGATCGATCGATCGATCCATCAAATTATCGACAGAGGCAAGAAACTTCAAACTTCAGAAAACGACCCACGATGACATCCCCTCGCAAGCCAGGTGCCAATTGGAACTCGATTAGTGGCCCGTCCATCATCCGGGGGCGTGCATGGCCGGTGCCCAAAGACCTCATGACGACTTGACAGGTTTCGCTTTGATCGCTTTCGATCTAGAAGCTTTACACGTTCGCACGGCCTTTCTTTATAAACCATGGACTTCGCAACACATGGAAACCAAGAGAGTGTTTTTGGCACGACGTGCACACGTGTCGCGAACCCACTGAGTTGTTGGAGATAATCATCGTGGGAACCGAAGGGGGGACTATAAACCGTTTTTTCAGTTTCCAAACAACTTTGAGTTTGCGGAGGTTCCGTGGCCAAGTCAAAAGCTCCGTTCAGGTTTTGCGAGATGTCAACGTCTTGCTCCCGTGCGATGACAATTTTTTTTATTTTTGACGGGTTAACGTGTCTAGGGAGGACGGGTTGGAGTGATGTTATCAGTGCAATCATGTAGAGAAAATTAAGATCTTGGGGGCATAGATTTTGCCATCGACATCGAGTGATTAGGTTTTTTTTTTTTTTTTTTTTGGTCTGAACATCGAGTGATTAGTTGAACTGTAGAAAGAGAGGGCACGTCGAGCTATGAAACTCGGAAAGTTAGGAAAACGAAAAAGGATTTCCCAAAAGCAATTTCCTTTATCAAGAAGAAAACGCATCTTTAAATCGAGATAAAGTTAGTTTGTAACCCTAGTTTGTAGCCCTAAAAGCCTATGCGTATGCAAATTCGATCATTCTAAGCCGTGCCTTCCTCCTAAAAAAAAAATGAAGCCGTGCCTATATTGTGTTGACATCGACACTGTCTCGTGTAGTGCCTATCTTGGCCAGATTGCTGAGTACACCTCCCCTTTCCACTTGTTTCTAGAAAAATTGGTCAAAGACATGACGAGTTTGTCTTCTTTCATCAAGTTTCTCTGAAGAATGCTTGGCTGATATGTTCTCTCGTGTCTCTTGGGGCAATTAGGCTCTGAGAAACGTGGACGTAGCCGAGATTGCCTCTCAAACATTTTAAAACCTCTGAACTATGTCGTCACTCCAAGACTGGTGTGACAGCACCTTGTCGACCTACGTGCCTGACCGAGCACGTCGTGCCCTAGTTTTTCTACTTTCTCAGGCTGCCAGAGCGAACAAGTTTTGACAAATGACGCAACTTGAAAAGAATCAAACTCAGCATCTTCCGCTGCAGGACCTACCTGTGCCTGTATTCACAACTAGGAAAGGCTGTAACCTGGTGAAATATTATAATCGGAGCTGCTTACCATTTCTACGACACATCGCCCGTATATAATCGACGTCCACATAACAGTAATTGCAGTTTCACAGATTGACATGTGATTATTCTGGCATAGGCAAACCGACAAAGATGACTTAGAGGCCGCAAATGGCACGGGTCATGGGCGTTCACTTTCAATCAACTTGTATCAGACTTATCTACGACTGGAGCTGTCGTGTGTCAATCTCACTAGATGAGGAATCAAAAGGAACACATTAACAATGCGAAGTTTTATGGAATCCATAATTCTATCTGTTCGTCATCTTCCCCAGATACAAGATATGTACGAAGTCCAGGTGCTATCTTTGAGTTTTCATAACAAACCTTGGAAGACCAATAGAGCAGGGTTAATTTCCACGACAGGACTGACGCATCTCTTGGTAAAAGACAAGGCCGGTGTAAAGGCTCATACTCATACACAACTTTGCACTCTGAACAACAATGATCGACCATGAACGTGCATTCCTCCTGTCATCGAACACTGTCGCATGAATTGTCCTTTGAGATCGAGTCATTGCTCTGGCAGTCGTCACCCGTTTTGCTGTCAGACCTGCAGTACCAGCAATAAGAGATTACTATTTCAGCTTCTTGCTAGAAGATGATATTGCATCAGATTGAGCAAAAGTGATCATTTCTTGTCATTGCCATTTCATACGTTATCTGCCGAACAAACTGTCCTCGCACCCGAGGCCGCTGCTCTGCTAGTTTTTTTCTGCTTTCATAACGAACCTGGAGTACAAAAGATAAGGAGACACTAATGAGAACAGAGAACATTTAGAATGGGGTCCATGAAGTCATCGTTCTCCCAGAGATAGCTTCTATGAATGCCATGTCAGCTACCAGCAGTTTACAACAAAGCTAAATATGAAGCTCTCATGGAAGTGCGACAGTTGAGGATTATAGTCAACTTCACAAAATAAGCAAAGATGATTCTCGGGTCTAAAGATATTCGTATATCAAGCATGGTGGATTCCGAAACTTACATAAAACGAGATAAATATTCTACCTTCTATCATGTACTTTCACGCATTTTCTTATTAAATCAATTTACCTTTTAGTTTGTCTAATCAAGTAGGCCTATTTTCACAAATTTCCTAATCAAGTCCCTCCGACACCAGATTCTCCCATATCTATCTAACATACTGTGAGCATCCACATGGGTGTCTACAGTGGCTAAATTTTATTGACATCATATTTTGACGCTATCTGGATTGGCTAAATTATTCAACACACGTCCACATTGACATCCGGATATCCGCAGCATACTTTGGAGTTGTCCTACAGCCACATCAGCTGAATTTGGTCAGACTTGGTGTCAAAGAGAAGTGATTAAAAATTCGTGAAAGTAGAATAAGTTTATTAGACAAATTAAAAGTATAGGGTCTTGATTAGTAGAACCATGAAAGTTTAGAGAGGAAAAGGTATAATTTTTCCTACAACAATCATGTTTCTCCACAAAAGGAGAAGTAAGTTAAGAGCTACAAAGTCATTAGATTTGAAGCATTATCATTGGTTCACTAAAGGATTATACGGTGGCTTAGGTCTAGGATCAAAATTATGGAGCTTCACAGCAAAGAACTAGAAAGAGTGCTCATTACCCTCTTCTCAAAGCATCTTTCCTTCCTCTTCTGTCGAAATTTGGACAAGGCTGCCTCCCTCAGTGCAATTCGCTCTTCATCTGTTCCACCACCATTAATTTTCTCAGTAACACCACCATCTCCAGTATGTCCAGCAACTCCATCATCCTTTACCTTATCATTCTCTCCACCGCTTGGCACACTTTTACTCCCAGTATTCCCATTGCTCCCATGATTACTCCCAGAGACGCTCCCACTGACACTGTAGTTCCCAGTATTACCTTCTAAATGATCTTGGAATGCATTTGATGATCCACATTGTGGAGCAGCTGCTGCCATGTTCTTCAGTGAAAGATCCTTGTGCTCAGGTTGTTGTTGTTGCTGCTGCTCCTGCTGCTGCTGCTGCAAGCTGTCGAGATGATGATGATAGTGGTGGTGGTGGTGGTGATGGTGGTACCGGATATGAATGTGCTGACGTGGACTGGTTGTTGGGGGTTGGACTGTGTTAGAACAAGCATCATTTGCCCTTCCAGACAGCTCTTGCCAGGATGAAGACGTGTAACCATGCTGTACTGGTTGAAAGGCAGGAAGACTCTGAAGATTTAAAAGTTGATACTCCTTCTGGCTTTGTAGGAGTTTTACTACTCAAAACAAATTCATTGTTGCCGCCACTCATGTTAGACTGATGATATGGAGGAGTACCAAGTGAACAAGAAGGAAAATCTCTCTCCAATCTCACTGCAACCGAACAATTATCAAATGCAGGACAGCTTCCAGTAGTTCCTGCCCGACCCTGCTCCACAATGGACATGATCATCGCTAAGATAACACCCACTATAAGTAATAAACATGAACAGAGAGATGCTGTTAACACCATAGCTAAAAGCAGAACTGGTGTGGAGGCTTGTTTGGTCTAGTCTGCTGCACAACAGTTTCTTCATGCCAATAATATGGAGGCATATATGTAGATTTCAGTATAGCAACCACATGATGTGTCAACTTAGAAGCTAAACAAATTACCTGATTCACCGAAGAGCTTGCATTGAACCTGCAAAAACAAAAACATCAAGACAAGAAGTCCATTTAGATCTGCAGGACAGCTTAGATGAGTAGAACCCAGAAGTTTCCTCCTTACTTGGAGAATGCTGAAAGGTCAGAATGCCTCAAAACTTTGTGATCACCAAGGGTACTTCTTCCAGACTCACCCACTCCTTCCAGCCTTTTAAGCGTTAGTTCAAGCAATGGAAGTTCTTTAGAATCACAGTCAGCTTTTGCTTTTGTATGTGAGTTCTTGGAAGTACCATCTCTGGTGTCAAAAACTGTACTTTCAGTCTGTGCCTCTTGGCAATTGGCCCTTTTACATGCCATATTGGGTTCTTTATTTCTAGATTTGCCACCTAAGTCAAGGTCGAGCCCCAGTTGTCCTTTATCAAATGTTTTAGGTTCTATAACAGAGGATGCATTCTCAGATCTATCGTGCTGATATGCATGCTTAGAATCTTGACATCTCTCATGCTGATATCCATGCTTTGAATCTTGACATCTAGAGGCTTTTTTTGCATCCTTGCCCATTCCAGCAGTGCCTACAGGATTTAAATGTATAGATGAGAACATGACCAACCAGAAGCACAGGATTTTTTCAATTCAAGTTGCTAATGTTGATTAGTACCTGGTTCTTCTTCGTCCATTTTGAGTGTTTCTGCCCCAGCATAAACCACCAGAGCACAAGTGCTATCAGGAGCATCTGCCCATTTGTTGGAAGGTGATACTGGCTTAGGGCTATCAACTTCAGCCGTCTTTTTTGTCCATGAACTCTGAGAAGATGGAGAATTAATAAGCTGAGATAGTGGTAAAACACGCTGATCTCCCATAAACTTCAGAGTCTTTATGCTTGTACTGTTTACATATATTCAGCCTTTTCTTCACCATCAACATAAAATGAAAAAATTTAAGGCATCTCTTTAGTCTGCAAGGTATAGTGGCTATTAAGAATTTGGTCTTCCCATGCTAACGCGGACAGCAATCTTAATGAATCAAAAGGTCATCTACCATGCCATTGCTCATAGGGACTAGTAAAAAATACTAGCCACTATACCTTAGTTGTTGAACTGCACTTATCTGGTGTACTACTAGTTGAGCAAAAAAATTTCTGTGATAGGTCCTAAATCTGGTCGGAATGCTTCTGTTTACACTTTAGCAAAAGCAAAAAGTACTACTTTTTAGCTTTCCTGCCAAAATTTAACATATTACCAAATGTTACAAGACTATTAATAATTAAACTCCAATCTACGTCAACATTTATCTATTGTGAAAGCTTCGAGCAGTTTGGAGTAAGAAAATCAAAGAGCATACAACACAAGATCCAGATGAAAGAAAAGATAAAAGTCAATCCATACATGCTGGTAAGATCACCAGCAGTAGATAAGTTTTCCAGTTCATCAGTTACTTTTAGCTGCTTCCTAGTGAACATGACTCTGTCGATTTTATAGGACATTTTTCATGAAAAAGTCAACAAAGAGATGGCACAGAATATTACATAGCTCTCTGCTTATTTTCAGACACTGTACCAAATATCAATAATATTTATTGCACTAAGATTGTGGTATGTGGGGTCCATGTATATGGAGAAAACCTAAAATCACTCGTGCTATTATAACAGTCATCTACTAAATGATCTCAAAACCACTTGTACATTGAGTTCCATCATTTACATTTTAATGGGGGAAACAGAACAACAAACTAAGATGCAGCCTGCTATTTTTTTATTTTTTTTATTGAATATTCTTTGGCACTGAAGCATTACAATGAATTCTCATTTCTGATAGCTTGCACCTGTTGAAACCAAATCCTTTGACAATAGTTTCTGCACAGAAGTTTTTAAGCTCACTAAAAGAAGGCAATCACACATTTAAGGAGAGGGTATGGGTAATATGGAGACATGCTTGGGTGAGGGTAAAAGATTTACGACCCCATGTTGCTTGGTTGTAAAGGAATGGCATGCACATGCACATTAAGCCCACGTGACAGTTCCCATTTGCCTCACCGCAATTGGAACAATCTCATTTTTGACCTATCCACACATACTTTGCTCCCATCTTACCCGGTTATTCATTTATTCAAATGTAACATTCATTTCAAGCAAATTCAACCAAAAATATTATGAAGTCTAAAAAATTCCTGAGAAAGGAGAAATTAAGATATTTAAGATATTCTTGTCTTTACTAAATTTTAACATTGATTATTGTGGATTGGAGAGGCTATGAAAGCCTCATCGAGGATGCTAGCCATCTAACCAGGAAATTCATGAGTTGCTTGCGCCTGTTTTTTATATATTCTACTTATGGGGAAAATCCCTTCCATGGCATAGCTCTGCCTAGGTCAGTAGGATGGATCCTCGGCACACGAAGGAGAGAACAGAAAGATACTTAACTGACTCAAGACTAGTGGCCCCTTACTCACTGCACAACACATGTCTAAGTACAATGCAGCCTTGAATTTCTATCTTTTCTGTGTTCTTTTTGTCATTCATTTCTCTTATTGTATAGTACCAACATATCTCTCTCTCTCTCTCTCTCTCTCTCTCTCTCTCTCTCACACACACACACACACAAGCGCGCGCACAAAAAAGACAAGACATATGTGCAACCAACCTGAAGATTGAATGCTCCCCCCAAAGGTAGTACTCATTCTAGCTCTTAAAAAATCAGAATATTTTATTTTCTGAACAAATAATGAAAACATTTTTAAGCATCAATAGTGTTACTTTCATTATACCAAGTGGCTATAGGTCTATTTGGATTGATATTTACTTTTTACTTTTTTTCTTAGTCCAAATATTGCGGCTCTTATAGTTTCACTTTTTTTTAAATCCGAAACACTTGAACTTTCACAGAGTGCAAATATTGATGAGTAGCTTCTCGTATAATTATTTCACGTTTTTGGAATTGGAATAGTATTTATGATGTCAGTGGAAAAGCAGATTAAGTTGGAAGAAACGGACTCTACACCAACAGTAAAAAAATGGACCATTCTTTCTTTTGACATAAGTCATCACAATTTGTTATGTAACTGCACCATGTTTTGTGTCAATAATGAATCTAACTTAAGAAATTTTTACAGATTTGAACGAATACTCTATGGAAGTTTTGACTCTATTTTTCTCGATTAGTGACAGGAATACTGCTTTCCCCATGTTAATTTTAGCAATACCTAATTTCTATTTGAGTTTCTCCTTCTTCCCCCAGTTATCCGGGTAGAACTGCCTCAATCTCAAAGCACTGCCGTCCAGCTATTACAATCACTGTAAATTGAAGATAAGTGCACTAGAAGTCCTAAAACTTGTGACAAAAGTGCAATTAAATCCTAAAACTTTCAAAAAGTGCAATCAAGTCCTATACCTTGTCATGAAGGTGCAATTGCATCATAAAACATTCAAAAAACATTCAAAAAATACAATCAAGTCCCAAAACTTATCCCAATAGTGCAATCGAATCATAAAACTTTCAAAAAATACAATCAATGAAAGGATTTGACTGGACTAATTCGACAAGTTTTAGAATTTAATTGTATTTTTTGATAGTTTTAGAATCAATCACACTTTCCTAACAAATTTTAGGATTTAATTGCACTTTTTGAAAGTCACAAGACTCAATTACACTTTTATGACAAGTTTTAGAACATCCCAATGCACTTATCCCCTATAAATTAATAGAGAGAGTTCAATAATGTTTTTCTCCAAATGTAAAGACAAGGATGTTATTTCTCATCATCCACTGTAGACGTGGAACTTGGTGTAGCCATTTAATAATAGGGATCCACTGGACGCACAACTCCGGTGGACAACAAGTCCCGATCCACCTTGTTCACTGCGCAACTAATTTGTGTTCCCAAATCTGCCCTTTGGCATCCAAATCCTAGACCTTCTCCTAGTATGTCATATGCTCATCAAAGACACATAAGAAAGAAACATTGATTATTGATTACATATTTAAACCTTAAGAGAAGCTCTCCAAGTCTACTTTCAACTAGAGTAATCGATGCAGCAAATAATTTGAGCTACCTAACTCAGCAAGGGTTCAACTCCATTTTATTCTGACCAGATCCTTCCTCATTGAAAAGCATTAGGAAAGGAAAGGTGTTTCATACGCCTTGAAGCACCATAGCAAGAAGAGACTTTTTTTTTTTTTTTTTTGGTAAAAGATAGCAAGAAGAGATTGATCCCTCTAAGAAACAAGAAACCCCAAAATCACTGCCTTACTGCTAGATATACATACCACACACAAGGAACAGATGTGAGAACTTCTTGTCATGTAACCAGTCCACATGCAAATTTACCTGAGTGCCACTTCCATTATCACTTCCATTCCGCATGCTCAAACCGTTACTTCCATTATCCTGCTCTTCACTACTACCATTATTGGTCTCAGAATCATCATAGCTTCCCAATTCCTTGGACTTTTTGGTGTGTGTCCCGCTCTCACTTCCACTGCCACTAGACTGAGAAAATATGATACTCAACACAATGGCCAACAGGGAATTAAAACAATAATATTTAATTCAATATAGCCAACTGAACCAGGATAAACATTAATAGATTAGATAGACAAATTCATCAAATAGAAAATGTCAAACAACGGAAATACTAGTAGGGATATTGCTGTGCAGACCCAAGGTCCACACAAGATTCTCCCATCCTATTGAGAGGAGAGAAGACATGCCCTTCCTAAGAAGAGCTCCTTCTGCTTCTAGTCCCTATAGGCACTATTTTCACCTATGCTAAACTTGCAAACAAGTTCAGAAGTTAAAATAGAGTGACTATCACAAAAGATGAGCCGCAACTCACACTGTGGCATCTCCTCCACACATGCTGCCATAGGTTCTTAAGTTCATTCTTTCGGATAGGTTTCACCAAAAAGTCAACCGCACCCTTTGACAGACATCTAAATACTATGCCCATAGAATCATGAGAAGACATCACTGCAAGAGTAGCTCATCAGATGCAATATTCAAAAGCATCAAATCAGCAATCATATTCACGGAAAGCTTTACCACATCAAACTGCTCATTTATAGTGAACTAATTCTTACTTATTACTGGAATATTCTTCAAGGTCTTGTGGCTCATAATCTTGCTAAGAAGACCTATTCCCGATACCAAAGGCATGACTACTTCTGTCAAGATGAGGTCAATCTGATCTGTTGGATCTTCTAGGGTTTTCCATGCCTGAATACCACTTGCAACAGCAGTAACTGCCAAGACAAAATGAATATAAAAGTTCTGAAGGAAAAGGTAAAAGTACACATAGGGTTCATTTTGTAAAAAGAAGCCAAGGCTGTTCCACAAACAAGTCCGATTTTGGTCAGGATAATCAATCATAGTAGAAATTGAGGATCCCGTAAAATGAGACACATTAGAGCACCAGCAATAAACATGAATTCCCAATTAAAGGTTTTTTAACCCCCACTTAATATCACAGGCATTGGGAAAGATAAACAGGCAAACTCAATCCTACCAAACATTCCCTCGAGGAACATGAACCTAATACACTATCTGCCAAACTTAAACCTTAAACCTTTACTGGATAAGTGCATTGGGACTAAAAGAATTGCGAAAAAAAAGACAGTAAGAGATTCTTTCAGACAACAAAAATGTCCTTTTAAACAAGAAATATGGAATCACGTGCATGTCTATCCTCTCCTAAAAGCTCTAGAGGGAAAGTGGAATATCCTTTAAAAAAAGTGCATAAATGAGTTCTTGCGTTCAACTGATTAACAAAATAAACTAAGAAAACCTTTTAAGATCACGTGTCAAGCCAATATTTCAATTCAGTCCATATGCAGGTAACCGATTTATGAACATGAATTGCAATTTACGATGAATATGTCACAGAAACAGCAGTACTATGAAGATGTCATGGAAACAACAGTGAATTACTGCCACTAGCTTGAATGTTCATTTGAATGTCAAACCCATGTCAATAACACGTGCTAACCTTCATATCCACAGTTCCATAACAGTGCATTAACAATTTGCCATGTTGAATCACAGAAACAACAGTACTATGAAGATGTCACAGAAACAACAGCAGAATTACTGCCACTAACTTGTATGTTTATGTGAATATCAAACCCATGTCAATAACACATGCTAACCTTCATATCCACAATTCCGTAACAGCGCTTTAACAACTTGCCGTGTTGAATCATCGTTTTCGACAAGAAGAACCTTAACTGTCTTGATGGGGAGGAACCTCTCCCATAGTACTGCAGACCCATGAGACTGTTGTGACCCTTGGGGCTGTTGTGGCTGTATTTGAAAACCATCATGTGCCTGAATATCCAGACTAGGACAACCATTACCATACTCTGCTATGTCATTAGACCTAGAATTGTCTTCCTCGGATGAATTCCGACATTGCTCCTCATGCAGAATTCCATTGGTTCCTCCATTCTGCTCATTGTGCATATGAATGCTTTGTTCAACAGACGCCCTATCATTGCCACTATCATTGGCCACTGGTAGAGCCCCCATCAACCGGACTCAAAATCAACAGCAACTAGAAACGCCTGATAGCTCGATTGACCATATAACTCATGCATGACGTCCGCTAGAAGTTACTGTCTGCAAGACAAACATAGTAATGGAGTTCCAAATCCAACAACTACTTCTGAAAAATGAGGCAAGTAGAAAAGAACAAAAAGAAATCTTTATTGAACCCAGCTGTTTTTTCACTCATCAGTAGTCATTATATGCTAAAGAACAAAAGAAAGCCTAATCCAAATGCCAGCTGCATCCAGTGAATATGTTGGGAGTTATATAAGTGCAGTTAAAACAATGAAGCAACTCGTTTAGGTTGAATTTGCCGGAGAAGTAAAAGCAATAACTGGACCCATAATTAAACAAATTATGGAGATGATGACAAGCAGAACTGTTCTCATCATATAATAAGGGGAAACAAAAACTTCAAAGCACCTTTTAAAATCTGACAGCCAGGGACAATCTTTGGGTGTAATAAAATATCTCATAAGCAACAGCGGCAGAAGATAATCATAACATTCACTTGTGATATTTATAGATGGAAACTCAAGTGATCAAATGGTAGCAGCAAAACTGCCACAAGCTGTCAATACAGATCATATTAATCACCAAGGTCAAGTCATCCCAGACAAGAACACAACAAGGGATCAGGTATGCTTGTAATCCACATCATTTATATGGACCAACTACGCATCGATGACTTGCTCGCCCTACCTATAAAAAGAAGTTGATTATACAGACTTTCTGTGCGCCATAATGGAGATTTCAGCACCGATACGTCTCAATATACCCTTAATGATGAGGAAGGACGGTAACATCCACACTTCCAGCTAATAAATTGAACTTAACGGCAGAGACCTTGAGCCCTGAGGCCCCGGCGTACTCTGTAATATACTCCACAGAGCTGATGAGAAACGCCGTCTACAACGGAAATCTCCTCCTACCAACTTCAAAACAAAACCACCTCATAGCATGCAAGCCGTCTACGTACATGAAGCGCACAAGCACGCCTGACTAAGGAACCGATTCTGTAGCTAAGATAGAACAGAGTAGCTCGAAACAAAAACCTAACCACGATCCCAATCTTCTAACTCCACGTCCGCGAGACCGTGGCGCCAAAACCAAACTAATCCGCTCTAATAGATCGCTACGGCCTCAGTCTTTTCAAAACAGAGAAAGGCCGAGACCTAAAATCCAAGACCGAGGACGACGCGCTGAAACCTCAAGAGCTCAAAAACGTCATCGCACCGGGATGCTACCGCGACACCGCGCAATCAGAAATTCGGAAAGGGAGCGAGTTTTACCTCCTTCCTGGTTCCCTAGTGAACCAGCACCTCCATTCCGGAGGTCGATTCAGCAGCGGCGGAAGAGAACCGACGTCAGCGCACTGGACGAAGGAAAACGAAGAACGGAAGGCAATCCGCAATCCCGAAGCTCGGAGCACGAAGTCAGAGCTGAGGCGAGCTGCGAAACCGCGCGCTCGGAGCGAGTTCCGCCGCTGGAGGAGGCGCTTCCGGCAGGGGGAGTGAGCTTGACCGGTGGAGATTGCGATGGAAGCTCTTCCTTCTAGTTCCAGATAGAGAAGAAGCGAGAGGGTAGAGAGAAGAGAGAGAGAGAGAGAGAGAGTAGAGAGAAAGGAGAGAGGAGAGAGAGTGGGGAGAGTAGGAGAGGGACTAGATTTTTTTGGGGGAAGGATGCTGACGTGTCACAAGTGAAGGTCCGCAGCGGCTCCGTGGTCCGCGCGTGGCGTGGGCCCGTCCGACGGGGGCAGTATCAAAAGCTCGAAGGGCGAGTGGCGCGCCTCCGTATCCCGCGAGATCGTCCAGATCGTGGCTCGCCACGTGGCGCGCCCCACGCGCGATTAAAGGTTCGGGGACTACTAGATCGCGTGCGTGCCCACGAGACGTCGTCGTTTTAATGATTAGCTCTTCGGATAACGACCTGAAAGTGCGTGCTCAAGGATTGCGTTTTGAATCTGCAGTTTTTTTTTTCCCCCCCTGAGTTTTGAATCTAAAGTTGGCTTTCAACTATTATTCCCCCCCGCCTAATTTAAAGAAATTATAAATGAACCGTAGGATAATTTCCTAAGAAGGAATTGCGCTTTTGAGAAAATAGAAAAATATTCATAATTTTATTTGGAGGCTTCTTTTATGTAAATATATTTATTTATATGCAAGAGTTATTACGCAAGAAAATATGCATTTCTCATTTATTTCCCAACGTTGCATGGCAATCACATATTGTGAAAATCCAAATAACTTTATCTCCATCAATTGACCTTCAATGTCATTATCTTATGAATTAGCCACAAATTAAATATTATTATATCGAAACAAATACATTAGTATATAACCAACCGACACCAAAGCGGTATGATAAAAATATGGAATATAATAGCTGTAATGTCTAATATTATATTTCAATATTTACCAGATTTCATAATACAACAACAGTCAGACTTTTTAAAAAAAAATAATAACGTGAAAGCCCACTAATGCGTTCAAAATTAAGAAAATATCATTTTATTTAAGTTTGTCCCAATTTCATAAAAATATAAAATTTCGTAAAATGTAAAAAGCTTCCCTAATTTAATGCACCAAAAATAAAAGATATAAATCAATTTTCAAAATGCCAATCTAATAAGATACGTCCTTCACATCGACACCGATTCACCCCACGATTATGCAAAAAGAATAAGGTCCCTCCACATTCGGATAAGCGTTGGGACTTTCCAATCATAGCACGCGAAATTCCATTAAAATATTTCGGATCCAAACATTTAGAATCTCCCATCCCGACCAATAGCGGGGAGAGTTCCGCCGCGGTCGCCACGCGTTGAGCACTGATTGGTCCTTCGAAACCATTTTAAAGGGACTGGTGGTTGGGTTAGGGCTGGTTGCTGGATGAGCTAGAGACAGGCTCGATCTCCGTGACGTCAAGAAAATATTCTTCTCATGTTCCTCGATTTTTGCCCCTAAATAAAGCCTATATTTTGTTAAATTTTATTTTTCTTTTTATATTTCGTAATCCATAATTTATACCACACAGCCGAATGTCACATCTCCTTTTCTTCACTTTAATTTCACATCATTGACGGTCCGAATCCCAAATCAAATCCAACCATAAGTAAAATTCTTTATTATAATGAAACTCTTAATCCACGCCACATGACACAGGCCTCGTGTAACATGACTTTCTACAATATACTTCTAGAAACATATCAATTAGAGAGAAGGCCTTCCTTCCCTCCCGAGAAACACAATCCCTGTATACACCCAACAACTCTCTCTTCATTTACCCAGTCTTACAACAACAATCACAAATGCAAACAACATCGGTTCTCATGCCCCCCGGCAACAAGGAAAATGCCCCGTCCTGCATAATAATTTCCTCTCGACTCGGTCGATTGCTGCTTCCGTACCGTGATTTAGTGAGCAAGCCATCATGCCAAAACCACCGATGGAAGACAAACCGAATCTCTATTTACTCTCGCACGCTAAATCTCATCGCATATAGAGATATACATACACTCTGAGGCGACCCCCTATTAAAAAATCTGCGATGAAAAGATGGGGACATGCAAGTGCACCAATCATCCCGACTTCTCGTCCGGGTTGAAATTCAAAGACTCCATCCATATAAGCTCCTTCACGTCTTCCTCGTTCAAGGACGCGTGTTCGAAATCGAAGACGAAAGGGGAAAGGCAAGTGGGCTCTTCGTTGATCTCATGGAGGCTCGAGAGATATGGATGGTTCAGAGCTTCCTCGACTTGACACAAGTCACGAGATAATCAAGACTATATTCCGAAAGTGAGTGAGAGGAATTCATGGAAATGATACAGTTGTAAATGTACCTGTTATCCGCTTGCTTGGATCGAATACCAGCATTTTCTCTGCAAGATCAATAGCCAAGGGGGAAACATTTGGGAACTTCTGGGAAAAGGACCTCTTCGAGACGTGTGGAAGTTGCTTCACGTACTTCCGCGCATTATCACTCCTCAGAAATCCAAGATCTGAATCATCTGGGGATCCTAAAAGCTGGTTTGATGATAACCATGAGATGAAGAATTCATGAAAATCAGACCAATCAACGCAAAGTTATGTTGTCGTTAATATAGATCTGTTACATGTCTGCATTCCATCCAATACAGTGCCTCGATTTTTCATTATTTATAGGAGCTAAACTTGCTAGATATATCGTAATAAAGTATGAGTAACATATAGCATAGAAGATACCTCAGTAATAAGCCCCAACTGTTGAACATAATCTTTGCCAGGAAAAAGTGTTTCCCTCGTAACGATTTCCATAAGAATGCAACCCACAGACCAAACATCAATCGCTGCAGTATACTCCGAGCAGTTAAGCAGCAATTCAGGAGCTCTGTACCATCTAGTTACCACGTATTCAGTCATGAAATCAGTCTCTGATGTGGTTCTTGCAAGGCCAAAATCACAGATCTTGAGATCACAATTTGCATTAAGAAGCAGGTTGCTCGGTTTCAAATCGCGGTGCAGAACATTTGCAGAGTGCACGTACTTCAGTCCCCGCAGCAACTGATAGAGGAAATACTGCAAGATCCAATTGAAAATGCGCCCTTTAGCTAACTAATGAACAGAGATATTTTGGAATGACTTGACTGTAGCCTTTTACATGCCACAAATATACCTAGACACACAAAAGAATCTGCTCTACTGAAGTACATTTGCAGCCCTAACTCCTATATAACAAGGTAACATCACAAAAAGAGCTCCATTTGCTTTCTCATTTTTCATTTGTCTCACTTTTATCTATCCCTTTCTCCCCCTCTATTTTCTCCTAATTATCTATCCTTTTCATTGATTATTATCGCGTATCCCTTTATATGCTGAAGAGAAGATCAAAACAATTGCTTGCTCCAGAAAATACAACCATGAAAACACCTAAAATAACACGTCTATCAGTTAGAAGCATATCCCCAAATCGGCCCACACGCAAAACTGTCTATAATTAAGAATGATTAGCCACTCTTCAAGAGGAATATCTGACAGAGAATTAGAATAGGGAATGGATATGTACATATTCACTGAAGTAGAAAGACTTCAACAATAATCCATGAATTTGAACAAAACTTTCCTCATCGAAAAATTACAGTCAGGGATGGAAGTTTTGTGGGCAAGCTCTTAAAAGTTGATAGGATGACACTACCGTTGGACATCTGACCATCAAGCATGAAGTGAAAGATGCATGTTACACATACCCAAATCAAACAATTATTTTCCGAGTATATTTGCAGGCCAAATAGGTACTGTCAAAAAGACTGAAATCTATCTTGGAAAAGGAAAACGCAGAAGGCACATGCAGAATAATGCGACGAATTCACCCAATGATTGGCAAGAGAGAAAAGGAATGTACAACTAACTAACCTGACAGTGATCATCTGTCAAGGCCTGATTTGACCTGATGATTTGATGCAGATCGGTATCCATTAGCTCGTACACAATATAAACATCATTAAAGTTTTCTTTGTCCGGGGGCTTGATAATGTCTTTGATCTTGATTACCTGCGGAGCATCAGAAAGAATCACCTTCATCATGGGTTACATTAAACTGAAACCATGCACAGATAAATCCCCAATTGCAATTTCTGAGGTTTATAGAGTTAATGACTGTTCAAACATGGAAACTTTTATTTCAAGATGCTTACACAGAGACCCACCCTGTCTAAAGAACCACTATGCCCCAGTTAAAGTATTTTTGTCACCCCATCTTTAAGATTCATAAATGTAGATCAAACATCATGTTGGAAAGGACTTTGGTCTCTCTATGAGTAACTAGAATATACTTCTACAGAAACAAATCCAAAGATGGAAAGAAACGATACCCTCCGACACCGAAAAGTACACTGACAGGACGCGCACTCAAGACACTGTTGCACACTCGCGTAGAAAAAAATAACAGAATCTCTAGTATCAGCCAACACTCAATTACTCCAATTCTTGTCCGCGATTACATTGTCGTGTTCCATGTGGCAGAGGAGCTTGATCTCCCGGAGCGTCCTCTTGGCATCAATCCGATTATCGAAGGCGTTCCCAATCTTCTTGATCGCGACTTCTTCCTTCGTCTCCGCATTCGTCGCGCAGCTGCACAAAAGGGCATCCGACCATCAGCCGGACCGAAAGCTCAAATCTCCAACACCCCAAACCACACCCGAAAACCACTCTCCAGATCGAGAAACGCAGCAATCTTCGCAGTAGCGCGCGCGCGCGCGCTCTTCAACTGAGAAATCTCAGCAATCGCAACTCACACACGCGAGAACTCGCACGCACAACTCAGACCCGCTAGCGAGGAAATTAAAGCCGACCGAAGCAGCAAAATCAACGCTCGGAATCCAATCCCGCGCTCATCCGATGCGCGAGAATCGGGAACTCACCAGACGATGCCGTAAGCGCCGCGGCCGACGGGCTGAATCGGAGGGACGTACTTGGACGGTACCTGGAAGAGGTTCCCGAGGACGTTGTACTGCACGTACCTGCCCCCTCCGCCCCCGCCGCCGCCGCCGCCGCCGCCGCCGCCGCCGCGGGCCGTCTCCCCCCCTCCGTTCGGCTTCCCGGCCGCCTCCTCGTTCTCCATCCCAAGGCTTATCTCCGTCGCCTCTCGGTCGCCGCGCGGTGGTTGAGGGTTCTAGAGAGAGAGAGAGAGAGAGAGAGTGGAGGGGAGACAGTAGCGACAGTCGATGCATAAAGAGAGAGAGAGAGAGAGAGATAGCTTTTGGCTTTTGCGAGTGGGAAGAAAGTTTGAAATGGGGGAGAAGTTTGAATGCGTGCGAACGAAGGGGGCCGACCCCGACCGTTGACGATTCTTCCTCTCCCCTTCCTTCCCTTCCCTTCCCTTTCCCCCTCTCCTCATAAAAAAAAAAATTAATTCGTAAAATAAAAGAAAATAATTTAATTCGTCAAATAAAAGAAACTGAAAGGGGGCTGGGAGGGTTGCACGTGTCCAGAAGCAATCTCGACCATCCGTGTCTTCACCTTGCTGAACAGCGGCTCCAATACCAACTTGGCAACTTTTCTATTGATTCCAATTTCTTTTTTTCCTCGAGAGTGAGACCCCTACCTTCCTTTGGCGATTGAAATTACCCAGCCGAACATGCCGATCGGACGATATAATTCTGCGTCGGTTTCATCGGTTCGTATACGATGGTTTGAGTTCAGGCAAAATAGTGCTCGCCCTCTTCTAGAGTCGTAACGGAAAATCCGCATGAATTGCTTGATCTAAAATTACTATGAATAGATAAAAGATGTATATGATAAAACTTGAACGAATAAAATCACCAAATGATGATTTGCTATTAGAGAAGTAGGTGAGCTTTCGCGGGTAGTTATTTCTATTGAAAATGCCGTGATCTCTTGTTCTCCCCTAATTAAATTTACTTGTCTAATCCAATTATTGGAAGACATCCTTTCGCATCCAAACCTTGGCAACGGCCCCTCTAGGAACTTAGGAATCCCCCTTCGGGATGCCGCGCTTTAAGAATTGCGACAAGAGACCGTTCGTGAAATTTCTTGGACAAAAAAATTCCTCCATTTCGGATGGTCCCGTGAATATATTTTAGCAAGAGATCGCTCGAAATTAAGAGATTTGATGGGCATTGGAAACGAGAGTAACCCTAGTCGCGGAACAGCATAGTTATTAACCTCATCTTGATCACATACATAAAATTACCAAGCCCCAAGAAAGGAAAAAATAAATAAATAAAGAAAAGGGGGAAAAGAGCTGTAATCCCTGAAAATTACACGGGAAACACTCATCAGTCATCTCATCACACCCAATTTTCATTTTTCATTTTTTATTTATTTACTGCAGCTACGAAGACAGCGGGCGAAAAGGACAAGAAAAAGTTAACAGGGATTTACAAAACTTTCGCCCGACGCTTCCTCCTCCATACATCGGCACCGGCCGGCCAGCCCGAGTTGGGGACGTGGTGGGCGCGACGCCCGCCGGGTCGGCGGCGAGATTCGACGGAGCCGTCGCGTCGCCGGGATTCCGCCCCCCTCCCCCACCCGCGCCGTCGTCCGTCGCCCGAGGAGTTTCCTCCACCTCCTCACATCGGCGAGGCCCCGCCGGAGTCGGGGACAGGGTAGACGCGGCTCCCTCCAGGAGCGCGGCCACCGCGACGAGCTTCGACGGGGACGTCGCCGGGACGGCCACCCCCCCGCCGCCCGCCGGGCCCACCGCCTGCGATACCGGAGACGGCGCGGGAAGCGAGGCGGAGCAGTTTCTTGAAGATGGCGATCTTGATTTGGCCTCTGCTCGTAAAATGCCTCCGGGTCCGCACCCGCCAGCGATCGGGCGCGTCGAATTCCATTTCTTGAAGTGGGGAGAGAGAGAGAGAGAGAATCCAACGGCGGCGGCGGCGGCGGCGGCTGTGTGGGAGCTTCGCTTTTGGTGAAGTGGCCGGTTTGCGTGCTTGGGTTCGAGCTCCCTCGAAGAAGAGCAAGTCGAGTGGTTTAAGTGGAGAGGAAGCCTTCTTGGCAATGCAGCAGAGACCCCCTCGATGATGTCCCTATCTTTCCCACTATGAAAAAAGGAGGAATCTCCAACAGGTTTGAAATTATGGAAATGCTAATAATGTGGAGATTGCGATCAGAAGTAAATCTCCACAGTCCCTTTCTAAAAGAAATGGCAATGCATTACCGACTAGCCGACCTTTAGGGATCCTTTCCTTGAGAAGTGACGATGTGTCGTCAATCATTAATAGTTTCATCATTTCCTCCTAATATTCGCTCGATCAGATTGTAAAGTACACCACGTCTTTGGTAAAAGAAAATTAATGCATCTATTTGCACGTGGATAAATTAAACCGAATCATAAGAGAGAAATTCACCTACTGATTGACAAGAGAGAAAAGGAATGTACAACTAACCTGACAGTGATCATCCGTCAATGCCTGACTTGACTTGGTGATCTGATGCAGGTCGGTATCCATTAACTCGTACACAATATAAACATCATTAAAGTTTTTTTTGTCCGGGGCCTGATAATGTCTTTGATCTTGATTATCTGCAGAACACCAGAAAGAATCACCTTCATCATGGGTTATATTATATTGAAACCATACACAGATAAGTCCCCTCTTGCAATTTCTGAGGTTTATAGAGTTAATGACAGTTCAAACATGGAAACTTCTATTTCAAGATGCTTACACAGAAACCCACAACACGCGCCCCAATTAAAGTATTGCTGTCACCCCATCTTTAAGATTCGTAAATGCAGAGCAAACATCATGTTGGAAAGGACTTTGGTCTCTCTATGAGCAACTAGAATCTACTTCCACGGAAATCGATCCAAAGATGGAAAGAAAAGGTACCCTCCGACACCGAAAGGGACACTGACAGGACGCGCACTCAAGACACCGTTGCATACTTTTTTTGAACTAAAACCGTTGCATACTTTGTAGACAAAAATTAGAGAATCTCCGGCATCAGCTAATACTCAAATACTCCAATTCATGCCCGCGATTACATTGTCGTGGTCCATGTGGCAGAGGAGCTTGATCTCCCGGAGCGTCCTATTGGCATCGAACGCGTTCCCAATCTTCTTGATTGCGACTTCTTCCTTCGTCTCCGCATTCGTCGCACAGCTGCAAAAAAGCTCATCCGACCATCAGCCGGACCGAAAGCTCAAATCTCCAACACCCAAAACCACACACAAAAACACTCTCCAGATCCAGAAACGCGGCAATCTTCGCACTACCGCCCGCGCGCGCGCTTTTCAACCTAGAAATCTCGGCAATCCCAATTCACACACGAGAACTCACACAACTCAGACCCGCTAGCGACGAAATTAAAGCCGACCGAAGCAGCGAATCAACGCTCGGGCATCCAATCCCGCCGCGCTCATCCGATACGCAAGAATCGGGAACTCACCAGACGATGCCGTACGCGCCGCGGCCGACGGGCTGAATCGGCGGGACGCACTTGGACGGCACCCGGAAGAGGTTCCCGAGGACGTTGTACTGCACGTACCTCCCGCCGCCGCCGTTCGGCTTCACGGCCGCCTCCTCGTTCACCATCCCAAGCCTTATCTCCGTCGCCTCTCCGTCGCCGCGCGGCGGTTGAGGGTTCTAGAGAGAGAGAGAGTGGAGGGGGGACAGTAGTGACAGTCGATACATAGAGAGAGAGAGAGAGAGAGAGCTTTTGGCTTTTGCAAGTGGGAAGAAAGTTTGAAATGGGGGAGGTTTGAATCAGGAGGCGAGAGCGACCGTTAAGGCGTTTACGATCCTTCCTCCCCCCTTCCCTTCCCCCCCCTCGTCAAAAAAAATTATTTCGTAAAATAAAAGAAACTAGAGGGAGCGGGGATGGCTTACACGTGTCTAGCAGTAGACCCCATACCATCTTTTCTTTACGGTGCAGGTTTTTTTTTTTTTTTTTTTTGGGGGGGGGCGTTCCCGCTTTGGCGATGAATCAGAATGTGCCGATCTGATGATACAATTCCGCGTCGGTCCCATTGATTTTGTATGGTCGTTCGAGTTTCGGGGAAAATGGTGCTTGCCCTCTTCCGGAATCGCCATAGGAAACCCTCCTCCATTGCTCATTTATGTTTGCGATGAATAAACGCAGACGTACCCGACGGAACGGAACTCGACCCAATAAAGTCAACATACATACAGTGATTTATTACTTATAGAATGGATAAGATTGCCAATTAGAAAAGCCCCTGAGTTTTCACAGATAATTGTTTTTGTTAATAATTCCCCAATTTCTTGTTTTCACTAAATTAAATTTACTTGTCTAATCCAACTATTGGAAGACATACTTTCGTATCCAAACTTTGGCAGAAGCCTAAGCTAGTTTCTAGGAAATTAGGAATCCCCCTTCTGGATGTCATGCTTCAAGAATTGCGATAAGAGAGCGTTCTTTCGTGGAAACATCTTGGGACAAAACAATTTCTCCATTTCGGATGGTCCCACGATTTTTCCTTTCAGCAAGAGATCGTTCGAAATTAAATGATTTGATGGCCATGGAAACGAGAGCAATCATGGTCATGGAAACAGCATTCTTAACCTCTTCTGATCACTCTAGCAAAAAAAAAAAAAAAAAACCCTCTTCTGATAAAATTACCAAGCCCCAAAAAGAAAAAATAAATAAATAAAAAAGTAAAAAACAAAACGTCTACTCCCTGAAATTACGACTTCTCCCAGTCAAACCCAATTTTTCTTTTTTTTATTTACTTTAACCACATGGCGAGCGAAAAAGAGAGGAAAAAGTTACAGGCATTTACATAACTTCATCTGGCGCTTCCTCCTCCTTACACGGCAGCGGCCGGCCGGAATCGGGGAGGCGGTGGACGCAACCGCCGCCGGGGCCGGGCCGCTGCCGGGATCCACCTCCCCCCCGGGCCGTTGTTCGGCGCGGCCTGGAGACGGCGAGACAAGCCAGGTCGGTCGAGCAGTTTCTTGAAGATGGCGGCCTTGATCCGCCCTCTCCTCGGAGGAAGCCTCTGGGTCGCCGTCCCCCATCTCAAAACTATAATCACTCCAAAAACGCGAGAGAAAAAGACAGAGAGAAGAAAAGATATTCACAAAACGTCGCCCGGCGTGTTCCTTCCTTCTTTACATCCGCATGGCCCCGCCGGCGTCGGGGAAGGGGTGGACGCGACGCCAGCCGGGCGCGCGGCCGGGGCGGCGCGCTTCGACTGGGCCGTCGCCGGGACGGCCTACCCCGCCGCCCGCCGGGCGAGCGGCCGGCGATCACGGAGACGGCGCGGGAGGCGAGGCGGAGCAGTTTCTTGAAGATGGCGATCTTGACTTGGCCTCTGCTCGTAAGATGCCCCTGTCTCCGCACCCGCCCGCGATCGCGCGCGTCGAAATCCATTTGTTGAAGCGGAGAGAGAGAGAGTGTGTGTGTGCAATGCCCGCGGCGGCGGCGGCGGCGGCGGTCTTGTGGGAGCCTCGCTTTTGGTGAAGTGAAGTGGCCGGTTCTTTTTTTTTCGGTCGGTGAAGTGGCCGGTTCGAGCGTGCCTTCGAGCCTCTTTATTACACGGCCAGTTTGTGTGCGTGGGTTCGAACCACCTCGAGGAAGAGCAACTTGGGGGGCTTACGTGGAGAGCAAGCCTTCTTGGAATGCAGCAGGAGTCCCCTCCAAAAAATGGTAAAATAAATAAATGAAATGCTCGTTTTATGGCCGTCCCTTCTACAAGAAAGCTCCTGATCGGACGGTCACGACGTTATGAAGACGTCCTTATCTTTCCCGCCATGAAAAAAGAAGGAATCTCTAACAGTCAAGATATTATGGAAATGGGAATGTGGCGAATGCATCTTGAGTAAGATCAGAAGTAAATCTCCACCGTCCATTTCTAAAAGAATTGGCAATGCATTACCAACTAAGTCGACCCTTAGGATTCCTTTTCTCGGGACAGGATGATCTGTCGTCAACCATTAATTAGTTTCATCATTCCCTCCTAGTGTTCGGTCGATCGGACCATGAGACATACCATGTCTTTGGTAAAAAAAGAAAAGAAAATTAATATATGTATTTGCACGTGGCTAAATTGAACTAAATCAAAAGAATCGCGTGGAAATATAGCGATAGACCCCAGCACGCTTTACGGTGATGCTTGATGCCATCATAGAAATTTAAAGAATGATGCTCTTTACCCTTTTAGAATTGTGACAAAGGAGCAATTCGTTGGCCTACATTGTTGAGAGATCACGAGACAAGACATTTCTCTGTTTTGGACAAGTCGTGTGAACATATGTTGGCAAACAGCATTTACAATTGAAGATTCGATGGACATGAATGAAGAGTGATTAACTAATTAGTCATTAAACAGCATTGATTACTCTGTTCAAAAAAAAAAAACAGCATTGATTACCTCATCTAATACCATACACAAAGTCCCAAGTCCCAAAAATAAAAATTAATAAACTAAAAAAAAAAAGAATGATGCCCTGCTGAAACCTCGTCTCAACCGAAGCTTTTTTTTTTTTTTTTTTTTTTTCACTACGGCCACAAAAAAAAGGAGCAAAAAAGATAAAGAAAAGTTACAAGAAGTTAAAAATCAGGAGTTGGGGAAATGGTGGACACAGTGGCGAGCTTCGACGGGACGACCGTCGTCAGGCTGGCCTCCCCCACACCATTGCCTAGTAGGAGTGAGCATTGGTTCAAGATTAATCTTGGACTGACCCTGAACCGGCTCAACCCTACCCGTCCTAATCTGATTTCCAAGAGGACTAGGTTGGTCATTGGTCTTGGGACCAAACCTGACTGTATATATTATGTAATATTTATTCGATATATAATATATAATATTCTTTTATCTATTCTAAAGTCAAACCCTAACTTAGGGTGTCCTCCTCCTCTAGCTCTAATTCTCTGGTCTCTTGTTTCTTTTTCTTCTTTTTTTTTTTTTCTCTTCAATGCCAAGTAAAATTGAAAGAAACAACTTCGCTCATGAGGAACGCTCACCCCATTTGCTGCTCAACACTCGTGCCGCTCACCACTCGCCCCTCATGCTGCTCGCCACTCGACGCTCACCCCTCGCCCCTCGCCGCTCGACATTCGACACTTGCCCCTCCCCCTCGCTCCTTGTCGCTCGATGCTCACCCCTTGTTTCTATTCACTGGCACCACTCACCACCAAGTAAATTAGACAGAAATGAAGTCTTAATTAGAAACCCTCTTTGCTCATGAGCAACACTTGACAATGCCTTGCTCGCCGCTTAACGCTCACCTCACTTGCCCCTTGCTGCTCACTTCACTTGCCCTCCGTCTCGTAGCTTGCCTCTATTCACTCGCCTTTCGGAATGCAACTGGACTGGTTAGTTCCACTTCGTGCTTGATTTTAGAGCTTGAAGCTCGTGTATGTTCTCTATTTGTTTTGGATTTTTTTTTTTACTTTCACTTCATGATTTGCATTTGATCTGAGAGCTTCAAGCTCATGTGACTTGCCGTTATTTGGGGGGATGAATTAGGTGTAAGGGTTAGCTTCGAATTAGGTGCATAAATAGTAGGTTTGTCTTTTTAGAGGGTACAAAAAATGAAATAAATAAATCATCGATTGGTCCCGGATTGACTCTGGAATAGGACCGAATGTTGAAAAAATATGGCTACGAACTTGGTAGAACAATGAACACGGATACTAAGAGTACTCAGATCGGACTTTGAGGCGTAATATCACTTTCTTTAAGGATTTATTTGCCTCACAACGTTGCTAATGGTCACCGGCAAAAATCCTCCAGGATACAACAAAATCTCGGTTGAGAATACTAGATAGTAATTCTAGTATTTCTCCAGGATTTCTCTAGGAAACAATCGAAAGAATTGGCTGTAGTTTTTCAAAGAAGACTCGAAAATGACCACCGTTTTCCTTCCGAAAATGACAAGTATATATATGAAACAGTCTTGCAACTCTTCGTGAAAATTGCCAAAGAAAAATGAACAAACACGTCTTTTAGAAAAATTGTTCGGATAAACAAATGCGACTCTTCGGAAGAAATCGAAAACCGAACAATTGCAACCCTTCGGGAAATGTTGCAAACCGAATAATTAATTTTCCAAAGGTTGTCTTGAAAAGACACAAACAAAATTCGGAATAATAATTAATAATATATATATTTTTAATAGAATTTCGAATTTTCATTTTATATATAACAACCTTTGAATTTACTAAAAATAATAAATAAATAAATAAATAAAAAGCAAAAGGGATTAGTGTTAATTAAACCGCAGGCGTACTAAGTGCGCCAAATAATCGCGCACCTGCACGCGGGTATGGTTGGGTCTAGCCTCATCCAATCATTCATTGAGGTACACAAGGAAACCCTTCACTTATAAATTGCACTACTTCCTCCCACTTTTCCTATGTGGGACAAGGAAAACACTCAGTTTGTTTTGACAAACAAACCTCCAACACCGAACCCCTAGGGTCGGTTTGGCCGTCGGTCCAAAGCTCAATAGAATCGGTCCTCAATCCCAAAAATTGGGGACCAATACTATGCAAGTTTGTTTTAGGGTTAGGTGTTAGATCGGCCCAACTACGACCATGCTCACCTATATTGCTAGGCACGGCTGGCCATCCTGAAGACGGTGAGGTAAGCAAGGTGGAGTAGCTTCTTGAAGACAGTGATCTTGATTTGGCCTCGCCTTGGAGGAAGCCACTGGGTCCATGCCCACCAGCGTTCGGGGCCATCGAATTCCATTTCTTGGATTCGGAGGGGGGGGGGAGAGGTGGGATTATGGGAGCTTCAATTTCGCAAGTTCTTTCGGGTCTGGAGCTGAGAGTTAAGTGTAGAGTCTTCTTCTCTTTTTTTTTTGTTGATTCTACTTTACTTTTATTCTAACTTTTACTCTCGGACTTTTGTCGTATTTTATTGCCGGACGTGAGAGTTGAAACTCATATCTTAAGTTAAATCGTCCCTACCCTAACCCCCTTAAAAATGTGAAAATTCGAACCCCCAAGTAGAGGGGCATATTGAGCACGTGACAATTTAGAACCTCTTTGAGAGAATGAAGTTTTGAAGGTTACTTCATAAGTAAGCTTGGCACAGTAGCTAGGTTGTGTACCTTTTTGCAAAAAATGGGCTATTTTCACAAAATGTCTTCCCAAAAAACATTTTTTAGGAAAATAACAATATTTTTCGATATTCAGCTAAAACATAAAAAAGTCTATGAAAATTTTTTCCAATGTTCAGTAGGGAAAATATTTTCTAGATTTTACCACCTAGACATGCACCACTTTACCGACCTATAAAACTGTCAAATCTGAACTTGCCTTTAAAGCCAGGGAAATCTGTTTCACATCTTTGTTCCCTCACCGTTGCTAAACACCCATTTCTTCTTGAAAATGTTCATATGGATTTTAAACTTCTCTTGAAAATCTATAATATTGAACAAGTGATATGGAGAGCGCACTTGATAGGATAAGATTTTGAGGATTATGCATATATAGTAAAGATATGAGAACACTACCAATCTTACCAAAATGAAGTATTGAGAGAACCCTAAGGTTAAAAGCAAGGTTATCCAACATTGTAAACTACTTTCTTGTGATTCGACTTAACACTTGACCGGCACACAAAGTGTCAAAGATGAAACCGGATTCCTCTCTTCACACCCGCTTCCTCGATTCTCAACACATCATTACAGGAAGAAATGATTTTCATTCAATGACGAAATGCTGCAAAGGTGTCAAGTATGAAGTCACCAGGTAAAATGTGCACAAGATTAACAACCTTACATCAAATTTCATCTCTCGAAGTACTGGCAATAACAATATAGAAAGAAAGAACACATAAGTCTTTTGGCAGTAAAGCTCAATATAATATATCATTGATAATGATCTCCTTTGCTTAGAAATTTATCAATCCAGACTTTGCGAAGATTCGTACTCTTCGCCATGAATGCTTTCCAATTTTCTCATTCTCAACTAGATGGTCAAAAATTGCTTCAAGGGTAACTACATCATATCCAACCACTTTCATCACCTTGTTGGTATGGTTGAAAGTAATAAACTTGAGAGTAATTGACACCACTTGGACCCAATAACTTAATTGCTTATGCCATCTTTCCAAGTTGTGTTGAAAGTGCAACATTACTTATCATCATTGTTGGAACATCTTCGCCTTTTGTGAGACCTTTTTTTAGAAGGCATAGTAGATGAAGATATTTTTTAGCCATTCATCAACTCATCAAAGTCATCACCTGAGTCAATAGGTGAGGAGTGAACTTCCATTACATCGATGTCTCTAAACTGTTTAGCAAAGTTTACGGTGGCCATATTTCTCCCAATCACCAAAACCATCTCATCATATATATCAATCATCTTATTCAGATACTTTTCATGAGAACGATGGGTTTATCAATGCACAAATTCATTTAGTTATGGGTTCCACAGCTAGATGTGAAGGGAACTTTATAAACTATGCTCCCGAGCAAGTGCAATAGCTAAAACATGATACATAAGATACTCATGTTCCTTTAAAGAACTAATGAGATTGCTGGTTAACAAAGTGTATCAGTTTTTGTAGGTAATTGTTTCTATTAATAATTGCGCGATCTCTTTCTCTCCCCTAATTTAATTTACTTGCCCAATCCAATTATCGGAAGACATACTTTTCGCCTCCAAAATCTAGGAAATTAGGAATCAGAATTGCAACAGGAGACCGTTCGTTCGTGGAAATTTCTTGGACAAAACAATTTCGCCATTTCGGATGGTCCATGAATTTATTTTCGCAAGAGATCGCTCGAAATTAAAAGATTTGATAGGCATTGGAAACGAGAGTAATCCTAGTCGTCGAACGGCGTCGTTATTAACCTCATCTGATCACATACATAAAATTACCAAAAGCCCCCCGAAAGAAAAAAAAATAAATACAGAAAAGGGGGATAAAAAAAATGGTGTAATCCCTGAAAATTACACGCTGTCCCTGCCGCAACCCGAATTTTTTTGGTTTTTTTACTGCGGCCACAAAGATAGCGAGCGAAAAAGACAGGAAAAAGTAACAGGCATTTACAAAACTTCGTCCGGCGCTTCCTCCTCCTTACACGGCACCGGCCGGCCGGCGTCGGGGACGATGTGACCCCGAAGCCCGCCAGGTGCGCGGCCGCGGCGGCGGTCTTCGGCGGGGCAGTCGCCGGGATCCCCCCGGCCTCCGCCCGCCCCGGGCCGTCGTTCGGCGCGGCCGGCGATCCTGGAGATGGCGACAGAAGCCAGGTGGAGCAGTTTCTTGAAGATGGCGACCTTGATCCGGCCCTTTCCTCCGAGGAAGACTTTGGGTCCGCATCCGATCTCATAGCATAATCTCATCGTCACACCCAGAATTTTTTTTTTTTTTATACAATAAACACTGCAAAAACGAGAGAGAAAAAGACAGACGAGAAGAAAGCTACAGATATTTACAAAACGTCGCCCGCCGTGTTCCCCCCTCCTTACATCGGCACGGCCCCGCCGGAGTCGGGGACGTTGTGGATTCGACGCCCGCCGGGCGCGCGGCCGCGGCGGCGAGCTTCGACTCGGCCGTCCCCGGGATGGGCCCCGCCGGGCGCGCGGCCGGCGATCCCGGAGACGGCGCGGGAAGCGAAACGGAGCAGTTTCTTGAAGATGGCGACCTTGATCTGGCCTCGCCTCGGAGGAAGCCTCTGGGTCCCCACCTGCCGGCGATCGGGCCCGTCGAATTCCATTCCTTGAAGCGCGCGGGGGGAGAGAGAGAGAGAGAGAGAGAGGAGAGTGTGCAATGCCGCCGGCGGTAGCGGCGGCGGCGGCGGCGGCGGCGGCGGCGGAGTGGGAGCTTGGCTTTTGGTGGGTTATTCTCGGGTCTGGAAACGAGAGTGACGTGGCCGGTCCGAGCGTGCGTTCAAACCTCTCTTTATTACGGCGGGTTTGTGTGCAGTATGCGGGTTCGAACACTTGGGGAGTAAGTTTCTGGCAAATTGGAAAAATAAATAAATAAATGAAATGCTCGTTTTTTATGGCCATTTTTTTTTTCTAGAAGCAGCTCCTCATCTGACGGTCCCGATGTACCGGGAACGGAGACATCCTTATCTCCCCCCACCCCCCAAGGGTAAAGGAATCTCCAACTGTTTTTGCCAAAAGTCGTGAACATATGGAATTTCTAACGTCAAAATCACATCTTGAATAAGATAAATGGTAAATCTCCAACGCCCATTTCTTGAAGAAATGACAATGCATTACCAACTAAGCCGATCATTAGGATTCCTTTTCAGGATGCAGCAATTTGTCGCTAATCATCGTGTTTTCTATAAGAAAAAATTACTACATCTATTTGCACGTTGACGATTGAATTAAATTATAAGAATCACGTGAGAATATTGTGCAACAATCTGGATAGACCCCAACACGCTTTGCGGCGATGCTCTATGTGATCATTGAATTTTAGAGAATGCTGCTCTGCTTACCCTTTTAGGATCGTGACAAGGGAAAATTTCGTTGGCCTACATTGTTGAGGATCATGCGACAAGACGTTTCTCCGTTTTGGACGGGGCGTGTGAATATATGTTTGCAAACATCATTCAAAATTGAAGATTCCATGGGCAGGACTGAAGAGTGTTTAACTAATTAGCTGTTCGACAGCAGTTATTACCTCGTCCCTCGTCTCGTATACCATACATAAATGTCCCATATCCCAAAAATAAAAATAAATAAAATAAAGAAACCGATTAAAAAAAGAAAAAGATAAAAGAATGACCCCCGCCCCCACCCCGGCGGCTGAAATCACCCCTACGGCACCAAAAAAAAATATGAAAAATAAAAAAATAAAAAACACGAGCGAAGGAGACGAAAAGAAAAGTTACAGAATTTTACAAAACTTCGCCGGACGCTTCCTCCGCCTCACACCGGCACCGCCCGGCCGGAGTCGGGGACGTGGTGGACGCGGCCGCCGCGGCGGCCAGCTTCGACGGGGCCGCCGTCGCCGGGGCGGCCCCCTCCGCGCCGTGGGCCCGGCGCCACCGGCGATCCCGGAGACGGCCCGGGAAGCGAGGCGGAACAGCTTCTTGAAGATGGCGATCTTGATCTGGCCTCGCCTCGGGGAAGCCTCTGGGTCCGCGCCCGCCGGCGCTCGGGGGCATTGAATTCCATTTCTTGAAGCCGGGAGAGAGAGAGAGAGAGAGAGGTGCAGGCGGGGGTTGCGGGAGCTGCGGTTTCGCGGGTTCTTCCGGGTCCTGGAGGTGAGAGTGAAGTGGCGGGTCGTGTTGCGCGGTGTTTGAAGCCCTCTTCGAGCGAATGAAGTTTGGAAGGTTTGCTTAGCGAGCAAGCTTGGTACTGTAGCCAAGTGGGAAGGAAAATGGAATCTTCGTCTGTAGAAATTATGAATCTCTGCCCTCATGAAATAAAAATGAAGTAGTTTTTGAGTTATTATAATAATAACGACATAATTTTTAAAAAAAAATGAATCTCACCAAAATTCATAATTATTTATTATTTAATTTTTTATGATTCAAAATATACCGCTCTTCTCATATTCCATTAAAAATCAATGTCCGAACTCTCTTGCCAAAAGTCAACAAATCGCAGAGGCAATTAGCTGTTGGCACGTAGAAAGATGGGCTTGGATTGGGGAGGGGGATTGAACGTCTATTTGCGACCAGTGTTGGGCGAAAGATCTTCATCGGCGACGGACAAAATGCCCGAGACGGAACCGAGCCTAACTCACCTGAGCGAGCCCACGAACGAGTCGCTTCGGGTTTCGAGATCGAAGACTTGTTCTAGTAGGCCTTTGGACATGAAGGCCTCCGTTCATTTTGCTTTGACATGTGGCCTGTCGACTCTTTACTTCTGCATTCCACCTTGGACCATCCCGAAAAGGCTCAATTCGAGTAAAACCCAAAAGGAAAATTAGAGTTGGCTCTAAATTACGTCAAGAAGAGAATTCTAATCAATTGGATTTTTGAATCCGCGATGGAGCTTTTGCTAGGATGAGAAATTATCAACGAGGAGAGCTTCGCGCCTTGTGGCCCGGTGTGCTCCCGAGATCTTATGGAGGCCGCTAACCGAGACGGGGAAAGAGAAGCTTTTTGGTCCAGTCCAAGCGGCGTCGGATCGTGGCATGTGGTGTAGTCTCCATATTGTGTTTCGAATAGATGTAGATGTCCTTAGGAGAATGCCTTGGTCCATGGAGTTCGGGCCTGGCCCCCTGTTTTTCCCTTCCTAACGTCGGGAAGTCCAACGACGATTGATCGTTGGCTGGCTTTATTTCCGTCGTTGACATCATGATTGGTAGCTGCGACGCCGGTTGTGATGTTACGTTTGTGGAATGATGCTCGCGAATTCGACAAGAAACGTGAGGGAAAATAATTAAATGGAGAGAGAGAGAAAAAAATAGCTTCCAATCAATGACAATAATTCATAGAATTCGCCAGATCATAATCCGGTAGAAAGTCTAATCTTCTGTTTGCCATCAAAGTCAAATTGATTTAGATTGGGCAGATGCATGCTTTCTTTTTTCTTTTTCTTTTTTCCCCGCAATTAGCTCATTTTGGTGTTCAGACAAATTGCTTCGCAAAGGAAAGGAAAAACGCGGGCCATATACATCTTCAATCGAACTCATTATTTGGTCTTTCCGAGTAATTTATTGCTCCTCTGTTTGCGGTTTTTGAGCTCGAGATTTTGTTAAGAGCGACAATTCTAAATGCACCAAATCGATACTGAGGAGCGTGCAGAGATGGATCGATCCAAGTGTGCAAATACAAGGCTCGGCAAGGAAAATTTTGCCTCATCTCTAGTGGAATTTAATTTCGGTTTATATCCTCAGGATAAGAAAACACCATGCTATTTATAGATGTCTTTTCATATCGCAGTCGAAACCCAATACCCATCTCGTGCCTCCTCTCCACTCCGTCAACGCCACTCGAGCCGCACTTCTTCTTCTTATGAATTCAAAAACCATTGTCAAGAGATCAATCATTATTTCACGTGATGATGTAAAATCACCATTCTAGAATAATTTTTCCCCTCCGCAAAAAAGTTAAGAAAATGGGATAATAACTCAAGTGGTCATTGAATTTTGATTTAATACGCAAAATGATTATTGAACTTTTAATTTGTTCAATTTAATCTTTAAACTTTAATCAAATATGTAATGTGATTCTTAAATTTTTTATAGATGCTCAACTTAGTTCCTATACTACGTGAAGATTTTTAATACTGTATTTCCATTAATTCAAATTCAGGGACAGCATTGAACATCTTCATATAGTGCAGTAATTATGTAGAACATGTACCGGAATCACATTAAATAAATTAAAAGTCTAGAAAACATATTATATATTGAGTTAAAATTCAGAAATCACATTATATATTTGGCTAAAATTTAAAGATCATACTTGTCATTTTCCCTTTAAAAATATCTCAATCCATTTAAACATTCCCGAGTCCAATTCATGGGTCGCTAATCAAGGGGAAGAAGAAAAGAAAGGCATCATGCACCAAACGAGAGCGAGCGAGCGAGCGAGCGAGAGAGAGAGAGAGAGAGAGAGAGAGAGAGATGACTCTCCTCGAGGACCGAAAAGAGAAAGCAAACATAAAAAGGAGCATCGACATGAAACCACTCTTTTACCTCGACGAACGGAGGTCGGAGGGTACACGTCTCTCTCTCTTTCCTTCCCATCAAACCCCCAAAACCTCGTACAAAAAAACCATTGCGTCTGCCGACAACCCGAGGCCCGAGAAAGGGCCGAAAACCTCTCCTCTCCATCCATCCGTCGCGTGCTTTTTTTGCTTTTCTTTCAACTTTCCTGTCCCCGACCCACCTTTCCTGTTTTCCATCTCGTCGGGCATCGACGGACGAATGCCCCTGCTGCGTTTGTGAATCTCCCCTCTTTCTATGTTCCTCACACCTTTCGCCCGGGCACCGCAAGGGACCGGACTATCGATCGTGGCGATGACGAAAGAGACCCGACATCATGATCGCATCTGCAGAGGTAATCATTCATGGGTCGCTTCAGTTCATAGGAAGGGAGATGGTTCGAACGGATGGATTCGAGTTTAGGTCGAATCATGAATAGTTTAATTGAAATGTACCCATTTAACTTATTTTGACATATTTTCACACGATATTATTTGACTCGATTTATATTATTAAAACATTCTTATATTTAACATGATGTATAAAAACTCGTATTAGTGAATGCAAGAAAGGTTGAAGGGAGAATTATAAAAATGAGTTGAGTTTAAGTAAGTTATAAATTCATTTATAATCCATCTATAACGCATTTAGCATTTTTTATCATGTTTAAACCTATTTATGATCAATTTACTTAATAGAAGTAACTCATTTAACTTTTATATGAGTTAAGAAATTGATTTATGACCAATTTTGACGAATCTAGAGAAAAGAGAGATGGGTTGTGTTCGGATTTGATGATGCTCAGCTGGTTATTTCTCTAATTCGAAGCGCGCTTTAGTCTTTTCTCAATCAATGTCGAGTTCATCGCGAGTTGACCATACATGAGAGCTCAAACATTTATCCGGAATATCGGAATCCGCCATGTGTCGTGAAAAGAAAACATGAGATGCTGATATTTTTGTTAGGAATCTCGTGATCTTAGCTAATTGCTTCCATCGCATTTCTCGGATCGCATTTGAGACGTCATGTCCCAGGGGATGTGAGTTGGATTTACCATAAATGGAAAAGCCCTTTTAGTTAACGAAAACTTCGAAATTTGAGGAGGATCTCACCCTTCGGGGAAGGTGATCTATCAACTTATGGCAATCTCGTTCGAGGGCAGAAATATTTGTATGGAAAGGGTCCTAATCACGATTGTATGTTGTTAGTCTTTAGGCTCTTCGTCTCGAGGCAGATACAATTAATGGTCGAGATCCATTCGTCCATGTTAGGTATACCTACAAATTTAAAAAATAGATCATTGTCCGCGGCGTATTAGAAGAAAAGGTTACGCAAACAACTTTATTCGTCCTTGATTTGGAAAAGTATGGCTACAAAGTTGTTCAAATCAATAGCGCATAAAGCCACTCGTGTAAAATGATCTTGACATTAAGAGCATGCGCTATAATTTCTTTAGGACATAGCAGATAAATCGCCCCATTTTCCTTGACACAAGGACAATATTGACGACTTTTATTTTTAATAGCCGTTTAGATTTATTACCGTGTGAAACTTTCAATTTGGAGTCGATTGTCCAAGAAAATTTTCAAGCAGTGCTGATGTTTCTAAGGTAGTTCCTTTCATATATATGGAAAGCGACATCACCTATCGATAATGGAAGGGGCGGCGTTAGATCTAGATCTTGTTGATAAATTCCAATGCTGTGTTCTATTTTCAGGAATATCGGGGCCGCTTCCTTCTAAGCGACTTTTCGTACTTTCCAAGAGGAGCCGTGCCCTTATAATCTCTCGTGGCGGGATCGGAATGCAATAGATCTTAGCCGTCCGACCGATCTCCATTTATACATTTATGATTTTTTTGACTTTCCGAATCGGACGGTACAAAGCTGGGGTGGGGAAGGGCCCCCGGGGACCATGCCCTCGTGCTTTTATTCAAGTATTCAACTTTCACTTTCTAAACAGGATCTTGCCCGGCCGGAGAACAATACAGGATCCTTGAGCTGGCCACCCTCTGCCGCTGGGTACAATTTTGCACGTGCCAAAATTAGATGTATCTTTCTGCACAGATTGCGTGTCCTTCCCTCCATCTGCTTTTCCACCCTATTTGTTGTACTGATTTCCTTAAAAATCTCAGATTTTAAATTCAATCTCAATTTCGTACCAAATTTTTTTATCTAAAATAAATTTTTAACTTTCATTTTAGAGCTAAATCTATTCATGCACCCAAAAATGACAACTGATTTTTTTTGAGATTATCAATATCATGATAATATTATTGTTCCATGTAAAGGTAAGAGGGTTGGTAATGAACTCCTAACGGGAGTGTTGGTAATGAACTTCTAACGGGTTCTAATGTTAATAATTTTGAAGAAATTGATTGCGATTTTTAGGTGTGTGAGCAAATTTGAGATTAAAGTGAAAGTTGAAGATTTTTTTTTTTTTAATTAGGGCAGGTTGAGATTGGACATAATATTGTGGGTTTTAGGAAATCAAGCCTTTTTTTATTAGAAAGAATTGCACTATTTTGCATGTGCCATATGTTTTTTTTCAAACTCGAGAAAGGATCATTGTGATATATCAAATATTTGAATATACTATGCCGAATAATGTGTCACAAATATATTAAAAGTTTAAAGACGCATTACATTGTACTTCGCCTCTCAGCTAAATCACTTCATCGAATAAATTATAGCATCGATAATCCAGACTCGATCTCAATCAATTCATATGGGTTTTGATGTTTAATTTGACTTTCTTTTACCCCAAACCAGAGATCTAATATTATTCTTAAATGGGAAATGATGGTATTAATACGTAACTCAAGTAAATAATGCAATTATAATTATAGCATAATCTTTTGAAAATGGTTACTAAACCATAGCAAAGGTGGTTTTCTATCTCTCCCTTTCTCTTCTCCCATGAATCCTTAGATATAAACATTTCATTACAATAAATTTGACGCGTGGCATGCGCCCACTTTAATAATTTCCTTATTCATACAATATACCACCTAAAGTTTGAAAAGATAAGATGACACAAATAATCCTATATTTTTGGCTAAATGTACAATATTATCCCCAAGCTTTTGATTTGTTCAATGTTACTCCTGAATTTTTGGTGAATGTTCAATATAATCTTTCATTGCTCAAATGACAAATTAGATTTTATTTTGATACGTTGAGTGAGATTTTCAAAATCGATGAGTCAAATATCCACATTTTTATTCATCTACTTTAACAATTAGGCATTTATATGTTTATCGTTATTTGATGGTGTCAACTATTATATTCCGATTTGATGAAAATATCTTACATAAATAATTAACATGTAATTTTTTTTTTTGTTCATCGTTCGAACTCAATAGAGTAGAAGTCACATTAATATATTGCATCAACTTAGATTAACGGGACAATAACATTGAATATTTTAACGTGATTTAGGAGATCATGTTGACTATTTACTGATGGTTCGAGGATCAAATTGCACGTTACTAACCAAAATCCAGCCATCATTTCGTGTCGTTTTCCCATCCGACGAAAGGTTGGCAAGCTGGATACAAACGAGGAGGCTCTTTATTCCCCGGGGGTTCCCACAAAAGTTCAATCCGAGCGACAGCTTATCGTCCTTCACTTTCACGAGTTTAATAATGGTAAAAATAGGAAACGCTAAGTTGTAATGTAATAAAGTCATAAAAAGAAAAAAAAAAAAAAAAAGAGAGGGAGGGAAAAACAGAAAAATCGTTGAAGACAAGAATGCCGGAGTCGAATCTGTCGGCCTAAGCGGGCCCCCCGGGGACGGGCCCCTACCTCTCAACTCACGTTTTGTTCGTTGTTGGGCCTTTTGCGGGATGAAGAGCCTGATCGATCGATCGATCGACTGTAGGTCAATAGTGACTCCAAGTTGATTGAAGTGATGAGAGAGCCGGTCCCCCCCGGGGAAGGATTCGATTTCCCTGTCCTTTCTCTCAAATTATTCAGACATCCTTTTCATTTAATTTTTCCCAATTTATGGGTCGGCCCGATTAGTTAGCTAACATCGCCGGTGGGACTCGGGGCTGGCGCACCCCGATCGGTTCTCAAGGGTTGAAATCGGGAACTGGGTCGGTTGATTTCTCGAGTGCTTGCTCTTGATTGTGGGGATTGATCAAGACGAGCTTTCAATTGAAGTTATCGTTGAAGTATTGTAATGGTCCGATTGAATTGTTACGATCTAGTGTAACAAATGATTGTATACAGGGTACTTGAGCTTCAATTGGAAAATCTTATTGTATTGCAAAAAACTATGCAATGGCAAGATAACCATTGGCCTTGTATTGTATGTATGGGCTATCCTAATCAAGCGTCTAAAAAAATCATTAGTCTAGGGACAAGTTTGTCACATCAAGTGGTCCTGAAGTTTTAAGGTGCTTAGATAGATTAATTTTCCCACCTTATTGTAATAGATTTAGACACAAGATTCGATTATACCCAACTAATGATTTTTTTTTTTGAGGTCAATCTATAATATTCCAACGGTTGGTACCACCTACTACTTTTGAAGGTGGGAAAAATATAATCATCTCCTTTTGCTTTGTCGATTGTTTAATAGGATGCTTTGTACCAAGTTAGGACGAAGTATATCCTTAAATTTCTCAAATGCAAGTCGCGAAGATATTCGATCCGTACCCTTTCTTTTTTAGAACTTTTCGTGCCCATTTACTTTCGTGAGACCCAATGGACAATCAAATCATAGCGTTAGAGCTCCCAACCTAGGAAAAAGAACGCAAGAAGTGCCGTGCCGTGTCGTTTTATTTATAGTTTAGAATCACGAGCGCACAAAGACTTGATTGACAAGAGAAACTCGTGGAACATCTCGTGGAATCCACGGAATGATTAAATTCCGCTCTTTTAATCTTTGCAGACAACCTCAATCTAAAGCAATGTGGACGCGTTTGGCAAAACTTGAACAGGAGCGACCTTCGATCCCGACTGAAAAATCCCCTGCTGCCCTAATCGGACTTCTCCATCTCTAGGGACTAAAGCAACCCATCGGTCAATTTTTCCCACGCCGAATTCGTGATCGGAATCGCTAATAGTCGGCGGCACCAAGCGCGGGCTTGTGACTCCGACGATGGCAAAACGATGGTTGACATTCCCTTTTTCGGGCCGGCATGTTGCGTTGACATCTCCCAGCGTAGGGGAAGAAGTTTCAGCAGTCCACTTTTGTGCTACATCACGCCAAATAAAAAGGGAAATGGTCAATCAAATATAAATTTATCATACAGACTTCAATTCAATTTTATAATTTTTTTAATATTATCAATTTAATTCTAATTTTTTTGATGTCATTCCGGTCAATTTTTGCCCAAAATCTCTAACGTGGCTATTGGGTCATAAAGTTATGATTGAATTGGTATCCACGCGATATGTTTATGATTGATTAGATTATTTTTTAAAATAAAATAATGAATATGACAATTCAAAAGGGTAATTGTAAAGTTGCAAAGGGATTCCTCAAATAATTTTTCTATAGGTTGGGTTATTAAAATACGAATATCATCACTTTTTACATTAGATTTCAAGTTGTTTTTCTTCATCCACACGCAATTTGCGAAGCTGTCGATTATTTTTTCCCCCTAAATCACCCCATCCTTAACATTGAATTTCATTATTTAGGTGCGGATTTCTGGTGTGCATGAGGATAAACAGGCCTTTTCAAGTTTGGGAGACACAAAACAGGTGAAAGTTTTTGCAATTGTCCCTTTTTTTCTCTATTTTAAAGTAAATCTAAACAACATTATAATCTGAGGGAGCGAGGAGAGTGCCACATGTTGCTTCGTCAAAATATTGAAATCGTTTGCATGGCTTTGCATGTATGCTTAAAAGGAAATATATATATATATATTTATGTGTACAAACTATGCGAGTCCACTTCATCTTGGCCATTGAATAATGCGGATTCTACGTGGAACTGGCAAGATTTGACGGAGCGGGATCGTGTATATCGAGCACATGCGACGTGCTATACGTATGAATCTCACCTTATAAAGAGAAGGAAGACAGTTTTTAAGTGTTGTTCATGCCTAGGAGACCAAAAAAAATCAATGCTGTAAAAAAGGGGAAAAAAGAAGAAGAAAACATATATTTTATTCATCAGAAAAAAATTAAATAATCAAACCATAAATATTAATGAACCGGTGACCGTTCAAGCAGGCGGGTTGTTGCACACGGTCGTGACAGAGTGGAAATATACATAGAAATTATAGACACCCACCTACCATCCTGATTTCCTAAGAAAAAGCACCTTAATTTTATACCCAATTCCAAATTTGCTCTGAATTAAAAAAAAAAAAAAAACCTAACTACTCATGGTGCAAAAAAAAACCTAATTTCATAATGCCTTATGAATTAAATTCGGGACAAAATCGTTTTTTCCTTTTCAGGGAAGTATCCCCCACACCAACCGAGATCCTTTAAATCTCGAGGCATTCCCTAAAACGCATCATGAATATTTTCCTATAAGGCATTCCCAACTTGCTCAGACGCACTCGACTTCACGTAAAATATTCAAATTCCGGAACAGCGAGCACACACACACGGGCCGTAGAATTATAAAAAAGCTCCCGTTCCGTCTGCGAACGTTTCGAAAAGGATCCGAGACGACACGATCGATCGCTAATGACAGGTCGAAGAAACTGTTGCGACTACAATTCCATATTCCCCTCCCCACCTATAAAATCGGCCCGTCTACTCGACCCCTTTTTTAAAAAGCCATATCCGTCCACGACATAACCGCAAAACCATTGGCCTCCAAATTGCGCTGAGAGCACTTCTAAATTGCACTGATAACATATATTAATCATATGTAGACAAGCAGCACTTAGAATTTAAGTATTTGTCGTTCCCCCCCCCTCCTTTTTTTGGGGTCGAGTAGGGGCGGCGGCTCGGATTCGCTGGTCGCGTTGCTACGAGGGTATGTAACAGGACGGATCGATCTGAACAAGACCCGATTGGCTAGTGTCAACCCGCTCGATACTAAAAAAGATCCCCGGAAATTGATAGGTTGATAGGGACACGATTACGTGGGATGGGCCCATCATGCCACGAGACTGACCCATAGGTGCTTACCCGGTGGAGATATCTCAAGTTTTTCATGAAATTCATGATGAATTGCAATATCTATCGACAAAATATCATAGGATAAAAAAAATAGATAATTTTCTAATCGCATCCATAGTATATAGAAATATCATCGCAGGAAAAAATGTTAATAACCGATATCATGGAAAAAAATCATAGCTTACGAAGTGAACCGCGATTGGTCGCACGAGATCGATCCGGACACGATCCAGATGCACTGATTTTTCACATCGTGTTGGAACCGTGTAGTTGCATTGCGTTAAAAAATGGGCATCAACTGGTCACCAAAAAAAAAAAAATGGGCATCAACGGCCAAGAGTTTTAATATTTATTTTTATTTTTAATATGGAGTATATAATTTTTGGCGAATGCGCGAATGAATATATATAATATATAAAAAATATATTATATTCCATATAAAAGTCCCACCTGGCTCCAAAATGTTCCGTCACTCGTCTTCTCCTCTTCTCCTCCAAAAAAATCTCTCTCTCTGTGTGCAGCGGAAGCGACGGACGAGCTTGCTCCGATGAGAATCGCAGCGCCGGACGAATCCAAAATGCTACTCACTCCCTGCTCTCCGGCCGAAAACGACGGCGCCTGAGCCGCTCCTTCTCGCCGCCGGCCGCTTCCTCCGCCGTCTTCCGGAGAGATCGGAGTACGTCGGCGTCTCCCTCTCTCTCTGCTTTTTACTCTCTCTCTCTCTCTCTCTCTCCCCGCCTTTCTCTCTCTGAGTCGTGGCTCCGTTCGAGGTTAGGAGCCTGCATCGGCTCTCGAAACCGCGATCTCGGTTGAGCTCCGTCGCTCCGTAGGTAGGTCAGGCGAACTTCGATTCGAGCTGAAATGTGGAGCGACTAGCTGAATTCGAAGCTCGGACCGGTCGGACCGGTTAGGTGTGGGCTGTGAAGTCGAGCTGCACTGCGGTCGTTTCGGTTGAGCGAGAACGATGCTGGATCTCAACCTCAATGAGGAGCTCTCAACCTCGGAGCCGGCTTGGGATGAGAGCTCCGTCGCGATCGTCAAGGAGCTTCTTGAGGCGCCGGCGGCTCAAATGGACGAGTCCGGGACCTCGAACTCGTCGATCGTCAATGCCGACGGTTGCGACGACGAGTCGTGCTCGACACGCGCCGCCGACGCTCGCACTTTCAGCTTCGGCATCCTGAAGGCCGACGAGGGAGGTGCTGGTGTTGCGGACGACGAACTCGGGGTGACGAGGCAGCTGTTCCCGGTGAGGGAGGTGGATGCGGATATGGAGTGGTGCGGCGAGTCGTCCTCGCTTGATAAGAGGAGCGATGTCTTCTTGGTTGGTGCTTGTAAGGATAAGGAAGGTCCGAGGCTGGCGATGCCGCAGCAGCGGAGGAAGAGCAGGAGGGGACCTAGGTCAAGGAGCTCGCAGTATAGAGGGGTTACTTTTTATAGGAGGACTGGAAGATGGGAGTCGCACATATGGTTAGTGGACGATCAATCTGACTTTTCGAAAATTCGATGCATCTGCTCTGATGTATTAAAGTTTTGCGGCCGTGTTTGATTTTTCTGTCCAATTTCTCCGGGATTGATGTGATTTGTCTGTTTGGCTTAGTTTGATTGAATTTCCCGAGTGATTGCTGCTTTTGTTTTACCCGGATAATAGGGACTATCTTGAAACGGCCTGATTCTTGAACCAATGATCATTTGGTGCGATTGACTTGCTGAAATCGACAATTCGTTTGAGAAAAGTTGGGTTTTTTCCTGGACATTTCCTTCTGAGCATGGTTCATAGTGCTTCCGCCTGTCATGCGATTGATTTCAGTGAAATCGGATACATGTACGAGTTGTTGAATTTTTCATGGAATTTGACTTATTGACTACGGATTTATTCTCTTTTTTTTGGGACAGGGACTGTGGAAAACAAGTGTATTTGGGTATGCATAGTCTTTTCTCAGGAAATTTGAATTAAGTTTACTTGACGTCAGTTCACCTTTGGGCACTGATAATCTTTGACCGATTTGTAGGTGGATTCGACACTGCACATGCTGCAGCTAGGTAAGTTATCGCCATGTCTCATTAAGCTTTGTAGCTTTAGAAGGTTCCATTCATCTAAGAAGATAACATAATTGGGTTTTTGTGGACTCAGAGCCTATGATCGAGCTGCAATAAAATTCAGGGGGCTTGATGCAGACATAAATTTCAATTTGAGTGATTATGAGGATGATTTTAAACAGGTAAGATGTTTTGCATGATTTAAACTTCCGCCATTGCACCATGTTTGGTTTGCATTCTGGATTGGCTTAGGCTCTTTCTTTGTTGAGATTGGGCAGATGAAGAATCTTTCAAAGGAAGAATTTGTACACATACTTCGTCGACAGAGTACTGGCTTTTCTAGGGGAAGTTCGAAATATCGAGGGGTGACACTGCACAAGTGCGGGCGTTGGGAAGCTAGAATGGGTCAATTCCTTGGCAAAAAGTAAAAAACTAAAAGCCTTTTCCCTTTAAAACCTGTTCCCCTTTATAAAGATTTTCTGCCCGTGAACTGAGGCAAGCGTTTATGTTTATACACAAGCCAGTTAGCACTAAATGTTCTGGAAAGCGAACTTTGGAGAATTGTATCTAAGTATCTTCCAATGCATTTGTGCAGGTATATATACCTCGGCCTATTTGATAGTGAAGTAGAGGCAGCAAGGTGTTATGAGCAACCTGTGATACATAGAGAATTCAATTCTATGAGTACTCAGCCTTAATATGCAGGATCCCTCACTTATAGCTTTTGCTTATTTGAAATCAGGGCGTATGACAAGGCAGCTATCAAATGTAACGGAAGAGAGGCTGTGACCAACTTTGAACCTAGTACGTACGAAGGAGAGATGATTGCAAAAGCCAGCAATGAAAATAGCATCTGTAATCACATTCTTTGTTGCAAATAAGAAGCTTTTGGCAAACTATTTCATTTTCATGAAAAGAAATACATCAGGTTTCTCTACAAGGTTGATGAAGTATTCTGATGTAATTGATGCAGATGGTGACCATGGTCTTGATCTCAATCTCGGGATATCAGCTTCTTCCAGGGGAATGGTGGAAACCTTAGAGCCCTCAGGCGACATGCGTCAGGGAAGTAGTTTGAGGGTAATACTAGGGAACATTATCTCGATTTCCTTTTTCTTTCATTTATACTCTTTAGCTCCATATATTTAATGAGGAGGCTCAGATTATTACTAGTTTGTGACTTCCAATGGTATCCGTATTCACTGAAAATGCTTCTCAGGTAGGAAACTCTGCTGCATCCTGGGGTGATCCATCTGTTGAAGGTTTATCAATGACATCTGGACAACCTCCTCCTTGGACGGGTGTTTATCCTAGCGTCTTTCCATGCATGGTAAGTAACTATTGTTTTCCCATTACATCCTGATAGTGAAGTTGGCGTCAATCCAATGCCTTTTTGCTTGTGAGCAGCGTCTCATTTCAGCTATATGAAATTTCAAGTTGAGACAACCTACGACTGAAACGAACACGATTTAATTCAAATCTCTTATCAGAAAAATCTTATTTGCCAACAAATTGGACATGGGAAAAAATGTGCTTGAACTGATGTTTCTGGGATTTTATGCATCGATCTAAAGTTCTGGTTATGATATGGAGATATTCATGTACAAATATGCCAAGATGTCAAGTTGTACCAGAGAGATAAGTGATAAGAAGACAGGAAAAAACAATCGACAATTGATTTTGTGCATGCTATTCCCTGTTTTATGTGCTGCTTCATGAATGAAGCTTCAATTCATTCATAACCTTGTGGGTATCAACCTAGAGTTTTCTGAACAGTGCTTGATGATGCATGTTGCCACGCCGTTCTAATCCTGTGAGCCTAACTTGCAGGAAAGAGCTAAAGAGAAGATATGTGGGTTAGGCTTGTCGCAAGGACTCGCTACCTGGGCGACACAAATGCATGGTCAGGTCAATTCTGCCCCATTACCACTGCTCTCTGCTGCAGCATCATCAGGATTCTCAATGTCGGCCGCTCATCGCTCTCCTGTCATTCCTCCCCCAATATTAACCGACTCAACAAGCCAAAGCAACCGTTTTACTTCACCCTCCTCAGCTGTCAACAACATCTCTCGTGGCTACTATCAGTTGACGCCTCAATGGCCTCCTAGGTAACTCTTAAATCTCTAATGAAGGGTTCAAAGAGATCGATGCTTATATTTGGCACTCTGTGCGCTCTCTTTGATGGCCAACATGTCATATTCATGAATTTATCCGAAAGACAAAAGGGCATTCATCATAAAGAAACAAAGAGAGTTTCGATGGCGAGTACTCTGCTTGATGGTATTGATTTGTCCGAGAAATTTTAACCCCGCATTTTTCTTTCTTCCGAGGTTATCACTAGAGGTCTTTTTTTTTTCCCTCTTTTTTGGCTAAAGTTTTTGTTTACTATTTTCTACTCCAAAAATAGCCGAGCATACCAATTTCCACAGAAGAAAAAAAGAGGGAACCGCTTTTTATTACGCCCGTATTGCGGGTCAAATTTCGTGCTTTCAGAAGAGGAGCTGCAAGTTTCTGATAGGCAGAGGAAGGAACTCAAACGTCTTCGGAGTTGATCATCTCTGTGTTCACGCTATCGTTGAGGGAACCGAAATAACAAAACCTGACGCCAATGTTTCTGTTTATGGTCCTAAAGATATGCTTGTCTTGTCAAGCCATCTCTCTCTCTCTCTCTCTCTCTCTCTCAACACGTCACCGACCCAGGCCCCTACGTTGGCCTACCATGGTCGTTTCTTACTGTTTCTAGGGAACTAGGAGACAATGCGAATGAGATGGTACTTCTCTTCGCCGAGAGCTTCGATGGGTGCGATAATTTGCCAAATCTGGTCGCGTCGTGAAACTGAGTTTAGACTACCATTTTCACCGAAAGCGGAGAAGGGACCACAAATGGGTCCGGTCAGGTCAGACTTGAGTGAATTAGGTTTGAACTCATTGACCCATTTGGCTCGCATTAGTTGCGTTGAGTGCATTGATCAAACCATCACGGCTTTTGCTATGTTTGCCTTTCCATGTCCTTGCTTCCGGTGCCATCCCAAATTTGACAAAAAAACTTGGGATCTTCTAAGAGATAATACATGATTAAACGAGCAAATCAAAGGAGAACAGAGGAGCTACAATTTAATGAATTTCGAAAGATAAAAAAAATTGAATGGTATAGAGCCACTCTCCTTTTCTTCTTCCCTACATCTTGACGGCACGCAACATTTGCTGCCAGCCACTGCTGTAGACAAACTACGCTCACGTTGGCGCACTGCACTCTTTCAGGATTGAGCCTGTCGACCATCGACAACCTCCGGTGCATGCAAGCACGGCCCCAAGCGGAATTCTCACTCTGCAAGCTAATCTGATCCATTCTGTTCGGAAGTCCGCATCAAGTGGTCCTTACTGAGGTGGACCTTTCAACCACCACCAAAGCACTAAGCCAACTTCTTTGGTTATATATTCTTGCTGGTCTTTGGTCAATTTCATTGTTCTCTCTTCTTTTAGGAAACACTTGACATTACCACTTCTATGCGAATAAGAAAAATAACAATAAAATCAACTTTTTAGAGCGTGAGGCTGAACTCTATCCTCTACGACATAAACGAAGCTAAAGCCCGTAGTGCACGTAGAGTAAGTATTGGGTTTATCGGAATCATGCAAGCATGGCTCCTATTAGATAAGAAATGGGCGGCAAAGATAAATGTGAATTTTTTGTATATTTCAATCTACTTAATGGAGAGTGTATGGCCCTATTTATAGGCTTTACATGATAACTATCCAAAGTAACGGAATATTATAATATCAATTACTATCAATAAGGAAGATACCTAAAATCTCATAAATATCTTAAATATCTCTATTATTCCCTCATACTTAAGGTGACGTATAAAAAGTCGACTAGAGTTTGAAGACAAGATCTTGAAAATGCTCAAGTGAATGTGCTTTTGTGATGACATAGCAATTTAGTGAACAAATGAAGTTGAGACGAGTCGTACAAAAACACGAAGCACGTGAAATAGTAGAAAATGACTATTTTATTTCAATATGCTTGATGTGCTCATGGAAGACATCATTACGGGCTATTTAAATAGCACTTCGGTTGTCACAATAAATTACCGTTCCACCATTATGTCGGCTTCTTATGCCTTTTAATAATAATTGCTAACATAGTTTTATGATGTTGTATTAGCAAGAGTAAGATATTCAACTTCAATGCTAGATCAAGTGGTAGTAGTCTATTTTATGCCACGCCATGAGATAAGTGAGTTACCTTAAAAGAAGCAATAGCCTATAGTAAAGTGACAATTAAGTGGGTTACTGTCCCAACTACCATATGAATAAGCCCTCAACTCTAAGGATTGGTAAAGAAGCCAATAGAAGGAGAGGATTTGAAAGGTCAAAGAGGTGAGAAAATCTTGTGTTCCCAAAATGTAACATCACGAGACACATGAAGATAATTAGAGGCAAAATCCAAACATTTATACTATTTGTACACAATGTCATACCCAAAGAAGCAACATGAATGGACACGATCTTTTGATTTCGGGCATTCATTTGCACAAAGATGGACAAAACAAGCACTATAAAAAACTGAAGAAGATTGTAATTAGGAATATTGCCATACAAGCGCTCAAAAGGAGAGATGTTGCCCATAGTAGATGATGGAATACGATTAATAGTCTATATAGGAATATGAGAAGCCTTTCCCCAAAACTGTTAGGTTGAGATCGGAAGAGTGCGTGCAACGTTCAAGACGCAGTTATATTTATGCTCTACTCGACCTTTTTTTTTTTTTGGGGGGGGTAGATGGAGCCCACACGAATAGGACTTTCGCGTGCAAATAAGGGATGATATAATAGATGTTTGACCTACAGTAGCGGTAGGCAAGGCGTCCTTTTCTCCATAGCACGGACTTGCATTGCTACATAGTTTCTTATGAAATACTATCTCGATTTATGTGAAGGGCATACTTAAACATAATGAGAAATGACTTGCTTATTTTAAAAACCTTAACATGTTTTTTGGCACTCGATCAATTTATGTTTTCAATTCCATTACCATTACTAGTAAAAAAATCCTAAACCTTTTGTATTTATATAAATTTAGTCTTAAACATTTTTACTTGATACAAATTAAGTCATTTCCGGCTAATTTTAACCCGATTTTGCTGGTTGGACACCGGTTGATTGACGTGGCAAGATCGGCATTGACGTGGACAAATTTTAATATTTTTAAATTTATTTTTATTTGTCTTTTTCCTTTCCTTTTTCTTTTTCTTTTTCTTTTTTCATTTTTCCTTATCCTCCTCCTTCCTCTAGCCGATCGTCAGACCTCGGCGACAGTAGGCAAGCCTCGCCGATCACTAGCGAGACTTGAGCCCTTGTTAGTGGTTGCAAGGGTGACCTCGCACCAGGCAGCCGTGAGGGCAAGCCTCGCCGCTCAGCACGAGGCTGCCCTACGGCCATTGCAAGCCTCACCAGTGGCTGGCGAGGTCAACATCAACCTCGCCGGCCGTCGCCTTTGGCTGGTCGTCGAGGTTCGGCAACTAACTGGAGGGAGGAGGAGAAAAAAAAAAGAAAAAAAAAAAAAAAAAAAAAAGGAAAAAGACAAAAAAGAATAAAAAAAATTCAAAAATATTAAAATATTATGAAAATTTGTTTACGTTAGTGTCGATCGGTGCCTAGTTAGCAAAATTCCGCCAAAATTAGTCGAAAAAGACTGAATTGGCACAAAGTGAAAATGTTTAGGATTAAATTGGCATCAAAAAAAGGTTTATGACTTTTTTAACACGTTTCCCTTTGACCTACACTAGCGGTAGGCAACGCATCCTTTTTTCCATAGTAGGGACTTGCATTGCTACATTGGCTCGTATGAAATATTATCTTGATTTATGTAAAGGACATACTTAAACATAATGGGAAATGACTTGCTTATTTTAAAAACCTTAACATATTCTTTCACACTCGATCAATTTATGTTTTCAATTCCATTGCCATTACTAGTAAAATTACGATCCGCAACTCTGGTAGTAAGCATTTATCTACCGAGTTAAATCATGTAGGTGATTAAGTAAATAAGAGACACAGATGAGTCGCAATCAATATAGATTCGGGTGCGATTGTCATCAGTGCTAGTTGTGTGCCATGCCTATGACCGTTTCCCTAGCCACATCATCGATCTTTAGGTCAAGGCTATTCGGTTATTTGGCAATATATGGAAAATTATCAATTCGGTCCTAAACCTATTACTTAGACATCAATTCAACCCTAAAATTTTTAATTTTGCCAATATGATCTTAAAATTTTATACAAAATTTCAACAGTCTTTTCAACAAACTGCTGTGGCATATTGCTAATGTGGTGATCCATAAGTTGTCCACGTTAGTGTGTCACGTAAGACGTTTGACAACAACTATGATATCATGTCAACAATTTCTAACGAAAGTTGGCCAGAAGAACTATATTGGGATTTCGCACAAAGATTTAAGACTATTCACGAATTCGAAAAGTTTTGGACTGAATTTAGATTCATAAAATAGGTTTATGACCAATTAGGTAATTGTTTTAGTAATATATGAAGTGGCTAAGCAAATCCGATGTCATCGTCTAGTATGTCATCAGTAGTAGGCTTTGATTACATTAAGAGACCAGGTAGGATCTTCACTACCATGGGAAGGTTCTTCGTTGTGCCAATTCACCAGATAAAAACATAGCCTTGTGACTGGGAAATAGAAGAATCCAAAACTTCTTATTTAACAACCATATTAGCTCATTAAGGATGTTTATTTCGCAAAAAATAAATGATTTGTGAAATATTTTTTTTTGAAATGTCACTTATATCCTAAGTAGCACGGATACGCGACACGGATATACGACACGACACGACACGTTATTTCTCAAAAATAGAGAATTCCGACACGTTGAGATACATTATTATTAAATAAATAAAAAAATAAAAAGAGTTACAATGAATTTACAGTAATAATATTAATAAATCTTTTCATAAAAAATTTCAAAGACATATACATAGTTATTGCGTACCCATATTTGGGAACATATTTTTAACTTTAACAAAAATTATGGATGAGACTAATGACCAACGAAAAATAGAATCAACTTTATTTAAATAAATCTATGATCTTCTATAATCATCAAAATATATTATTATTTAACATTCAATATTTTTATTTTTCGAAATCACTTTTTAACTCATTTATTTATTTTTATAACAAAAATAACCGTGCCGCTCAAAAGTTATTCCCCCTCAAAAACCTCCCAAAAATCCCCCTCGGTTTCTTCCCTGCTCTCTCTCTCCCCCTCCCCCTCCCCCACGACAGCACCTGCTCCCCGCCCCCATCAATCACCCCCACCCTTGCTTCCCTCGCCCCCTTGGTTTCTTCCCCCACCCCACGCCACCCCCTCTCTGGCCCCGGTTTTTCCATCGTTCCCCATCACTCTCCCTCTCTTCTTGCTAAAACCCTAACCACGGCTTCTTCTTCCTCCTCATCGAACAACTCTCTCCTGGTCACCTCATTACAGTCGCTCGCCGAAGGGCCTCTGGCCTTTCCTCTTTCACAGCTGTAGCCTTGCATTCGGCCCTCCATTGCAGCGTCGCAATTGCGGCCCTCTGGGTTGCCTCAATCTATGCTCTTCCTTTGGCCCTCCCTCGCTATTGCGGCCTTGCCTCCACTCCCTTGGCTTCGCCTCCACCCTCCGTCGTTCCTCTCTCTCGGACATGCGCGTCGGAACGCGTCGAGAAAGGTTAACCACGTGTCAGAAAATCCAACACATGTTGACCGCGTGTCCGAACGTGTTCGAGTGTGTCCTACACGTCAACACATGTCGGACACGACATAGAAGCTCTGGCAACATGTCCGTGCTTCATAGCTTATATCGTTTTAGAAAATGAGCGTAAAAATATTTTCATTGTCCAAGAAAATATTTAAGCATAAATTGTTATTGATAACGATCGACTAATTATTTCAACAGAAAAATGCTATTTATATCATTTGATACTTTGTTTTTTTGGTAAGTATAGGGAAACAATTTTTGGGAGGTTATTGAGGGGGAATAACTTTTGAGCGGCACGGTTATTTTTGTTATCATTCGATACTTTGTTTCATGGAAAACTCAAAATTTGGAAAATATTTTCCGAAAATATTGGTTAGCTTAAAAAAATTAGTCAACCAATAATATTTTTATTATTGACAACAATTTATGACTAACTATTCTCGTGGTAATTCATTCATTTTTCTAAGCAATATAAGCAACTTTTTGGAAAATATTTTCCAAATTGAGTTTTCCGTGCACCCTAACTTATGTAAATTATATGTAACAATGTTCCCGCGGAAATGGCCAACATTGGCAAACCTCGACTGTGTATTAGTCAACCCGAGGTTAACGAACGTTCTCTTCCCAATAATCATTAAAAAGACAGTTAACTGTTCCATTTCCGAAGTTGACCAAACCTTTGCGTCCCCAAAGTCAAAAAACTCGAGCTTCTCGATTGTACATCGAGAGTTGGTTGAAAACCCCGCAATAACCGAAGCTTCTATATATATGTAATATTATATTCCGTTTCAGATTAGAGAAAAGCGCGTTCGTCTAGAAAGTAAGAAATTTCGATATCGGATGACTTTTGGCGTGCGGACTCGAACGACGTCTTCTAGGAAGGAGGCTTCGGCATGCACCGAAGTCTATATATAAACGCCCACCTCCTCAATTCATTCCCTCACAGCTTCTCCAGATCTCCACATTCGTTCAAGAGAAAGCCGGTTGAAATCACACAGAAACACCACCTTCTGTTCGGAAAAAGAGAGAAGAGATCGGCGATGTCAAAGCACGACCATGAGTCCGTGAGCTACGAGGAGGCGAAGCGCAATAAGAGGATGAAGTGGACGATCGGCATCACTGCCTTCGTCATCTTTCAGGTCCTCGTGGCCGTCTTCTTCGTCCTAGTCATCATGAAGTTCAAGTCCCCCAAGTTCAGGGTCGGCGAGTTCGACGTCCAGACCTTGAACGTCGGGACTCAGGCCTCGCCCTCGTTCGACATGAGCTTCGTTGCTCCCATCCGGATCAAGAATACCAACTGGGGTCCCTTCAAGTACGATGCGACTACGGTCAGCTTCATTTACGGAGGCGTTCAGGTAGGGGAAGCAGCGATTCCGAAGAGCAAGGCCAACTTCAAGTCCACCAAGAAGATCGATGTGAACGTGAGCTTGAGCTCCAGTGCTTTGCCTAGCAGTTCGAATCTAGGGACCGAATTGAGCTCGGGACTCATAACGTTGAACAGCCAAGGCGAGCTCAAAGGGAAGGTAACGGTCATGTTCATGTTCAAGAAGACGAAGGTGTCCCAGATGAATTGCACTATGGCTATCGATACGACAACAAAGGCAGTCCAGTCCTTGTCGTGTAAATAAGAGATGCGATGCGAGCGTGTGATTTTTTAAATTTTTTCATATGTCGGATGGAATTATTCATTTGAATTTTGTATTAGTAGAAATGTTAAATTTTTTACATTAATTTATACGATGTTTACTCTATGAGTATTATTCTTCGTTTAATTTAAGTCATTCTCAAAATTGATCTTACTATATGAAGTGGATAAGCAAACCCTATCTCATCCTCTAGTGGAGCCATCGAACAAGTGGGTGGGTTCAGAAATGAGCTCTTGACCCATTTTTATCTGGCTTGACCCACACCCAATCCATAATCGACCCAACTAGGGCTTAAATTCTTAGTAATTTTTCTCCTTCAATCATTCCATTTCTAAAATGGATGACTCTATCGATTGGCTCACCCATTTGGTGAGGGAGCTTGGGTTAGGTCATGGGTAGGACTTTGAATGGCAATTGAGGGCGTGTATGATAACCATTATATTTTTGTTCTAGAACAATTTTTCTATTCCAGATTTTTTTCGGAACATAAATCTATTTGATAACCTAATTTTATTTTTCTATTTCTAGAACAAATTTTTACTCCAGAAATATGTTTGGAACAGAAATTAAGAAGTAAAATTGTTCTATTTCTCTATTTCTGGAAGAGAAATGAGAAATAAAAACTCTTATTATTGCTCGTCTTCGTTTCTAGATGGCTGCCACTTCTCAACATCTGCTGTCGCTGTTGCCTCATTCACCTCATTGCCGCTAGCTGTAGTCCGTCGCCGCCTGGAAGGGAAAAATTATGTGTCGTTATCAAATGAATTTCTATTTCGAAAATAGAAATTTTGTGTCATTATCAGATGTGTATTTTTGTTCAGAAACTCAGCCAAAAATAGAAAAATCTATTTCTGTTTTAGAAATCAATTTCTTATTAGAAGGGTTGTCATTCATGTCTTGAGCAACGATGTGGGTGAGTGACGCACTGATGTATAAGCGGGTCAAGGATCGGATCATGGACCCAGGGGGGTGAGGTGTATGAGAGGAGGCGAGGTAAAAAGTGGCATATTGTTGGAATATAATACGCAGAAACGACAAAATTTTGTAATTTACGTCACCACGAAATCACCAGATAAATAAATGAGAAATAATAAGGACACTAGAAATTTACGTGGTTCAGTCTGAATATTGGAACCTACGTCCACAGAGAGAGCCAGCAGCAAATAATCCACTATAATCGGAGAATCAGAGTTTAGAATCGCTCACACGCTCGAGTATTTCTCACACCTAGATTTAACCCAAAATCTAAAGTGTTAATAAATAAACAACTCATTTGAACATAAACTTATTGTACAAAATTACCGCGCATTCAAGCTTTAAACAAAAACGCTCTACGTACGCCAAAATCAGGAACTCCAGCATTCGTCTTTGGTCCACGTACGTACGACTTTGCATTCCTATTCAAGGCTTCACGAGGCTGGACGTCTTTCTTGTGTGGCTTCTGAAATCTTGCGGCTACTACGTGAAGCTCCTTACGTTGATAAAAGAAACCTGACCTTTTTATATTGTGTGCCCAAAGTCAAAACTTTGACTTTGGGCCCCACCATGGGTTCTTTTCTTCAACATGGATTCGCTCCTTCTACAGATTAAAGAAGAGAACCCTAACTTTTCTTTATTCTATATTATTTCCTCTTTTATAAACCTATAAGGAGTCCAAGAAAAGAAGGGCTTCTTCATCCAATTTGAAAATCTACTTGGGAAATCTTTATTAACAAATTCGATTTAATAAATCGTTATCCGAATTCAAACTAAAGACATTAATTTAACAATTCTCCACATTGGCTTGATGTTTGAAGTCAAGTTATAATGCTCATCATCCATGCTGCTCTCCCAATGCCCTGATGGGCACTCACTCTCCACAGACACCAAAAGAGCTCAAGCAGAGCTTGAGCTTCGCCAAAGGAACAGACTTAATCATCATGTCTGCCGGGTTATCTGTTGTAGCAATCTTTTTGACAATAACTTAACTAAGACATTTCGGATGAAGTGATACTTGATATTGATATACTTCGTTCGCTCGTGATAAACTTGATTATATGCCAAATATATTGCACCTTGGTTATCACAGCATATATATACACATTTATGTTTTAACCTAAAGTCCGAGAGCAAACTTTGTAACCATATCGCCTCATTCGTTATATAGGTTAGTGCCATGTAATCTGCCTCAATCGAAGATAAGGCAATGTGATTCTGTAAGGATGTTATCTAACTAATTGCACCACTTGCTAGCGTAAACACATACCCTGCTAAAGATTTGCGATCATCCAAGTCACTGGTGTTATTCGAATCCACAAAACTGGTGGTCTCACTGCCATTATTGTCCCTTTGGTACACTATACCTATGTTTGTTGTCCCCTTCAAATATCTGAGGATCTACTTCACAGCTTCCCAATGAGCTTTACTAGTACGCTTCATATAGCGACTAACCACGCTCACAGCTTGTGAAATATTAGGTCTAGTGCACACCATAGCATACATAATACTACCCATGGAACTAGAATAAGGAACACGAGACATATGCTCCTCCTCATCCTAAGTTTGCAGCAATAATTTATCTGAAAGTTTAAAGTGCTTTACTAAAGGTGTACTTACAGATTTTGTTGACTATATATTAAAACGTGCCACGATCTTCTCAATATATTTCTTCTAAGATAGACATAAAACTACTAAAGTCTTGTCACACAAAATCTTCATACCCAATATTTTCTTTGCAGCATCTAAATCTTTCATCTCAAATTAAGAATTTAACTGTCTCTTCAGCACATCAATATCAGACATATTCTTAACTGCTATCAGCATATCATCAACATATAAAAGTAGATAAATCAAAGAACCATTCTCCAATCTCCTTAAGTAGACGCAGCTATCCATATGACTTTTCGAGTAGTCTTGACTAGTCATGAAAGCATCAAAACGTTTATACCACTGCTTAGGAGATTATTTCAGCCCATATAAAGATTTCTTCAACAAGCAAAAATGATCTTCCTTACTTGGAATAATAAATCCCTTTGGCTGCCTCATGTAAATCTACTCCTCCAACTCACCGTGAAGAAACGCAATTTTCACATCTAGTTGCTCTAACTAGAGATCTTGCGAAGCAACAAAGGCAAGTAAAACACGAATAGAAATATGTCTTACCACAGGAGAGAACATCTCATTGTAGTCAATACCCTCACGCTGTGTATATCCCTTCGCCACAAGTCTCACCTTATACCTCGCTATCTCGACACCAGGAATGCCCTCTTTCCGTTTAAAGACCCATTTACTTCTGACAGTCTTTTATATGTTGGGTACTTTGACTAGTTCCAATGTCTGATTCCAATGGAGTGATTCCATTTATTCACTCATAGCTCCTAGTCATTGCGACGACTTCAAACTAACCATCACCTTAGAGTAAGCGAATGCTCATCTGTCTCCACCTCATCACCTATAGTCAATGCATAAGCAATATATGTATAACCATAATGTACCGGTGATTTAATTTGCCTTCTCTGTCTATTTGCGGCTTAAGTGTGCTGCGACTTTGCTGGTTGTTCACTATCACCGATTTTAAGAACTGCAGCCTCATCTGCAGTCTCAACTTCTGTTACCTTTGAGATCTCCAGAGTCTCCACCTGAAGCTCCACCTCACTAATGACACCATTATCCGTCTGCTCTGGTGGTTATATCTCAAAACTCATCTGTTGAAGCATTGCAATCTCGTCGAAGATCACATATTTGCTTATTAGAAAATCGGTTGATCTGGGATCAGTGCACCACAGCCAGTGGCTTTTCACCCCATGTGCATAACCCAGAAATATGCACTTCTTCTCCCTCGGCTCAAGCTTACCATCACTCGCATGAGCATACGCATGACATCCAAATATATGTAATCTGGAGTAATCAACAGGTTTCTCCGACCATACTTTCTCAAGAGTCTTCCACTCGATAGCAGATGATGGAGATCGATTAACCAGGTAATATGTTATGTTCATTACTTCGGCCTAAAATTCATTGCCAAATCCTGCATGCGAAAGCATACATCGAGCTCGCTCAAGCAAAGTTCTATTCTTCCGTTCTGTCACGCCATTCTACTGTGGTATCCTAAGTACTGTGCGGTTTTCTCACAATACATTCTTTCTCACAGAACTCGATAAAATCTTTACCACATAACTCCATGCCATTATCGGTTCTCAGGCACTTGATTTGTTTATCTAACTGCTTCTCGATCAATGCATTAAATTTCTTGAACCAATCAAACACATCATATTTGTGCTTCAGAAAGTATACCCATGCCTTCCTCGAATAATTGTCGATAAATGTTAGCATATATCAGGCACCTCCTTTCGAAGGAACTGAAGACGGGCCCCAGATGTCTGAATGAATATATTCAACTGGTGATTTAGTTGAATGAACAGTTATAGTGAACTTAACTCGGTACTGCTTCCCAAAGATGCAATGCTCACATAAGTCCAACTTCCCTGTCTTTAGACCCTTCAACAACCTCCTTTCACTCAGCATTGTTATACCTGCCTCACTCATATGCCCTAAACGCATATGCGATAATTGAGTCAAGTTAGAGTCTGACTCACCTGATGAAACTGCATCGGTTCTGATCACGGTCTTTTCCAATAGATGATAGAGAGTATTAACTTTCTTCCCCTTCATCACTGTCATGGCACCTCGAGAGATCTTCAGTACTTCACCTTCAGCAGTGTACCTACACCCGATGTCGTCGAGTGTCCCTAGAGAAATAAGATTCTTCTTGAGCTCCGTTACATACCTCACATTTGTCAATATGCGCACCACCCCATCATACATCCAAATCCGAATTATCTCTATCCTCATAGCCTTATAGACTACGAAAAATGGCAGCTCGGCAGGCATCGACGGTGGCGGCGCACTGTATAGTGTGTACTACTATTCATGTTGCAATGAATGCGGATTTGAAATGAGTACATTCCCGTTCCCAAACCGCTAAGACTCATATGTGGTTAGCCATTCATTCTACGGGCCTATTCGAATCCCTTTATTGATAACCCATTTTAAAGAATCCGAGGAGAAAACTTTGGACCGTGAAATGGGGGAATCTGAACCTTCGTGTGTGGGGGTTATGACAAAAGGTGAAAACTATATCAGCCTACAAACTTATGCGGAGTATATATATGAAAACAGTGACGAGGAAATGGCCAGCAATGGCGGACCCCGACTATTTATTAATCAACACGAGATCAACGAACAATCTCTTCTTAATAATCATTAAAAAGACGAATTAACTGTTCCGTTCGCTAAGTTGACCAAACCTTAGAGTCCTCAAAAGTAAAAAAACTCAAGCCCTCTCTCCCTCTCTCCCTCTCTCCCTAGACTATATACAGATTAGAGAAACTCGCGTTCGTCTAGAAAGTAAGAACTTTCAACAACCGATGACTTTTTCATCAGTAGGCTTTGATTACATTAAGAGACCAGGCCGGATCTTCACTGCCATGGGAAGGTTCTTCATTCTGCCAATTCACCAGGTAAAAACATAGCCTTGTGACTGCAAAATAGAAGAATCCGAAACTTCTTATTTAACAACTATACTAGCTCATTAAGGACGTGTTCATTTCGTGAAAAATAAATGATTTGTAAAATATTTTCTTGAAATGTCACTTATATCGTTTTAGAAAATGAGCGTAAAAATATTTTTATTGTGCACGAAAATGTTTAGACATAAATTGTTATTGATAATGATCGAATAATTATTTCAACATAAAAAGGCTATTTAAATCATTCGATACTTTTGTTTCATGAAAAACTCAAAATTTGGAAAATATTTTCCGAAAATATTGGTTAGCTTAAAAAAATTAGTCAACCAATAATATTTTTATTATCGACAACAATTTATGACTAACTATTCTCGTGGTAATTCATTCATTTTTCTAAGCAATATAAGCAATTTTTTGGAAAATATTTTCCAAATTTTGAGTTTTCCGTGCACCCTAACTTATGTAAATTATATGTAACAATGTTCGCGCGGACATGGCCAACATTGGCGAACCTCGACTGTGTATTAGTCAACCCGAGATTAACGAACTTTCTCTTCTCAATAATCATTAAAAAGACAGTTAACTGTTCCATTTCCTAAGTCGACCAAACCTTTGCGTCCCCAAAGTCAAAAAACTCCAGCTTCTCCATTGTACATCGAGAGTTCTGGTTGAAAACCCCACAATAATCGAAGCTTCTATATATGTAATATTATATTCCGTTTCAGATTAGAGAAAAGCGCGTTCGTCTAGAAAGTAAGAAATTTCGACATCGGATGACTTTTGGCGTGCGGACTCGAACGACGTCTTCTAGGAAGGAGGCTTCGGCATGCACCGAAGTCTATATATAAACGCCCACCTCCTCAATTCATTCCCTCACAGCTTCTCCAGATCTCCACATTCGTTCAAGAGAAAGCCGGTTGAAATCACACAGAAACACCACCTTCTGTTCGGAAAAAGAGAGAAGAGATCGGCGATGTCAAAGCACGACCATGAGTCCGTGAGCTACGAGGAGGCGAAGCGCAATAAGAGGATGAAGTGGACGATCGGCATCACTGCCTTCGTCATCTTTCAGGTCCTCGTGGCCGTCTTCTTCGTCCTAGTCATCATGAAGTTCAAGTCCCCCAAGTTCAGGGTCGGCGAGTTCGACGTCCAGACCTTGAACGTCGGGACTCAGGCCTCGCCCTCGTTCGACATGAGCTTCGTTGCTCCCATCCGGATCAAGAATACCAACTGGGGTCCCTTCAAGTACGATGCGACTACGGTCAGCTTCATTTACGGAGGCGTTCAGGTAGGGGAAGCAGCGATTCCGAAGAGCAAGGCCAACTTCAAGTCCACCAAGAAGATCGATGTGAACGTGAGCTTGAGCTCCAGTGCTTTGCCTAGCAGTTCGAATCTAGGGACCGAATTGAGCTCGGGACTCATAACGTTGAACAGCCAAGGCGAGCTCAAAGGGAAGGTAACGGTCATGTTCATGTTCAAGAAGACGAAGGTGTCCCAGATGAATTGCACTATGGCTATCGATACGACAACAAAGGCAGTCCAGTCCTTGTCGTGTAAATAAGAGATGCGATGCGAGCGTGTGATTTTTTAAATTTTTTCATATGTCGGATGGAATTATTCATTTGAATTTTGTATTAGTAGAAATGTTAAATTTTTTACATTAATTTATACGATGTTTACTCTATGAGTATTATTCTTCGTTTAATTTAAGTCATTCTCAAAATTGATCTTACTATATGAAGTGGATAAGCAAACCCTATCTCATCCTCTAGTGGAGCCATCGAACAAGTGGGTGGGTTCAGAAATGAGCTCTTGACCCATTTTTATCTGGCTTGACCCACACCCAATCCATAATCGACCCAACTAGGGCTTAAATTCTTAGTAATTTTTCTCATTCAATCGTTCCCCTTCTAAAATGGATGACTCTATGGATTGGCTCACCCATTCGGGGAGGGAGCTTGGGTTGGGTCATGGGTAGGACTTTGAATGGCAACTGAGGACGTGTATGATAACCATTATATTTTTGTTTTAGAACAATTTTTCTATTCCTGATTTTTTTCTGGAACAAAAATTTATTTGATAACCTAATTTCATTTTTCTATTATTAGAACAAAGTTTTACTCTCTTACCAAAAAAAAAAAAAAAAGTTTTACTCCAAAAATATGTTTGGAACAGAAATTAAGAAGTAAAATTGTTCTCTTTCTCTATTTTTGGAAGAGAAATGAGAAATAAAAACTCTTATTATTGCTCGTCTTCATTACTAGATGGCTGCCGCTTCTCAACATCTGCTGTCGCTGTTGCCTCATTCACCTCATTATCAAATGAATTTCTATTTCGAAAATAAAATTTTTGTGTCATTATCAGATGTGTATTTTTGTTCAGAAACTCAGCCAAAAATAGAAATAGAAAAATCTATTTCTGTTTTAGAAATCAATTTTTTATTAAAAGGGTTGTCATTCATGTCTTGAGCAATGATGTGGGTGAGTGACGCACTGATGTATAAGCGGGTCAGGGATCGGATCATGGACCCAGGGGGGTGAGGTGTATGAGAGGAGGTGAGGTAAAAAGTGGCATATTATTGGAATATAATACGCGGAAACGGCAGGATTTTGCAATTTACGTCACCACGAAATCACCAGAGAAATAAATAAAAAATAATAAGGACACTAGAAATTTACGTGGTTCGGTCCGAATATGGGTACCTACGTCCACACAGAGAGCCAACAGCAAATAATCCACTATAATCAAAGAATCGGAGTTTACAATCGCTCACACGCTCGAGTATTTCTCACATCTAGATTTAACCCAAAACCTAAAGTGTTAATAAATAAACAACTCATTTGAACATAAACTCACTGCACAAAATTACCGCGCATTCAAACTTTAAACAAAAACGCTCTACGTACGCCAAAATCAGGAACTCCAGCATTCGTCTTTGGTCCGCGTACGTACAACTTTGCATTCCTATTCAAGGCTTCATGAGGCTGGACGTCTTTCTTGTGTGGCTTCTAGAATCTTGCGGCTACTACGTGAAGCTCCTTACGTTGATAAAAGAAACCTAACCCTTTTATATTGTGTGCCCAAAGTCAAAACATGGGTTCTTTTCTTCAACATGGATTCGCTCCTTCTGCAGATTAAAGAAGAGAACCCTAACTTTTCTTTATTTTATATTATTTCCTCTTTTATAAACCTATAAGGAGTCCAAGAAAAGAAGGGCTTCTTCATCCAATTTGAAAATCTACTTGGGAAATCTTTATTAACAAATTCAATTTAATAAATCGTTATCCGAATTCAAAGTAGAGACATTAATTTAACAATTCTCCACATTAGCTTGATGTTTGAAGCCAAGTTATAATGCCCATCATCCATGCTGCTCTCCTAATGTCCAGACGGGCACTCATTCTCCACAGACGCCAAAAGAACTCAAGCAGAGCTTGAGCTTCACAAAAGGAACAGACTTAATCATTATGTTTGCCGGGTTATCTGCTGTAGCAATCTTTTTGACAATAACTTAACTAAGACATTTCGGATGAAGTGATACTTGATATTGATATACTTCGTTCGCTCGTGATAAACTTAATTATATGCCAAATATATTGCACCTTGGTTATCGCAGCGTATATAACTCATTTATGTTTTAACCCAAAGTCCGAGAGCAAACTTTGTAACCATATCGCCTCCTTCGCTACATAGATTAGTGCCATGTACTTTGCCTCAGTCGAAGGCAAGGCAATGTGATTCTATAAGGATGTTATCCAACTAACTACACCACTTGCTAGCGTAAACACGTACCCTGCTAAAGATCTACGATCATCCAAATCATTGGCGTGATCCGAATCCACAAAATTGGTGGTCTCACTGCCATTACTGTCCCTCTGGTACACTATACCCATGTCTGTTATCTCTTTCAAATATCTGAGAATCTACTCCACAGCTTCCCAATGAGTTTTACTATGACGCTTCATATAGCAACTAACCACGCTCATAGCTTGTGAAATATCAGGTCTAGTACATACCATAGCATACATAATACTACCCACGGAACTAGAATAAGGAACACGAGACATATGCTCCTCCTCCTCCTAAGTTTGCAGTGATAATTTATCTGAAAGTTTAAAGTGCTTTGCTAAAGGTGTACTTACAGATTTTGTTGACTATATATTAAAATGTGCCACGATCTTCTCAATATATTTCTTTTGAGATAGACATAAAACTCTTAAAGTCTTGTCACACAAAATCTTCATACCCAATATTTTCTTTGCAGTACCTAAATCTTTCATCTCAAATTCAGCATTTAACCGTCTTTTCAGCACATCAATATCAGATATATTCTTAGCTGCTATTAGCATATCATCAACATATAAAAGTAGATAAATCAAAGAACCATTCTCCAATCTCCTTAAGTAGACGCAGCTATCCATATGACTTTTCGAGTAGTCTTGACTAGCCATGAAAGCATCAAAACGTTTATACCACTGCCTAGGAGACTGTTTCAGCCCATACAAATATTTCTTCAACAAGCAAACATGATCTTCCTTACTTGGAATAACAAATCCCTTTGGCTGCCTCATGTAAATCTGCTCCTCCAACTCACCGTGAAGAAACATAGTTTTTACATCTAACTGCTCTAACTAAAGATCTTGCGAAGCAACAAAGGCAAGTAAAACACGAATAGAAATATGTCTTACCACAGGAGAGAACATCTCATTGTAGTCAATACCCTCACGCTGTGTATATCCCTTCGCCACAAGTCTCGCCTTATACCTCGCGATCTCGACACCAGGAATGCCCTCTTTCCGTTTAAAGATCTATTTACTTCCGATAGTCTTTTAGCTGTTGGGTACTTTAACCAATTCCAATGTCTGATTCCAATGGAGTAATTCCATCTATTCACTCATAGCTCCTAACCATTACGACGACTCCAAACTAGCCATTGCCTCAGAGTAAGCGAATGCTCATCTTTCTCCACCTCATCACCTATAGTCAATGCATAAGTAATATATGTATAACCATAATGTATCGATGATTTAATTTGCCTTCTCTGTATATTTGTGACTTTAGTGTGCTGCGACTTTGCTGGTTGTTCACTATCACTGACTTCAGGAACTGCAGCCTCATCTGTAGTCTCAACTTCTATTACCTTTGAGATCTCCGGAGTCTCCACCTAAAGCTCCACCTCACTAATGACACCATTATCTGTCTGCTCTTGTGGTTATGTCTCAAAACTCATCTATTGAAGCATTGCAGTCTCGTCGAAGATCACATATTTGCTTATTAGAAAATCGGTTGATCTGTGATCAGTGCACCACAGCCGGTAGCTTTTCACCCCATGTGCATAACCTATAAATATGCACTTCTTCTCCCTCGGCTCAAGCTTACCATCACTCACATGAGCATACGCATAACATCCGAATATACGTAATCCGAAGTAATCAACAGGTTTCCCCGACCATACTTCCTCAAGAGTCTTCCACTCGATAGCAGATGATGGAGATCGATTAACCAAGTAATATGTTATGTTCACTACTTCGGCTCAAAATTCCATGCCAAATCCTGCATGCGAAAGTATACATCGAGCTCGCTCAAGCAAAGTTTTGTTCTTCTGTTCTGCCACGCCATTCTGCTGTGGTATCTTAGGTACTGTGCGATTTCTCACAATACATTCTTTTTCACAGAACTCGGTAAAATCTTTACCACAGAACTCTATGCCATTATTGATTCTCAGGCATTTGATTTGTTTATCTGACTGCTTCACAATCAATGCATTAAATTTATTGAACCAATCAAACACATCATGTTTGTGCTTCAGAAAGTATATCTATACCTTCCTCGAATAATTGTCGATAAATGTTAGCATATACTGGGCACCTCCTTTCGAAGGAACCGAAGACGGGCCCCAGACGTCTGAATGAATATATTCAACTGGTCATTTAGTTGAATGAACAACTGTAGTGAACTTAACTCGGTACTACTTCCCAAAGATGCAATGCTCACATAAGTCCAACTTCCCTGTCTTCAAACCCTTCAACAACCTCCTTTCACTCAGCATCGTCATACTTGCCTCACTCAATGCCCCAAACGCATATGCGATAATTGAGTCAAGTTAGAGTCTGATTCACCTTATGAAACTGCAGCGGTTCTTATCACAGTCTCTCCTAGTAGATGATAGAGAGTATTCACTTCTTCCCCTTCATCATGTCATGGTACCTCGAGAGATCTTCAGTACTCCACCTTCAGTGGTGTACCTACACCCGATGTCGTCGAGTGTCCCCAGAGAAAGAAGATTCTTCTTGAGCTCCGTTACATACCTCACATCTGTCAATGTGCACACCACCCCATCATGCATCCAAATCCGAATTATCTCTATCCCCATAGCCTTACAAACTACGAAATGGCAGCTCGGCAGGCATCGACGGTGGCGGCGCACTGTATAGTGTGTACTACTATTCATGTTGCAATGAATACAGATTTGAAATGAGTACATTCCGTTCCCGAACCGCTAAGACTCATATGTGGTTAGCCATTCATTCTACGGGCCTATTCGAATCCCTTTATTGATAACCCATTTTAAAGAATCCGAGGAGAAAACTTTGGACTGTGAAATGGGGGAATCTGAACCTTCGTGTGTGGGGGTTATGACAAAAGGTGAAAACTATATCAGCCTACAAACTTATGCGGAGTATATATATGAAAGCGGTGATGAGGAAATGGCCAGCAATGGCAGACCTCGACTATTTATTAATCAACACGAGATCAACGAACATTCTCTTCTTAATAATCATTAAAAAGACGAATTAACTGTTCCGTTCGCTAAGTTGACCAAACCTTAGAGTCCTCAAAAGTAAAAAAACTCAAGCCCTCTCTCCCTAGACTATATACAGATTAGAGAAAATCGCGTTCGTCTAGAAAGTAAGAACTTTCAACAACCGATGACTTTTTCATCAGTAGGCTTTGATTACATTAAGAGACCAGGCAGGATCTTCACTGCCATGGGAAGGTTCTTCATTCTGCCAATTCACCAGGTAAAAACATAGCCTTGTGATTGCGAAATAGAAGAATCCGAAACTTCTTATTTAACAACTATACTAGCTAATTAAGGATGTGTTCATTTCGTGAAAAATAAATGATTTGTAAAATATTGTTTTTGAAATGTCACTTATATCGTTTTAGGAAATGAGCGTAAAAATATTTTTATTGTGCACGAAAATGTTTAGACATAAATTGTTATTAATAATGATCGACTAATCATTTCAACATAAAAATGCTATTTAAATCATTCGATACTTTTGTTTCATGAAAAACTCAAAATTTGGAAAATATTTTCCGAAAATATTGGTTAGCTTAAAAAAATTAGTTAACGAAAAATGTTTTCATTATTGATAACAATTTATGACTAACTATTCTGGTGGTAATTCATTTATTTTTCTAAGCGATATAAGCAATTTTTTGAAAAATATTTTCCAAATTTTGAGTTTTCCGTGCACCATAACTTATGCAAATTATATGTAACAATGTTCGCGCGGACATGGCCAACATTGGCGAACCTCGACTGTGTATTAGTCAACCCGAGATTAACGAACTTTCTCTTCTCAATAATCATTAAAAAGACACAGTTAACTGTTCCATTTCCCAAGTCGACCAAACCTTTGCGTCCCCAAAGTCAAAAAACTCCAGCTTCTCCATGGTACATCGAGAGTTCTGGTTGAAAACCCCACAATAATCGAAGCTTCTATATATATGTAATATTATATTCCGTTTCAGATTAGAGAAAAGCGCGTTCGTCTAGAAAGTAAGAAATTTCGACATCGGATGACTTTTGGCGTGCGGACTCGAACGACGTCTTCTAGGAAGGAGGCTTCGGCATGCACCGAAGTCTATATATAAACGCCCACCTCCTCAATTCATTCCCTCACAGCTTCTCCAGATCTCCACATTCGTTCAAGAGAAAGCCGGTTGAAATCACACAGAAACACCACCTTCTGTTCGGAAAAAGAGAGAAGAGATCGGCGATGTCAAAGCACGACCATGAGTCCGTGAGCTACGAGGAGGCGAAGCGCAATAAGAGGATGAAGTGGACGATCGGCATCACTGCCTTCGTCATCTTTCAGGTCCTCGTGGCCGTCTTCTTCGTCCTAGTCATCATGAAGTTCAAGTCCCCCAAGTTCAGGGTCGGCGAGTTCGACGTCCAGACCTTGAACGTCGGGACTCAGGCCTCGCCCTCGTTCGACATGAGCTTCGTTGCTCCCATCCGGATCAAGAATACCAACTGGGGTCCCTTCAAGTACGATGCGACTACGGTCAGCTTCATTTACGGAGGCGTTCAGGTAGGGGAAGCAGCGATTCCGAAGAGCAAGGCCAACTTCAAGTCCACCAAGAAGATCGATGTGAACGTGAGCTTGAGCTCCAGTGCTTTGCCTAGCAGTTCGAATCTAGGGACCGAATTGAGCTCGGGACTCATAACGTTGAACAGCCAAGGCGAGCTCAAAGGGAAGGTAACGGTCATGTTCATGTTCAAGAAGACGAAGGTGTCCCAGATGAATTGCACTATGGCTGTCGATACGACAACAAAGGCAGTCCAGTCCTTGTCGTGTAAATAAGAGATGCGATGCGAGCGTGTGATTTTTTAAATTTTTTCATATGTCGGATGGAATTATTCATTTGAATTTTGTATTAGTAGAAATGTTAAATTTTTTACATTAATTTATACGATGTTTACTCTATGAGTATTATTCTTCGTTTAATTTAAGTCATTCTCAAAATTGATCTTACTATATGAAGTGGATAAGCAAACCCTATCTCATCCTCTAGTGGAGCCATCGAACAAGTGGGTGGGTTCAAAATGAGCTCTTGACCCATTTTTATCTGGCTTGACCCACACCCAATCCATAATCGACCCAACTAGGGCTTAAATTCTTAGTAATTTTTCTCATTCAATCGTTTTATTTCTAAAATGGATGACTATGGATTGGCTTACCCATTTCGTGAGGGAGCTTGGGTTAGGTCGTGGGTAGGACTTTGAATGGCAATTGAGGGCGTGTATGATAACCATTATATTTCAGTTCTAGAACAATTTTTATACTCCAAATTTTTTTTGGAATAGAAATCTATTTGATAACTTAATTTCATTTTCCTATTTCTAGAACAAATTTTTACTCCATAAATATGTTTGGAACATAAATAAGAAGTAAAAATTTTTTATCTCTCTATTTCTGGAAGAGAAATAGAAACTTTTTACTCCAGAAATATGTTTGGAACAATTTTTTGTGTATTTCAATCTACTTAATGGAGAGTGTATGGCCCTATTTATAGGCTTTACATGATAACTATCCAAAGTAACGGAACATTATAATATCAATTACCATCAATAAGGAAGATAACTAAAATCTCATTAATATCTTAAATATCTCTATTATTCCCTCGTACTTAAGGTGACGTATAAAAAGTCGACTAGAGTTTGGAGACAAGATCTTGAAAATGCTCAAGTGAATGTGCTTTTGTGATGACATAGCAATTTAGTCAACATATGAAGTTGAGACGAGTCGTATGGAAACATGAAGCACATGAAATAGTAGAAATCACTATTTTATTTCAATACGCTTGATGTGCTCATGGAAGACATCATTACGAGCTATTTAAATAGCACTTCGGTTGTCACAATAAATTACCGTTCCACCATTATGTCGGGCTCTTATGCCTTTTAATAATTATTGCTAACATAGTTTTATGATGTTGTATTAGCAAGAGTAAGATATTCAACTTCGGTGCTAGATCAAGTGGTAGTAGTCTATTTTATGCCACGCCATGAGATAAGTTAGTTACCTTAAAAGAATCAATAGCCTATAGTGAAGTGACAATCAAGTGGGTTACTATCCCAACTAGCATCTGAATAAGCCCTCAACTCTAAGGATTGGTAAAGAAGCCAATAGAAGGAGAGGATTTGAAAGGACGAAAAGATGAGAAAATCTTGTTTTCCTCAAATGTAACATGACGAGACACATGAAGATAATTTGAGGCAAAATCCAAACATTTGTACCATTTGTACACAATGTCATACCCAAGGAAGAAACATGAATGGGCATGATGTTTTGATTTCGTGCATTCATTTGCACGAAGATGGACAAAACAAGCACTATCAAAAATTGAAGAAGATTGTAATTACGAATATTGCCTTACAAGCGCTCAAAAGGAGAGATGTTGCCAATAGTAAGTGATAGAATACGATTAATAGTCTATACAAGAATATGAGAAGCTTTTTCCCAAAACTGTTAGGTTGAGATCGGAAGAGTGCATGCATTGTCTAAGACGCGGTTATATTTATGTTCTGCTCGATCTTTTTTTTTTTTTCTTTTTCTTTTTTTTTTTTTGGGGGGTGGGATGTTCCTGGACAAGTTAATGCAGTAGATGGAGCCCACACGAGTTACGACTTTCGCGTGCAAATAAGGGATAATAGACGTCTGACCTACAGTAGCGGTAGGAACCGCGTCCTTTTTTCCAAAGTAGGGACTTGCATTGCTACATAGGCTCTTATGAAATATTATTTGATTTATGTGAAGGGTATACTTAAACATAATGGGAAATGACTTGCTTATTTTAAAAACCTTAACATATTCTTTTGCACTCGATCAATTTACATTTTCAATTCCATTACCATTACTAGTACAAAATTCCTAAACCTTTTGCATTTATATTAATTTAGTCATAAACTTTTTCACTTGGTACCAATTCAATCCTTTTCTGCTAATTTTAGCCGAATTTTGCTGACTGGACACCGGCCGACTGATGTGGCATGATCAGCACTGACGTGGAAAAATTTTAATAATATTTTAATATTTTTGAAAATTTTATTTTATTTTTATTTGTCTTTTTCCTTTCCTTTTTCTTTTTCTTTTTTCTTTTTTCCTTCTCCTCTTCCTTCCTCTAGCCAGTCGCCAGACCTCGGCGACCAGGCAGAAGCGACAGTAGGTGAGCCTCACCAGCCACTGGCGAGACTCAAGCCCTCGCTAGCGGGCATGAGGGTGGCCTCGCACTAGGCGGCCATTAGGGCGACCCTCGCCACCTAACACAAGGCCACCCTCACGGCCACTGCAAGCCTCGCCAGCCATCACCTCTAGTTGGTCGTCGAGGTTTAGCGACTAACTAGAGGACAACTAGCTAAAAGGAGGAGGAGAAGAAAAAAAGAAAAGGAAAAAGATTAAAAAAAATTCAAAAGTTCAAAAAATATTAAAATATTAAAATATTTTTAAAAGTTGTCCACGTCAGTGTTGATCGTGCCACATCAGCCAATCGGTGCCCAGTCAACAAAATTCCGTCAAAATTAACCGAAAAAGACTAAATTGGTACAAAGTTAAAAGTTTAGGATTAAATTTGCATAAATCAAAAGGTTTATGACTTTTTTAACACTTTTCCCTCTGACCCGCACTAGTGGTAGACAACGCATCCTTTTTTCCATATTAGGGACTTACATTGCTACATAGGCTCTTATGAAATATTATCCTTTTTTCCATATTAGGGACTTACATTGCTACATAGGCTCTTATGAAATATTATCTTGATTTATGTAAAGGACGTACTTAAACATAATGGGAAATGACTTGCTTATTTAAAAACCTTAACATATTCTTTGACACTCGATCATTTTATGTTTTCAATTCCATTGCCATTACTAGTAAAATTACGATCCGTAACTCTACTAGTAAACGTTTATCTACCGAGTTAAATCACGTAGGTGATTAAGTAAATAAAAGACACAAATGAGTCGAAATCAATATAGATCCGGGTGCGATTGTCATTAGTGCTAGCTATGTGCCATGCTCATGACCGTTTCCCTAGCCACGTCATCGATCTTTAGGTCAAGGCTATTCGGTTATTTGACAATATATTAAAAATTATCAATTTAGTCCTAAACTTATTACTCAGACGTCAATTCAACCCTAAAATTTTTAATTTTGCCAATATAATCTTAAAATTTTATGCAAAATTTCAATATAATCTTTTCAACATACTGCTGTGGCATATTGCTAATGTGGTGATCCATAAGTTATCCACGTCAGTGTGTCACACAGGATGGCTGACGACAACTATGATGTCACATCAGCAATTTCTAACGGAAGTTGGCCAGAAGAGTTGTATCGAGATTTCGCACAAAGATTTAAGACTATATTCACGAATTCAAAAAGTTCTGGATGGAATTTAGATTCATAAAATAGGTTCATGACCGATTAGGTAATTGTCTAGCAATAAATGAAGTGGCTAAGCAAATCCAATGTCATCGTCTAGTATGTCATCAGTAGGCTTTGATTACATTAAGAGACCAAGCAGGATCTTCACTGCCATGGGAAGGTTCTTCGTTGTGCCAATTCACCAGATAAAAACATAACCTTTTGACTACAAAATAGAAGAATCCAAAACTTCTTATTTAACAATTATATTAGCTCATTAAGGATGTTTTTATTTCGCAAAAAATAAATGATTTGTGAAATATTTTTTTTGAAATGTCACTTATATCGTTTTAGAAAATGAGCGTAAAAATATTTTCATTGTCCACGAAAATGTTTAGACATAAATTGTTATTAACAATGATCGACTAATTATTTCAACATAAAAATGCTATTTAAATCATTCGATACTTTTGTTTCATGAAAAACCCAAAATTTGGAAAATATTTTCCAAAAATATTGGTTAGCTTAAAAAAACTAGTTAACGAAAAATGTTTTCATTATCGACAACAATTTATGACTAACTATTCTTGTGGTAATTCATTTATTTTTCTAAGCGATATAAGCAATTTTTTGAAAAATATTTTCCAAATTTTGAGTTTTCCGTGCACCATAACTTATGCAAATTATATGTAACAATGTTCGCGCGGACATGGCCAACATTGGCGAACCTCGACTGTGTATTAGTCAACCCGAGATTAACGGACTTTCTCTTCTCAATAATCATTAAAAAGACACAGTTAACTGTTCCATTTCCCAAGTTGACCAAACCTTTGCGTCCCCAAAGTCAAAAAACTCGAGCTTCTCCATTGTACATCGAGAGTTCTGGTTGGAAACCCCACAATAATCGAAGCTTCTATATATTTATGTAATATTATATTCCATTTCAGATTAGAGAAAAGCGCGTTCGTCTAGAAAGTAAGAAATTTCGACATCGGATGACTTGGCGTGTGGACTCGAACGACGTCTTCTAGGAAGGAGGCTTCGGCATGCACCGAAGTCTATATAAACGCCCACCTCCTCAATTCATTACCTCACAGCTTCTCCAGATCTCCACATTCGTTCAAGAGAAAGCCGGTTGAAATCACACAGAAACACCACCTTCTGTTCGGAAAAGAGAGAAGAGATCGGCGATGTCAAAGCACGACCATGAGTCCCTGAGCTACGAGGAGGCGAAGCGCAATAAAAGGATGAAGTGGACGATCGGCATCACTGCCTTCGTCATCTTTCAGGTCCTCGTGGCCGTCTTCTTCGTCCTAGTCATCATGAAGTTCAAGTCCCCCAAGTTCAGGGTCGGCGAGTTCGACGTCCAGACCTTGAACGTCGGGACCCAGGCCTCGCCCTCGTTCGACATGAGCTTCGTTGCTCCCATCCGGATCAAGAATACCAACTGGGGTCCCTTCAAGTACGATGCGACTACGGTCAGCTTCATTTACGGAGGCGTTCAGGTAGGGAAGCAGCGATTCCGAAGAGCAAGGCCAACTTCAAGTCCACCAAGAAGATCGATATGAACGTGAGCTTGAGCTCCAGTGCTTTGCCTAGCAGTTCGAATCTAGGGACCGAATTGAGCTCGGGACTCATAACGTTGAATAGCCAAGGCGAGCTCAAAGGGAAGGTAACAGTCATGTTCATGTTCAAGAAGACGAAGGTGTCCCAGATGAATTGCACTATGGCTGTCGATACGACAACAAAGGCAGTCCAGTCCTTGTCGTGTAAATAAGAGATGCGATGCGAGCGTGTGATTTTTTAAATTTTTTCATATGTCGGATGGAATTATTCATTTGAATTTTGTATTAGTAGAAATGTTAAATTTTTTACATTAATTTATACGATGTTTGCTCTGTGAGTATTATTCTTCGTTTAATTTAAGTCATTCTCAAAATTGATCTTACTATATGAAGTGGATAAGCAAACCCTATCTCATCCTCTAGTGGAGCCATCGAACAAGTGGGTGGGTTCAGAAATGAGCTCTTGACCCATTTTTATCTGGCTTGACCCACACCCAATCCATAATCGACCCAACTAGGGCTTAAATTCTTAGTAATTTTTCTCCTTCAATCGTTCCCTTTCTAAAATGGATGACTCTATGGATTGGCTCACCCATTCAAGGAGGGAGCTTGGGTTGGGTCATTGGTAGGACTTTGAATGGCAATTGAGGGCGTGTATGATAACCATTATATTTCTATTCTAGATTTTTTTCTGGAATATAAATCTATTTGATAACCATTATCATTCATGTCTCGAGCAACAATGTGGGTGAGTGAGGCATTGATGTATAAGCGGACAGGGTCAGGGATTGGATTATGGACCCGGGGGGGGCGGCGGCGCTGGTGGGGTGGGGTGTGTCAGGGATCGGATTATGGACCCGGGGAAGTGGGGTGTGTGAGAGGAGGCGAGGTAAAAGGTGGCATATCTCACTCGGATGACGAGCAAGCCCTCGCTCTCGTGAACCAATTTGCTTTCAGAAATTAGCCAACCACCGTGGCCTAAGTACAACTATTGATGGATATGCCACCAACGATAGTTTATCCTTGGAGTAGAGAGTGGGAAAGTAAGCATCAAATTATTAGCACTCATCATTGGTTTAATGTCTGAGATTTAGATCTGTTAAACTGGTGGTATCTGAGATTTAGATCCGTTAATAGGTGGGTTGGGATAGATTTGGGTTCATCAAAAATAGGTTCAACAAATTGAGCCATTTTTTGTAATATAATTTTAGCGACAACACATGACCCAACCCAACCTAGGTTAAAAATTTACCCCTTAAATATGAAAAATAATATGCTTAAACAAACTAATCGATCAAAAACAAATTAAATATGAAAGAAATTAATAAATGAGAAATTACCAAAAATTTGACTAAATCAAGCTACAAGACACATTTCTTGCTCTTCTGGCGCGAACGAATTCTTCTTTAAAAGAATGCTATTCTTTTACTTGTTTATCCATACCCCATTGTGGTGTTTTCTATAATGCCTACAGGAAGATTCTTTTGATTATAACAATTTGCCATGAACTGGACTGGTCTAGTTATTATCTCACTAGAAATTAAGATGGTAATGAGTTATTATCTCACTAGAAATTAAGATGGTAATGAGTTATTATCTCACTAGAAATTAAGATGGTAAGAAACAGCAATGTGACGGTCCAAGTAGGATTTTGGGACAACTGCTTTCTTTGGCCAAAACATAAAAACCTTTTAAGCCCTACCCTTCTTTCCTGGCGAGCAAAATAGAGAACTGAGTAATCGAAACAATTTTCTTGTATTGACGAAGTAGATATAAATCATCTTTTTTTTCTGGAGTGATTGGAAAAATTAAACGGAGAGGGATTGGCAGCGACACAGAACATAGGCGGTCAATTCACAAAAGCGATCTTGGCAAAGATATACTCATGAAAGATATATCAACAAAAGGCCTATCCAGACTAACGGCAAAACTAACATTTAACCAACAGTGAAATGGCAGCTTGGCAGATATCTGCGGTGGTGGCGCTCTATATAGTGCATTCTACTATTCATGTTGCAACTAAAACGGGGTCGAAATGAGTACATATATTGTGTATATGTAGTTAACCATTCATTCTACGGACCTATTCGAGCCCCTTCTTAAAATGATAGACAACCCATTTTAAAGAATCCGAGAACTTTGAACAGTGAAAGGGGAGAATCCGAATCTTTGTGTGTGAAATTAAGACAAAAGGTAATGATTATGCCAATTCACTAACTTCTGCTGATTATAAATATAACAACGGTCACGCGGACATGGCCAGCATCGGCGGACGCGGACCTCGACTATGTATTAATCAACACGAGATTAACGAACGTCAGGAAAAGTACCAAAAAAGTCTTAAGCCTATTGCATTGGTACCAATTCAGTCCTAAACTTTTCAATTGAATCAATTCAGTCTTAAACATTTTTACATCGGTACTAATTCAGTCCATCCGGCCAATTTTGACCTGCCGACGCTGACGTGGACATTAACCAGTGACCGAACGTTAACGTGGCAATTTTTAAAATTTTTTTGAATTTTTCTAAATTTTTTCCTTTTTCTTTTCTTTTTTCTTTTTCTTTTCTTTTTCCTTTTCTTTTCTTCCTTCTTCTTGGACTATTCCGGCAAGCCTCACTATTCTTGGACTATTCTGGCAAGCCTCTAGTGAGGCTCGTCGGACACTGGGCGAGGGCCTTGAGGCCCTCGCCTGCCGTCGGCGAGGGTCGGGGCCCTTGCCCGCAGCCTTGGGAGAGGTCGGGCAAGGGCCGCGAAGCCCGCCGACGGCCGGCCACTAGGCGAGGGCCTCAAAGACCTCCTCCTCTCGCCAGTTCCTCTGTTTCCCTCCAGCTCTGCCAATCAATCTCACTCGCCACTCGCCGTCCTCTCTCCACCGCCGCACCCCTCCCTAGATCAATCTCCGCCGCCTCCTCTGCGGCCGGAGCTGTCGATCATGAAGTCAGCTTCGTCTCTCGTCTCCCTCTCCTTGGCAGTGGTCACGAATGAGCTCCTCCGAGGTAGCCTTCTCTTCGCGATTCGGCAACCGCGGCTTCTCCTCGTCGCTAAACACGGGAGGATTTACCTCGTTCTGATTCTCTACTATGCTGTAGCTTCGTCGCAAAAAATCTCACAGGGGACAATGTCCTTCCGCACGTCTACGAGCTCCCGGCAGATTTGTTCGACGCCCTGGTGGCTCACCTGCCACCGGCAAGGGCGCCTTCGCCCGGATCTGGGCGAGGCTAGCCTCGCCTTGGCCTTGCCACGGGCAAAGGCGGCCTTGCTCGCGGCCAGCAAGGCCAAGGTGAGGCTGGCCTCGCCCAAATCTAGGTGAAGCCGCCTCGCCGGCGGCCCTAGGAGAGGTCGGGCGAGGGCCACAACCCTCGCCGGTGGCAAGCAAGGGCTTCGAGGCCCTCACCCAGTGGCCGGCGAGCCTCACCGAAGGCTCGCCGGAATAGTCCGATAAGAAGGAAGAAAAGAAAATTAAAAGGAAAAATAAAAGAAAAATCAATAAAATCAAAAAAATATTTAAAAATTACCACGTCAACGTCCGATCGCCGGCCGATGTCCACGTCAGCGCCGGCAGGTCAAAATTGGCCGAATGGACTGAATTGGTACCGCTGTAAAAAGGTTTAGGACTGAATTGGTCCAATTGAAAAGTTTCGGACTAAATTGGTACCAATGTAATAGGTTTAAGACTTTTTGGGTACTTTTTCCACGAATGTTCTCTTCTTAACAATCATTAAAAAGACGAAGTTAACTGTTCCGTTTGCTAAGTTGACCAAACTTTAGAGTCCTCAAAAGTCAAGAAACTCAAGCTCTCTCTCTCTCTCTCTCTCTCTCTCTCTATATATATATATATATATCTATATATAGATTAGAGAAACTCGCGTTGGTCTAGAAAGTTAGAATTACAACAATGGATGACTTTTGGCGTGTGGACTCGAATGACATCTTCTAGGAAGGAGACTTTGGTCGTGAATAGTAGCCTTTGTGGAGGCACAGAGGTCTCTATATAAATGTCCACCTCCTCAATTCATTCCTCACAGCTTCTCCACATCTCCAAATTCGTTTAAGAGAACGCCGGTTGAAATCACGCAAAACACCACCTTCTGCTCGGAAAGAGAGAAGAGATCGGCAATGTCAAAGCCCGACCACGAGTCGCTGAGCTATGCCGACGAGGAGGCGAAGCGCAAGAAGAGGATGAAGTGGACGATCGGCATCACCGCCTTCGTCATCCTCCAGGTCGCCCAGGCCCTCTTCTTCGTCCTGGTCATCATGAAGTTCAAGTCACCCAAATTCAGGGTCGCCGAGTTCGACGTCCAGACCTTGAACGTCGGGGCTCAGGCCTCGCCCTCTTTCGACATGAGCTTCGTCGCCCCCATCCGGATCAAGAACACCAACTGGGGTCCCTTCAAGTACGATGCGACTACAGTCAGCTTCACTTACGGAGGCGTTCAGGTAGGGCAAGCGACGATTCCAAAAAGCAAGGCCAACTTCAAGTCCACCAAGAAGATCGATGTGAGCGTGAGCTTGAGCTCCAGTGCTTTGCCTAACAATTCGAATCTGGGGAGCGAATTGAGCTCGGAACTCATAACGCTGAACAGTCAAGGCGAGCTCAAAGGGAAAGTAACGGTCATGTTCATGTTCAAGAAGACGAAGACGTCCCAAATGAATTGCACTATGGCTATCAATACAACAATGAAGGCGGTCCAATCCTTGTCATGTAAATGAGAGATGTGATGCGAGTGTGTGATTTTTAAAATTTTTCAATATGTGAGATTGAATTATTAGTAGAAATGTTAAATTTTTTAGATTAAATATGTTATTTACTCTGTGAGTATTTTTCTTCGTTTAATTTTAAGTCATCCTCAAAATTGACCTTATTATATGAAGTGGCTAAACAAATCCTATCTCATCCTCTAACAGGGCCATCAAACAGGTGGGTCAGTTCGGAAATGATTTGATTGGACTTGACCTATTTTTAATTGGCCTAATGCTCACCCAATCCATAATCGACCCAACTAGGGCTTCAATTCTTAGTAATTTTTCTTCTTCAATTGTTGCCTTTTCAAAATGGGTGATTCTATGGATTGGCTCGCCTAGTCGATGAGGGGAGATTGGGTTGGGTCATGGGTAGGACTTCACATGGCAATTGAGCAACGATGTGGGTGAGTGACGCGCTAATGTGTAAGCAGACGAGCTCAAAAATCGGATTATGGACTGGGGGGTGTGAAAGAAGAGGCAAGGCAAAAGATGGCATATCTCACCCGGATGACGAGCAAGCCGTCACTCTTGTGAACCAATTCGCTTTCAGACATTAGCCAGCCACCCTGGCCTAAGTACAACTGTTGATGGATTTGCCACTACCGATAATTTATCCTTGGAGTAGAGAGTGGGAAAGTAAGCATCAAGTTACTAGCACTCGTCACTGCTTTAATATATGAGATTTAGATCTGTTAAATAGGTGGTCTTTGAGATTTAGATCCGTTAAACAAGTGAGTTGGGATAAGTTTGGTTTATTGAAAATAGGTTTCACAAATTGAGCCATTTTTGTATAATATAATTTTAGCGACCAACACATGACTCAATCCAACCTAGGTTAAAAATTTACCCCTTAAATATGAAAAATAATATGCTTAAACAAACTAATCGATCAAAAACAAATTAAACATGGAAGAAATTAACAAATGAGAAATTACTAAAAATTTGACTAAACCAAGCTACGAGACACATTCCTTGTTGTCTCTTCTGGTGCGAACGAATTATTCTTTAAAAGAATGCTATTCTTTTACTTGTTAATCCATACCCCATTTCAGTGTTTTCCATAATGCCTACAGGAAGATTCTTTTGATTATAACAATTTACCATGGACTGGACTGGTCTAGTTATTATCTATGTAGCACCGACACGCGACACGTGACACGTGACACGACACGACACGACACGCGACACGTCATTTCTTAAAAAGTAGAGAATTCCAACACGTTCCGACACGTTATATATTAAATAAATATTTTTATTTTTAATTAATTTAATTCAAATTCACAAATAAGTAAAAAAATAAATAAGAACTTACAATAAATTTACACTAATAATATTAACAAATTTATTCATAAAAAATTTAAAAAAACATATTCATAATTAATGTGTGTGCATATTTAAAAATGTATTTTTTAATTTAACAAAAATTATTCCCCTCAAACCCTCTCTCCTAATTTATCTCTCCTCTTCTCCCACGCCACCACCCCAAAATCCCCTCCCCCTCTGCGGATCTGCCCCCACTCTCTCTCCCCCTCCCCTTCCCCCTACGCCCCCACTTGCTCCCTGCGCCCCCATCAATCACCCCCAGCCCCCTCGATTTCTTCCCCTTCTCTCCTCTCTCTCTCTCCCTCTCTCCCCCTCCCTTTCCCCCTACGCCCCCATCACATGCGCCCCCATCAATCGCCCCCATCCCCATCGGTTTCTTCCCCTCTCTCCTCTCTTCTCTCCCCGCTCCCCCGCCCTTTCCCCACACGCCACCACCTGCTCCCCTGCGAGGCTGCGCCCCCATCAATCCCCTCCATTCCCATTCTTCCCCTGCTCTCTCTCCCCCTCCCCTCCCCCACGCCACAACCAGCTCCCCCGCCCCCTCAGTTTCTTCCTCACGATCTTCTCAACTCTTTCGGTCGCCTCATCGCCGTCGCCTCCGGCCCTTCCTCCTTCGCAGCAGCTGCAACCTCGCCGCCGGCCCTCCATCGCAGCCTCGCCTCAGTTTATGCTCTTCCTCTCACTGTCGCGGCCTCACCTCTACCCATCATCGTCTTCTTCAACAATCTCTCTCTCGGACACGCGTGTCGAGAAAAGTTGACCACGTGTCGGATTTCTCGACACGCGTTGACCGCGTGTCCGAACGTGTCCGAGCGTGTCCGAGCGTGTCGGACACGACACGAAAGCCTCAGCAACGTGTCCGTGCTTCATAGGTTATTATCTCACTAGAAATTAAGATTGTAAGAAACAGCAATGTGACAGTCCAAGTAGGATTTTGGGACAACTACTTTCTTTGGCCAAAACATAAAATCCTTTTAAGCCCTACCCTTCTTTCCTGGCAAGCAAAATAGAGAACTGAGTAATCGAAACAATTTTCTTGTATTGAAGAAGTAGATGTAAACCATCTTTTTTCCAGAGTGATCGAAAAAATTAAACAGGGAGGGATGTTGGATGCAAAACGTGCAATCCCAAGATCTCCATAACTAGAACAAGAGCATAGACGATTAAGTAGAAAGATTAACGCACCTATTTTGGAATCCATCAATCTTGATGCGGAAACGAAAAAGCAATGATCCAAGCGTAAGTCATTTTCCTCTATTGCCCTCTGTATCACTGGCTCAATGAAACGGCCCCCTCACCCTTTAGCGCTAGGTAAACGCTCCTTATGTAAGGATACTTGTGAAAAATTAAGGTTAGAGGAGAGACTTGAGCACTATTTATAGAATTTCTAACCAGACCATCTCATTACGAGCCAGACTCAACTCAGCCCACACTAGCCAGCTTCATATTAGACTAATTAAGAAACTTTTTATCTCACCTTAGACCACGCCCATAAAACGGTAAATTACAATATTAATTAATGAAGTTCACATTAAGAAGACTCTTACAAGGGATTGGCAACGGCACAGAACATAGGCGGTCAATTCGCAAAAGCAATCTTGACAAAGATATACTCATGAAAGATATATCAACAAAAGACCTATCCAGACTAATGGCAAAACTAACATTTAACCGATGATGAAATGGCAGCTCAACAACCATCTATGGCTGTATAGTGTGTTCTACTATTCATGTTGCAGCAAAACCGGGTTTGAAATGAGAACATATGATGTGTACATGTAGTTAACCATTCATTTTACGGACCTCCTCGAGCCGCTTCTTAAAATGGTAGACGACCCATTTTAAAGAATCCGAGGAGAACTTTGGACGATGAAAGGAGAGAATCCGAACCTTCGCGTGTGGAATTAAGATAAAAAGGTAATGATTATATCAATTCACTAACTTATGCAGATTATAAATATAACAACGGTCATGCGGACATGGCCAGCATCGGCGGACGCGGACCTCGACTATGTATTAATCAACACGAGATTAACGAACATTCTCTTCTTAATAATCATTAAAAAGACGAAGTGAACTGTTCCGTTTGCTAAGTTGACCAAACCGTCCTCAAAAGTCAAAACACTCAAGCGCTCTCTCTCTCTCTCTCTCTCTCTCTCTCTCTCTCTCTCTCTATATATATATATATATATATATATTAGAGAAACTCGCGTTCGTCTAGAAAGTTAGAATTACAACAATGGATGACTTTTGGCGTGTCGACTCGAATGACATCTTCTGGGAAGGAGACGTTGGTCGTGAAAAGTAGTCTTCGCGGAGGCACCGAAGTATCTATATAAACGCCCACCTCCTCAATTCATTCCTCACAGCTTCTCCACATTACCAACTTCGTTCAAGAGAACGCCAGTTAAAATTACGCAAAACCCCACCTTCTGTTCGGAAAGAAAGAAGAGATCGGCAATGTCAAAGCCCGACCACGAGTTGCTGAGCTATGCCGACGAGGAGGCGAAGCGCAAGAAGAGGATGAAGTGGACGATCGGCATCACCGCCTTCGTCATCCTCCAGGTCGTCCAGGCCCTCTTCTTCGTCCTGGTCATCATGAAGTTCAAGTCACCCAAGTTCAGGGTCGCCGAGTTCGATGTCCAGACCTTGAACGTCGGGACTCAGGCCTCGCCCTCATTCGACATGAACTTCCTCGCCCCTATTAGGATCAAGAACACCAACTGGGGTCCCTTCAAGTACGATGCAACTGCAATCAACTTCACTTACGGAGGCGTTCAGGTTGGGCAAGCGACAATTCCGAAGAGCAAGGCCAACTTCAAGTCCACCAAGAAGATCGATGTGAGCGTGAGCTTGAGCTCCAGTGCGTTGCCTAGCAGTTCAAATCTGGGGAACGAATTGAGCTCGGGACTCATAACGTTGAACAGTCAAGGCGAGCTCAAAGGGAAGGTAACGGTCATGTTCATGTTCAAGAAGACGAAGACATCCCAGATGAATTGCACAATGACTATCAATACGACAACGAAGGCAGTCCAATCCTTGTCATGTCAATGAGAGATGCGGTGCGAGTGTGTGATTTTTTAAATTTTTGGATACGTGAAGTTGAATTATTCATTTGAATTTTATATTATTAGAAATGTTAAATTTTTTATATTAATTTATACGGTGTTTGCTCTATGAGTATTATTCTTCATTTAATTAATTTATACGGTGTTTGCTCTATGAGTATTATTCTTCATTTAATTTAAGTCATTCTCATAACCAACCTCAAATTTAAACAATTAATTTCTTGTTGCTCTTAAAGAAATTGTTTTGCGTACATAATTATGTTCTTCCTCCGTTATTGCCCTTTCATCTTTAGTTACAGATGTACAATTGCCCTTCAGATTAGAGGACATGTCACATGTCATACGCATGGAAAACCTTTTAACATTCACATTGCCTATTAAGATTAGCTAGATTACACATGCCAATTCGTCATGCAACTGGAAAGGCAAGATTGTTTATCTTTGGGATAACTGCATAAGGTGACCTGAATTTTACACATCAACCTACATTCACCGTTTTCAAAATCTACAAAGAGCCTCTCACACCATTAAACGGGGATGCCGGAAAAAGCCTAACTCCAGTGTCACATTGCCCACAAAAACCACTAACTTTGTCTACAACCAATTGCCATCTTTATCCCACATAATCGCAACCACTCCCCTCCGCATCGCCGCGGCCACCACTACTGCCACTGCCACCGGTATGCAATCCTTGTGCCCACTTATATAGCCACCATCAACCTCTAACTCGCTCAAACCCATCACCGGCACCACCACAACAAGATGTGAGATTGCCATGGCCAAGCTCATAGGTAGATCACAAATTTAAGTTAAAACTTCCACGAGTCATGGGCTCTAGTAGGCGAGCTGCAAATCCTCGTAGGTCTCCCGTGGTTGCAACCATGGAGGATCCTAACATAGTCCAAACTAGGTCATCCAACATCGATTTGGATTGGAACCAAGGTACGATCGCCATTGAGGAAGTATGACTGTATCTAGGAGGAGGCTCTATATATACTTCCTTAGTAAGATCACTATTAAGGAAGACATTTTTAACATCTATCTGGAATAAAGCCCGTCACTTAATAGTGGTGACAGCAAGAAGACTTCAAATAAAATTAAGATGAGTAACTGGAGCAAATATCTTGTCATAGTCAATGCAATACTCCAAAGTAAAGCATTTTGCTACTTGTTGAGTTTTATGGCTTTCAACCATACCGTGTGCCTTGGTTTTGATCTTTTATACCTATTTACAACATATAGCAGACTTTCTAATAGACGTATCAATCAAATCCAAAGTATGTGATATTTCTAATGCTTGCAACATGAAGCCAAATAAAAGGTTGATTTACATGGGGAAAACGACAATCAGGAAAATAGCGAATGACCAAGGGTGGAGTATCAAAGGATGGGGCAAACATCTCAGGAGCTACCGAAGCGTGATCATTGGAGGTACCTACATCAAAATTAGGAGAAAACAATTCCAAAGAGGAAGAATCAAAAGTAGATTCAAGTGCATGATCTTCAAGAATCCCCTTAGGGATTGCGAAAGAATTGAACAGTATGAAAGGATTCGAAAGGATAGAAAGATGAGAACATCTCGAATTCCTAAAAGGCAATATGACAAGACATGCAAAGACAATTAGAGACAGTATTCTAGCACTTATACTCTTTATGCCCAATGTCATACTCAAGGAAGCAACACATACGGGCACGAGGTTCTAACTTTGTGCATTCATTTGGAAGAAGATGGACAAAATGAACACTACAAAAAAACTCAAAGTGGATTGTAATTATGAACATTGGCATACAAGCACTCGAAAGAAAAGATGTTACCTACAATAGATGATAGAGTACAAGCGATAGTATATACGGCAGAATGAGAAGCCTCTCTCCAAAACTATTCCGGACGAGAGGCGGAGACTAAAAGAATGCCTATAACATCTAAGCTGTGTCTTTGTTTATGCTCTACTCGATGTATCGAACGGATCCCATGTGAGTTAAGGTTTTTGCGTGCACATAGGGGATAATATAATAGATTTCAAAATAAGTTAATGATCCTAGTGTAGTAGGCAACGCATCCTGTGTCCACAGTAGGAACTTCATACATTGCATTCCTATTTAGGCTCTTGGAAATATATTCTTGATTCTATGTAAAGTGCATACTTAATATATAACGGCAAATGACTTGCTTATTTTATAACCTTGAGATATTATTCGACACTCAATCAATCTGTGGTTTCGATTCCATTACCATTAGTTGTACAATCATAATCTGCAACTCTGCCGGTAAACATTTATCTACTGACTGGAATCACGTAAGTGAATAAGTAAATAAAATCATGACCGTTTCCCTAGCTATATCATCGATCTTATGGAGAAAAAGTTGAGTGGTACAAAAAATCATTTAATCATAACAAAGTGTGTATTGTCCGAAAATCAACATCTGCTATGTTAAGCCTCTTTTACCACCAGGAAGCCATTAACTCATATCGCCATCTCTCTGTCTCTTTACTTAGAATTTCGAAAGGAAGTAGTTATTTTTTGGCCGATATTGGGACAAAGCAACTTCTTTCCACGCGCTACCATAATAGTTGATATACATCAAACAATTAATTTATTTCATGTGTAAGACATTTTCCGAATGATTTATCAAATTACCTAGTTTTAGTCAAGGCTGTTAAGCTGTTTGATGATATATGAAGTGGCTGAGCAAACCCTATGTTATCCTCTTGTAGGCCCATCAAATAGGTTGGTCGATTTGAAAATGGCCTAAAATTGACCCATTTTTATATAGTACTACTTTAGTGATCCAAATCCAACTTGCCTTGCACCCAATCTATAATCGACCCAACTCAGGCTTAAAGTCTCAGCAAATTTTCTCCTTAATTGTTGCCTTTGAAAATTATGTGACTCTGTGAATCGGTTCGCCCAATAAATGAGGGAGCTTGAGTTGCATGGCACATGAACAACGATGTTGGCAAGTAATGTGCTCATATGAGAATACTTGCGCAGATAGGGTCGGGGATCGAGTTATGGACAGCAGCTTGAAAGAGGCGGTGAGGCGAAAGGTGGTGGATATCACCTAGGTGACGATAGTGTCCTCGCTCTCATGAACCGATTCACTTTCAGGCATTAGCTAGCCACGGTGGCCTATGTACAACTGTTGATGGAATTGCCACGAACGATGGTTTATCCTTGGAGTAGAGACTGAGAAAGTAAGCATCAATTATTAGTAGTTGTCAATGGTTTAATATTTGAGATTTAGATCCGTTAAATAGGTGTTTTGGGTTGAGTTAGGTTGGATTTGGGTTCATCGAAAATATGTCTGACAAATTGAGTCATTTTTATGAGCAACCCGCACCCTACCAACCATGACTTAAACTAGCTCAATAGTTTTTCCTAGGAGTGATCGGGTCCAGGGTGAGTAAGGTCTAGACTTGGACTTTGTACCCGACCTTGTTATAATCGGTTCCCTTTTTTGGACCCTATACCTGACCATGTTTGTATTGGACTATGTACTCGACCTATCCTGTTTTTCCGGTTCGATTCCAGGGTCAACCTTGTTTCCATTGGAACTTATTTTGTAATCTCCCGATATCCTATATGACTTCGAATTTTATATTAATACGCGAGAAAATAACATAATCCTCCTAATTTGTATCGAAACATTAAACACTTGTAATAAAAAAATACATGAGCTTTTTGACTAAACGAAAAATTAAGGATCCACAGAATTAATTATAATAAATAAAATCATAAGGTAAAGAATTAGCAACAAATATGGGTATAATATTAATCTTATTCCCACAACTACTACATGAAGCTACTCATTTATGCAAGCATAAATCCTACTACAAAAGAGAAATTAGGCGAGCCAATTCACGTGGTACATAAGAATTTGGTGGCGACGAACACCGTCTGTCCATCAGACGGTGCGAGAGGGAGCCGATGAGAAAGGGAAGCAAGTGAGGAAGAGGAACGACGAAGGAGGAGTGCCATGCATGCTTGAGAGAGCCAAGATGAAAAATGTCGTGTGATTGTGGGAGTAAGAATAGAAATAAGGGGAAAAAATAGGGTTTTGGACCTATACTTACAAAACCGATTCCCAAACCAAATCCAAAATCGGTCCGAGAACCGGTTCCTGGGTGGGTAATCAATCGGACCCGGTTCCCGGACCGGTTTAAACCGGTTCCAAACTTTAGGAATCGGTTCTCAGACCCATTTCAACGGGAATCGGTTCCCGACCCTATTTTCCGGGTGGGCCAGTCTAGTTCCTAGGTATACCCACTTCGGTTGCACACCCCTAATTTTTCCCCTTAAAAATGGAAAATAATATGCTTAAAAAAATTAATCGATCAAAAACATATCAAATACACACAAAAAAATAAGCGAATAAGAAATTACTAAAATATTGACTAAATTAAGCTACTAGACACATTTCATGTTATCTCTTTTGGTGCTAGAAATTCGAAATATTTTTTCTTTAAAAGAATGTTATTCTTTTACTTATTCATCCACACTCCTTTTTAGTTTTTTCCATAATGCCTACATGAAGATTTTTTCGATTATAACAATTTACCATAAACTGGACTGGTCTAGTTATTATCCCACTAGAAATGCAGATTATAAGAAACAACAATGCAACGACAGTCCAAATAGGATTTTGGGTCAACTGCTTTCTTTGCCCAAAACATAAAACATGTTTTTGAAACAAGTACGCTCCCGACCCATTAAGACCCATGAAAGATATATTAACAAAATGCTGATCCAGACTAAGGGCGTAACTAACATTTAACCAACGGTGAAATGACAGTTCGGCAACCATCGTTGGTGGTAGTGCCTGTATATTGTGTACTACTATTCATGTTGAAACGAAAGCATGTTAGAAATGAGCACGTTCTAGACCTATTAAGACTCATATATAGTTAGCCATTCATTCTACATGCCTATTTGAGCCCTTTTTAAAATGATAGGTAACCCATTTTAAAGAATTCGAGGAGAGAACTTTGGGCGGTGAAATGGGAGAATTTGAACCTTCGTGTGTGGGGTTAAGAGAAAAGGTAACGACTATATCAGCCTAATAACTTATGCGGAGTATATATAGAACGACGGTCACGTGGAAATGGCCAGAAATGGCCAGAAATGGCGGACCTCGACTATGTATTAACCAACCCGAGATTAACGAACATTCATTCTTAATAATAATAAAAAAAAAAGACCAAGTTGACTGTTTCGTTTCCTAAGTTGACCAAACCTTGGGGTCCTCAAAAGTCAAAAAACTCATGCTTGCTCTCTCTCTCTCTCGTTCGTCTAGAAAGTCAGAATTTCAACAATGGATGACTTTTGGCGTGTGGACTCGAATGACACGTTCTAGGAAGGAGACTTTGGTCGTGAAAAGCAGTATTTGTGGAGGCACCGAGGTCTCTATATAAACGTCCACCTCCTCAATTCATTCCTCACAGCTTCTCCGGATCTCCAAATTCGTTTAAGAGAACGCCGGTTAAAATCACGCAAACCACCACCTTCTGTTCGGAAAGAAAGAAGAGATCGGCAATGTCAAAGCCCGACCACGAGTCGCTGAGCTATGCTGACGAGGAGGCAAAGCGCAAGAAGAGGATGAAGTGGACAATCGGCATCACCGCCTTCGTCATCCTCCAGGTCGTCCAAGCCCTCTTCTTCGTCCTGGTCATCATGAAGTTCAAGTCCCCCAAGTTCAGGATCAGCGAGTTCGACGTCCAGACATTGAACGTTGGGACTCCGGCCTCACCCACGTTCAACATGAGCTTCATCGCTCCCATCCGAATCAAGAACACCAACTGGGGTCCCTTCAAGTACGATGCAACTGCAATCAACTTCACTTACGGAGGCGTTCAGGTTGGGCAAGCGACAATTCCGAAGAGCAAGGCCAACTTCAAGTCCACCAAGAAGATCGATGTGAGCGTGAGCTTGAGCTCCGATGCTTTGCCTAGCAGTTCGAATCTGGGGAGCGAATTGAGCTCGGGACTCATAACGTTAAACAGTCAAGGCGAGCTCAAAGGGAAGGTAACGGTCATGTTCATGTTCAAGAAGACGAAGACGTCCCAAATGAATTGCACTATGGCTATCAATACGACAACGAAGGCGGTCTCCTTGTCATGTAAATGAGAGATGTGATGCGAGTGTGTGATTTTTAAATTTTTCAAAATGTGAGATTGAATTATTCATTTGAATTTTGTATTATTAGAAATGTTAAATTTTTTAGATTAATTTATACGATGTTTGCTCTATGAGTATTATTCTTCGTTTAATTTAAGTCATTCTCATAATCGACCTCATAATTTAAACATTTAATTTCTTGTCGCTCTTAAATAAATTGTTTGGCGTGCATAATTATGTTCTTCCTCCGTCATTGCCCTTTCATCTTTAGTTACAGATGTACAATTGCCCTTCAAATTAGAGGACTTGTTACATGTCCTAATACGCATGGAAAACCTTTTAATATTCACATTGCCTATTAAGATTAGCTAGATTACACATGCCAATTCGTCATGTAACTGGAAAGGCAAGATTTTTTATCTTTGGGATAACTGCATAAGGTGACCTGAGTTTTGCACATCAAACTACATTTACCGTTTTCAAAATCTACAAAGAGCCTCTCACACCATTAAAACGGGGATGCCGGAAAAAGCCTAACTCTAATGTCACATTGCCCACAAAAACCACTTTCTTTGTCTATAACCAATTGCCATCTCTATCCCCCATAATCACAACCACTGCCCTCCGCATCGCCGCCGCCACCACTACTGCCACTGCCACCGGAATGCAATCCTTGTGCCCACCTTATATAGCCACCATCAACCTCGAGCTGGCTCAACAGCAAGATGTGAGATTGCCATGGCCAAGCTCATAGGTAGATAACAAATTTAAGTTAAAACTTGCACGAGTCATGAGCTCTATTAGGCGAGCTACAAATCCTCGCAGGTTTCCCGTGGTTGCAACCATGGAGGATCCTAACATAGTTCCAACCAGGTCATCTAACATTGATTTGGATTGGATCCAAGGTAAGATTGCCATTGAGGGAATATGATTGTATCTAGGAGGAGGCTCTATATATACTTCCTTAGTAAGATCACTATTAAGGAAGACATTTTTAACATCTATCTGGAATAAAGTCCATCACTTAATAGTGGTGACAGCAAGAAGACTTCAAATAAAATTAAGACGAGTAACTGGAGCAAAGATCTCATCATAGTCAATGCAATACTCCGGAGTAAAGAATTTTGTTACATGTTGAGTTTTATGGCTTTCAACCATACCGTGTGCCTTGGTTTTGATCTTTTACAGCTATTTACAACATATAACAGACTTTCTAAGAGACATATCAATCAAATCCAAAGTATGAGATTTTTCTAATGCTTGCAACATGAAGCCAAATAGAAGGTTGATTTACATGGGGAAAACGACAATCAGGAAAATAGGAAATGACCAAGGGTGGAGTGTCTGAGGATGGTGCAAACATCTCAGGAGCTACCGAAGCGAGATCATTCGAGGTACCTGCATCAAAATTAGGAGAAAACAATTCCGAAGAGGAAGAATCAAAAGTAGATTCAAGTGCATGATCTTCAAGAATTCCCTTAGGGATTGCGAAAGGAGTGAACATTATGAGAGGATTCGAAAGGATAGAAAAATGAGAACATATTGTATTCCTAAAAGGTAATACGACAAGACATGCAAAGACAATTAGAGACAGTATTCCAGCACTTTTACTCTTTATGCCCAATGTCATACTCAAGGAAGCAACACATACGGGCATGAAGTTCTAACTTTGTGCATTCATTTGAAAAAAGATGGATAAAACAAACACTACAAAAAACTCAAAGTGGATTGTAATTTTGAACACTGGCATACAAGCACTCAAAAGAAGAGATGTTACCTACAATAGGTGACAGAGTACAAGCGATAGTATATACAGTAGTATGAGAAGCCTCCCTGCAAAACTACTCCGGACAAGAGGCGGGGACTAAAAGAATGCCTATAACATCTAAGCTGTGTCTTTGTTTATGCTCTACTCGATCAATTCGTTGGAAGTCAATGGATCGAACGGATCCCATGTGAGTTAAAGTTTTTGCGTGCACAAAGGGGATAATATAATAGATTTCAAAATAAGTTAATGATCCTAGTGTAATAGTAAACGCATCCTGTGTGCACAGTAGGAAATTCATCAATTGCATTCCTATTTAGGCTCTTGGAAATATATTCTTGATTCTATGTAAAGTGCTTATTTAATATATAACGGGAAATGACTTGCTTATTTTATAACCTTAAGATATTATTCGACACTCAATCAATCTATGGTTTCGATTCCATTACCATTACTTGTACAATCATAATCCGCAACTCTCCCGGTTATCTACTGACTGGAATCACGTGAGTGAATAAGTAAATAAAATCATGACCGTTTCCCTAGCTATATCATCGATCTTATGGAGAAAAAGTTGAGGGGTACAAAAAATCATTTAATCATAACAAAGTGTGTATTGTCCGATAATCAACATCTGCTATGTTAAACCTCTTTTACCACCAGGAAGCCATTAACTCATATCGCCATCTCTCTGTCTCTCTACTTAGAATTTCGAAAGGAAGTAGTTATTGTTTAGCTGATATTGGGACAAAGCAACTTCTTTTTACGCGCTACCATAATAGTTGATATACATCAAACAATTAATTTCTTTCATGCGTAAGACATTTTCCGAATGATTTATCAATTTACCTAGTTTTAGTCAAGGCTGTCAAGCTGTTTGATGATATATATAGTGGCTGAGCAAACCCTAGGTTATCCTCTAGTAGGCCTGTCAAACAGGTGGATTGATTTGAAAATTGCCTGAAATTGACCCATTTTTATGTAGTACTACTTTAGCGATCCAAATCCAACTTGCCTTGCACCCAATCTATAATCAACCCAACTCGGGCTTAAATTCTCAGCAATTTTTCTCCTTAATTGTTGCCTTTGCACAATGGCCATCAATACGACAATGAAGGCGGTCCAGTCCTTGTCATGTAAATGAGAGATGCGATGCAATTGCGTGATTTTTTAAATTTTTCAATATGTGAGATTGAATTATTCATTTGGACTTTGTATAGTAAAAATATTAAATTTTTTAGATTTATTTATACGGTGTTTGCTGTATGAGTATTATTCTTCATTTAATTTAAGTCATTCTCAAAATTGACCTTATTATATAAACGTTTAGTTTCCTGTAGCTCGGAAATTAATTGTAATGCGCGTATATAATTATGTTCTTCCTACGTTATTGTCTTTCAATCTTTGGTTACATATGGATAATTGCCCTTCACATGTGAGGACATGTCACATGTCTCAATTCACATGGAAATCCTCTACAGTTTCACGTAGCCTATGAAGATTAGGCAGATCAGATATCCCAACTTGTCATGCAACTGGAAAGGCAAGATTGGCTATCCCGGGGATAATTGCATAAGGCGACCTGAATTTTACATGTCATACTGAACTACATTTGCCATTTTCAAAATCTACAATGAGCCTCTCACACTGAAAAATATGATATCGAAAAAAATAACTATAACGTTGCGTCGCCCACAAAAACAACGATTTCCTCTTCTACTGACCGCCTTCTTTGTCCTCCCACAATTGCAATAACCGCCCTCCACATCGCCGCCGCCACTACCGCCACCACTACCGCCACTACCCCTGCCAGGAATGCAACATCCACCTTGTGCCCACCTTACGTTGACGCCATCTACCCCGCGTCACTGCAAGCCTATTACCACCACCACTATGTCCAGATGTGAGAATTGCCATGGACAATCTCGTAGGTAGATCTCAAACTTAGGTCAAGCTCGCACAATTCATGAGCTTTGCCATTTTAGTTACAATTCTAGCAGATTTCCCTGAGAAGTACAGCGCAAGTGCCAAAACTTAGCACGAAGAAACACTCAAGTGCCAAAAGTTAGGAAAGTGACACTTAAGTGTCAAAATCACAGCAAAATGGATCATTTAAGTGCTACTCCAACGAAAATCCGGCCAAAATGCTAACGTAACAACTTTCTAGCGAAATAAGTGCAAAACGACAATGTTTTGCATACTGACGTAGCTAGACAATACAAAAACGACGCTGTTTTACACTTATCAGCATTTTTGCCAAATTTTCGCCAGAGTGGCACTTAAGTGATTCATTTTGCTCTAATTTTGGCACTTAAGTATCACTTTCCTAATTTTAGCACTTAAGTGTCCATCCGTGCCAAGTTTTGGCACTCTAAGTGTCCGGCACTCGCAAATCTCCCATGGTGGTGACCATGGAGGACCCGGACCTCGTCCAAATCAAGTCATTCAACATTGATCCGGATTGAATACAAGGTGGCAATCTTCATGGGCCTCGGGTTTGAGCCGGCATCGAGGATCATGGTAATGGGCTTGAGGGGAAAGCGGCGGCCTAGAGGTGGTGGTATAGAAGAGAGATAGCGGAGCAGGCCGGGTTAGGAATTGTAGGTCGTTTTTTGGGTAAGGGTACTGTAGAATGAGAAATGATGAGTCGATAAATAAGTGAGGATGATAGGATGCGACTTGAAATAAAATCGAAAAACTGAGTACAACCTTATAGATTTTTAAAAGTCAGGAAGGAATTAATCATTTGATACGCGAGAGTAGGAGCAAATAAATGAAGTTGCCTTTTGCAACTTTTTCCTGTTTCGATCTTTCCGTCCAGCCCACTTGTAAAGTTGCAATCGACCCTGGACCCGCATCTTTATAAGCCATTACTTTTTCTTCCTCGCATTTTATAATTTTCTTCTACCTATTTATCCAGTCGACTCACAAAATGATTCAATAAATAGCAACTTGGTCTTTAAATAAATAGAGTATAGTTAGGCACTAAATCATAATTTGTCATCTCATTAAAGTACACCCCCATCGTCACTTGTCGATTTTAAAAGAAGCAGACTATCATGCTCAACTCAAAGATGGCTGACTTTTAATATAAGATTTCATGATAAAGTGGAGCACTTCTTTCCTTGTAGATCCCCACTTTTCAAACTTTTCTAAGTGGTGGGTCACACGCACTTCCTCCCTTAGTTTCATCAGCTTTACATCTTTTGGATTCTTTATATGAACATTCGACCTGCTGTGAGAAAGGAGACATGTGATGGCACATTACTCATCACATCGCTATCAGTTTTTGAAACTTCTTTTTCTATTTTTCTAATTTTGATCTTTCGGTACTAGAATTATTTTTCTAAAGCTTTTTCTCTAGCACAAGGCATTTAAATTTGATAAAAAATAGTCATCCTTGCTACTTGGGTAAAAATTGTCCTTCCCAACGTTGACACGCACGACTCGCTTTCGTGCAATTACTAGCTCTTGCCCTTTTCCTCCGTTGGCCACATTCATATTTTACAACTGCTTCATAACAGATATTCACGATTATAAGGCGAATTCACCAAGTATGACCTTATAAGATCTGCTCGTCAATAAAATAAAATAAAAACCAAATATATGGTGAACGCTTGCAATGGATCGGTTCAATTGGTGATTTCACCACGTAAAGGCGGTCATTCATACGATCAGGGCCTGAGGGAACTGATGAAGAAAAGAAATTGCATGAATATTAGGGTTCTTGGTGGTGTACACCATTCACAGTTTCATCAAAATGTCCCGGCCACTGGCCTCTTTTAAGAAAATTGAAAGAACAAACCTGCCAAGGAGAACTCAACCAAACTCTTGAGGTCCAGAAATCTTGGGATGTATCCTACTTTCCGAAGCTGCTATCAAGTCCAGACAGTGGTACAATGAACGATAAAATAGAGAAGTCTCGCTACGACTGTTTCCATAAATGTACATCACGCACATCGGTGCGTCGTCGCTATCTACAGATGAGGAATACTGTCCCAAAATGCCATAACCACCTCTACTTTCCCCATGTTCTCCCACTCAAAAGTGATTGCTTACCACCTGTATTACAAGGCTCATACTATTTGGCACGAGAATCAGAATCACGATCCACCGCAGTCACCAGTAGCAAGCTTTGACAGTTTCTAAACATGAAACTCATCCCCCCCCAACAACATGAAAACATGATGACTTCAAGCTTAAAAATACTAGTTAAGATTAAAAGAATACCTGCACAAAACGCCCAGCCCTCGGGACGATTAAATGATGAATATCTTAGACGAAAGAAACAACCGATTTTGCTCAGAGCCCTTCAATTACTACTTTTATCACAGATATCACGCCAGGGACAATATATCAGTCAGGTATCAGACGTCAAACTCCAGAAGAGGTTACTGGGTACTTACAGAAGATATGCTATACGAGATTCACAGGGAAGTCATTGCAAAAAGCTCAATAAGGAGTCCATTTCTATTTTGTTCACACTGTAAATCCTATAACCCATAAAAGGACTCGCTTAAGATCTCAGCATGTGAGAGTGACAACTGGATTCATTCATATTTGTCAGGACCAGAACCCCTCATTAGGTGCAGCAGCCAGAATCTGGAAGCAACCATTATTCTAGCTCTGATGCCACATTCGGCCCACAACTCGCACACCTGCGAGTGCATGATAAAGCAAGACAACCAATTAGAAACTTCTAACAGGTCAGACAAGCACAAGACTTGGATCTATTCTCAAGACGAAGGTGGATTAGATATACACAGCCACCACGCCATAGAAAGCTGTGATATTAACATCATTCCAGGACAACCAAAACCAAGCAAGAACGGCAAAAAACAACAGAAATGTGCTTCCACTTTCATTGAAAATTCGAAAATTACCTACTACTACTAACTTTTGCATATACAAAATAAAAGATGACCATATCCTCACAACAAAAGCTATTCTAACCGTATCCTCTTTCAACGTCATCATTAAAAAAATTCAGATGGGGAGCAGTCTACAAGCTTTAGTCACATTTACAATCAAAACATCCACTTTTACCTGCTGCGTTGGATACCCCCATTAACTCGGGAGTTGATCCTCAACAGGCTGCCTCCATCGAGAGCTTTCATGAGTCTGTCCTGTCCACTAAAGTTCAATGTCACTTCCACCTACGATAATTTCCATCTCCACCAAGCCAACCAATAAAGATGTTGCATCTGACAAAGCATCACATCCCAAAGTTCCTGTTATAGAGATCTCCTGAACCAGACATCCAGAGCTTGGAATCTTCATAACCATCATAAAATTTCTTTATCCCAAGCCTTTCATTTCTAAGGAGCTGAGAGATGCCAAGGCTGTCTCCACTCTGGATGTCGTTCCATCCATCCCAGTGGACATTTGTAGTTAGACCATTTCTAGCCTGTTGGAGAGTTGACTGGGAAAAAGGAGGTGTGCTGCCTACTTGTGGTCTGTCCAAAATTCTAGAAGGATGACCATATGTACCATTAAGACCAGAATAATTATCCCCCGACAAATATGCCAGGTTCTGGTGAGGAGAGAGAGATCCCTGCATCAAAGAATGAAGTCTAGAATCACTCTCAAAAGCATTTGACTGAGGGAAAGGTTTAACATCATAGCTCAGGTTATTGAGCCCGTTCTGATGTCTCCCTTTGCCAACAGCTAATATAGCAGGATCCATGAACTCAATATCCACTGTGTTGCCAATGTTCCCAGCTGATGGTGGTTGATGTAAATTGCCCAACCAAGAGGTTGTATCCAGTAAATGATTCCCTGAAAACACAACACAAACTGATGATGAAATGAAAGCTAAATGCCAAAATATATATAATATTTGTCTACTTACGAGACATGGAGTCAAAAGAATGGTCCATTCTTTCCCGAGAAGAAAACCCTGGAGGTGGTGCCTTACTGGGCGCTGAGAAACCCGGAGGGGCCAACATTTGAGACCTTGAAACTGCTAAAAAGAAAAATAGAGCAAGTGACCATTTAACCAACGTGAATTTTCCAGTACCGACTTGTACAAGAGTTCCATCATGTACAAGATTATCAAGCCAAGACATACAATAATGGTCAGAGAGAGTTCAATGGAAAACGGAGAGCAACATAGAATACTACTAATCCCATAAAGTGTCAAAATGCATTACTTTTCAGAGATCTGGAAGTATCCACAACTGGCTATTTGAAACTATGAATGCTAATATACCAACTCCGTTCATCATCTTTCTGTTCCTCCTTCAAAGGACCCATGAATCTTCCCTCTTGCAACTTCTTAATGTAACTTCTTTTAAGGGATGTGAATTAATAAATCAATGAGCTTGACAAGGCAAAAATGCAACACAGCACTCCAAGACCCGTTGCGATAGCAGAAAGGATCAACAAGAATAATGAGAATCGAGAAATACAACCAAATTAACTCGTCTTCTCTTAACTATTGATGAGAGTGTGAAACTGAAAATTCAAGTTGCAGTAGAATCTCTGGAAAGTGATCATTAGAAAGCCAGATGGCTGAAGAATACTTACTAGAATGCAAGCCACAAAGCACAAATGAGTGGAGATGGCACCCAAAATACACAATGACTGTAACAGCAACCGCACTCAAGTGAAAATGCACAGTGATGGAAATGAAAACTTATTCCACTTAACCAAGAAACAACAAATATGGACAAAAGACACCACAAAATTCAGAGCAATAGTATGATGGAAATAGTCCAAATTACCAGAAAAGAAGGTGAATAATATGTTGCAACTGACAAACATTTACGTATGACATATATTATTATGCATATGTTCAAATACTTAAACTTCAATGGGAAGAGTATACCAAAAAACCTTCAAAATATGAACTTAAATACACATATATCACCAATCAACTTCAAATGAGAATAAACACTACTCACCAGAACTTTTGCCTGAAGACATAAGGGACTGACTACCAGAAAAATTGTCTGCATCAAGACTTTGAGGGTGAAAACCATTAGACATTGAAAACCTATTAGAGAACGACTCTCTGTTTTCGACATCCATGTGGAGCAACCCATTCCCTGATAGTTGGCCAGGAACACCATAAGGTGGCTCAAAGTCAAATGCTTGACTTATTGACTCCTCCTGTCTAGCAAAAGAAAACCTGGATTGATTGCTGTTAGAAACCTTCCTGGAAGTCAATGTTTTAATAGAACCTGGCTGTTCATCAGTTTCTCCAAACAGTTTTGCCAAATTATGCGGTGAGGTCAATGAATCATCCCAAGCAGCAGGATCCAAGGACAGTATATTTGAGATTATGCTGCTCTCTCCTGTATCAGAGGAAGCACTGGCACCAGCAATGGCAGAATTATCTCCCATTTGCCTTCCTTTCACATCTTTTGGATATACGATGAAACTTGCAGCAACTCCATCAGAATCAGCAGAGTCACCAGCAAAGCTATCATGGTAACCATTAGACATTGTTGAACTACTTGATGCAAGTAGAGAATGGTGACCATTTGATGTATTATTTACAGGCAAGGGTTCAGTGTTTAAACTCCCGATGCCAAACGCCTCGCTGGGTGCATATGAATGAGACCTCGAGTGATTCGGACTAGATGAACAAATGGAGTGTTTCCCAACTTCAGGATCTCTCTGTCTTTGATTATCAAAGGATCGTATATCCTCTTCAACAACCTCCACCAAAGCACCAGGCACTTGATTTTGCAACACTAAATTCTGGTGACACTGGTCAGAAGAAACATCCAAACAAAGATTATTAGGCGGGACAATTTTTTCGCCTCCCTTTTCTCCATATTTCTCTAAGTATATTTGTTCTCCTGACCCTTCATTCCTACGTGATTCAGTCGGAAGTTGATCCGGTGATTTAGGTCCTGCAACCCTCAATGACTCATGCTCAAAGTGGTTGTTGATTTTCATCGAAGAATTATCAGAACATGAAACCGGAATATCTCCATTTCCAATAGTTCCTCCTGTCTGTGAGTCTAGAGTGCATGACACTCTTGCATTATCTAAGGAACTCTTTACTCTTGGAAGCACATTAGTTCTGCCATTGTCATCCTTGCTAGGTGACAGACATGATAAGCGGCTGCTTAATGCTGAACCACTAAGAGTTCCACCTGATGCAACATAATTATCAGATGGAGGAAGGTCAGTAAGCTGCTTCAAAGTATTCATTGGATCCGTTAAGCTCTTTGCAGATATTGACTGAATCCCTTCAACCAATGATGTCTTTTTTATCAAATAATTATGAGACACAGATGCCTGATCAGTGCTTTCAAATGCTGCTGAAGGTCCATGTGTCCCTTCCCCAGACTCAGCTTTTAACACAGATCCACTTAAACTACCAGAACTAGGAACGGAAGATTGAAAACTGGAAGCACGCGTACCCCTGGATCAATTTCAGAAAAGAAAATTAAATTCAATTAAGCAAAAACAGAGTGAACAAAAAAGATTGTGCTTGCATTGTTCATGTCTTGACTTAGCCAAAAAAGAAATCTATTTATACATAAAACCATATCAATGCACGTCAAAGAAGGCTTACCATGAGGCTGCAGCAGGTAGAGCTATTGGTCTGCCATTACTTCCATTAGGTGGAGAACCTTTAAGAACGCTTGCTGTAGTCTGCCACAGAAACCACCAATTGCAAATCAGATAAACAGACAACAAAACTATGAATCAAGCATTTAATTCAAGTACTGTTGGTGGAATTTCTGATACTTGTGACTACAAGGCCAAAAAAGTGAGTAAACCAGATCTTCCTTTTCTAATCAAATGATGTTGAAGATGACATGGGGTGTTATTTTTTTCGTTATGATCCTCATTGGTCCTCTGACTGTATAGGGTTTCTGAGGAAGAATACATTAACTCCATCAAGGAGGAAATCGACAAAAATGTCAAGCTTCAAGAGGAGCTTGACATAGATGTCTTGGTTCATGGGGAGCCTGAGAAAAGAAGGTCTTTGAATCTGTTATTGTAATTAAGACAGATTATGTCGGATAAATAGGCAGCATCTTATGATCTATGTTTTCTTTGTTTAACATCTTGATCTGGATGTATCCAATGCAGAGGAATGATATAATTGAATACTTTGGGGAGCAGTTGTCGGGATTTTAATTGATTAGGGAAAAAGAATCCAAAATATTAGATAGTCATGTCCTGAAAATATTCCTCTGGAGAAAATGTACTGGAATGCTTAGCCTATTTTACTTAATGAGTGCATGACGAAGTAAGCAACAGTACAAGGAAAATGGAGAATAATTCAAAGGTACTAGAAATATTGATTGTAATCCTATAATAGGCATAGAAGAGCTTACAATTGGGGCAGTTTTCATAATAGGTTTTCCTGTGGAAGCAGAGCTGTTAGTACAAAAATCATCAACAGGAGGCGGCAACACATTTCCTGAACGCCTTTGCAGAGTACTTGCATTACCAGTAATTTGCTGAACTCTGCTCCTTCCAAACAAGAACACAATACGGTTAAACACACGATAAGAATGTTTAACTCAGGACCCAACAAAATCAACTGATTTGTGGGTGGTCTTGAGCAGAACATACAGACCTTGAATCAATCAACATCAACAGGAGTCAATTACAATAAAATAGGCATAAACATGGCAGGTTCTGATACTTGATGAAAATACAATGTTTCTGCACAGAAGGCAATTAATATAAAATAGGGCATAAACAAGGCAGCTTCAGATACTTGATGAAAATACAATGTTTCTGGACAGAACGAAAGCTTAGGATCAACTGGAGTAATATCGCAGAAAGGATTTCTAGGTAGAAGTTCCACAAGTAGCTTATCTTCATCATACACTAAAGGCAAAATTGGTTCTCATGGACCAATACAAATGAAGATAAGCTATTTATGAAACATCGAAGATGCTCCATAAATACCACCAGCAATTAAAGGTGCAACATAAGCAAACATCAGATGGGAAAAGCTACCATTCCCCACAAACAATAGATGACCCATTGTTTCAACTCCTCTCAAAATATAAATAGCACTAGATAATTCATTTGCAAGATCAAAGAATGAGAGACAGGCTATGAAATTGGAAAAACAAATTAAAGCAGGCAGATGTCAGAACCAGAAATGGCAGTCTACCTCGTGTAGGCTGAAATTATTTCATCCTTTGTAAAGCTATCCTCCTGAGAACCAACTTCATGCAAATACAAGCAATCTGGGTTGGTGCAAGGCTGGACCAGAAAGTCAAATGTCATTTCAGATCCGCTCCATTAAAAGACTTCAGAAAATTTAGTTAAAAACATTCACGCCAATTACAGCTCATACATAACTCATATTCATACCACATTTCTTAGCCATGCGTGACAATACTTTGTGGTCCCAAAGCACACCCTGCAATGTATTATTCAAAATCAACTTCTTGATAAGCTAATTTAGAGCCGAGATGCAGTATGTTCAGACAGTCAAGTTAACTAGGCTAATGGAGAGAAAAAATGAAACTTACCTTAATGGTCTACCCTCCAAGACAAAGCCATGTACAGATTGAATACAACGAATTGCTTCCTCCTCTCTTGAGTAAGTAATATATCTAAGGAAAAAGTAACATAAGACAACATATTTTCCAAAACAATAAGTTTGGGTAAATTAGAAGGAGCAAAATGTCATAAGCCAGAGGACAGCGGGCCAACACGTAAACCATTTACAGAAAAGTTCTAGTCCCAAAACAAGCGGACATTGTTGAAAGCTCACAACAATTGCAAGTCAAAACCACTTTGCATCGAAAATAAGATGCCACAAACTTGGAGGCCAACAGCAGGTTGAGTTCATCAATGGAATGTCTTCATTAACAGAAGACTTGGCAATAAGAAACAGAACAGTTTAAAATCCATGCAAGAGAGTATAAATTCTGTATGCTAAAGCCCATTACTGCTTGGAAAAATATGCTAATACGAATAGCAAAGGCAGAGAATTTACTCTTCAACTCTAGTGCATGAGTCATGAAAGCTCAATATATGATATTTTCTTTCAAACATCATGTTGGCACTTACTACACATAAAATTTATGCTAATTTAACTTTCAAAGCATTCATAACACATAAACGACCAGTCAATGCATCTGCATGGTTTGCTTAATTGGTTAACATGTCTTGTTAACAAAAGCCTTACTTCTAAAAACCAAGAAAAATAGAACCATAACATCATAAGTGCTGGTTACTTACACACTACAAGTATTGTTAGGAAACTGCTGAATAACACCAGCTGATGTCCGAGACATTGACACTTTAAGAACCTTTCCATATTGCCCAAAATATTCTCTCCGTAAGAGAAGCTGCAATAGAACAATATGCATAATTGTTCATTCTTACCTAAAATTCTCATGTACATGGACACAGAAGAGAGGGAAGAAAACTCACATCCTCATTAGCCAGGTGAAGCGGCAAACCAACTATATAAACCAGGTTGCGTTGAATGACGCGCACACTACTGAGTTGCTTTCTCCCCTCTGATGATTTTGTCTTTCCTTTCTGTGACTTGCTCTTTTTCTCCATATTAACTTCAGCCACCAACCTGTGGAGGACAGTCGTCAATCTTGTGTGTGTGCATGTTTACATGCATTTGCGGGCGCGCACGCGCGTGAGAGAGAGAGAGAGAGAGAGAGAGAGGGAGGGAGATAGAGATGTCTTTTTATAAAGAACAACACCTCTCGCAGTTTGCAGCCATCCCCACAATCTTTTCCTTGTCATAAGGAGCACGACATGCCGGACAACGACCCTCTGTATCATCCTTCTCTGCCATATCCATAATGTGATGCCAGCACCATACACATATCTGTCATCAAATAGAAACCACAAACAAGATGTTTTAACGCAGAAGAAACAGAAACTAACAAATAGTAAAGATCACACCACTTTACACAGACAATCAACCTTGCTCCACGGGTCTATAACTTAGGAAGTACTAAAACAAAATCCTTACTATAATCACTGTGGACTCGGCAAAACAATCCACATAATACCATATTTTCACGCAGTAAATTGCCATGGTATCCTTTATCAAGGCACACGCATTAAAAAAGCAGAATCAGAATCATGAATGATCTGCATAATGGCTACAAGACATGTAGCAATCACTCATCAGTGCCAATGGCAACTCAAAGAGCCATCAACCACTAAAATCTAGTCATACGTAGAAAGAAAACTGACATGGTTTATGTTGACCATATTGGAACTCTATAAGTGACGGGTTCTCCTAAAGCTTTACACAAATTGTATGAGTCGTATCATACTTGCCAACCAACTTAAAGTAGGCTACACTACAACACTGACAGACGGAGTAGTCAGGCCAACGTGGATAGAGTGAAGCCACCTTATGAAATGACTGCCTACAGACTGAATCAAACTAACAGAAGACTTCACAATTGGATGATGATCTAATCAGATTGTTGCAGCCTCTACATATAGACATTAAGATTACAGGTGCACCCTGAATGGGGTGACTCCATTTCTTAGTCACATGTTTGCCATTGGCTTCGATTATTGATTATATAGGAAGCTTCACAATATACACCCCATGCTCTTGTTTGATTCAATTGACTTGTTAGTGTTTTTTCTCATAAATTATAAGAAAATTGACAACTAAGGGAATCTCCACTCTTCTCAGAAAAAGCAACAAGCGCAAGTCATTACATCACAACAAAACAAAATCAATCCAATCACCAACAAAAGGGAAGAGACACCTAACAAGATCAAAAAAGCATTTGATGTGTATGCGGTATACAACATATAGAGCTGTTTCACTTTTGTTAACATGCCGATGAGGTGTGAGCAGAGAAATGATGCCAGAGCCAAACAAGTTGAATGATGTTCCCAAATCCAAGTAAATATATTGTATCAATCATTACCAAAAGCTATGGAAACTGATCAACGGCATGACATTAATCCCATTAACACTGAATCAAGTATTATTAATGGCTACGAGAATCACAGGTTCTTTAAAAATGGAGAAAAAAAAAGAGTGCATTAATCATACCTTGCTTGTTTTAACTGAATGCAAGTGGTAATATTTATATGAATTCATATATTTCAAAAAGTGATTGACTTATGGCAGCTATATTTCATAAAATTTGAAAAGAGTTCGGAATGATCAGAACAAACAATGGTTAATCAGACCTCATAACCACATTTGCATGGCTTCAGCTGCTGATCAGTTAAATCCATCTCTTCAGCACAGAGAGGGCATGTCTTTTCGCCCTGATCACTCATGGTTTCCCTGAGAGAAAAGAAAGAGAGAGTTAGGACTCAGTAAAGCAATCATCCAGGGGAAAAAGAAGAAAAAAGGAAAACAAGGGAAAAAGACACTGCACAAAAATCTAATTCGCCAGTTTACTTAAAGAAATCAACCCCAAATTCTTTGAGGATTTAATCATCAAGTGATCTCAACAAAGAGCATTCCATAATGCCACTCTGATCGTCATGAATACTTCCAAGATTCCTCCTTTTTCACTCTTATCTTCAATTACACGAATCAAAAAGGCCAGAAAACTACATCCACCAACAAGACGTAAAAGGGACGAGTCACAAAACGAAATCCACTGACACATGCATCACAGGATCGCCACCATTCACAATTCTCCCCAACACATACGTCAAACCCTAAAGACCCCCCCGTTCACCGAACTCTCCCACCCCGCCCAAGCACCACCGACCACAGCATTCACTCCCAAACATAAAACGCCGCCGGACGCGCAACACGATCGACCGCCGCCAATGCCCATCCCACACCAACCACAATCAAATCCCCGGTGAAAACCTAATCGACTCCATCCACATGCAACGCAATCCCGACAATCCGATTCGAGAGAGGACCTCACGCGAGCCCGATGCACCAATCGCCCGGGGGCAAACACCACTGCGAAGACGAGACGGGAACCGGGGCCAGAAAAGCCGCAGAGATCTCGGGCGGATTCAGCGGAAAAGAAGGCGAAAACGGAATCGGAATCGAGCACGAGATGACGGCAATCGGCGCAGATTAGGGTTTGCCGCGAGGGCTTAAGGAACTTACGGATTCGGCGATCGAAGGAAGGAAGAGAGAGAGAGAAGAGAGAGATGGGGGGAGGAATCTGTGCGGATGAGATTGCGAGGAACGCACGACGCAGGGGACGAACCAGGGAGCGAAGGAACGAGCGAGATGAAGAGAGAGAAAGAGAGGTCACAACGAAGCACTGTGATGCGGAGCGAGAGGATGCGCTGCGTCGTTCGGATGGCCTTCGCTCTGCTTATTAGTCTGTTGGCTTCCCCGAGTCGCTGTCGTTTTTGGTCTTTTTCTCTATTTATTTTATTCATCAGTTTCGGCCTTAGTGGCATTAATCATTTTTCTTTTTTTTTTTACCATATATATTTTATTTTTTTTATATTACAACACAATCATACAATTTGTGTTTTCATGTCATATACTTACCGTCGCGAGAATACGTGATTTTTATTACTGTATTTTTTTAAAAAAAATCGATGTATTACGAGGCCGCGGTGGCACGGCAATTTGGAGATGGTCGCTGATTGGTTATATAAAATTACATATGATGTCAATTAGCGTGAGTATTTCCGGTTACGTGGAGTTATCAGGGGAAAAAAAAAAGGAAGAAGAAAAGGAAAGAATTTGGGTGGCGGATCGTGTCCATACACGTGTCAGTCCAGCTTATCCTGGTGGGGCCTCGGATGCGTGCCATGTAGAGATGGTCGTCTGATCCGACGGTCAAACTGGGGTCCTCGGCTACTGATATCTTTTTTCTCCTTTTTGCAATATTTGTCATGGGTAGGTGGGGTACCGCGGTAGGTCTCCGTAAGTGGTGCTTCATGTGATTAGGATCGGTTTTTCTTTCGGAGGGCAACAATTTTTACGTCACTCCTTTTTTATTTTCTTAAGAAAAGCCTCCTTTTTTTTTCGAAATAAGAAAAGCCTCCTTCGTTCACGAAACTCTTTCGAATTTTTTGAGATCGATCCTTTTTTGCATCTAATTTCTATCGATTCATAATTCGAAATTTTTCGAAGTAAGATAATTTTACTCACACTATGATAATACAACGTCATAATTCAAATTAACGTGATTTCTTAATCATGTTTTTTTCACAATGATCTTGTTTAGAATTTTTTTGGTCCATTGAGAACATCTTTAGGAGGAGAAGAGTGCTTAAGATCAGTTTGGATTGTCTGAGTTATCTATTAAATATTGTGGAAAGTTCTCCGAATTTAAAGTGATTAGCATTAATTATATTAAAAACTTAAAATTGTAAAAGTATGAGCGGGATTTAAAGAATTGTTCGTTTGACCACTGTAACGGATATCCACTCAAAAGATTCAATTAAGGCAAAAAATCGAGGAATCGGGCAAGAAAGGAATGGGTTATTTAATTCAAAGTAGAAAAATGTAATTGATCTCAATTAGAATTTTGCTTATTATGTCGCTAATGATGCCTACCAATTGATTAAGGAGGCAAACGTTAATTGGTAAGGCTTTGCTTTTCGTTATACATATATTTTTCACTGAATAAGCTATTATTACTTATCGCATTAAATGAATTTTTTTATGCAAACCAATGCATTAGGCTTTATGTAGTCCGTGATTATCAAATACACCCGATGACAAAAAGTGCTAAAGTTTAATTTTCAACGCTTAATATGGTTATTAAACACTCCGCAGTGATAAGAGCTCGAGTATTGAATTTTGGCTACTGATACATTAAGTGCTAAAAATAAAATTATAAAGTTGTCTAGTGATAATTAATAAATCCACAGTCGAATATTATTAACCTCTTACCAACATAGAAAGAAAACCTTGTTGGGAAGTTTTATGAATATATTTGGCAAGACCCGCCATCATCGATTAAAAATTTTTCATTGAACGAATTAAGCGAGCCATTGCTGGCTTAATCTCGTTAAATTCTTGGTATTTATTTATCAGTTTTATCAAACGAGCCGTAAGGCTGAGTATACGCGCATTGACGATCAACACGTTCAAGAATCATACCAGAATGATTGCTTTGATACATCTGCATTGTTCTTACATGCAACATTATGTAAGTTCCTAGTTTTGTCATCTTTCAAAGGCCAAGTTCACGAGGATCACCTTGCATGTTCACGATAATCCTATCTCAATTTCAAACCTTCACCAATAAATTCCATGGAAAACCCACATTTTGTCATGCTTATATAATATCAAAATATGGATCTGAGTAGGTCCTTAAACTGCTCGTGGAGGTAAAAGCGGGAAAACAGCCCTGGGATGAGTGACCCCGTATTTGCCTCCCCATCCCCTCGATCGAGTGGATAGATAGGGACAAAATTGCCATTTTTAAAGTAAATTGAAATTCTGACACTTTAAATTAGGATTCCTTAAATCCCCAAGACTTTTCAAAGATAAATTTGAAAATATTTCTTACCTCTGCTAAGTTAAGTACTTGCAATTTCACCAAGATCTAGTTTAGTTTCCTAAATCTACCATATTTTTTTCCAATTATTTTCTTACATTGTATAATTTTTGCATTTACAATAGCGACCGAGTCGTACTTCATAGATGTAAAAATTCAATTCATCCACCAGCTGAAATTTCAAACGTTCGTATTGAAAATTTCCCTAGTTTTTCGAAAGTTTTTCCAAATCAACCAAAGTCGAATTCTCTCTATAAGTGCTCCTTTGCTAGTCTTATAGAAAGCATGGGCTTATTAACATTTCTTGGCAAAAAATTAGCTGGAGATAAAACAGGTATATATATTTTATATTATGTTAATATCAATCTAATATTTATCCCATAAATGTCCTGCGATGTTTTAGTTCTAAATAGAGTCTCTCATCATGCAGCAATTAAAGCCATTGCCTAAAACAATTCGAATTGTATTTCCCTTCCTTTACTTAGTTTACAGATATTATTTAGGTAATTATATAAAATTTGCTATTGCTGGTTATATTGAGAATAACCTACATTATCGATATTTTGACGTCATTAGATATATTTATCATTTACTCTAATTTTACTAATGGATAATCTTGCTATCATGAGCTATATCCGAAATAGTATAGCTGAAAATCTTAGTTGAAGATAGGTTATTCTGTATGTATCTTTTTGAATTTCAAATCAAAATAGATTTTTTCCTAAATCATGTCGATAATCTTACTATGACGGGCTTTATCCTAAATTACATAATTCAAAAAAAAAAAAAAGAAAACAAAGATGTCTTATCTTAAATTTTAAAATAAAAAGAGATGGAAATTTGTGAATGACAAATCAATTGGGCAAAGCTTTTATTGGATAAACGTGGACAACGTGGCAAAATAAATACCATGCGGCTTGCCACGTGAGATTCACATATGGAAGATAAAATTTCACATGGCAAGTACAATGGCGAATTTTCTTTCAAATCCAACTTTAATGACATATTAGTTACTTACCCCGAGCAAATGGGGGCATATCGGTTTACATGTTTTCGTATCATAAATAATTGGTTGATACGATATGTGATGCAAGAGAAAAAAGATGAGATTTCATATCATTTGCTTAATGAGTTTGCAGAAGAATATCATAATTAATAAATCCATAATTTTTATATGCGGAAAAGATGTTACGACGTTAAGTTTTATAAACAAAAATACAAACGTTCACCAACTCCACCATTTTCCTCATTCTTTACCTTTACCCAAAAAAAAAAAAAAACAAAAATACAAACGAACAACCAAAACTCCAATCAACCCACGTTGGTTTAAGAAAGTGTAGTCAAGTCCTTTCAGTGGGCTCCACCGACCCCTAGTCAAGCTCAGTGAGGTTCCAATGACTTTCGGGAGAAGTTGTCTTACGCATATTTTCAATTCTACTTTAAGGACACGATTGAAAAAAAAAATATCGATATTAAATATTTAGTCACAAGTGATGACACCTTGTCCTCAAGAGACTTCCTTTTCCCCATCTCCTTCTCTAAAAGAAATACATTATAATTTGTTAAATTGTCATTTGACTTTCATAATTATTTGTAAAATGATCTCAGTATTATTAAAAAGGCTAGCTGTCAATTCTTGAACCATTTTCATTGATAGATTCAATTGTCGTATAATTTTTTTCACTTTCAAAAAATGTGTACAAATGTATGATGAGTTGACGTAAATTAAAATAATACATGGAAGTCATTGTCGCGTTTGAATGTGTTCCATCAGTGACTTCATTTACACCTCTGGAATCTCTAATATCCACTTTATTCACAAGAAAAATTGAATTTTTTTACTACAAATAATGGTTTCGAATCTTTCGTAACTTTTTTCTTGTATAAAAAGTTTTTTTCGCTAACTTTTATAAAAGGGTCAGACGGCAGTGATTTTTCAATTCTCGACCGAACAAAGAAACATCGATCCGGACGAGCCGATTCGGATCCAAACCCGAATTCCCTCGTGTCAACGCTCGCCGCCGGCCATCGCTAGTTTTGTCCGACCTCGCAAAACGCCACTGGCCTCCTCCGATTCTTCCTCCCATCAAAATCCTGCATCGACCGCAACGCAAATCGCTCATCATCTTTCCTCCCCCCACCGGCGAAAATGCCCGTCGCCGACCCCTCTTTCCTCCCCCTCCTCCTCCTCCTCTCTCTCCTCCCTGCGCCGTCCGTACACTCCACTCCTCCTCCTCCGCCGTACCTATCGCCCGCCACTTTCGCCGCCGACTACGATGACATGCTCGGGAACTTCAGGATCTTCGTCTACGACGCCGCCCGCAGGACCTTCATGTTCAAGTCCGAAGCCGAATCGCTCTTCCTCGCTTCCCTCCTCGGCAGCCCCTTCGTCACCGAGAACCCTAGCGAGGCCCACCTCTTCTTCGTCCCCTTCGACGGCGGCCTCTCCGAGCGCTCCGTGGCGCGCGTCGTCCGGGACCTCCGCGCGGACCACCCCTACTGGAACCGCACCCTCGGGGCCGACCACTTCTACGCCTCCTGCGACGGGATCGGGTTCGGGTCGGACCGGAACCTCCTCGAGCTGAAGAAGAACTCCATCCAGCTGTCGTGCTTCCCGGCGTCGGGCGGCAGGTTCGTCCCCCACAAGGACGTGGCCCTGCCACCGGCGAGCGTTGCTCCGGCCGGCGACGGGGAGCCTCGGGCGCCGCCGTCGAACGGGACGGCCGAGCACCTGGCGTACGCGAGGCTCGGCGCGATCGAGGACCCCGGCCTGGCCGACCGGTTAGCCGGAGATCGGGACTTCCTGATCGAGTCCGAGCCGTCGGATCGGGCGACCATCGAGCGCCGGCTGGCGGCGAGCGAGTTCTGCTTGTTTGACCTCGGGGGCGACGTGTCGTGGATCGGGGACGCGATGCGGTTCGGGTGCGTGCCGGTGGTGATCACGGACCGTCCGATCCAGGACCTGCCGCTGATCGACGTGCTGACGTGGCAGGAGATGGCGGTGTTCGTGGGGAGCGTCGGCGGGGCGGAGGGAGTGAAGCGCGCGCTGACGGGACTGACGAGGGAGGGCTTGGAGCGGATGAGGGGATTGTCTGTCGCCGCGAGCAGGCACTTCGCGTGGAACCGGCCGCCTCAGCCGTTGGATGCGTTCCACATGGTGGTGTATCAGCTTTGGCTCAGACGGCACACGATCAGATACGCCCGGAGAGAGTGGAGTTAGGTCGATCAGTTTTTATATTTTCTTTTTAAAGGTCAAGAAGAAAGTCGTTGACTCGTTATTTAATTTTCTAGTTTCCACTGAAAAATCTTATTCTGCTACGAAAATCTGTGGGGTTGTTACATTGGCCCATCTATTTGGACAAAGCAAAACACGAATTATAAATAAAGAATCCAAGTATTATGCGAATGGTATGCTTAAATTATATGTTGAAATTCAATAATTCAAAATAGAGAATAAAAATTATGATATGCATGTTGACACTTATTAAGTTGCCAATCCTTATAAGTTACATGCAAGTGACACGGCCTAGGGACGAACATGATCCAAGATCGTCTAGTTGATAGGGCTGTGTCCCATACACGGACCAACCCATGAGCTATCCAAGAGCGACCACAAGTAATCCATGATCAACACAAGAGTTGTCCTATGTGCAATGCATGATAAGCCCGTGATAGTTCAGCTCCTTGTGTTAGATGACCCTTTGGGTTTTCCATGGACTGATTTATAGACCTATGGCAAGCGTCCCTTGGGCTTCCCCATGCCCTAGGGCCTCTTAAGCTGCATGTAATATTGTAATGATTGTATGTATTTGAATACGACCGTTGGATCAAAAGAAGATCAACGGCTAGGATCAAGCTTGTTTAGGTATAAATAGGGGATCCTTCCCTTTCAATGTACATTCCTATTCACGAGTAATACATTCGAGCTTCACTCCCACAATTCGTTCTTGTGAGCCGAGTGCGTATAAGGTTGACTTAGGATCGTAATCCTAAGGGCGCAACCGATCCATGACACAAGCATATGTATGGATCACTTATCGATTCGGTGTGACTTGGAAGTTCAAATTATGTATTTAGTTTAATTACAAAATTACCATCGAGAGCTAAGAGCTTCTTATTGCCAATGCTATTTTTGCTTGAGATTTACTTCCCTACATGGAATTTGTTGATTTTATTGAAAACTTGCTGATGCTTCTCTTTCTATAATATGAGATACGTGGATTGAAAGCTTTAAAATATTCGGCAAAAATATGAGATATGTAGACTGAAAGCTTTAAAATATTAGGCAAAAATATGATTAAGTCTTTAAACTTATATACAAGTATACTTGAGAAACGTAAGCGACCATTGAGCCAGCAACCCTCGGCTCATGCTTAGCATTGCCCTCGTGCGGTGGTGCCGGTACACGACACCACCTTGCACCAACTCACTGGAAGATTCATTTAGTAATCATCATGCTGCTTTATTTTAGTAGCTTTTTTGTTTTTTTTTTTTGTTTAGAATAGCTTTTTTAACTGACTAAGGGTGCGTTTAGTAACATTTTCATTTAAAATTGTTCTCGAAAACGAAATAGAAAAAAGTATTTACGTTTCTAGAACAATTTTTGAATAAAAACACATTTGGTAAATGCTCTTTAAATATAAAAAAAATAGAAACACGTTTGGTAAATTTGTATAATTTTTTTATTTCTTTTAATTTTTTGATCTTTTAATTTTAATTTTTTAATTTTATTTCTTATTTTCTTATTTCTTATATCTTATTTCTTATTTCTTATTTCTTTTTCCTTTTTTTTTTTTTCTTCTTTTGGCCGGTTGACGTTCCGGCGAGGTCGCCGGCCAAAGAAAAAAATAAAGAAAAAAAGAAGAAAAAAAGAGAGAAGAAAATAGAAGAGAGAAAAATGTGTTTCTAAAACGTGTTAAAAAAAAAACAACTTTTTTTTTTCTTGTTTTACTTCCAAATATGTTTCTGGAAACAAAAATACTTTTGGAATAAAAACGCAACCAAACGCGTTTCTGTTCCTTTTTTTGTTCCCAGGAACCAAAAAAACAGAAATTTTTTTTTTAAAAACATAAATAAAGAATAAAAACAAACGCAGCCTAAGGGTACGTTTGGGAAGACTTTTAGAAAAGTCCTTGAGAAAATGTAAAGATACTTGAGTCAAAGGAGTTTTTCAAAATGCAAATTGTATTTAGTAAATGATGCTTGTGAAAATTCATTGTGAAGTATGTTTGAGCAAATTAATGTTTGGATAAATTAAATTTGCAAAATGCTTTTATTATTAAAAAAAAGGGAAAAAATGAGAGTTGGCTGGCCAAGGGCTTCGCTAGTTACCGCTGGCGAAGGGTAGGTGGTCCGGCGAGGGGGAGGCGGCGTGGCGAAGGGCAGCGTCCAACTAGCATCACTGTGCGGAGGACATGGCTTGGCAAAGGTCGCGGTGACTGGGATCTCGCGATCTGGGTCACCGCGACCCAGATCGAGCGGCATCGGCGACCTCCGCACGGAGGTCGCAGCGCGGCCGATCGCGGCGACGCTCGTCGGAAGGTTGCACAACCCGCCGCGCCGCGACCTCCGTGCGGAGGTCGTCGGTGCCGCTTGATTTGGGTCGCAGCGACCCAAATCGTGAGATCCCGGTCGCTGCGACCTTCGCCGCGCCGTCGTGCGAACCATTGCGCTGTGGAGGTCGCCGGCGCTCGCGATTTGGTCACCGCGACTCAGATTTGCGCGACTAGATCTACACACGATCTGGGTTGCCGGCGTCCTTTGCACGGCGACCCTCGTTGGAGGGTCATGGGACCCTAGTCGGACCACCTGCCCTTCGTCGCACCGCTTGCCCTTCATCGGACCGCTTGCCCTTCGCCGGCGACTGGGCATAGATGCTGGCCGTGTTCTCAGTAGAGAGAAGGGAAGGATGAAGACAATGAACAATATTCGGGGTAAAGTCGGAAAAACGAAAAATTAACAAGAACAATTTTGGAAGAAAAAATTTATTATCTTCAAAGCTAGCATGCCGAGAATGCCCAAGGCAGCCCCCAAGGCTGAAAAGGCTTTGCCTTTGGCAAAGGCGAGTGAAAAATAATTGCCAAATACTCAACATTTGGTCCAAAGGCCTTTAAGCCCCCAAAGACTCTTGGGAAAGCTGTTCCCAAATGGAGCCTAAGCACCTTTTCATTCCTTTATTGATTTATGGTATTGGCCTATAAAAATTCCTTTTGCTAAACAATAAAAAAATTTGATGAATTATAAAAATAGAATTAATAATAGATCCATCTCGTAATTCATATATGATGATGTGAGTGGTTGTATGAGCTAATTATATTCAATAAATGTGTCATAACCGAATTTAAATATAATATAGGTGTTAAGTGGATTATAAATTAGTTTATAACTTATTTAAACTTAGCCCAAACCCTCTTCTCATTCTCTTTGGCCTTCACTTAACCTCCTACTTACTTCGCACCCTCGATCCAAATCTGATTTGGCCCACCCATTTGATGTATTTACTCAAGAATAACCATCTTCTTTTATTTTAGCGAGTAAGAGTTTCCTTGTCAAATGACAATACTAGCCTCATGAGCATGCCCTAGGCACTTGAAATATAATGCCAATGTGTTAAAATTAGACCTCGCTAAAAAGCAACAATACATAAAAGATGTACTAGCAAATTTGATTGAGCTCAAATCACTTGGTAATTTTCCTATAACTATTTCAGGTTTTGTGTGATTAGTAAATAAAGTATCAAGAAATGTGTATTGAAAATATTAAAATTTGTTTGGAAAGTGTAATTAGTTATAAAACTTGCAAAAAAAAAAAAAAAAAGTAGTCAAAAACTTATCAAATTGTTTTAATCAAGATTAATTTTATTAAAAATTTTAGGAGATTTATTTATTTATTTATTTATTTATTATTATTTTTTTCGGTTGGTGAGGAGAATGTTTCTAATTGCACTGAAAAATTCACGCAATCCCCCACCACGAGACAAAGAACAAAACAAGACAACGCATACAGCTAACAGTCCTTTTTACCACATCTTTAAATTCCTCGGTTCTCCGGTCGCTGCCAACCTTCTCCACCCACTCCTTCCGCCATCGCCATCGCCATCGCCACCCGTTCAAGTCCGTTCGCTCCTCCGCCGCGCGCCTCCGCTCCGGCGCCGTTCCTCTCTCTCTCTCTCTCCCCCCCGTTGCCGTGCGTGCGAGCTCGGTGCGTTCCTCGCAACTTCATGCGCGCGTCGTGCGTGCCTCGAATGTCATCGCCGTGAACGAAGCTTCACTCTCTTCGCTGTTGACTGCGTTCAGGTCCCGAAGAGCGGGCGGCGGCGGCGCGGAGGAGGAGGAGGAGGAGGGGAGAAGATCATGGCGGAAGGTACTTCCCCCCCGTCCGGCGCGGCGGGGCTCCTTTTGCTGGATTCGCGGATTCGAGTTGCTCCGGTTGGCGCTCGCTTGACCGATTTGTGCGTGCGCGCGTCTCGCAGGTGAGGGCGGCTCCGCGAGGCCCGCGGCTTCTCCGTACGATGAGGCGATGGAGGCCCTGTCTTCGCTGATCACCAAGCGCAGCCGCGCCGACAAGAGCAACAAGGGCGACCGGTTCGATTTGCTCTTCGACTATCTGAAGGTGATCTTGCGGTCGATTCTCTCTCTGTTTGGTTAGATAAGCGATAAGCGAGTGAGGAATTACTTCATTTGTGTTTTTTCTCTACTTTCTTTCTGATGTCTTTTGTTCGTGGCTTTTCTCGGATTTTAGATTTTGGATTTGGATCAGCAAATCCCGCAGATGAAGGTCATCCATGTGGCCGGCACCAAGGGCAAGGTACTAGTCATTTTCTCGATTCGCCAGATGAAGTTCGTCTCATTGTTATGCGCCTGGATGTATTTTATGTTCGATGATGCTCTGCTTTCCGGCCGCAATGCTCGAAACAGCCGAGTGTCTACAAGCATTAATAAGATCGATTCATTGATCAGCTGCTGGCATCTCTCTTTGTATTCCATTTTGCTTTTCTGGAGTCGGTATTTTTATGTAAAAGGGAGCCTCGTTCTGAATTGCTGCTGCCTGCTTATGAGGGCATTGGTAGCTAATTCTACTTCCCTAAAGCAACCTAATGCTTCTTGGCTTTCGGGGCATTGGTATTGGGGTTCAGCTTGCTAACTTAAAGTAGACCGCTTTAGCGATGTTTGGGTTCTCACTTGTTTCATCAATTAGAGAGCTTCAGCAGGGCTTTATTCCTTTTCTGCTCACAGTTTCTTTTTGAACAGTGTAGAAAGTCTACATAGACTATTCCGAAAAAATCTGAATAGATGACTTTTGGGAAGAATTAATTATCCGCGACTTTTTAGTTTGTCTTTTTCCATGGAAATTGTAAGTTGATCCCAATTTGTAAGCAGGTGTTCTTTCAACTGTCTACTCATTATTCTTTGACATTTTAATTTTTAGGAGTTCATTGTGATTTTATTGGAGTAGTGTATCTTTAATTTATGCAGGTTTCGGATAAGCATATGTGTGGGATGTCTTTATACTTTGCATAAACTTGCACTTGGCCAATATTAAGTCATTATATGATTAGTAAGTCATAATGTAGTTGCATCATACTAGGACTTCTGAGTCTTCCAGCATAGTAATATCTAAATTCAGTGAAATTTCTTCGTGCTGATACTTTTGCTGTTGGACAAAGGGATCCACATGCACTTTTACAGAATCGATACTCCGTAATTGTGGTTTCCGAACTGGACTTTTCACATCACCTCACCTCATTGATGTGCGTGAAAGATTTCGTTTGGATGGGTGAGTTTCTCTTTTTTGGTTAGACTTTCCAAAACATCAATTAGCTTTCCCTGGTTCTGTTGGTTTACAGAGCAACCAAATAAACGCATGGATAATTTTCATGCAAGGACAATTTTCTATTATGCCTTTTGGGTGTATGTTGCATGACAACCTCAGTAATTTTCCTTCTCATGGTTTTGGCTTCAGTGAGGACATTTGTGAAGAAAAATTTTTGGCATACTTCTGGTGGTGCTATGATAGACTAAAGGTATTCATGCACGCCATTGTCATGTCATTAAGCGTATGTCTGCTGCAGATGTCCTATTGAGACTACTGCAACCAGGCCCTTGTTTTTGCAGTTATTTTTCTCTAGCTCTGATTTGGATGACTGTCTTTATGTATGCAGGAAAGAGATAGTGAGGATGTACCAATGCCTACTTATTTTCGCTTCCTGGCCTTACTTGCCTTCAAGATATTTGCAGCAGAGCAAGTTAGTATGATAAACACTTGGATTCTTACTAGGAGTTTCTTTGTCTCTTTTTGAATACATGTAGATGATTCCCCTTTCAATCATGTATTCACTTTACAGGTGGATGTTGCCATCTTAGAGGTTGGTTTAGGAGGAAAATTTGATGCAACAAATGTGGTATGTTCTCAATTGTTGCTCAAGGAGTAGTTTTGAGATGCACTCCACCTTTCTAATGGCTTATGCAAAAGTGACAACTAGGACTTGACTTAGTAAGGTGCACCTATAGTGATTATGCATGCATGAATTCTGCAGGTCGAGGCACCCATTGTCTGCGGTATATCTTCTCTGGGGTTTGACCACATGGAAATTCTTGGTTAGACTTCAATTTCCTCATTTTTTTTGTATTAAGTTCATTGATGAATAAAGTATCTGTCATGAATTGTGCTTGAGTATCTTGAGTAGTGTAAACCCAAACAGTGTTTCATAGAGAATTAATGGTCCCTTACTGGCCCAAATTTCACTGGTTAGTGGTCTGGGTACCAAAAGGCATTCTATACTAGCTTGGAGTAGACCCACAGGTTGCTCAAGTGATATTATAGGTTTCAGTAAGCAAGAAGCCTGCTTCCCAAAATGCACTCGTTACTGAAGGACTCCCTCAAGTTTCCTAGTTTGATGTTGAATGTCAACTTTCGGACTTTTTATCTGTAAACTACTGCTTCTTGATGAGACATTTTCGTGTGACTTGGTATCCTGTTCATGGTTCTAACTTTTCCCGTATAATTGATGAGTTTAAGAAATTCTATGATGTGTCAAACCTTGAACCTCATTATGAAGTTTCACACATCTTTTGATGAGTTTAGATTGTAGTTTCCGAAGGTTGACAGGGATCTTGACCAATCTACACTATGTCTCGCATATGAATTTTCATCCGAGGCATCTAATCATGTTGTCTACGGTGATTGCATATTGTGTCGTAATATAGCTTATGGTATAGTCCTGGCTTGAATTACATGATTTCAGTCTAACTTTATAATAGTGATGCCGGTTCCATTTTGAATACTTATCATTGTTGTCTCTTATGTTGCACAGGAAATACCCTCGGAGAAATTGCTGGGGAAAAGGCTGGTATCTTCAAGGTGGTTTTCAGCACTCATATATTGCCGAAGCATATAATTAGCACCCAATCAGCATATTGTTCTTCTTAGAGATCCATTTAACTTATATAGTCTAATTTCGTGTGGCCCAGCAAGGAGTGCCAGCATTTACTGTGCCTCAACCTGGTGAAGCTATGCAGGTGCTTGAAGAGAAAGCTTCTCAGTTGGATGTAAGATGCTTTTGCTTCACTGGTCAGTTACCAAGAATTATAACATTCATGAAGAAGATTACTTCCTATATAATAGGGTTGGCTTTATGCTGGTCGTAATCTTTTCAATCTGAAACTTCTGTCCTACTAAACATACGGAGTTCTTTAGCGGGAAATGAACTGTAATACTTGCGGGTGTCTATTTCCCAAGCTGTGTCTTGTTTTTTTTTTTTTTTTGTGAAATAACTTGAATACTATATGTTTTCTCGATTGGATATTCCTCACTTATTACTGAGCTAAGGGATTGATTGTATTTCAATTGCATAATTCCACTTGTGAACATATAGTTGATTGACAACATAATAACTCTACTTAAAGGTGAATCTTCAAGTAGCACCGCCACTGGATGCCAACCTACTTAATGGTCTGAAACTTGGGCTAGTGGGCGAGCATCAATTTCTTAATGCTGGTCTTGCTGTTGCTCTATGCTGTACTTGGCTTCAGAGGACAGGTCATCAGGACATAAACTGTCTGCAACAGATGGTAAGCATAATCCTGAGTTCATTTCTGCTGGTATTTGATCTCCTCCTTTAATGTATTTTTGTGTTCTAGAGCAATTTGCCTGAGCAGTTCATTAAAGGGCTGACATCAGCCAGTTTGCAAGGGCGAGCTCAGATTGTTCCGGATCGGCTATTAAATTCTGAAAGTTCAGGAGAACTGCTGTTTTATTTGGATGGTGCTCATAGTCCCGAAAGCATGGAAGTATGCGCAAAGTGGTTTTCTCTTGCTGTTAAAGAAGAAAATCAACATCAGAACTGGTGTAACCCGCAAGGGGGTGACTCTAAATCTGCAACTGCATTGATAGGCAATAACTATGGAAAAAGTTCAGCAAAAATCTCAACACAGGTAGAGCTGATTGACTATATTTTATATTTATTGTTAGTATTGACGCATTGATAAGACTGGTAGGATTTGAAAGCAAGTACGGGATAGCTTTTGTATGCTTGTGTTCTATTTGGATGGTGTTGATATGCTTTCCAACTCCTCTCCACATAATATGTTCGAGAAAAGGAGAAAGTGCATTATCTATGGAATACTGCCAATAGTAATTGACATCAGTCTAATCTAAAACATTATGTGATTCATGTGACGATATCCTTGTTGATCAGAATATAACAGTAATTTCTTTGAATGAAATGTTCTTTCATAGCTGCTCTTCAATCAAAGAAAGGACCTTTATGCATTGACTGGCAGTACTTCATGGTGCCTTATGATGTGGTTAAAAGGACCAGCTTAATGAAAATTCTCGGCATAGGTTCCAGCTATCTTAATCTAGGAGTTGGTGTATCCAATTCCACTAGTACAAGACAGTCGGTTGACTTGGCACACATTTTCACGTTTGTGCAAGAACTTAGAAATTACCTTAGCAATTCAGCTGCAGAAGTTGATAGCTATTCTTTTCTTTCTCTATTTTTGTGTCATTTCCACAATTAGCAATGGATCTCCTTGGGATGTAGAGAAGTAAAATATGTGGGAATGGTTTTGCTCCCCTGACTAATCCATTGTGCCATTCTAGTGAATCTGAGCTAATTTATGTGGCCATTGCAGATACTTCTCTTCAATTGCATGTCCGTGCGAGATCCGAAGTTGCTCCTTCCTTGCCTGATGAATACATGCGCTAGTTATGGTAAAAGTTCGATAAATGCTGCATCATCAACTAGTCCTTTCCTGATTCGTGATATGAAAATATATTTTTTTATTTGCTTCATTATTCACTATTTAGAAGGTGAAACCAGTACATTTCTTTGAATCAACAGTTGTGAAAATGAAGCCAGGGTAAATGTTTGATATTTTTTGTTTCAGCTACTTAAACATTTCTTTACAAGGATATCTAGACTGATTTCTGTATGGCTTCATCAAACTTACCCACCGATGTTGAGAAACTAGAATTTATTGATGATCATATAAGCTTTAGCTAGTATGTGGAAGTGGCCAATGGCCATTGCTAGTATGCAATAGAATCTACTACTGTCATCTGTCGTTGTGTTGTTGTTTGCTGTTGTTTCGTTTACACCCTATATTTCAGTCATGAGATCTGGCTTACATGCAAAGGAGCATTAATAGGCGTTTTGGAAAGCTTAAATTTTTGGAGAAGTTCTTGTTCAATAACATCCTTACATGACCAGCTGAGATATACCCAGAAAATTTTGCGGACTCTGTAAAAAGAGTAGAGTCATGTTTTGAAACTAAACTTTAATAATGATCTTTCTATAGGCCAAACTGCATTACAAATAAAGCAGTCAAACTACTTGACCAAAAGCAACCTCTTTGACCAGCTTTTTTTCTGATCCCATTTTAAAGACACTTTCTTCTCCAGCATACGCCAGTTATCTTTTTCACAAAGAACTCAAGTTCTGCATATTTATTAGATGCATGGAATTGCTGGGCAGTATGTTAATGCAAGGATGTCTTTTGGACAAATGTCTGATGGCATGCATGTGTATTATAATGTCCAGGAGTGCACTTCAAGAAGGCACTTTTTGTTCCAAACATATCTGTATATTACAAGGTTGGGTCACACGCTCTACCTCCTAGCAATTCTCAAGTTGATTTGTCATGGCAGCTTGTTTTGCAAAGAGTTTGGGAGAACCTTATTCAAGGTGAAAAAGGTAGTATTTTATGTGCCTTAGATCTGTCTATGTGCTATGTCTGTTACTCAATGTCTTCCACTCACATACTCACATATATTATTCATACATGTGAGGTATAGAAGGCGAGGCCAAGAACATAGATATTGCTGGTGATGAAGTTAGAGATGATACAGAACCATGCATTAAAAGTTGTGAGAACAGTGCTGTGTTTTCTTCTCTTCCATTAGCTCTCAAGTGGCTAAGGGACAATGCGCAACAGAATCGCTCAGAGCGGTTTCAGGTAAGGGTACTTTATCGAAGAGCATTTACCTGTTTCAGATTTCAGGAATCAACTCTGTTCCATTTGTGAACATATGGGATCTATATTACCTCTTCCGGAAAGAAATGGCTATTGCATTCCAATTTTTGCTATAATTTCTTTTTCTTTATTTACGGCATCTTGTATTTAATATAAAAAATTAGGTGTAACTTAGAATAGAATATAATTTTCATTGTTAACTAATTCGTTCGTGTTGGTGTTTGGGTGATGTTGAGCACAATATTTGTTATTGACTGCATAGTTGGTGCATAACTGAGGATAGCCAACTGATATGAATGGTTAGATGGGGGACCTGACAACAAAAATGCTGCAGAGGCCTAGGCACTTATCTAGTGAGAAATGCATTACTAATATTTCTTTACCAGCAATCAGACATCAATGCATAATGTGATTATGTTTGAAAGAATCCTATAATAAATTTAGAAGTTCAAGCTTGGTGATCGTCAAATCTAGGAATGAAAACTACAAATTTGTATATTGCAATTCTAGCAAAAGGGTACTTCTCTTACCTCTTCTTTTTACGTGCATTCTTTTCTGCCACTTTATGCGTGCTTCCTCGGTACTTGCAGACGGAAAAAGAAAATTTTATCTTTTCTAATTTTCTATGATACTCTTTCAGCTTATGAAAACTTGTCACATGTTAATCATATCACCCACATGCCATAAATAATCACATCAGTATATTTCAGACATTTCCCTTATTTTTTGAACGAGGAGCCAGAGTAAAATCTCCTAGGATGAGAATCTTCATGTGTGGTTGACTTGCCTGAAATGTTTTCAACTGGTGCGTGGACTGTTGGCTTGATAAATCATTCATGACCAAACTTTCAACTCGCAGAAGGATACATTGCCTGTCAAGCTTAATAAAATCGAATGGGGTCAACTTTTCTAGAAATGCGTGCTACTTTTCCACTTGACCTTTTTGTGCTCCTTTACTCGTGGATGATCATATCATTTAACTTACAGTTGTTTCTTTGGGACAATGTTTTAGGTCCTTGTGACTGGTTCTTTACATCTTGTGGGTGACGTGTTGAGACTTGTCAAAAGGTGAAGTAGTCAACCCATTTGAAGCCCTCTCAGATTGCTTTGCTGCTGAGTACATTTCATTGAGGAAGAGTTGGATCTGTCCTGGAAGGAACTTGTCCCTTGCACACCAGGAAAAGATCTTTACTGCGGGAAATTCTTCAGCACCCACAGGAATCTTTTTGCGGTGTTCTGCCATCATTCTACTTATTCGATGTAAATCTATTTGACGTCAAGCATTGAACAATCGTAGAAGCAAAGAAGGTTGTATGGATATTTGTTAAGAGTGGGCTTTTCACCCTTCCTCAGAAGAACACAGGCTCTGTTGCGTTGTTGACTGGAAAGAGTTCTATTAATATGAACTGTTTTTAGCTCATGTCATGGGAGAAGCACAAAGGATTGGCCTTCTTTTGCAAACTCCTAAATTTACAGTTCAATTGCCCATTTTGGTTAACTGGTAATCTGTGCATAGCAATCACAGGATTTTTTGGTTAATTGTGCTTTTAAGGTTTTAAAATAAATCACAATAAGGTCTAGAGCACGCCCGCGGTAGAATTCAGAAGTGGGATTTTCGATGCTTGAATTCCACCCCACGGCGAGCTCTAGACTTGATTGGAGTTATCTTGAAACCTAAGCCCTTAAAGTCATCAATTGACCGACAACCAGACCTTAAGTCTGACTTTTGCAATTATCCCACGTCAAATCAAAGCGAAACAAAATGGACTTGTACAATTATACCGTTGCCTATACATACTTTTGGATAAGAAATTCTGGAAGATCGAAAATGTTCATCTTTACCAATTCCCCGATCAAAAATCTGCCCAATTTGTCAGGAAGCTTTCAGTTGGCAATCGCGATCTTTACGCTCCCTCTCCCTTTCTTATTTCATGGGATTTTGTAAAGTGAAAGAGCAGCTAACTACTTCTGATACAAAATCTTGATTCGAAAATTCTATTGTGAAGCCAATACTACAGGAATTTCAAGCCTTCCCATCAATGTCTGAAGAAGGCTTCCTTAAGCACAATGGATCCTTATCAGTGAATCCTGACATTTGGAACACTATCACAGAAGAAAACCAATATCACTCGCCAAATTGAAGCTACGAATGAGCTCAAACGTATCTAATACATATTACACACAAACTTATGCTGGCTTGAAGAACATCATCACTCATCACCAGAATAGAATACCTCTGTACAACAGTGAATTCCTACATCACATAGACACTTGCATTTATCTCTCTTAGCATCTATGCACCCCCCCGCATGAACTTTAATTAGAAAACTGTTGCTTTTCATTGAGTCAAACAAAAGCAATCGAGAGACTCTAACACTGAAAGGAGAGATTCAACCGTTTTCCGGCAAAAATTATCGAGCCAAGTTCTCTTATGTCAAAGCAATTGGCGAAGCTGTTGATTTTCTCTGCGAAGACATTTGACTTCTTTCATCAACTCAGCTTGATTTTCAAGAATCGAGGCCATCACTCTCGACGTTTCCATCTGTTCAATGGAAGTGAAAAATAATCAGAGAAAATTGAGAGAGGAGGAAAAAAATGTATGAGCATACCTCTTGCATATGGAATTGTCTCAATATTTCAATGTGTAGATTTCTCATATCCTCGTGAATTGATTTCTGAAAGGAAACTAGGGTTTCTTCAAGGGTTCGTTGAAAGAGCTGCAATGTAAAGGAACTTCCCTGCTGTGAATCCATATGAGAGGCCCGCTGAAAATGTGGTATTCCTCCCTATAAAAGTGTCATATTACTGATTAGATCTTATCATACTGAACATGTACTAAGTAGCAGACAATAATCCGCCTCCAAAGCCACCACTAATAACTATAATTCATTGAACAATGAAAATATGTATCCATCATAGGTGACATGAAAAGAAAGTAAATGGTACTCCCCCGTCACGAGATAGAGACAAGAACATTTTTCGTAGTCTCTAAAACAGAACATTATTCAAACACTTTTGAATGCTTACATTGATTGTTGGAAGAGTCCCTGATTCCAAAGCGGCTGATGTTTCTGACCTAGATAACAAACTGCTAATAAGCTCTTCCTTGGTTTCAACTCCCGTTTTCTTGGTTTTTGGTGAACCTACTGCAATGGATGGTCCGTCGCTGAAGGAAGAAGTAGTGCTTATTCTCTCAGCATAAGTGGAAAATCGCCGTGGCAGGGTCAAAGATGCCGTTCCAGAAGATTCCACTGTACTTTGTCCCATCACGCCTTTCGGCACAAAAGACAAGGACAATGAACTAGAGGGAGGGAGTTCTGAATATCCAAGTGGAGTCTCCTGAATGTTGGAAGCATCTTTACTCCGCAAATTTGGGTAATCGAAGTTTGAATTTGTTAAAGAGCTAATACTTGTTGGGCTCACTGATGAGGGAAAATCTTGGAATGAAAACATTGACCCTGATGTTTGACTTCCAGCTAATGTTCCAACACGGGATGGCAAAGTGAGAGGCTGGCGAAGATGAGCATATTTGTCCAATACCTTTTCCCCACCCCAAGCTTCTGGAGGAGTGACAGAAGAATCTTCACTCTTGGATGATGGAGAGGGAGTAGATCCAGGCTGTGTTAAAATTCGATTCTCATCCTGCACAAAGTAAAGAAACCGTACATGATTTTCACAAATAACTATACAATGTGTGAATGGCACGATGTTTACTGTAAGACAGCAACAATCCACCAGAGTTACTCTGGTGAAACAGAATGTCTTCTAACAAAATCCCACATAGAGTTAATCTAACAAAATAGGATGCCTTCTACTCTACATTGAAAGAAAAACTGGGAAATCCAGGAAAAGCTAACCAAAATATTAAAATCACTATGAAATAAGAATCATTTCGAACTCGTAGACAGTTTGTATGAAGACATATAGGCCTGATCCATCCTCTACCTTCGCTTCAAAAGAGCCAAAACGTGAATCTGGCTCTCAATTACAGAAGCAAGTAAAAGTTGCAACACTGTCTCTATGAGCACAGTTACATTCAAAATGAGTATCAAAAATGAAAGGCTATGGCATTTTCATGGGACTAGTGAAAGTATCAAACCTGTCCTGAATTGGAGCTGGATTTCCAATCAAATATAGGATGAATGTTACTTCCATCCTCAGTAAAGGGATACCGCCGATTGGATGAAGGAAACAGCAGCGAAGAAGGTCTCTTATCAAGAGCAGAAAGATCTTTCTTCCTACCATCGTCATCATTCCATAGTTTATCAAGTGAGGGTGTAATTGGTTGGACGTCGACAAGGGGAGAGAAAACCTCCATGTCATCCTTTAGGTTAAATGTAGAACGTGGAGCGTGCAACCTGGCCAATGTCCCACCAGGCCATAGATGGCTTCTGTTGGGTGTTTCCTCAGATGAAACCAAATTTTGCGTGCTCATGGTTAACCCATTGCTACTTGTCATCAGTGAAGTTGCATCCAGAGAAAGACTTGATCGGCCAGGATTACGTGAGCCAGATACTGATGTAGACATTGTAAGGTTCGATGATGTTGCGGAGGGAAGTGGATCTGGCATAAGTATTGATTCTTCATCAGCACCTCCAAGAAGAGCAGTCTCAGCCGAACAGTTACTCTCATTCACAATAACTGGTTTGGCTCTTTGCCAGCATAAACTTGTAACAGCCTAATTAATACCACAAAAACTCAGTATATAGTAAGACTAGGATACCAAGGCCTAGTTTTTAATGGAGTTACTGTAGAGTTTCATCACCACATCATAGCGAAATTCTAAGTTTCAGAGCAATTTTAATAAAGCACAAAAAAAGCCTGCAGCAGATATGCTTTTCCAGTCATTAATTACAAAATGTAGTTCCACAAGAAGCAGCAGATGCCATTACGGCTGTTCCATTCTGTCGAGCAGGAAGAGAATTACCATTATCCAACTAACAAAGGAGTATATATCACCATACCAAAACCAGGGTAATTCCCCCAGTTGTTCATACAATTGGCACAAATAAATATAAATGAAAAAAATACTTGGATTTTGTAACATGATGCCAGATTCAAAAACCAGCACAGATTGCATTAAAATTCAGGAATCAAAAAATGAGCATAATAGGTGGAGACCAAGCAGAGAAAGCAGAAAAATCAGCAATGCTCAATTTCAATCTTTTATAGCAATATCTTCAATTTTATTTCAGGTATTCCCTCATGCAAATGCCTTCCTGTATTGTCATATAACCCACTACCATCCAATGAACATCGTGTGAGAAAGGGAGATTCATGCAACAAATGCCTCATCATATTGGTTATATTTGCATACCAACATGCTTCTCTATTCAAGAAGACACACAGAGCGACCATCCTTTATGCATGTTAATCTCACATAGAATAAACAGGTTCGATTATTGTTTTCTGGACCAGTGCTAGCCCATGCCCATTAACATATCCAACTCGATTTCATTCCTTATCAGGCCAACAATCCAAAGTCAAGAAAAAAGGGGAAAGAAGGTGATGTTCTAATTTGTAAAAGACATGGAAGGAACCAAAAATTGTCAGAAGCAATTCTTGCGACAAAATAGTGTTAAAATGGCTTGATGGGTGCATTGGAGAGGAGAAACAGTTTAATGAAATACAAATAAACAAAGACTTGCTTAGGTAGTTCTACATGCATATTAGGGAGACTATTCAAGACATGGAAAAAGATTTACAAAGAACCAACTACAAACAGACAAGTATCCAAGTTCGGAAGTTTCATGTCCAAAGGTAAATATAGAAAATATGGATCACCTCTGAACTATTATAAGCACGAAGAACAGTGAAAGGTTGAGGCTTTGCCCGGACATCATAAAAAACTATGCGACCGTTGCTGGTTCCCGCAGCCAATATCCATCCATCGTCTCTAAAAGCCAATGAAGAGAAAGGTGCTTCATAGGAAGTGCAGGAGGAGAACCTTCTAGATCCAGAGTCATAGGTATACAGTTTTTTATCGTAACCAACGCTGGCGATCATCTGCCACAGGAATTCTGGATATTAGAATCATCGACAGTGTTTAGATCATCGACAACAATGGGCAGACCTTATCAGAAAAAAGATAACAATCCTTCACATCCACTATGCTCGTAGCTATCTAATATTCTCTTTCAAGAATAAGAACTAAAATGCAGGTCTCTGCTAGTGAGTGGTAGGACAAACCTTATCACTGGAGGGAGAGAAGCTAACACCAGCAGTTGGTGCAGAATGCTGCTTCAACCAAGCAATCTTAAGAGAAAACAAAGGAACCATTAGAAAAATTGCCTTGATATTTACTAAAATAATAAACAGACTAGCCAACCATGTGGCACTTGTGTGTGTTGTGTTTTTTTTTTTTTTTTTTTTTTTTTTTGGGGGGGAGGGGACCGCAGAGAAACTATTACTGGTTAACAGGTGTAAGAAGAGGCAGTCTGACAATGATGCTCATTCAAATTCAAATAAGACCGCCTTTCCAAAGACAGTGGAAAATCCCAAAGAACGTGCTTAAAAAGAATAAAAACTCAGTTGGTCAATTGAATATCACTCAACAGAAATGAAGCCATAATCTGACATCTGAAGTTATATTGCCAATCAGATTGGCAATCTAATTTGTACAGGTAATTCTCTTGCAGAGCTTGACAATGACTACAGAAAATATCAAGATTTTCAATTTTCCATGATTTTCTACACGCATAGCTTTGAACAGGAAAGTAACAGTACAAAATGGCGCAGGCAGGTAATAAAAATAACCACGTTCACAGGGTAACATAAAAGTAAACCTTGGGGCTACGACCAGTAGTGTCCCACAGATTAACTGTCCCATCATCGCCAGCAGTTACCAAAAGGTGTCGACTAATCCTTGAGTAGTCAAGTACCCTAAGTACCTGGTCTTGAATCATCCAGCAAAGTAAATTAGTCTACAAAGCAGAGCCAGGAAACACCATGCTGCAGGTTTAGACGGAAACAATAAATGACCTGTGCATTGGGGTCCTTGAGTTCAGCTGCCCTTGCACTAGATGCAAGGTTGTGAAGAATGAGGTCTCCACTGATACTGATAGAAGCCAAGTGCTCATCCTTACAGTTGTACATGGCACCTGTTATCGTATTGGTATGACCCTTTAACCCTTTAATGCAACGCTTCCTCTGCAAATCCCATATTCTTACAACTTTATCACTTCCCCCGGAGCATATGTATCTAGATCCCTTGTTGCTAAAGCTAATAGCCATGATAGATTCCTGAAAGTCGAGACAATTACAGTAAGTCAATCACATGGCCATATAGCATGACAAATATGAAAATCGAGCCCTTTTTATATTTGATATCAGGCAACATGTTAGTTTCTTACCCAACGAGTCAGAATTGCGTAAAAGAGCAAGAAAATAGTAACCCAACTGCCCCTCACCCCCCCAAAAAAAAAAAAAAAATGTACATGAAAGATCAACTGGAATGGTTAGTCATCAATAATTGCAAATCAGCAATGCAGGATTTTCTATCCATGCCAAAAAAGTCTTGCAACTGTATTCATGTACATTGTACAAGTTAAGTCATTAAATCTGCTTCAAGATCATAGGTAACAATTTCTAGAGTCCAAAAAAATTGAATCATTAGACCTTTCTGCTAATCAATATGTTCTAAGCCCTACCAGAAAGCAAGACAGATGGGATAGAAACGGTGTTTTATTTTCTTTCTTTAGTATGCTAAATATGGAGGAGCAAGTTCCCAGAAATAGTGGCTGTAAAAGGAACGTGTTTTTGGACACAGAAATTCAAAGTAGATGAGCTTTGCTGCTCTTGACATCCCAAACCTACTGCAACGGCACAAGTACAAACAACAGGAAATAGTAACCACTCATATAGGAATAGAGAACAACCGCCTGTGAGCCCTTTTTAGCTTGAATTAACAATAGGGAAAGAACTAAAGAATCAATCCGGGTACCTCGGTGTTGTCTCCACCGTCTGCCCCAGACACTGATAATGTCCCCATGCTTTGCCCATTTTTCCTCCACAGCGAGATCTTCCCGTCTTCCCCAGAACTAGCAACAACTAAATCTGCAAATCACCGAATAAAATTAGCAAAGGGCCCAATATGAACTCTCGTTAATCCTCTCTATACACGCCAACAGACACAACTCTACATGAAATTCTCCTCGTTTCACACACAGCCAATCACTCCCGCCCCAGTTACAGCGATCGGCGAGCAGCCGAACTCCTCATTTCCCATCACCACAAGCCTATCACTCTCGCAAAGACCGAGCGATCACCCAATCCCCACTTCGGCTCAGTAAAGCAATCGAATTCCGCCGACAAGAGCGCAAAAACGCGGAAAGCTAAACCTAAATTTCCCCCAAAAAAAAAACTGCCACTCACTAGTGTGATTCCACTTGACGGAGTGAACAGGGCTCCCAGGCGACGGCGCGTAGCTCAGGGCGCACGGGTCCCCGGCCTCCACGGACACGTCGAACAGCTTCACGGTGTCGCCGCCGCTCGCGGCCAGGAACGCCGTTGCCGGATCCATCACGCTCTTCATCATCGCCTCCGCCTCGCCTCCGGCGAAGTCCCTCGGCGGGGCCGAAATCGACGACGGGAAACGAGAGACAGAGCGTCGAAATCCCTCCGCTCGCAGATTGGCGGCCAATGCGGGTTCCGAGAATTGCAGCGATTGCGGTCGATTTCGGGGAATTCGAGAAGGTCGAGAAGGTCGAGAAGGTCGAGAAGATCTTCGATTTTGCAGAGGAAGAGCAAAACCCTACGTCTGGAGTATGGAATGGGAGTGAAAGGAGAGGGTTCGGCCAAAAAATTTAAAAATGGATGGAGAAGGTGGTGATTGGGCGCCTTCCCAACTCCATCCTTTTTGCCGAGTTATATATATAAAAAAAGTGATTTTAGTGACATTTATCTTATTCTTACCTTCCCAAAACTATAGAATAAATAATAAAAGATAAGACAAAGCATCGAATTAGCATTTTTTTTTTTTGTAACAACCGATTCCAATATGCTAGGTAGCTCCTACTAAAATCAGGTTGGAATAGCAATAACTAACTAGTACGAGCATGTTATAATCATGATTTTTTTGACGATCTTCTTATTGTTATTTTAAGATGCAATATGCGAGGGCTTGCTTGGCTAAGCTTTTGGAAAAGAGAAAAATGACTTGTTTCTTTTTTGGAGAAACTCGAAATTCTATTTGAATTTCACAAAGTTGTAGAAATGATCTTGTGTGAATTTATCCGTTAATATTTATATATTATGAAAGTTTCGAACAAAAGAAAAGGTTAAAGTGGCATCTATAGCGAGATTCAAATTAAACAAATAGCAAGGAATATAGATAGACTTTAGAATGAAACCTTCTTCTTTATGTTTTAAGCCCTCAAATTTAGTCTTGCAGTTTCGTAGAAAATGCCATGTGAGGAGTGAGTCACATTTACAAATCAAGTCGTAATTTCTCTTTCATTTGATTTGATGTGAGAAACTTTATCAAAAAATTAATTTACCATTTTAAAAGACAATGTTCAGTCTGTGCGTGCAACATCTGGCCTTTTGTAAACAAGGAAAATCCACAACCTTAAAAAAATAAAAATAAAAAGGCATTAGTGTTAGTCAAATCCATTTGAGAATTGAAACGATCATAAAAGTTATTAGCATCACATCATAAAAATTACTTCAATATTTGCTAACTCGTTAATAGACTTTTTTGTATTTACTTTTTAATAACTACAAGTGTAGGGGCAAATCCACGCGATTCCTTTTTGAGACTATCAAATGGATAATTCCACTCAATTTTCACGATTTACGGATACAAATTATCAAATTGATTTTTTTCTTTTTTTGAAAGAACCCTTTGCCATAGAACCCGAGAATGATACGTAAAAGTTCCTCACGTCCAATCTTCTAAACTCGGCTTTCTTTTTGTTGCGTAGCTTAATAACAATCTCTTCTTCACCTTGGCCAGAAAGTACGTTCCCCACGAAAGTTTTCCGTTCTTTCAACAACAGAAATTCAAAATAAGCATTGCCCACTTGGATAAATTCCATCTAACTCGACGGTCGCTTCAGATTCTAAGCTACTTCTCAGCACCAGCTAAACACCAACGTCAGAAAATTAGCAGTTGGCCTCGTTTTGTGGGACAAAAGATAATCATGGTACCTAAAAGAAGTGTGCCTTTAGCCCGTCATGGACAAGTTGAAAACTTATGATGGGCAATCACGGATTCACAGCTCAGCAATGACTCAATCTCTCCTTCTTTCATCCTTTTTTGGGGTCTTGCTGCATCTCCTGTAGAATCGGTTGAACTTGGGGGGCCAGTTGCAATCTTCTTGTTTGGGCCATGATTGAACTCCCCATTAACAGCGACCCCACAAGCCCCTCCAATGGCGATGGAAGGCACGTAATTATAATGTCCAGCCGGCTCCTGTTGATTAGTGCAGCACGATACATCGACACACGCATAAAGATTAACCTCTCATTCTCATTTCCTGGTATAAAACTAGACAGACCGCGTTTGTCATCGTCGGCACAGCATTAAGAATGATGTGGACAGGCTTATGTGATCAAGTGCCGGCATAGCTGTTTCTAAATGTGAGTGGTTTAGTATAGTTAAAAGAAATATCCAACACATTAGGGGTCAATAAGGAAAATCGCACACCAGCCATTGTGAGGGTCTTACAGGAATATAACCGGAGCATTTAAAAAAAACTTAGAATATTAATAGCAAGAGAGCGCATTCTAATGCATCTGTAGGTGCCAAAATGCCATCCCCTTTCTTTTCCTCCCTAACAAACAGCTCGATCAATATAGACATCATTACCAGGACAGACTACCCTTCACAAGGATCTTGATTAAACATACCTAGGCCAGTTACATAAACAAGTACAGTGGATAAATTACTGCAGAATGGCATTTATTTGCGCCCAACAAGTTGTCTTCACAACGGCATCTGGACAGTCTTTCGAACAGCAGACTGGAATTTACACCAAATGCAGATGTTAAAAAGCCATATAATAGCAATCTTCAGATTTTTGCCACTTCCTGAGCTGCGAGGGAATTTTTCTGCATTAGAGGAGCAGCAAGAACAGAGGACACCAGGATCGGAATCAGTCATCCATTACAACATCTGCTATACTTCTACTTCCAGAAATTATTCATTGTGACAAAAGATAGAAAGTGAGTCGCTAGACGATGGCACGAAATTTGTACACTTGGTCGACTACTTTGAATAAGATAACATCCAGATTTCGGAGATTGATTCTCACCACCAGAATCTACAAAAGTCATGCAGAAATCTCCAATCTAGCCACACTAACCAATGGAGTATTCTCAAGATATTTTGGTATTATATAGTTGAAAATACTAGGAATAGCACTAATGCATAGATACTCCATTTGTATCAACCCCTTGGGTAAAACCCAAAAATAAGGCAAAAGAGAATGAGATGGATTAAACTACTATGAAGCAGCCACGACTAACAAACTGGGCATGAATGCAGTTGAGAAATAAAGCAAGAAAACAATCATCACGACTAGCAACTGTTCTGACTGTGAAGATATTGATGCAAGTTTCCACCTAAACTGAAATGAAAGTACCGCTACAACATCATAAAAAATGTAAAAAGACATAGAGCTGCATTGATCGGACCTCATCGAAGAATTACAGTAGAGCAACCATCACATCTTTGTCAACATCAATGACTTAGCTTTCTTTTCTGCTGGCTTAAGAATTTGGAAGGAGCACATCAAATTCTCGTCAACACTCATCATCGCACCGGCATTATCAAATTCACCACAGTAGTTTGGAGCTGAAAATATAGTCACTAGTTGCCTATCTGCGAAAAATTCATATCCGTCTTCAACAACCTAGGTCCAATAACCAATTTTTTCAGGATAAAATACATTAGAATGATTCAAAAAATGGAAAGATATAACAACAAAGAGAACATGAAAGGCCATACCTGGTGAGCACGACAAACAAGGTCCAAATCATGCTTTGTTAAGAATTCTGATACTTTATCTGCACCAAAGGTGTATGAGACTCCTCTGTCATTCATACCCCATCCTTTCATATCCCTACCGCCAGGATCGGACCAAAGCAGATCACACAGCAGACCCGTGTCAGGAATAACAGTTGGGCGTGATAGATTTCTTATTTGATCCAAGTTTGACAGATCAGGAGAAAGACCACCATGCATGCATAGTATTTTGTCATCAATAAGAGCTGCGACTGGGAGGCAATTGAAACAGTCGGTAAAAACTTTCCAAAGTCTCACATTAAAACGCCGCTTGCATTCATCATAAAATCCATATATCCTATTAATAGAAGCACATTCATGATTTCCTCTCAGAAGAAAGAAGTTCTCCGGGTACTTAATCTTATAGGCAAGCAGAAGGCATATGGTCTCCAAATTCTGCTTGCCACGATCCACATAGTCTCCTAGAAATAAGTAATTGGCAATAGGGGGAAAACCGCCGTACTCGAAAAGCCTCAGTAAGTCACTGTACTGTCCATGGATGTCACCTAAAGCCCAAAAGAAATGTTAACATAATGATAGCATGATAACATGATCACAAGTTAAGTGCAAATGTATTTGAAAATCTGCCACTATGCTCCCGCAGAACCCCACTGCATGCACATAACATTATTCCAACGAAGAAACAGAAATAGTCAGTCAGCCAACTAATGCACTAAGAAGCAGCCACTTTTTATTGTACAGGAGCAAAGGTATACTCTTTTTCCCGCGGAGAATTTCTAATTCAAGCGATGTTTTACAATTGTTAATGAAGCAATAAACAAATCACTCTTCCACATGAAAAAATAAAATAATCTAAAAATCAATAGCTATGAAACGATGTGCTGGAACTTAGTGCGCGTTTGGGGAGGCTTTCACCTTTTCATATTTGCTTATGTCTTTTCTCATAGAGTTTGGAATTGTAAATTTTTTAAACATCTAAAGCTTTACAAAAATACAAATTAGGTTTGAGAGTTCTTTGGAATTAATTCAACATGATTTTTGAAATTTAATTCTTTTTGGTTTGGGCAAAAAAGGTAAAGTTTCAGACGAAAAGCAAAGAAGTACTTTTTGACTGGCTCCCCCATACACAGAGTTCAGTTTCAACCTATTTGGGAAAGGTTATGTCATTGTCAATGCAATGTCGACAAGTTGTCAGCATTCAAGACATCGTTGGTTTATGACAATCCTTCTCTCTATCAAAGCATAGCCACACCCTCATCCTTCTTGAGCTTGTTGAATAACTTTTCTGCAAAGATTTGTTAATTTCACAATTTCAGACCATGAGCCAACAAATCCCCTCCTATGTGCCAATGGATGCGCAAATCAAATTTGTGGTGACGTTCACGATGATCATCATTAAACTTAAGAGATCCGATTCAAGTTATGTTCTTTCGTTAAAAGGCTACCCCCTGAACATCACTAAATCGACATATTAGGTCTCAATGCAACACTTACTCAAGCCAACGCTGAAGAACACACAATCTAGCACCCTAACAATTCTGAATAGCAATAAACTTCTAGAGCCTGCACAATATTATACAAAACCGAGTCCTCTTCCCTTGGTTCTCATCACACTAATTCAAATTCCAGCCCTTTACGGAACAATTCGCTTCCTAAACCCTCAACATCACCCCCCTCGCAAATTCAGTTTCCAAGAATATTACCCTAAACACCCGATCAAGCCTCCATTTTGAGGAGGGAGGCACACACAACCGGCCATTCAGTCTTAGTTCCTCGTACGAAATGATCGCACTTAACACTCCAATACAAGTCAGTTACATTATCAGATGGCTTAAAACAATTAGCAAGAACAAAGGATTTTCGTTTCCTGATGCGATAATGCGGGGGGGCTTTTCCCTCAGGCACAGTCCGAGCCTGCAAAACTCTCATCTCCATCAGCAATCCAAACACCGACAAAACCAATGAACAAAATACGATATTCACATCAATCGAACGCCGACAAATCGCGAAATCACCGAACTTTCGCGGCTCGGGGCTCAACGGGCGTAACAACCGCGCGACAATCCACAAGAAGGACTCGAGATTACGGACGGTACCGCAAATCTTGATCGGCGCCTCGAGCTCCAGCAGGTTGGGCTGCTGCATGAAGATATCCCGGGACGCGATGCAGAGATCCTTGATCTCCGCCTCCGAGAGCTGCACCTGCTTCCCGGGCCTCGATGATCGGACCTCGACGAGCCGCCCGATGATGTCGTCCAGCGCCGCGGCGTCCATCGCCGCGCCGCCGCCGCCGCCTCCGCCGCCGCCCTGCGCTTGCGCCGCCATCGACGACGGGTGGATGGGAGCGTCGCGTCTCCCTCGGGGAATTCCCTTCGATCGTGCTGCTGGGGGTTGGGGTTGGGGGGGAGGCGGAAGAGAGGTTACGAAGCTCGCTCGTTCATGGAGTCTTCGGTCTTCTTCGGTCGAGGGGATGGGGAGGATTTTCTAGGGCGAATAAAGAAGAGTTTTTCCCGAGAAAAAGTGCGAGAAAGCGAAACGCAGGAATCATAAAGAATTCTTTTGCAGATAAATAAATAAATAAATCAAGGGATTTGCAGAGACGGTCGTGGAGCGTTTGGGAATTTTTCCTTGAGGGGCAATTTCGGAAATGTAATTTTTATTGAGGTATTATAGAAAATTTAATTTAAAATCCGGCCATGGAAGAAAAAATGTGTTTTGATTGCGAAACATCATACGGACATGCGAAGGTGCTGGTCAATTTTAATATGGAAAAACGACACAAAGATCATGTGAACTTTGATCTAATATGTAATGTTTTCTGAACTTTTAATTCGTTCGATATAATTCATAAACTTTCGGTACATGTTTAATTTAGTAACTGGACTAGACAAAAAAGTTTGATGTTGGCCATGACCTTAAATTGAACATTTCAAAGGCTAAATTGAACATATACCAAAAGTTTATAGATCACACTAAACAAACTAAAAATTTAAGGATCATAGTGAACATTAAGTTAAAGTTCAAATATTACATTGAACAAATTAAGAGTTCAATGAGCACATTACATATTAGGTTAAAGTTTATGAACCATTTGCATCATTATCCATTTTTAATAAAATTTTTGATAATCTAATAAATATTAATCTTCATTTAGTTTACACAAAATGAATGATTTAAGAAATATTTTACTAAAAATAATCAGCTGTATCACTTGCAATGATTATATAATAATATTGTTTTCATTATAGACAACAATTTATAACTAACCATATGGAAAAATAGCAAAAAAGTCATAAACATATTGTATTAATATCAATTCAATCTTAAACCTTTCGATTTGATTAATTTAGTTATAAACATTTTAATATTAGTACAGATTTAGTCAATTTGATCAATTTAGGCCGAAAATTATTGATGTGAATGTCAACAATCCTACATAACACGACTAACACTAATGTTGACAAATTTTATAATTTTTAAATATCTTTAGAATTTTTGTCATTTTTTTCCTATTTTCTCTTCTTCTTCTTTTTTTTTGACACTATTAGTTGACAATGTCTCCGGCCGACCATTGCTAACCATAGACAAGGGCTTGCGACCCTTGACTAGTCTAGATGAGGCACTGTGGCCCTTGCCCACCATAAGTGGGGGTCAAAGCCTATTGCCCATGGCTGGTGAGTGTTGCAATGCCCTTGCCTAGTTTGGGTGATGGTGTCACAGTCCTCATCGGCCATCAAGTGAGGGTTTCAGCTCTCGGCCTCGTTTAGATCTAGACAAGGGCTTGATGGGTTGGCAAGGGTCACAGTGTTGTCGCCCAGACCAGCTTTTGGCCAATGATGGTTGGCTAGCGACCTCACCGATCATAAGGTAAAGAAAAAGAAAAAAAAAAGGAAAAGAAAAGAGAAAAATATTAAAAACTTGTAAAAAAAAATCACATCAACACTAGCCTTATTATGCAAGACCACCAGAGTTCATGTCATTCATTTTTGACCTAAATTGACATGATGGACTGAATTAGTATAATGAAAAAATATTTATGACTTAATCAATTCAATTAAAATGTTTAAAATTAAATCAGTATCATAGGTTTATGATTTTTTTTGTACTTTTCCCCCAAAAATATTCACGAGCAATAAAAAATATTTTTTGTTTATTTATTTTTATAAGTAATACAAGTGATCACTTTAATTGTTTAAATTATTTATTTATTCATGAAATAAATGGAGCTTAAATGAAAATAAGATTATTGGGCATCCCACCTAGTAAGTGTAAATTATATATTTCAAAATTCTCTCTCCCCTTGAGGTTCGATCGTACCATATACCCTTGGGTTCATAAAATTCTTATGGTAAGGTTGTATGGTATATTTCGTTGCCCCACACACACATATATAGTTATGTCCTCTCTCCACTCGTCTCTTGATAATTTTCATCGAATTTATGCTAACGTTTATCATCCATAAGAAATCTTGAAATGAAAACACTCACACTTGCAAACAAAATGAAAAATAATTACTAAAATTAAATAATGTTCATATGTGTATATCGCCATCTCATCCATGGCGATTCTTTTCAAGGCCAGCATGTTATAGTTTCCTCAGTCCTTTTTCTTTCGCTCTCTGTTCCATCCGCTTCCCTTCCTCAGTCGTACACGACATAACTTCGGAATTGCAAAATTGTCATTTACATTGTTTGAATCCGATCAGAGAGAACTGGGGATGTCAGAAATGAATTTTTCATGTATTTTTAGTTCAATTCAAACCTCGATTTGGATAATAAAAATAATCATTTTTATATTTATTTTGAGTTGATTCTGATATCCTAATCAAATCGAAATTTTTCTGTACCGTGAGTATTATAATTTACACAATTTCTTTCCTTTTTTACTAAATCTTTTTTTAAAAAAAATATTTTAAAAAGGAAAATCCACAAACCAATTCGACTTGATCCGAACCATTCGGTTCGGTCTATATATGTTTCGGGGCACGGTTTGATTCAAAGTTAATACACGCTTAAACGATTCGGCTTGATTTGGGCTTCTACGAAATCCGAACTGAACCGAATTCTGACACCCATCAGCAGGTGCAACATTCCATGAAAGTTGTGCATTCTTGCATGACCAAACTTCAATCTGCATCATATCAAGCCCTTGCCTCACCATCCTCGCCATCTTCTCTGCAATCGCTCGCAACCACCGCCCTCCGCTGCACGTTCTTGTAGGTGTAACTCCTCGCGACGGCCACGTAAACGCAGAGGTTTGCCAGATTTATCGCGGCGAGCAGCCAGTAGAACCGGTCGAGGCGGCTCGAGTTCAGGTCCTTCCCGACCCATACCTGGCCGCCGTCGGCCCGCCTCGTGATGTGGTCGACGATGGTTATGAGGAAGCTGCTCAGGAAGCTCCCGCCGCCGAGCACGCTCAGGTATATCGCGATCCCGAGGCTCCTCATCGAGTCAGGGACCTGGTCGTAGAAGTACTCCTGCAGGCCGACGAGCGTGAAGCCGTCCCCGAGGCCGAGGATGAGGTACTGCGGCACCAGCCAGAACACGCTCATGGATGGTTTGGTCGTCGCCCTTCCCTGCACGAGGGCGTCGTGTTTCCACGTCCTTAGCCTCTTCGCCTCGACCAATGCCGCGACCGACATGGCCACGACTGAGAAGATCAACCCGAATCCGATCCGTTGGAGTATGTTTATGCCCCTCTCGTTGCCCGTGGATTTCCTCAGGATCGGGACGAGCAGTTTCTCGTAGACGGTCACCGAGAATATCATCCCGACGGCGGCGAGGGCGTACGTGCTGGCGGCAGGGATCTCGAAGCTGCCAATCCTCCGGTCCATCGCCACGCCTTGCTTGACGAAGAAGGTCGAGGCCTGCGCGACGCAGACGCCGAAGGGCAATGCGGTCAGCCAAATGGGGATCATGTTCAGCACCAGCTTCATCTCTTCCACTTGGGTCACTGTTGCTAGTCTCCATGGGTTGTATTTCTCTCCACCGGAGGCCGCCTCGCCTCCCTCGAGAATGGCGGCTTTGTCGAAGAATCTGTTCATGTATGAATCGAATTTAAAACCGACCAAGTACGAGTTAACCGAATTGATTTAATTTCATTCAAAATTCAAGAGGTGCGAGACGAGCGTGGCAGGACTAGGAGTAACCGAGAGAAGCGCAAAACTTGTACTTCGTAAAAGCGTTATATCAATATGAGATGGACTCGGTTTGTTGTTGCATACCTCAGTCGATTCGTGTGGTGAAGGAGCCGCTTGTGAGAATTCTCCGGCGAAGGGACTTCGAAGAGCGAGTCGGGACTCGAAGGTTGAGGCAGGTTTCGCTTCCGGATCGCCGCCACCAAAACCTGCAGCAATGGCGTGAGAGGGCTTCCTTCGGGAGCTCGGTACCGATAATAGGACCTGCCGGAGTAGAAAGTCCCTATCGTGACCGCCATCGTGATGGTAAGGATGAGATCGGCGGCGCCCCAACTCTTATAGTCCTGGACATAGACTATGACGGTCACTCCCAGCAAGAGGCCGCAGCAGAGCGCAAAGTTCCACCAGTTGAAGTAGGACATCTTCTTCTTCCGCTCTTCGGCATGGTTGTCGTCGAACTGGTCGGCCCCGAAGCTCTCCAGGCATGGCTTGTGGCCCCCCGTGCCGACGGATATGCAGTACAGGGCCAAAAAGAACACGACCTCGTGGACTTTCCGGGTTCGGCTACAAGGGCTGGTACCGTCGCATGGACTCAAGCTTGGGATGAATTGAGACATCGTGAGAAGGCTCAGACCCTGCAAATTTTGCCCAAAATTTAGCATCAGAAGCTCGGTAAACAAGCGACTCGCGAAATGTCTCTTGCCTTCGCCGTCCTCAGAAAACTCGGAACGAAGTTCTGTTTAACGAGTGCCCAGCCCGGGGAAGTTCTTCCTGAAAGCGCTATCGCAAATTCAGTCGACTAATCGGTTAAGAGGTAGCCGATGAAGTACCATAAGATAGATGATGGACGAGACTAGGATGATGGCGAACCGGCCGGTGTAGGCATCGGCTAGGAAGCCACCGATCAAGGGCATCAACGTGGTGACGCCGGCCCAGTAGTTGACGTTCTTTGCGGCTGTCTCAAGGTCCTGATGGATCACCTTGGTGAGGTAGGTGATCAAATTGGTTGCTATTCCGAAATAGCTCAGCCTCTCGCTGAACTCGATCGCTGCAATCCAAATTGAAAAATCGACAGCTCTGTGATTGAACTTTCCCCTTGATGAAACAGATACAGGAAATTCATGTAAAGCAGGAAATGACCTTTTTCACTACGAATCCGTAGCTTAAAACAGATCTAAAAGTGGTGATTGTTAATCAATTTGTTTGCCTCGGCTCCTTCCGTGCTTATATACTCATATTAGCCGCAATGTGCTATATCGATCATGTCGATCAAACACTCCATCATCGCTCTATATCGACGACCGAAAAGCATCTTGAGAAATAAACTTTCCCTCGAACATGGAAAACGAGAAGGGAAAAGAACACCAGGGATGTCGAGATACATGACGATGATGACATCGTCGTCGTCGTCGTCGAAGTGGCTCAGATAAGCGACACGGCCTATCCTAAATGAAACTAAGAACAGGCAAGTTTGGAACGTACGTCAATACACGATCAGCTTAATCAGCTCACATGATTCCACTGTATGAAATTTTTGTTCTTCTTTCTATCTTTTCTCTAATTTCTTTTTATCATGGAGACCTGTTTTTCAGATATCGATTAACCATCGCATCATCTGTCGAACGAGTTCAATTATTACATATCATGTCTCGAGTTTGAGCCCGTGCAAGATCCGGGCCGAATCCAAAGATGTCAAAACTGGGTCCATGTAGTAGAGACAACCGGACGTGGTGCTTCAAGAGAAGTCCCACTTTGGTTCCCACCCTGAATGGTAAAAAGCAAAAGACGGAAGGATAGGTTTGTCGGATTTGGACTGTCGTTCGAATCGGCTCGAAACAACAGGTGAGGTGTCGTTTTTTTTCAAAGTTGGACTGCGGCTCGAAACAACCGGTGGGGTGTCGTTTTCTTTCAAAGTTGGACTGCGGCTCGGCCTTCTTCAAGAGATCTGATAAATCTTAAATAATAAGATCTGATAGTTCTTTCCTGAGAATAAAATCCATTTATTTTACTGTTTGATCGCTTGTTTTTTCCTCATACTATCTCCAGTACGATGCGTACTCTTTCAACATGAGAGGAGGGAAATATATAATCTTGAAATATAGAGAAAGATCTCTAATATGGGAACCTACTTCAAAGTAGACTTCTCTCTCTAAAGATTGGAATCGAAAGGACAAAAAGAAAAGGAGGAAAAGATAACGTTTCATCTTTTCAAAAAAGTACGAAAAAACATCACGCATACGATTCTTCGTGTCTCCGTGCTTGTATATTTCGAAATGGTTTACACGTCAAGAACGAGGAGCAGCGGAGTGAATCGCACGCGAGCATCCGAAGAAACGCCATAGCTCGGACAGACCGACAGCAGAAGAAGAAGAAAAGAAGAAGGAAGAAGAAGTGATGGTAATGGTGGAAGCATACTGATGATGAAGAGAGAAGCTTTCCAGACGCCGGTCGCTGCTCGGAGAGGGAGCTCTCCCCTGCGATCCACGGACGAGTCGCGCACCCACTTCGCCGCATCTCCTTCGCTCGCTTCCTTCTTCTCCACCGCCGTCTCCTTCATCTCTCTTCTCCCTCTCTTCTGGCGAGGAAAAACAGCTCCACGCTCCGCTCTGCTACTCAAGGACCGAGCTTTATAGCAAAACAGAGGAAGGCAGGACGACTATGACAGGAGAGGGGAATGAATATGATTTTCGCATGCTCTCCTCTCGATCATGCCGAGAGGAAGTGAAAGGCGAAGTTGCGTGGGCGGCGTGGTCCGGAGGACGGTGATGATGCTCAGCGTCGTGACTAACGTGTGGAGCTTTTTTATAGGTGGCAAGCCTGGATCCAAGACGTGTCGACGTGGGATCAACGGTTCAGATGAGCTTGGTTTTACGTTCGGAACTGTGAATACTTATTATGTTTTTGAAAACTCGAATTTGTTTTTGAAAATGAAAGAGAGGTGTCGAAGTGATCCATCTATAAAGTCAACGATTTAAATAGGCTCGGAGTACTTATTATTCTTTTGAAAGGTCAAAATTTTTTTTTTTTTTAGAGGTGAAGGACAAATATCAAAATGATGTTAAGCTCTATCGCCTTTGTAAGTGACTTCTTAGGAGCCATCATTAGTTATAATTGATAGTGTTTCAACCCTCCGAGGTATTTGGAAAAAAAAAAAACTTTGATGGAAAAGAAGAAAAAGAAAGAATCATATCCAAGATTTTTTATTTGGATGAAATTATAAGATCCATGACTAAATGTGTCGCTAAATGCCAAATTCGATCAATCGCTTCTATCAATGTTCTAGAGTACATTAGTGTCTCATCTTTTTGGCAGACAAGACTTTAAAGATACCACTCACCATTGTTCTAGTTTAGTCACTTTGAAGTGGCATGTCTATTGTTTTTCTAGGTATCAACATCCCTAATACGTGTCATTGTTTTTCCTCTTTCTTTTTCCACTTCAAATTATAGAGTGGCGATGTGTCAGCTCTTGCTATATATCGACTACTCATACTTTTAATAGGGTATGCTACTTCGCACATGAATGACACGGAATTCAAGGTAAGGGTTGAGTACGGGAGATGACAACATTTTTAATTTTTGGAACCCAAAATGTAGTTTTAGTCTTATATATTCACCGATCATTTAGATTTTGTAAATTTATAGATTTTAAACTAGTTCCGTTATTCATTTATATTTGCATAGGTATCGAGTAATAAGTGATTAAGAAAATGTTACACCACGTGCAGGGACTAAGTTCGAATTAGTTCATCTGGAAGCTCATATGGGCCATGTATAATGATCTTAATCATTATATGGGTTAAACTTGACAATCATAGTGACTTGTTCAATAAAAAAAAAAGGAATAAAAAAGGAAGGCACGCCCTCAGAAGCGCGTGGTGGTATCTATATTATCGAGCCCCGTGAAGCTCTGGCTTCGAGGTAGTCAAATAGTACATTTATGCTGCTAAATTGAACAATTCATCAGATACAATGTAAATTCACCAGAAAATGAATTTGTTTGATTAGTCCACTGCAAAAGAGAAATATACCCCAAAATATTATTAGATAAATAATATGCCAGCATCTTTTTTACCTTATAGAGATCTCATCTAAACTGTCATCGTTTTCAAAAAAATTATCCGATCAATCATAATTTATACTGATACCAATTTTAATCATAAACATACTGTACAACCATATTAACGTTCTACTTTAATTACATTGGCAACTTTGCATCAGCCAATTGATGGCATGAATGACCATAGATGAACAAAGGATTTGATAAAATAAATTAAAAAAAAAAGTTATATTGCACAAAAGAAAAGTTAGAAAATTAAGTTGTGCAAACGACTAAATTCAACGAACTAAAAATGTACTTAGCTAGAAGAAAGCAATATTAAAGACTAGAAGTAACGATTGGTTTAGCACAAATTATTCAAATGGGGAGAGTGAAAACTTTTTGTTTATTAGGTTATCTTTTCTCATTTTTACCTAATAAACAACACATTTTTATCTTCCCCATTTTTGCCTGCTTCCCAAATATTAGGATCGAGCATCATCTCAGGGTAAAGTCAGGCACTAGGTTGGGAACCACGAGATATACAATATTATATGAGGCTTGGGCGAACGAAAAATAGGTTCCTTCCTCCAAGACCGACTTTGTGGCTTTCTTCGTGGTTTTTAACTCTTCCGAAAGCATGACATTTAGGTCTTATATTACGTGTTTTAAAATTTTTATTATTTATTTTATGACTTGCCCTAAAAAACCTTCGACTTTAGCCCTTATCCTAATTATACGTTTTCTCTCATAAAAAACCTCCAATTTTAGATCATGTCCCAATTCTATTCTAAACTTTTTTTTGTCCCATAAAAAATCCCAACTTTAGGTCAATTCTCAATTCTATTTTAAACTTTCTTTGTTTCATAAGAAACCCTCAATTTTTGTTCAAATACAAATTCCACCATAAATTTTTACTTGAGTCCCAAATTTGCTCTCCATTAATCCTCTGTCAAAATCGCCCTTAGTGATTTTACACTTGTCGATCTCTCATGGTTGAGAATGTTCTATCTCTCATGGTTGGAGAGCTCACGCTGAGGACGCTCGAACAACTCATACTTGGGAGTACTTCATCTCTCGATTATCAACGAGAAATTTTGGAGGGAGAGTTAATGAGAGAAGACTTAGAACTCAAGTAATAGTTCGTGGTTTTTTATGAGAATGCAAAAATTTTAGGGTAAAATTAGGATTGGACAGTAAAATTGGAACAATACCTAAAACTGAGGTTTTTTAAATAGGATAAAAAAAAGTTTAGGGTAAAATTAGAACATGACCTAAAGTTGAGAGTTTTTTTATGGGACAAAAAAATTTATGGTAGAATTGGAACTAGATCTCAAATTGGAGGTTTTTTTTTTAGACAAAAAGTAAAATTAGGCCAAAATCTAAAGTTGGGGAATTTTGAGGGTGTTAGGCCTTATTTTATTTTACGTGTTCAACTTTTATGGATTGTTGATATTGACAAATGAAATTTTTTGTTGTTACATTCACTTTCATTTTGCTTGACTAAAAGTGAAACAAAAAAAAAGGAAGAAAAATGAAAAAATAGAAAAGAATTTGACTGATTAGTGGGTGGATTTTGGAATCGATCCTAAAACAAATTGACTACCTTCTAGATTTCAAGGTGTACATGGTAGGTTTAAAATTCTAAAAACTAAAGAATTAGTCCTAACATGATAAGTTCTAAGTTTCAGATAGAAAGTTGACTAGTAACCCTTATCAAACACAGTGGTGGGGAAAAAGTAATTAAAGTTTCCTCATGGCAGGTAGCAATGGATGAGAATTAATGGGACATCACTAGGAATCAAATACCAAAATAAAATGGATGGTCCATATTCGAGACCATCCCATTGATTATGCCATTGTCAAATCGATTTTTTGACCATGTCCATGCTTACTTCACTAGAAGCCACTGGTGCACCATTATAGCCAATGAGAATCGGGAAGAGGGGCCCCTTTCCTCACGTTCGCATATATTCAAAGTAATCTCTGGCAAAGACAGGCTTAGAATTAAAAAAAAGAAGAAAAATTATGGGAAAGTGAAATCCAAGCTCTGAACTAATAAGAAAAATTAAAGTAAATAAAGGGTTCATTATTCAAATAAAAAGAAAATTGGGGGGGTTATTCCCTAACTGTCATATCTACTTTAATTTGCAGAAGAGGACCTTAGGATTCACAGAGGCGAACGTGGCTCCAGGGCTGGTTAAGTTCTTGGGTCGGTCACAGTTGTATCCCATCTTTCTTGTGCTGTGCTGCTAAATATTCTGATGCCGCCCACTAGGGCGAAGATTCTTATCCCATCTTCCTAACATTAAAGAAATTTGTTTTAATTGGAGATTAATCGAATAATTATGTTTTCTATGATTGCATTAGTTAGGGTCTCTGCCTATTGATTGTCTTGACTTTGTGGTTGAAGTGCATTAGTAAAATATTCTGTTCCTTTTCTGGGGTTCAACTTAGAATGATGTAAAGAAATTAGTTGGTACCTATCCCACGTGGGGGCATGCAGGGCATTAGATCCAAAAGCTGCAATTCCCACTTCTACTGGCCTTTCATTGCAAACTTTTATGTTGATGGCTCTTAGCCAAAGTTAAAAGCACCCTCTCATATGAAATTAGGCGTGCGTTTGAATTGCTTTATTTTGGAGGGATTTAAGGTATTTGGAGCCTTTTCGAGAAAAGTTAAGGAGTTCGATAATTTTTTTTCGAGATCACTTTGGGGAGATGCCGACCTTAGCGAGGGCAAGTGGAGACTTTTGGCATTTTGGAAAGGCAATTTTCATTGTTTATTGACCTTTTCTTCTTTTCCTTCTTGTCTTTACTAGTTTCCTCATATTTTATTTTCACCTTTGAAGGGCCACATTGGAGACCACTTTGAAATCATTCATGGCGAATCTATGGAGGAGGCCAGGGACGCCGACCAAGGGTCGAGCAAGGTCGACTTTATATATTACTTGGCTCGCCTACTAAGGTATCTGTCTTGATTTTTTTTTTTTTTTTTTTTTTTTTTTTTTTGTGCTTAATTTCCAGCTAATAGAAGAATTGTACAAGACTCAGGCAAACGCGGTGAGTTCGAGATGTAAAGCTAAGGGAAGAGAGCAATGACCGATTGAGGAGGCGGGGCTATCTTTGCCAAGGTTAGCTGAGGTTACCGGCTTCGACTGCTTCATTGTCGAATTTCTACAATCTTTTCTCTACATTATTCTTTTTAAAAAATAAAAAAAAATAAAGTTCCTTTATACAGCCCAGCCTAAAGATCAAAATCATTTTAATCTAAAGTCTTTGCATTTTTTCATAAAGGCTTCTCCCAAATGTCAAACGAAACACAAGGTAACCTAATCGGATAAATACTAGAAAATGAATAACATTGGGTAAGATGACATCATAATTTTATAGACAAGGATATAAGACTAAAGTCCCATCTGAATATCCAAATCTGTCATTATTGTCCGCCCTCGAAAATGCTCTTGTGAGAAAAATGAATAATCGACTACATAGAGTCTATAGTTTGAAGGAGATGACAAATGGCAATATATATTATAAGTCATAAAAAAGAAATACTAAAAATACTACAAAAGCATAATAATATCCTTTATGCAACATTTTGCCAACTAACAAAACTGATTCCTATATATAGAAATCAGAAAAGAGAAACTTAACAAAAGGGAATGTTCTTCTATGACCAAAAAAAAGGGAATGTTCTTCTACCCTTTTTTTCTTCCAATTTCATGTAAGGGTCGACAAATAGAAGGAATTTCTTTTTCTACCCTTTTTTTCTTTTTGAGTAATGGTACATGTACTAAGAATTTTATTAAAATATTTCACTGTATAATGTGGTGATTTTATATTGGATGTTTAAATAAATGGATCGTGAATCGGGTTTCATTTCATTCATCAACCGATAAAAAAATCTGGCCACATCATTTAGTTAAAAAAAAAAAATTGTAAGATTTTCTCAGTAAATGTAGCATTTCTCTTTTTCCAATTTGCTTCTAATTCACCATTAATTTGAACAGCAAGCTCTCTTGCCGAAATTACCCGAGAAATTCCCGACGTTAATCGTGGTGCCGTGGGGGAGCACCCCGGGGTTCGAGGCCGCCTCCTCCGCGGCCAGCGCCTTCCGGCTGATGATGTGGTAAATGTCGAGCAGGACCTTCTGGAACGCGTTCTCTATGTTGAACGCCTCCAGCGCTGACGTCTCGAGGAACGACAAGTTCTCCCTCTCGGCCATGGCCTCCGCCGTCTCCGTCGAGACCGCCCTCAGGTGGTTGAGGTCGGACTTGTTCCCGGCCAACATGATGACGATGTTGGAGTCGGCGTGGTCGCGGAGCTCGCGGAGCCACCGGTGGACGTTGTCGAACGTCTGCCTCTTGGTTATGTCGTAGACTAGCAACGCCCCGACCGCGCCCCGGTAGTAAGCGCTCGTGATGGCGCGGTACCGCTCCTGCCCGGCCGTGTCCCATATCTGAGCCTTAACCGTCTTGCCATCGACCTGATTGATAAGCCGGAACAATTAAATCCATGGTCATCATTGGTTTACAAATTCAATTTCCAAAATGATTACTTTCACAATTTTTTTTTCTTTCAAAAAACTAAATTTCATTGGCAGCTGTAGATCGGATTAGTTAGGTCGCTTTGGAAACACATACATTTTGTCAAATTCAATTAGAGAAAAAAAAAAAAAAAAGGGAAGCCGAAAAACGATTTGATTTCGATCATTTCGAAATAAACTAGCAACGAAAAATCATTGAAAAGCTTTAAGAAAACTTCCTTTGTCGATTTATAATGTGTTGAAATCAAAAAACTTCTAATGAAATATCAATGGAGAATTCGATCACATGCTACACCAATTCGCAATAACAGAAATTAATTAGAATATGAAGACAATTACAAATGGGCAAGCCAAAAAAGAAAATACCATTATTCTAATTAAGAAAGAACAAAAATTTACAAAAAATTTGGAAGAAGAAGAAGAAGGGAAGAGGAAATAAAAAAAAGAAGAATGAAACCTGGAGAGTCCTGGTGGCGAATTCGACGCCGATGGTGGATTTAGACTCCAGGCAGAACTCATTTCGGGTGAACCGGGAGAGGATGTTGGATTTCCCCACGCCCGAATCTCCGATCAACACGATCTTGAACAGATAGTCATATTCTTGATCCACTTTATACGCCATTAAATATAAGAATTTTGCTGAAGAACCATGGAAATTTCGCCCTTTTCTTCTTGTTGATTTACGCAGAGATGTTTCTTCTTCTTCTTCTTCCTCTTCTCCCAAAAATGAAGGTAACCACAGAGAGAGAAAAAAAGAGAAGGAAAAAAAAGAGAGAATTTTAAGCTCTTTTCTTGTCTTTATTTCTGCCAATTCTTTATCCTTTTCTTCTTTTCTTCCTAGAAGAGGGGGAAAAATGTGAAGGGAGAAATTCTACAGTCCAATGGATGAAAACAGAAATTCCGATTGCGAGGCACTCCAATGGCCGCCCACGTTGAACGAGAAGAGAGAATTTCGGGGAAATTCATCATTTGTTTTGTAGTTAAATGAGGTAAAATTTAATTTGTATCAATTTACCTCCATAAACGATAACAATCTGCGTTAGTTTAGCCCAATTCCATGTTTGCTTATCTATTCAGGAGCCTCATCGTTTTTTAAGGTAAGGGCGCGACGCATATTTTTCCAATGAGGAGCCGTCATTTTTATGTGGAAAAATCACCCAAAAAAATCTTAAATTTATTGTGTTTGTGCCAATTCGGTCATAAACATTTCAATTTAGCTAATTTAGTCCCTAAACCTTTTGACCATTTGCTAATTTTGTTCTAAACATTTCAATTATTTTAATTTAGTCTAACTTTTTTCACGATTTGCCAATTTAGTCAAAATCAGTCATCTTTATGGTGTAAAAGTCTCATAGGAATTTATTTTCCTAAAGGTCCTTTTGGTATGTAAGGAGGGGATCCACCCATCTTAGGATTGGCAAAATTTGTTGATGGGAAGTGATACTATTTTAGATTCGGTCAGTAGGTACAGGAGAAAACATTAACATCCGGGAATACGGGTGATTAAAACGAAGACCAATTGGCTGACCAACCAACTCTAGTGACCCAACTAAAGTTGCCGATTTGATTGCATAAGAAGAGAAGGTGGGATGTTCACACGCGTGAAAGGATGTTTGATGAGCAACCAGCGAATGAAGTTCTCACAATGCCACTCAGCTCTCGTGCCACACTAGATAAATTGATGTGGATGGGTTCCATATCAAGTGCCTCCTCGGTGAGAAGTGCCTATAATATTATCGGAGGGAATCTGATTTTGCCAGCACGAAAATTATCAAACACGACCACATCAACCTCTCCATGAGATCTTTGGCCATAGCGGACAAGTATTCCATAATTAAAGATTGCCAGAGATGAGAAAATGCTTGAACAGTTGATGAAATTTTTGATGCATTCTATCAATCTCGGGGCCTCGGAAGAGGAGATTTGTTCAAGAACGACCGGAACAACGTGAGCGCCTGAGAAGGAGACGTGAATGCGAATGTCAGGTACGTCACGTTCTTGCCTTCCGTCGCCGTGCCAAAGGATTGCGACCAACCTCCCACCTGCAAAGCCATGGAAGATTAAAAAAGAGTGGGAAAATTTCTATGTAGATCACTAACAGATTTCTGAGTCAAAATGCAAGTGCTGGTGCATCTGCCAGCTCTAAATCTATGAAGGGCAAACTGAATCATACCTGTTTCTTGTCGTACCATGGACCGTATTTTGAGAAGGTGACAAGTTTCAGATCCCTTGCTAGATTGTTGGCAATCATCCTAGTTTGAGTTAGAGGGATTTTTGAATCTTGATCCCCCACTGTTTCGATCACCAAATAGACGAAGGAAATGAGAACCGTGAATCTTGGAATTTTCTGCCTGAATCCAGGCTCAGATGGAATGAAGTTTGAGGATATCAAACCTGTATAGCCAGACAGGAATGCCTTCCTGAATGATCTCCGCTACCAGGGGGATCAGGTTCATGTCCAAATTATCTTCTTGATACAAGAGCGGCTGCAAAATGCTCAGATTATGATGTTTCGACAGCTTATTTTTCAGCATAACTAGGACGCTCGGAATAGACTTGATGATGGACCTGATCTTTTGACAAAACTTTCAGGCTACGAGACCATTTCCTGATTTTTCAAGATTTGCTTCGCTTAGACTCAACCCATTTTAACTTAATTCCATAATGTTATGATTAAAGATCTTGAGAGAGAGAGAGAGAGAGAGAGAGAGAGAGAGAGAGAGAGAGAGAGAGACCCTTGACAAAAGTCCCCAATGAAAAGGGAGGTGAGTGGTGTTAGCATGAAGAGCCCTTTGAACCTCAGGCTTGTTCAGATAAGCGAATATTCTTCCTTGAAGGCATGGATCTTCCGTCACTCCTAGTCCTCTCCTAGCAACCTGTCAAGATTTTCCCATAAAAAATTTACCTTGACTGAGTTATTTGTCCCACCAAATATCATCAATCATGCCTAATTTAGTCATATTTTTAAAACTCAACATAAGATATAGGGCCCTGTGCTTTGCCATAGGCAGAAACTGCTCCGAGTTCGAGCTCGAGGACAGAGGGCATTTAGGCAGGAGGAGATTGTCGAACTGAACATCTTTGCCAACTTCATTGTTGACTCTGATATTGAGCACATAGTTGCATTCGTCAGAGTACTGATCGTACAAGTACTCTCGCATGTACTTGGAATTGTGGCAGACCGTCCTCTCCAAGTAGAGTGTCTCGTCCGATATCGCCCCGTGCACCCACAAGTAGTCGCCAGCCTGAATACTAATATCCAGGTCTAGAAGTGGGTTTCCTAGCTGAAGAGACAATGTGCAAATTTTGAGGTTAAAAGAATTGTCTTCTAGGGCAAAACTACAAAAACTTATGCAGAACTTGACTGATCTTGCACCATGAAGAAACTTACAGCTATTGACCTGAGCTTGATAGGTTTAATATCGGGCCTTTTGTTGTAATCGATCAACAGTTTTGCAAGTTGAGGTATATAGTGACCTACAAAAAGATGGTATAATTGTTAAGAAGAATACTCTAACTTCTTGTCGACAAGTGAAATGTCATTAAATAATCTAGTTTAGCTTATCATCAAAGAAAAATGAGGTCGATTGTTGCGGACAACATGAAAGCAAGGAACGATTTTGTGCTGTCATCGCCTGCGTAGCTTTCACCATTTAAAAAAACTCAAGAGTCCTTGTACATTGGGAGTTCCTCAAGCCAGTTTATGAGAAACCTCAAGTTGTCTTCCGCTGCGAATGGGCCAGTCGATCTGTGACGTATCGCGTCACGGCCAAAAAGGAAGGGAGGAACATAATTAAATTGAAAATCATTGGGGAAAAGTGCATAAAGGCGTACCGGTCCGGGTAACATTCCAATTCATGTAGTCTGAGCTCGTGTTGGAGTATGAGAATCCGGCACCGATGGGCGACTCGACATATAGCATGTTCGATTCTGATCATCACTCACTTAACATCAAAACAAGAAACTAGGAAGCCAGCCAAGTTAATTGCACTTGCTCATAGACAGATGAGCACAGTGAGCAAGAAAAAATTTACCCAAGCTCCACGAGTATTTGAAGGGACCGTGCTCCATGAAAGTGCCAAAACCCAGCGACGACCAACCTGGGCCTGGCATCGAAAAGATTGTTCCATGAATCCCAAGTCACAACATGGGGAATGTGACGGAAGGAAGAGAATTTTAATGCCTCAAGTGAAAAAATTTTTGACCTCCACTGAGCCATAGGGTCAAGGGAAGAAAGGAAGCAATAGGCGATTCAGCTTCGACAAAGTAATAGAACAGAGCTCGGCCGTGCCGAGCATCGGTGACAACATAACCCGATTATTGCTTGAAGGAGACATTAAACGGTTGACCTGGGAGAGATGTTATAAGCTCGGCGTAAGAAATAGAACAGTAGAACAACATGAACAGAGAGAGGATCCGAGGTGCCATGTGAGAGAATCTTGGCTTCGTGATTCAATCAAAGTTACAAACTATTTTTCTCATGCGCTCGCATGCGCACACATAGAGTGACGATTATGGTAATTATCCGTTAAATCCAAGGTTTTGGAAGCTTGGTGATGTTTTGCATTAAGACCCAGGTAAGAGCCGGCAATGTACGATGAAAATCTTGGAGAAAACGAAGCACAAAACGTTGACAGTTTTAGGAAAGACATATGGAAACCATCGAAATTACATGCATACTGGAAATATTCATAAGGTCCCTTTTGTTTTGTCAAAACACGATATCTCCAACACTGGACTAGTACAAAGGAACTCGACTTGGGATTAATTGACGAGCTTTGCTCATCTACGTTGCACTTTGATGAAGAGAGTTGAAATATTACCGACCCATGTTCGACCTCTTATAAAGTGTGACATCCAAATGATGCTAGTTGATGAGAGTTACTTGGAGAGTTTCATGGAATTTCGAATCATATACAGCAGCACAAATTCTCTTGCACTAATAGAACAAAATGGAACGTCCATTTTTACCCAAATTGAGTACAGCACTTTCTTCTGTCAGATCTGCATGGCCTGCATTAAATTCTGATGGCGGATGGAAAAGGCCAAAGAAATTCCACTTCTTGCGTTGGAACCGAGCTTTGAGTCAACGAGAATTACTATGCTGTGGATGCTTAACCTAAGTTGTATCCTCTCAGAGCAATTGCATGTCATCAAACTTCACTTCCCATGCACATCATGGCCTAAGAGCTGAGTAAATCAAAGTAGCCCAAATTATCGTGTAGATGAATTATTTTGTTTTGGCCTGGTCTTCTTTGTGGAGGTGTGTTCCCCTATTTATAGACCAACAAGTGCAAAAAGATTTTCAATCACATCAATCACCAGGGATTGGTCTTAACCCTGTCTTTGTTTCTTTTTCCTTTACAAAATCCTCCATCCCAGATTCTTTTTTGTCCCCGAGAATTGTGGAGTACTTTTCAACATGCCTATTGTGCCACCGCCAAATTCTCAAGCTAAAGAATAACTTTGTTGGCCCGAAAACAGAAAAAGGAGATTACACTAAAGTTCAAGAATTTAGTTGCTGGAGGTGCATCCGTACGTTACCTCGCCCAAGGAGGAAAAAGAATGAACCTTCGTAGCATTCTCCTTGCGTTCAACCACCAAAATTACTACACCGAATTTCAGAACACTACCTTCTGCTCTAATTTCAGAAGAATGAACCTTCTGTAAATCAAACTTTGAAACCCAAAAGGGCCATCTAGTGCTTCATGTCCCACAGAAAAAAGACAAGGTGGCTCGAAGGCAAGAAAGACTGAAAAAGAAAATCGAGAAAGAACAGGAGTTAAACCCGCTGCAAAGAATTAGCAGTAGGAATGTCGAACATAAGACAAGAAAGATTTGCGCAACCCAAGGTTGGTGTTGGATTCGTAATGTCTGTTGTTGTCATCGGGCTTCAGGGTCGGAGTACGGTAGGGCTAATACATCGAGAACTGCGCAAACTGTCACCAGAACAACGCGGTGCATGTTACCTCCATCGGCTGGATAGAGTATGGACCAGTGACAAGAAGCATGCAAACTCGGAACTAATGCCAAACAATTTCTTTGGATGAGTTACCATTGAGATTATGTAGGTAAGCAAGATAAAAAAATAAAAGGATCTTCGAGTGTATATGATACAAGAGCAAATTAAATCTCCATGAGGTTCTCGGCCAAAGTAAAATCCTCCATAATTAAGATTTCCAGACATGAGAAATGCTCAAATTTGTGAGCCTCAGCCTTCTGAACAATTAACGAAACTTCGATGTATTCTGTCAATCTCGGGGCCTCAGAAGAGGAGATCCTCTCAAGAACGGCTGGAACAAAAGCGAGAGCCTGAGAAGAAGATGTGAATGAGAGTTCGTGACCCACCAGACGCATGGTGGCGAGTGTGAGGTACGTCATGTTCTTGCCTTCCATTGACGCGCCAAAGGGTTGCTACCAACCTCCCACCTTCAAAGCCATGAAAAGAGCAAATTCTATGTAAATAGCTACAAATTTCTGAGTCAAAAGACTAATTGATGTATCCAGCAGCATTAATCTATGAAAGGCATGTTTGGTGTTGATTTGAGCCATGCCTGCTTCTTGTCATACCATGGACCATATTTTGTGAAGGTGGAAAGCTCAAATCCCTTGCTAGTGTCATGGGCCGAGAGTTTACTTGGCCTCGGAATGACCCGTGAGGCGCCTGACAAGCGGAATTCGCTAGGCCAACCTCTCTTCTGTAATTGTTCCAGCAAATAATAATGTGAATGCTTCTTCGTACGAGATCGTACCACGCCCAGCTTCGCTCGGGCGTCTAGTTTATCGAGTGAGATAGTAGATCTCTTTAGGCTCAACAATTGGTTTCGACCTACCATGGCCTCATCAGAAGAGCGGCATCAGCTCCCGACCAGTTTGTGCACGGGAGGCCTATCCCGCCTTCAGAGCTCTTAAGTGATATAATCCTTTTATCCTAGAACTCCTAACACCAACCGTCCTGACGTCACTCCCACAGACCAGTTGTGTTCGTCTCCTCTACTTCCTCACTCTTCACTCGATGACCCCAAGCACCACTCACAAGGTCACGAGTATGGGAGGATTCACGGACCGTGACATTCTCCCCCACTCAATTCTGCAACGCCCTTGTTGTGGGCTGTTCTATTGCTTCATTACGTTTCCTTAACCATCAAGGCCACTCCCTAGGACTTACATATATGGAAACGCTCGCCCAATAGAACAGTCTGATCACTCCATTGCTTGCTTCCCTCGATTAAAGTTGTTCACGAATCTCCAGTCACTTGTGTTTCCTGACAAGTGTGGCACCCCTGGCCAACTACACTCCTATGGCAGCACCTTCTTTCGCCTACTAAGCTCCTCTTGATCTCAGCAAGCCAACAGAGGGTCCCCTTGGTGGAAACGTGATTGCAAACCTTTTCTTAAGATTCACTCATTGATCCAGGAACATTATCCTCATTCAGCGAGCAATTCAGTTCCTTCCTATGCCCTCATTGCCATCCCAGAAGCTAGACGAGAGCTACACGTGTCCGAGCCCCCTGGCCCCAGCGATCACTCTTTGCCCTCATAAGACTGGGAAGACCACAGGCTTTTCCTCGAATCACCCACCTATTGAAGGGATCCTTGCTCTGATACCACTTGTCATGGGCCAAGAGTTTACTTGGCCTTGGAATGACCCGTGAGGCACCTGGCAAGCGGAATTCGCCAGGCCAACCTTCCTTCTATAATTGTTCCAGCGAACAATAAGGTGAATGCTTCTTCGTACGAGATTGTATGACGCTCAACTTCACTCAGGCGTCTAGTCCATCGAGTGAGATAACAAATCTCTTTAGACTCAACAACTGGTTTCGGCCTGCCATGATCTCGTCAGGAGAGCGGCATTAGCTCACGACCAGTTTGTGCACGGAAGGCCTACCCCGCCTTTAGAGCTCTTAAGTAATATAATCCTTCTATTCTAGAACTCCTAACACCAACCGTCCTGACGCCACTCCCACGGATCAGTTGTGTTCGTCCCCTCTACTTCATCACTCTTCACTCGATAACCCCAAGCACCACTCACAAGGTCACGAGTACGGGAAGATTCATGGACTGTGACACTAGACTGTTGGAAATTATCCTAGTTCGAGTGAGGGATTTTTTAATCTTGATCCCCACTGTTTTGATCACCAAACAGATAAATGAAATAAAACCACCAATCTTGGAGATTCTTACCTTAATCAGGACTCAGCTGAAATGAAGTTTGATAAAATGAAACCTGCATAGCCAAATGGGAATGCCTTCCTATATTATCACTGCTACGAGGGGGATCAAGTTCATGTCCAAATTATCCTCTTGATATTTAGGCGGCCTGTGAAATATTCAATTATATAGTTTGACGCTTACTTTTTCGCTTAACTAGAACACATGAACTAGACTTGATCTTTAGACATAACTTCAAAGTACACAACTATTTTCTAATTTCTCGGGATTCGCTTGGTTTAGACTCCAACAGTTTTAACCTAATTTCAGAATGTTCTCATAATGTAGAAAGCTCCTCAGTAGAGAGAGAGAGCCCTAGACAGAAGTCCCAATGAAAAGGGAAGTGAGTGGTGTTAGCGTGAAGAGCCCTTTGAACCTGAGGCATGGATAACCTGTCACTCCTCGCCCTCTCTTAGCAACCTGTCAAAAATTTTCCCATCAGAATCACTTGAGTAGATTAACTGACCCAACCAATCCCATCAATCATGCCTAATTTACGTATATATTTAAACTCACAGGATATCTACGGCCCGTGCTTTGCCATCGGCAGAAATTGCCCCAAGTTCGAGCTCGACAACAATGGGCAAATTAGATAGAAGGAGATCGTTGAAATGGACATCTATGCTGACTTTGTCGCTCACTCTGATATTGAACACATAGTTGCATCTGTCGGAATGCTGATTGTGCACGTACTCTTGCATATACTTGGAATTGTAGCAGACCGTCCTCTCCAAGTAGAGCGCCTTGTCCGATATCGCCCTGTGCACCCACAAGTAGTCGTCACATGCACCCACCAGTAGTCGCCAGCCTGAATACTGAAATCCAGGTCTAGAAGTGGGTTTCCTAGCTAAAGAGACAATGTGCAAATTTTAAGGTTAAAAAATTGTTTCATAGCGCAAAACTACAAAACTTACGCAAAACTCGACTGATGTTGCACTGTAAAGAAACTTACAGCTATTGACTCAAGCGTGATAGGTTTAATAATGGGCCTTTTGTTGTACTCAATCAACAAACGGCAAGTTGAGGACCTACAAAAGATGATATAATTGTTAAGAGTATAACTTCTTGTCAAAAAGCGAAATGTCATTAAGAAATCTAGTTTTGCTTATCATCTTTGAAAATGAGGTCAATTATTGTTCACAAAAAGACAACAAGAAACAACTTTTAACTGTCATCACCTGCATAGCTTTCACCAGTTAGAAAGAACTGAGTCATTGTACTTTGGGAATTCCTCAAGCCAGTTTATGAGAGACCTCAAGTTATCCTCCGCTGCAAATGGGCCGATCGATGCATAAATTATCGCCTCATGGCCGAAAAGGAAAGGATCAATATAATCAAATTCAAAAACATTGTAAAAGAGTACATATGGGCATAACAGTCCGAGTCGCAATCGAATAAGTAGTTTGAGCTCGTGTTGGAGTATGGGAATCCGACACTAATGGGTGACTCGACAGACTAGTGCAGTGAGCAAGTTAAAATTTTCCCAAGTTCCATGAGTAGTCGTTCTTGACATTGAAGGGACCGAGCTCCATTAAAGCGCCAAAACCGAGCGATGATCAACCTGGGCCTGGCATTGAAGAGTTGTTCCATGAACTACAAGTCACGACATGGGTAATAAGACGAAAGGAAGAGAATTTTAAGGCCCCAAGTGAAAAGTTTTCAGACGTCCATTCAGCCAAAGCGTCAAGGGAAGAGAGGAAGCATTAGGTGATTCAGCTTTGACAAAGTAATATAACAGAGATCGGCCGTGCCGAGCATTGGTGACAACACAATCCGAGCATTGCTTGAAGGAGACATTAAATGTTTGACCTGGGAGAGATGTTATGAGCTCAGCGTGAGATATAGAACAGTAGAACAACGTGAACGGAGAGAGGATCCGAAGTGCGGTGTGAGAGAATTCGTGATTCAATCAAAGTTGCAAACTACTTTTCTCTAACACACGCACGCACACACACACAACACTCGCCCACCCAGATATACTTACAGTAATGGTAATTATCCGGGTATCCAAGGTTTTGGAAGTTTGGTGATACTTTTGCATTAGGGCCCAGGTAAGAGCCAATGCCGAAACAATGAAAATCTTGGAGAAAATAAAGCACCAAACGTTGAAACTTTCAGGAAAGACATATGAAAACCATCGATATCACATGCATACTGGATATTTCTAGTCCCTTTCGTTTTGTCAAAGCAGGATATCTCCGACATTAGACTAGGACAAGGAACTCGATTTTAGGAGTAACTAACAAGCCTTGCACATCTACATCGCTGTTTGAAGAAAGAGAGCCGGAAGTATTTTCCACCCCATGTTCGACGTCAAATTATGAGAGTCACATCGAATCTCAATTTATATACATGACGACACTGATTCTCTTGCACAAATAAAACATAATGCAATACTCATTTGCTTATCTGAATTGAATGCTACACTTTCTCAAGATCTGCATGGGCCCGCATTAACTTCAGAAAGCGGATGGTAACGCCAAAGAAATTCAACTTCTTGCATTGTAAGCATAATTCAAATTTGTGATTCAACGCAATGCAACGACATTGTTACTATGCTGTGGAATGCTTAACCTAAATTGTATGCACTCACAGCAATAACAAGCCATCAAGTGACTTCACTTCCCATGCACATCATGGTTCAAGAACTAGGTAAATCAAAGTAGCCCAGATTATCATCTAGATTAACTTAAATTACTTTGTTTTGGAAGGTGGTCTTCTTCTTTTCTTGGCCAAGTAGTAGTTGCCATCTCAAGCCGCTTTTTCAAGGTCTTTTCCCCAGTTTATAGACAAAAAACGCAGGTGCAAAAGATTTTCGATCCCATCAATCCCAAGGTATAGGCCTTTTTTGTACAAACCTAACCTTTATTTACTCTGCCAAATTCTCCATCCCAGATTCTTGTTTGTCCCCAAGAAACCGCACGACTTTGTGGAGTTAAACTTTTCTAACTTTCCAGGCTGCCACTACCAAAATCAAATCTCCAACGCCTCAGCCAAAGAAAATAAAAAAGACAAACGTGGTTGCCTTTTTCGTTGTTGGTTCAGAAAAAGAAAAAGATTAGTTCAAGAACTGACTTGTTTCAGGTTCTGGTGCATCTATACCCTTTTTAGGAAAGTTTGGTCAAAGGCATTAATGAGTTTGACAACTCAAAAACCAGCACTGAAATGACAATAGCAGCGAGAACGACATTAAAGAGACCAGTCACAAGGAGGAAAAAGACGGAACCATTTATAGCATTTCTTCGCATTCAACAACCAAAGTTACTCCACCAAATTTCAAAAGACATCCTTTTGGCTCTAATTTTTCCTTTGGGAGTATGTACATCTAACTGCGAAACCCGAAAAGGCCCTCTGGTGCCTCATGTCCCGCAAAAAGAAGGAAAGAAGAAAGGGGGGAGGGAGGGAGAGACAAAAAAAGAGAAAAAAAAAAAAAGAAACCAAGAACAAAAGCTGAATGGCTGCAAGAAATAGCAGCAGGAATGTCTAACATGAGAAGATCTGGCCAAGCCAAGGGTTGGTGTTGGATTTAATTGTCTGTTATAATTGTCGGGCCTTCGTAAGGAACTCCCACCACAGTAAAATCCTCCGGTATCTCCTTAAGCCATGCATAACCTTCTCTCTCTTCTTCTGGCACTGATGATGATGATGCTCCATCAACTGCATTCTCACAAGGCAAACTTCTTATTCTTTAAACCAACTCCCGCAAAAACCGTGAAAAGAATCGAGGGGGAACTTAAATGAAAGGAAAAAGAAGGGGGACCAGTGTGGAAACCTGAGAAGCTGGTGAACGGGAAGTCGCGGTAGTAGGTACAGTCTCGGCCTTCAGAGTCGGAGTAGGGAGGGCCTAACACATCGAGAACCGCGCAAGCTGTGACAGCGGTGAAGCAGTGCATGTTGCCTCCTTTGGCTGGATACAGAATGGACGTTTCACACGGAGCGGTGAACTCGGAGTTGACATTGACCTTTGCCAAGCGCGCCCCACTAGCATGGACTGCATAACGAGATATTCAAAGATTTTGCTTCACACAGGAGGAACAAAAAGCCCTTGTTTCACATTTTACGAGCTGCTAATCGAAGCAAGCTGCGTGCCTGTACAAGGCCAAACAAAATAAAAAAATAAAAACTTGGATTGCGCAAGAGAGCCTTTTGTTGTTTTCTGCAACAAGAAACATAATAAAAAGCTGGCTAATGAGTTGTCATTTGACATGTTTTATATAGTTATCCTGTCCCTCTAATGCATGATCTTTGAGCGATCGACAAGTATTACTCGTTCCAGGTAGAGAAGTCTCAATGAATGGAGTACACTGGGACTAGTATTACTGGTTCACAAATCAATGCACCTCACAAGGTAATGTAGCAGATTGTGAGCGAGCAAGGGGCTATAGCGAGTACTCTATAAGAGTCTGCTATATCAGCTCCTAATATACAATAGCTATTCAAGTGCATGTTACTCCATATGACCCTTTGGAAAAGTGCGAATCGAGGCTGTGTTATCAAAAACCAAAGTAACTTGCTAGCCAACTTCTCCTAGCCAACAAGCCAAAAGTGATGCAAGTTCTGCACTAATTGTCGAATTCTTTCTTTGCTTTGTTTGAAACTCCTGTGCTCTTCTTTATTTTCCTTTTTGAATGTATTAAATTTTTCATAAACATCTCCGCATTCATGATAACTATTCTCCTACTTCTAACACCCCCAGTTTAGGTTGTCTTTATTGAAAATGCTGGAGCAGATTTTATAGAAGCGACTTACTTTGAGGATTATTGAGAACAGCTGTGCCACTGGCGCCATCAGCCATCCAATCGTATGATTTGATGTGCATTGTTCCATATAAAAGCTTGCTGAAAACCGTCATTCCAGGGTGGTTATGTAGAGGAATCACACTGGATGCTGGCAAGCAGAAGATCACTATCTGCATGATGTAAATAATTATCGTTCCATTAGCACAGTAAAACCATATAATGTGGCTTGGCATCATCATTAGGCAGGCCTGAGAAGAAGCCAACATACCGAAAATTTATCACATTCATGGAGACGCAGACGTGCTACAATTGGTGACCTTTCTGCTGCCATTATGTGAAAGTATAGCGTGTCAGGCCTAAGGCCCACATCGTCCAGTTGCATGCCATCTGCCGAAAATCAATTGCAGAAACTCATGAGGATCTAGCTGAGATAAGTTGCTAGCATAAACTGTGCGCTAATGAATCAAGACTTAAAAGCATTTACGGAAACAAACACCAGTGACTACCACGAATGTCTATTCAATGGATGGAAGTAAGATCATGCACCTAACTTTTTCAGCCAAGAGGATAATCCACTTTGAACAACTCTACGTTCACATATCTTGCGGCTTTGATGCTAACAGTTGTTACTGAGCTTATCAGTTTTTGTAAGAAAAGGTAAAAGCACAGAAGAATAGCCATCTATGACAACTGACAACTATATACTAAAGTTCTCAACGGTTGAGTGCGTGTATAATTGCTGCTCTTTCATTAGTAGCGCGCTGCTAGACCATAGAGCAAAGCCATATGCAAAGTCACTGTTCAAAATCATTAAACTGTATCGACCTTAAAAGTTGGCAACTTGATGCAGAGTCAAACCATGGAATAATGACCACCATTTCATCTCCATAAAAAGAAGAAAAAAAATATACTCAAGGACATCAACTTGCTTCCAGCACAGCAAGCACAAGAGGACACTTGCCGTATATTATTCAAAAGCATAGCTTCGGCGCAACATGGAGCATTTAATAAACTATCTGCGCCCATCTGTAAGTAACCGAAGGATAGAATTATAATACAGACTCCTTACACCGGACCGCATCAACTGCAAAATCAGTCATCAAGTAACAGTGTAACCCCCCATTTGTGGAATCCTATAAAAGGACACAAACATTCGTACATTGCCTACACTGTCGTTGGCTATGCCCAGGACATCAATCATACCATAAACCGAGATCGCACGGAGTCCCCTTCCCTCACAATCCCCCCAAAAAGGAACTTTGCAGTAGTCAGGACATCACGAGTACTTTACAAGTACAAGTTATGAGACCCACCCCAGGCGAAATAAACATTTTCTTATGCGAGCCGGAGAAAAAGAACATCCATTCTAGCTTATATTGTTTGAAGTCTTGTGCTATAATTGAATAACTATTGATTTCACATGACTTGAGACAACCATCATAAGCAAAAGATAATCATCATGTTTAGGATGCATTAATCGTGATAAATCCAATAATAGTAATATAACATCAACAAGTCAAGGCCAAAGCATTCCCATTTTGGTTACCCCCAATAAAAAAATCTGGAGGAAGCTAAAAACAAACAATATCCAAATTCCCTGACCGCGTCACTGTATGCAATCACAAACTCCCAATCGCAAAACCGACGCTTGCCCATTATTCACCACCATACGTACCTAAAGCGGCCTTGACACGCTCGACATCCTCCGGCGGAGGCACGATGTCGGCCCCGCCCGCAGCGAATACCTCCTTGCACGTGTCGAATAGCCGCTGAACCGGCGACGTCGTCGGCATCGCCACCGCCTTCCTCTGACGCCGCCGGTTCCTCCTGGACCTGCTATTCGAGGTCGTGGTGTCCGTCGAATTCACAATACTCCTTTTTTTTAACTTGTTCAATCAACGGGTGTCATCGTAACCCCCCATTAACCAATCCAATGCTATCGGATTCTCTACACGGGCATCGGCCGAACACCCTCCACGGACTCAAACAGGACGAAGGGCGAAGCAGAACAGGTCGTGGGTATCTGCGGAATCGCCATAGGCGGCCGTCGAATCGGTTATATTGCCGTTACTTGGTCAAACGGAAGATGGGTACAGTGCAAGAAGCTCCAAGATGAAGAATTTCGACGCGGGCATTGACGGGAGGATTTGAATTCACACGAGCAAGAACAGGGGAAAGTGCCAACGGAAGCGACTTCCGTCAGGGTGGGCGTCGGTTTGTCTAAACTGGGACCGAAACGAGAACAGCAGGGACGCACGAAACGGCGCACGCTCGACAGAGATGCGAGGAATGGCGCACACCCCCCGGTCCCGTGCGAAGCTGCGAATGATGGCGACCGGAGGAATACGAGGAAGATATAAAGAAGGTCGAAACAGAGGAAGAGGAAGAGGAAGAGAGAGAGAGAGAGAGAGAGAGAAGCAGAGGGCAGGATTCAGGGAAGGAGGCAAAACCAGGGGCCGTTTGCTTTGGCTTTCCTGTGGGCTGTTCCAGTGGCGGATTTTTGTCTGGTCAAAATCTCTCTTTCTCTTCATCTTTTCCCCTTTTTTTTTTTTTTTTTTTTTTTTTAATATCCCTCCTAATGTCTTTTGCTTCCCCTCTAATCTTTTTGAATTTTTATAAGTTCGGGATTTTCGGTAATTTTCAAAAGGGGTAGATTTATCATTTTGAAAATCTCGAATCCTAGTGCATTTTTGTCTAATCTCTGGCAAGAATATATACGGTAACGCCCACAGATATGGCGATCGAATAGGCTGACATTACCAGCGACTTAATTTTGACAGTTGGATCCACGTTAACTTCATTGGTCGTATGCAGCCAAATCAACATTTAGAAATGAGATTCGTATTAGTTTACTTAGGTACGTGTTTGATTTGAATTCCAAAGTGAAAATAAAAATAGGAAGGGAAGTGGATTTACCAATGATAATGTTTGGTTGAAATTAGGAAAGAATTGATTACTCAGTAAAAAGGGTGATGATTGAAACCCTCATTTGCATGTTTAAAAGTGCACTTTTGGGTTATGGATGATCTCCTTACTCTTCCAAGATTACCACGATTTATGAGGTAATAGCTAAGTCAAAACAAATGTGGAGTGTTGTCTTGAACTTAGGAGCTACACTCTTGATTTTTTGGCACATATTCTATTTTTGAGCCCACTCAAAGCCACTTTTTGGCAACTAGCTTTTAGCCAAATGTGCATAAATTGTGTCGTCGAATATTTTTGTTTAGTCGTAAAATCTACAATCTGATTTGCTTGAATTGTGCAGTCAAGGTCTTTAAATTTCGTTTAGGATCGTGCAATTGCGTTCTTTCTTCATTTGTAACCAGCAATTCCAACAGTTTTGCCAAATGCAATGGCTTGCTGATTAAGGCGATGCACAAATTGCCATGTGGATCCGATGGCATGCGACATTAGCTATATGAAAAAAAGGAAATTAGAGAGACAAATCTATTTCTCTCTCTAAGAGTAGGGATGTGCATGAGAACAAGATTGGACCAACCTAATCAATTTTGAGCGATCTTCAATTCCAAGTACAGAACCAAATCATCTAAATTGAATTGATATATATTTTTTCATTTTCTTTTAAAGAGTAAAGAAAAAAAACTTGCCAAAACCCTTAATTAGACTAGATCAATTTGGGAACCGAATCAAGATCGACTATCTAGTTCTTGATTTTAGGGTGAAATAGATCCAACTTGGAACCAATCATCTATACCTAAGAGAGCAGTTCACACTTTTACTTGTTGGTTATCCAATTAATCCTTTTGTAACTATTATTCTCTCTCTCTCTCTCTCTTTTGCGTTCTTTGCATGAGATTACCTTGAGAATTCCGAATCGACCATCGTAATCGGGAGATAATATAATTTTAAGCAATGCATTGATGAGAGCATCTAAATTTTGGGAAGTAGTAATTTAATCAAGAACTTGCTCATTGATTACGTACTCGGTGGATATTAAAAAAATTGTTAATTCGTGGGTCATTCTAATTCATACACGTGGGCCTCTGCATTTCCCCTTTTTTTTACCAACTCCTGTAAAAATCTTATTATATGACAATTTGGAATACAATATGATAAGATTAAATATGTTCTTCCGCAATTTTGATGTCTTCTTCTTTTCTTTTTCTTTTTTTTTTTTCCTTCCAAATGCAACGGATATTTTCCTTATTTAAAAAAAAAATTGCATCACTGCTTGCATCACCTAACTAAAAAAAAATAGCTTTCGGATTTGCATTCAATAGGAAAAGAACAATTATTTCGTTATTAATTAAAAGCATGCATGGAAAAGAAAAATTAAAGAACTTGTCTCTCTCCTGTATATATATCGATATCAACCGGTTTAGATATCACGTGAGATTTTATAAAATTATAACCAACTGCTCTAAAAAATTAAACCATTAGATAAAGACGTAGCCTAATATTTAAATATTATATTATTCATGAGTAGAATTCATATTAATATGGTGAAGCTTTTCTGAATCTTATGAACCGGAGATGATATAGAATCATTGTTCTCCATGTTCTTCAAATTCATTCCCAGATGCCGAACAATTTGAAAAGGATCCAATCGTTTCAATTTAGCTCGGTTCGAGTTATCAACGTAGGGGAGGGTTTGACAAGCATTATACTTAAACAAATTTGTTAAAAATCATCCAACTACATCGAAGCATGCCTGATCACGACAAATTGCGGGACTTGATGTTGTTGCCTACTAATCGGCATGACATTTGGTTAACTGCATTACCTAACAATTACAAATTTTAATAAATTTACTATGTTTAGTTAGTTATGAATGATTTACAAAATATATATTTTTTTTAAAATAATCGCCTGAAATAATTAGTTAATAAAAAATGTTTTTACTATCAACAACAATTTATGTCTAAACATGTTTGTATGCGATGAAAATATTTCTTTTGCTTGTTTAGTTTTCATAAGTAATACAAACAATCATTTTCACGAAAATATCATTCAAATCGTTCTTTCGCGAAACAATGCACCCTTAAATTAAACAACTTTAGGCAAAGATTCTGGTGTTGTTTTCTCTATTTTCGTCATTCCTGCTCATTCATTGATAAAGATCAGTAATATTTTCCGTACTAGTAGATTTTTGGAAGAGATGGTCAGTAAAAAAAATGTTGGTAGAAGAGGTTAGTACTTGTGTAATTTTGACGACTGGCAGATTTAGTCCTTAACGTACTTCAACCATGAAAAATATACTGTAATATTAACTTTTTGTGTAGCCCAACAGAATAAATAAGTGGTTGGTAAATTGTTTTTTTTAGTAAGAATAAAGATTAAAAAAAAAAATTAGGGACACTGTGTTAGAGTTTCGAATCTAGTTTAGAGCAGAAATAAGGATAATTGTCCAAAAAGTTCTCAATATATTATATGACGGCCAATTTAATCCCAAATTTTATAATTTGATCAATTTAATTCTAAACATTTGGAAAAAGAAAAACTAAAAGAAAGGAAAAAAATCAGAATAAAAAGGGAAAAAAATCAGAAAATTTACAAAATTTACAAAAATTGTCAACATTAATGCTGGTCATACCAATATAAGCCGTGCCAACTTATGACAATCGGTGCACACGTCATCAATTTTTAATCAAAATTGATTGAAAGGATTACACTAGCAAATCACAAAAAAAATAAAAAATAAAAAAAGAATAGGATTGACACAATTGAAATATTTAGGAAATGATTAGCCGCCATACAATAAATTTAGTACTTTTTGGACAATTTCCCATGAAAATTTAACTCTCACTCAGCATTTGTCCCGTGACTCTTGCAAGTTGGTGTGGTCTTGTTAAGTGAAAGTACTCTTAGAAAAGGTTATGAGAAAATCCCAACTTGGTTGAATTAAGACCATTGCTAAAACTTGAATTTAATTAGTATCCACCATATAGAGCCTAACCCAATTCTTAGGTCTTGGGGGTGCCTGATTAATTTATAGCGATTTGACTTGAAAGGAGTGGTTGGTGATGCAAATGGTATCAGCATAGAGAGAGAGGTTGTCACAATGATTACGTGAGTAATTTGAATTCAGTACACCTTAAGCTTGCACTCAATCTTAAAAGACATAATCTTTTGTTTTTTTGGCATAATCAACTCGAATTTCGTCGAACTTAGCCCAAGTCAAACTCGTAGAAACGCTGCATCCGGTTGAGCTCGAGTGCCGGTCAAACGAAATTAGAACGAGCTCTTTGAGTCTAGCAAAACCAAAAGTAAAGTGTTAGTCAATTTTATCTCGATCTCTGACTTTTGAGGCCACGAGATCATTTCAGAAGACTCCTGCACTCGTAAACACACGGAGGATTCGGTCCGTCACTCGATTACGCTCGCGAGCGCTTTCTTGTACGAGCTCGGTTCAATTTAAATTACCTTCACCGATGCTATTCTTCGCTCGTGTTTGAATTCCAGACCCCTCTTTTAGAAGCTCGTGCGTTTGAATGGAATCAAGTAGGTCATTCATCTCATGCAGAGTTGGTACGTACAAGTCAAGTCTGTAAATCATAATCAACTCGATTTGCGCCCAACTTTGCCCAAGTCAAGCCTGTAAAAAGGCTGCAAATGGTTAAGCTCGAGGGCTGGTCGAATGAAATTAGATAGAGCTCAAGTGTTGGTCAATTTCTTCAGTCCAATCTTGATCTCCTGACTTTCGGGGTCACGATATCATTTCAGAAGACTCCTATACTTATAAACATACGAATATCTAGTCAAACACGAAATAAAATAGAGCCGTCTCTGACTCGATTAGGCTCGCCAGCTGATCGATGCAAGCGCTTTCACATACGAGCTCGGTTCAATTAGATAACCTCCACCTATGCTGATCTTTGCGTGCTTTTGAATTCAAAACCCCTCTCGGAAGCTTATGCGTCTGAACAGTATCAAGTGGGGTTACCTCATCTCCTCACTTGAAAATTCGAGGCGTTATCCGTGGAATTTTTGTTTTTATGCAGCTCCGTGAAGACGAAACTACGGGAGGATGCTTCGCTTTCACGAAACACACCCGATTCGTTGCTCTAAGATACCCGAGCCGGGTTTCGAGCATCGGGGCTAAAATCCAACTTCTTGATTCGATGAAAGACAGGACATAAGATGTCGAGATCACCGGATTACTCGCGAGGAACGAAATCCTCGTTGGATCGGTAATTCGCATGTCGAGTTTGAGTTCCCGTGCTTCTTGAAATTGCTTGTTGCTTAGAAAGTACATGAATATGGTGAAATCTGATGAAGCCAATACAAGAGAGCTTAATGACAAAATCGAATTTGAGTTTTTATGCTTCTGGTCACTTAAGCCACTTGTGCGACATGCGACTGCGCTCTTGAACCGACTGTAATTCCGCGATGCATTTTAGAAATTCAGATGCATTTATCCCTCTTTTGCATGTTATTTTTCACAAGAAGTTTGAAGAAAAACCGTTTTGATTTTTCCATATTTCGCTCTTCTGGACTTGCTTCTAAAGGCATTGAAAAGGACGTCGGATTCTAGGGTGCACTCTGGATCAGCATCAACGCCTTGAAATTGAGGGCTCCCGTAATCCTTGGAAACCTTTTCGCCCCCAAAATATGATGAGTCGGCATCGAGTAGTTAAACGACTCCATTGATAGGTTGAGGTTTTGAAAAAACATTTTTCTGATCCCACAAGAGGAGGAGACCCAATATTATACTAGCATCTCTTTCAGTTCTTCAGTCATCCCGAGTTATATATTACCGTTTTGCCTAGATACAATATTATAAGTCATATCGTTCAGACCTTTTTGAAGATTGAGTCTTGTTGACAAGTGTCCCGAGCATTGAAACAGCTAACCTAATGAAACCTTAATTAGTAGTCACTACCCATTTCTTTTTCATGCTTAGCTGTCGAACTAATCTCACGTTTTGACCAAAAAAAGACTAAGCTCACGTGTGTGGCGCGTGGGTGGACTCTAATCGTGTAATGATGCCAATTCTCGACGCATCCACTGAAGAAGAAAGAAGGAGAAGAAGAAAACTACAAGGAAAAGAAAACATAACTGTGGGTGCATTCAGTTTTGGATTTCGATGCATTTGAAGAAGTAAACGCTCTGGATTAATTGCCTAAGCATGACGTCGTCCATGTCGAGAATATTGTGACACGTTTTAATATGCAATCCACAAAATTTGCAAGTACATCTTTAGATAAGCTATTATCATAGACTAAGGAGGAGGAGGAGCATATGTCCCGTGTTTCTTATTCTAATGCCGTCAATAGTATTATATATGTTATGGTATGCACTATGCGTAGTTAGTCACTATATGAAGTGTCCTAATAAAACTCATTGAAAAGCTATGAAGTGAATTATCGAATATTTGAAGGGAACAATAAACGTATGTATAGTATATTGAAAGGATAGCAATGGCAGTGAGACCATTAGTTTTATAGATTCGGATCACGTAAAGTGACTTGGATGATTGAAGGTATTTAGCAAGGTACATATTTACATTGATTGGTTGTGCAGTGAGTTAAAAAACATCCTTACAGGATCATGTTGCCTTGACTGAGGCAAGAGTATATGTCATTAACCTTTATAACGAAGGAGGCGATATTGTTGTGAAATTTGCTCTCGGACTTTAGGATAGAACAAAAAAGTGTTGGTATACACTGTGATAACCAATGTGTGATATATCTAGCTTATAATTCAATTTATCACGAGCGAACGAAGCGCATCAATATTAGGTACCACTTCATCCGAGATGTCTTAGTGAATGGTACTGTTATCATCAAAAAGATCGCTATAGTAGAAAACTCAGTAAATATGATGACTAAGTCTACTCCTTTGACAAAGCTCAAACTTTTCTTTAGCATAATTGATGTTGAGTGCCCATCAAGACGTTAGGAAAGTAGCATGGATGATAATTATTATAATTTGGTTTCAAACATCAAGTTAATGTGAGGAGTTATTAAATTATATCTTGAATTTGAATCACATATGGATATCGATAAGCTTGTTAAACAAAAAGGAAATCTCGAAAATATGCAAGGTCGGACCAATCAAGAAGTGCGTTCTTTAAATCTTGGACTGTAGAAGAAGTCTTCAATAAGAGGTAAAATATTCGACGCAACGAGATAAAAGATTGGCTCACGTATTCTACAATTTACGTACATATTATTTTGTGGGGGGTAAAATGTAATTGTCACAAGAGGGCAAGAGCAGAGGATTGCTTTTATTTCTATCTCTTGCAGAAGCTATACTTGGACTCCTCCGAAAGTGGCGTGCAAAAGGAGGACTCTTTGACGTATATATCTTTTGCCGAACAATTAAAAAAGGTTTCTTGTTGAGCGCCGCACAATGAACGCGAAGTTGTAAACGAGTTTTTGTTTTTATGCATAAGTAGAGCGTTTTGTTTTAAACTTGAACACCGGTGATTTGTGCCGTGAGTTATATATTCAATTGAATTGTTTATTCGTAAATACTTTAGACTTGGACTTAAATTTAGGTATGAGAAACCCTCTAACGTGCGAACAACTATAATTCAAATTTTCCGATTATAGTAGATTATTTCCTGCCAACTCTTCCCGTGAATATAGGTATCAATATTTGGATCAAACCAAGTAAATAAATATTTGGTGTCCCATTATTCCTTGTTTATTTTTCTCATATCTTTGCATTCATTTAATTTGCAAGATCCTGTTATTTCCGCGTTAATATTACAACAAATGCCTAGAAATTAAGGGTTACCGTAATTCGCCAAGCTAGGCAGCTAACCAAAAGTGTTGCCTTCTCTGTCGCTGCCACTACAATTTGAGGGCCGGCCAACCCTTGCACGGTGGTGACAAGCGATGGCGCCGCCACGGTGGAAGGGGCCAGATCACTGCGAGGACTAGCGGAAGCTTGGGCCATATATTTCAAACGTTTCGATCTAGCTAAAAGATTAAGATGGTTCTCACTTGTTGTACATAGGGATTCTCTCGGATTATGTACGCAACTTGGATCTCCGATCTGCTCAAATAGTTCCATCTTACTGAACATTAGGTCCTTAATCGCTCAATTCAACCAATTTGATTCGTGCGTGTGAAGATCTCAAGGTCTCCTAATTGTGTGGCGGATGGTTTGACAGAATCCACCTTCGACTATATAAATCCTCGTATTCATACTATATTATGAGTAGAACCTTTGAATTTGGTATCTACCCGAAAATATGCCCTAATATGCTTGAGGCTAACGTAATTCATACGATAACGAAATCTAGAATAATAATTTTTACTCATGTATCACATTGATTGGTGAATAACCAAACCCATAGGAACCTTTTCACTATCAAGATGTGATGAGTTGACATCAAGGTGCCAATCGACTCCGTCGATAGGTCAACATTTTGATACTACCTTTTTATGATTCCCCAAGAGGGGAGATTCAATATTATACTAACATCTCTTTCAGTTCCGCAGTTATTCAGAGTTATATATTGCCGTTCTGCTCAAATCCGATATCATAAGTCATATCATTTCGACTTTTTTCAAGAATGGATGTTGTTGATAAGTGACCGAGCATTGAAACGGCTAATGTAATGAAACCTTAAATTAGTAGTCACTACCTATTTCCTTTTCATGTTGAGCTGTCGAACTAAGCTCACTTGCGTGGAGCGTTTGTTGACTCTCCATGAAAGAAGAAAGAAGGAGAAGGACAAAACTACAAGGAATAAAAAAATCACAAAAGAAAGCATATCTGTGGGTGCATTCAGTTTGGGATTTTGATGCGTTTGAAGAGTAAACGCTCTGGACTAATTGCGTAAGCATGACGTCGTTCATACATCATGCCAACGGATTCAAATACTATTCTGGATCGGTACTAAGGACCATTTGTTTCGAATTTGAGGAAAAATCTTTGAGAAATTGCAAATATCTTTAGGGTCCGTTCATTTCGAGGAAAATTGGTCATTTTCGAAAAATATTTTTCTAGAAGTCATTTTCCAGGAAAATGATAATATTTTCTGGTATTTGGCTAAAACCTGAAAATGTTTCGGAAAATAATTTCCGATATTCAGTAAGGAAAATATTTTCTAAGACTTCACCACTTAGGCATGCATTACTTACTGACTTATAAATCCATCAAATATGAACTTACCTTTAAATCTAGGCAAACTCGTTTCATATCTTTATTCCTTCATTGTCACCAAACGCCCATCTACTCTAAAAAAATGTTCGTATGGATTTTAAAAAGAAGCAAATGAGAAAAGAGGCAAAGCATGTACAGCTCTAATGAGAATCTTTCAGAAGCGTATTTTATGTTTTAATAAACAAAAGAAAAAAGAAGCAAAGTATGTAGAGCCATTTACTTGAGCAATGTACAATTGCATGGTAGAGTAAATAAAGAAAAAGGATAAGCAAGAGTGTAGAGCACGAGCTTGAGATCGACGAGCTCGAGGTTCGCCTGGCAACGGCTGACGACTAGCCAAGAAAGAATAAGATGGGAAACAAAGAAAAGAAAAAGAAAAGAAAAGAAAAGAAATAGAAAAGAAAAAGAAAATTAAAAAATAATTCGAATTAAAAATGAAAAGAAGAAAAAGAAAAGAGAGGAGGAAGTGAGGATTTGTAGAATTGTGAGATAAGAGAGATTAAGAGAGGAAAATGTTTTTCACTTTTCAAAAATATAAAATATTCTCCCTTAATTTAGAAGACTTTTTCCTTTCATGGAAAATATTTTCCCTAATGAATTCATTTTCCGTGAAACGAATGCCGGAAAATCTGGAAAACGTTTTCCCATAAATTATTTTCCACAAAACGAATAGAGCCTTGGTAAAGAGGTTTTCGAAAATATTTTGGTGTTTGGCAAATTATAATTTAAAGTGTATTGGAAAATGACTTTGGCGTAAATACCATTTGGTAAACCCTACATTTGCAAATGCCTTTTATTATTACTTTTTTTTAAAAAAATAAAAATCAAATATGATGAAACTCCATCTCTGATCAAGAGCCGGCCAACTGCCGGTGGCTAGATCTGGTCGCTGGCAATTAGGGTGTGGGGAAGATGAATGCTTGGAAAAAAAAAAAAAAAAAGGTTAATGGATGAATAGTAAAAGTAGACTTGCCTTCTCAAAATGTGGAAAGCCTAAAGCATGTCCGGACCTACTTTAGGCTTTCCGCGTTCTCAATACTAATATTTGACCAATGAACTTTCAAAAATACTTGCCAAACATTTAATATTTTCCCCACGGGAAAATCCCTTGGGAAAATTGAATCAAACAAGGCCTTCTTTAATTCACGTGATTTCTCCCAAACCATATTATCTCTTTTGTGAACGTGCGTCCACTCCATTAGTTAAATTTTGTTTTCATGTAATCTCTCTTTATTAGCCAAATTTCAGGGTTTTATGTGATCTCTTTTCATTTATCGCTACGTTTTTTAACAACTTTCATATTCCGATCCTTTTTTCTTTTTTTTTTTCGTGGCGGTTTTGGGAAAAGAAAAAGGGAAAATTATCGGTGGTGCGGTTTAATAAGGTGCCCTCAATAGACCTGATATGAAATGCTGAGCATCATTTAAAGCACGTTAGGCACGCGCATGCAAGGAACGCGCATGCAAAGGAGCTCCTCAGGGGTCAACCTGCGCAATCATCATAATCCACGTCCCTTTTTGTAATTTCCTGGTTCTTCCTTCCTTTCTTTCTTTTCCCCTCTTTTTTTCCAATCCATTTTTTTTTTCCTATTTTTAAGCAATGCATCGACCGTTGACCACTTGTATGCGTGCTACATAACTTAGATGAATGGAGATACTACAAGCTTGTAAAAACAAAAGGTTTTTTTGGCGATGTATATGCGAGTAAGTTTATAAAGTCTTATAATGCAAAACAATGAAAGCCTTGGTAAATTTCACCCGTGGATCGTAAATCTTTGAAATTCTTTTACATCACGACGGTTTGGAGATTCGTTTTTTTTTTTCCGGAGACCTAAAAAGGAGCTTTTAAATTTTCTTGTTTTCTTTTTTTTTTTTTCCGAGGAAAGGCAGAGACGATGTCGAATGTGGGGGCATAAATGCACGAACGCAAGCAATCAATAAGCCTGGGAATCCCCAAATATAAAAAAGGAAAGCTGTCCCCCCCCTATCGTTTTGCGGGGTTCATCATCATCACATGCGGTGCTTCGGACAAAGTGAATGACAAAATCTCTCCTTCGAACATCACGGCCGGACTCTCGAAAAGATCTCCAGCTTCGACCTCTTTAAGGATCTATCGAATCATTGATGCCACGTGATCGATGAGATTGGAAATGTTGTCGTATCCACGATGATGCCATATGCATGAACATGCCCGACCTTCCGTGTTTCGACGAGGAGGGCAGAATCCTTGAACGCTAGTGAGTCGATCGATGCCTACCGAAAAGCCACCCCCGGGGTTGCCCCCGGGCCTCTTCATTGGCTCCTAATGCGCCCCAGTAGACCCGGGGAAAGCCGAGGTCCCTCTGAGGTGGCTGGCCTGCCCACCCTATTAAGGAGGGCTGTGGCGGTGTAGTCAAGCGGAAGGGAATCCTTTTCAAGCTCCCTACTTGGTTTTATCTCATTTTTCCGGGATGTCATAACTTTTTAAGGTCATGCTAAAAACCAGTCTTACCATACATATTCACATGTTTTGTCTCGAAAATTCTTTTTTTCTCGATATATAAGAGCTGGATATTTCCTTATTGTTTCTTAGAGCCGAAGAATGTTTTGTTCTTTTGACAAAAATATTATCTTCCCCCCTAAATTTCATTTTTTTCGAATAAAATCTCTAGACTTTCCATTTATCTAATCAAGCCATTTTATATTTCAACAAATTTCTAATTAGGTCCTCGTGAGACCAATCTAACTATATTCAACTGATGTGATCATCGGAGTATATGGATTTGATCATATGATGCTTGAAAGTACATAGACGAAAAATTGAACTTTTTGTTTGTTTGTTTTTTTGGGTGTGGTTTGGGGGGGGGGTTTGGGGCAGCTGGGCGAAGAGGTAAATATTGGTAAGGCAGTCTTTAAAGGGAAAAAAGGAAGAATGAAAGAAAGATTGAGGAGGAGACGATGTGGGCTTTTAGAGAGGGGTATTTTGCATCAATGAGTGAAGCCCATCCCCACAATGGGCTCTTCGTGGATTCTAGTTGGTCTTGCAATGATATTTAATTCCATTGCTTGGGCCTAAGTCCAAAGTTGGAGTTCAATTCTTTTTAGGCTACGTTTATTTCACATAAAAATGATTGATTTAAAAAAAATATTTCATAGAAATGATCGCTTGTGATGTTGGAAATAATTAGTAAATGAAGAATATTTTTATTACTGACAACAATTTGTATCTAGACATTCTTATGGACCTAATTCTTCATTGGCTAAGTGCATTTTTAGTTTTCTAACTTTTACTATTTACACCTCTTGATTTCTAACTTTTTTTTTCTTGTGAACTGTTTAAATTGTGTGATTAAGACCTTCCATTATCCAATGTTTAATAGCTTTGTTAATTTGGCAACTTCCGAATGTTTATAAGGAAAAAATTGACACACAAAATTGATATGACATCCAACTAGCGCCAAGTTAACAATACAACGGAGAGGAGGGGTGAGGTTGTTTGATCGGTCCATAGTTATATATTGACGAGAGTCCAAAAACTACAATGGTTACAATCTATATGTAGTCTTTCCTCCATCGACAATACACGACAATCTAATTACTCTATAGTAAAATTATGACCGCTATATCTCCAAGAAAAGAGGACAAGGCATTTTGATTTTTGGACATATCATCTAAGGTGATATAAGTTAGGTGGTAAATTGTGAAATTCTCTATCTAGTAAATAGAGAGTTCGTCTTGAAACTCTTCACTGCACATCGGGTGCGTTTGGGAACCACTTCCCAAAGCTCTTTTGGGGTCCAAAGCCCCTTCAGTCAAAATAAGAGTGTTTGGCAAAAAGCTTTGGAAGGGACTTAATGGCAAAGCAAGTATTTTTAAGGCTGAAAGCCCAAGGCAGGTGAGGACCTGCCTTGAGCTTTTCAGCTTTCTCGGCATGCCCACGCGACATTGTTCATTTTTTATTTTTCCAAAATTGTCCTCACGAATGTTTTGTTTTTCTGGTGCGTGCCCTTGTATGAAACATTGTTCATCTTCTCCAGGCCGACGACTACTACAAGGACACCGCGACCTAGGCAATCGTTGTCGGAGAGTCGGGCGACTTCGCGAGTCGCGGCGTTGCCGGTGACCGTCGCCCGCCGCACCGCGACCGTCCGCACGAAGGTCACGGGGCCGCGCGACCCATCCGGTCGCAGTGCAGTGGTCGCGACCGGATCCGGTGTCGGAGGCTCGGCGGCGACCAGATCTGGGTCGCGCGACCTTGCCGCCCCCAGATCTGGGTCGCGGCGGCATCGCGCAACCTCCCGTGACCTCACCGCCCTAGATCCGGCCGTCGTCGGAGGATGAGGCGGCGTCGCGCGACACGCGTAACCTCGCCGCTCTAGATTCGAGGTCACCGGAGGTCGAGGCGGCGTCGTGCGACGCGCGCGACCTCGCCGCCCCAGATCCGGGGTCGCCGGAGGTCGCAACGGTGTCGTGCGACCTTGCCACCCCAAATTCAAGATCGCTGGTGGTCACCGGAGGTCGCCAGAGGTCGCCGAAGGCCGCTGCCCTTGCCGGTCAATTTTTTTTTTATTTTTCTTTTGATAATTTTTTTTACCACAAAACTCATTTGTAAATGTAATTCCCCAAACATCATTTTGCTCAAAATACTTCACAAAGGGTTTTCAAAGTACAATTTACCAAACACAATTTGCATTTTGAAAACATTTAACTCAAAGGTTTTTGCATTTTCCTAAAGATTTTCCTCAAAAGTGGTTCCCAAACGCACCCATTGCCCACTTGACATATGCTCTGACACGAATAGTAGAAAAGATAGATTGATACAATATAATTTCTCTGGCAAGCATATAAAGTGTGTTTCATAGGGTGCCATTCTATTGGATTGCCATGCCAAATAACATAAGGTGCCAACCTAAAATGATCTTTTTTCCGGCTTTTTGAACTATGTGATAAGCATGTACTAAAAGTTTATAAACCACATTGGACAAATTAAAAATTCAATGATGATGTTGCATATTGAGTTGGGGTTTAATAATCATATCAAACAAATTGAATGATCATGAATTGTATTGCCTATTGGGTCAAAATTCATAATCTATTTATATCATTAACCGCCTTCTTCTTCTTCTTCTTCTTTTTTGGGTCATATAACCTTTTTAAAAATGATTTTTTAGTACTTTTTTTATAGAGGCTTTACGGTACTTTACATAACTATTTGTATCATTAACCTTTTTTTAATGGTCATATAACCTTCTTAAAAATAATATTTTGGTACTTTTTTTATTTTTTGATGGAGGCTTTATGGTGCTTTGCGAGGGGGGACTATATGTGAAGCCCCTTGACTTGAATTGGACCCCCTTTGGTTGGGCTTAAACACTAAGGAGTTCTTGACCTCCTTTTCCTCGTCTTACACTTCTCGGCCAATTCAGCTCCATCGACGGACCAGACGAAGGACCGGGTCGGCCAGCACTCTCTCATTTCCACTCCGATCGCGATCGCCGCCGCCGCCGCCGCCCGATGGCCCCCGGAGCTGCGGCGGCCCTAGGGCTCCTCCCGCTCCTCGCGATCCTCTCCGCCGCCGCCGCCGCCGCCCCGATCGTCGGCCTCGACACCTTCCTGACCAACCAGTACCGCCACGACCCGCAGGCCACCAACGACTCCTTCCTCTCCCTTCCTTCCTCCCTCCGTTCCGCCCTCTCCGCCCATCCCCTCGCCGGCCGGCCGCCCCCGCCGCACCTCTCCGGCCTCGCCGACTCCCTCGCCTCCCTCTCCCTCTCCGTCCCCGTCCACGTCCGCCTCGTCGGCTCCTCCTTCCCTTCCTCCTCCTCCTCCCTCCTCTCCTCCTTCCTCTCCGCCTCCCTCCCCTCCGGCCACTTCCACGTCATCGCCCCCTTCTCCTCCTCCTCCTCCCACCGCCTCTCCCTCCGCCACTCCCTCCACCTCGACGTCTCCCACGCCCCTCCCTCCCTCTCCTCCTCCCTCGCCGACGCCCTCCGCGCCGAGATCGCCCGGAACCCCTCCTCCCTCCGCTCCCCGCTCACCTCCGTCCCGTACGCCGCCGTCGATGGCCTGATCCGGCAGGATTTCGAGAGGGAGAAGCCCGTCGAGGGGGTCTACGTCTACTTCCTCGATCTCGGGCAGCAGGAGAAGCCCTACGCGTATGGCTACACGCCGGGGGATTCCTCCCCCGGGATCACGAAATGCCTGGGGAGCATCTGGACCGGGAGGGAGAGGTACGTCTGGATCGATTTGGGGGCGGGGCCGGTCGACTATGGGCCCGGGTTGTCCGGCGACGGGGTCTTGCCCCGGGGCGAGTTCCATCCTCTCGCGGCGCTGCACGGTCGTCCCAAGTCGCACAAGGCGCTCCTCGCGGACCTGGCGTCTCTGGTCTGGAGCGCGTACCAGGTACTCGTCGTGCCCTCTCTGCGAATTCCGGTCCCTTTCGAGAGCTCCTTGATTGTTCAGTTTATACATATTTATAGCACGGAGAGTAGGGATTCGAGTGGTTTGGACTGGAAGAACATCGAGAGAGTGTTCAGGGATGAGGTGAATGATGGCGGGCTGTTGCTGGGCGATCAGTCTTTGAGCTTTAAGGAGTATTCGGTGAACTATAAGGACTGCCCGATTTGTTCTTTCGCGATTTCAAGAGCTACGAATTCGTACACTTCCAGGTTCTTGTTTGATAATTATACTCTGATCGTGAATGAGTATCTGGACTCAAAGCGTTTGCATCAGATACTGACTGATTCGGCTGACGAGTTTAGGAGGGTGGCGGGGTTCCCTGAGGAGGATTACGGCAGGGTGCTTCCTGTCTATGTGTTTGATTTGGATGTAAACACTCACTTGTTGCTTGACCGGTATCATCAATCTGTTTCTTTTAAGGATATGGTGATCGCAGCGAGGACAAAGGTTACACAGACGGTGAGTGATTACAGTTGCAATGGCCGTCATGTTTTTACTCAGACGAGGGATCTCGATCGGCCTCTAGTCGGTTCTATCTTGCAGAGTATGTGGGGAGTTTCACCTACTCATCTGTTATGGAGCTCGAGGCATAATAACACTCTGGTGGACTATACTTGGAGTGTTGGGCAGACACCATTCGGGCCATTCTCGGAGATCTCGTCTTTGTCATTCGTCCAAAAGGATGCAGCGCGGAGAAATGTCCTCCTAACATCTTTGAATTACAGCATAACTAGTGCTCTTGATGTTCTCGAATCCATAATGTCGCATGGCGGGGATAGAAATCTTCTTAAACTTAATCGATATGCCGAATTCATACAAAGATGGAATTTGTTCAAGTATAAGCTAGACAAAGCTGTTTCTGCATTGTCACATTTTGATTTCGAGATGGCTTTGTACTACTTGAGGTCCTCTGATCACGATCTGTACAGCATCCACTCACTTGTTTATCAAGCATCACAAGAACTTGAGGCATCTCTTGTTTGCTTTAAGGATCCACCTCTTCCGTGGGGGTCAATCTCATTTTCTGTGGGGGTTGTGCTGGCTTTCCTTTATGTCTGGACTAAACGCGATAGGATCTTTAGGAATAAAAGAAAGCAGTTTTGATGATACTGGGAGAAGCAGGACAGACATGTAAAAAAGAACGGAAGCGACACAAACACTTGTATTTCAGCATGACAGCAAATTTGAGAGGTGAGCAGGCAGTGGTTTTGTTTTCTTAGAACATTTAGTTTGAGCTTCCATTTTAATTTGAGACTCAACTGCTTTTCTTTTTTTCTTTTTGGATAGCATGCTTCAGTTGTTCTTGATATATTGTAACTTACCTGAGTTTAATTGCATTAAACATAACTGTTGAGCTTGAATTATGTTTTATGTGTAAACTGCTTTTAGTTTTCGCTTTATTATGTGAATCTATCTTCACGAGTCATTTGATCTGAAATTCTTGGAGGCAACAATCATGTTACTGCCTTTGCAATAGGAAACTCATATATAATGTCCCTGAATTACTACTGCTGGAAACGACTCCTTTTGTATCAGCTTTCCATCCTGTCCAGGACAGCTATACGAATGAAAATGGCTAGTTTGTTGAAATGCTAAGTGAGGCTAAGTTGGATCAAGTTTCATAAGAGGATGTTTGATTTCAGGCCCACTGAAAGGAAGGAAAGACTGATATAACGTAGGAAAATCCATTCTTTGCGCATGATCTTTCTCATGTTTCCACTGTCGGTGTTTCGAAAATGAACAGTATGCAACCGTGCTTGTCTTGAACTTATTTGATCTGTCCAGAATTTTGTGCCTAGTGATGATTTTGTGATGTTCCTGATAAAGACCTTTTGTTTCTCCTAAAGGTCATGGCTTTTCCTCCTCCTTTGAAGCTTCCTAAACATTATAGGAAAAGTGCTGAGTGCGACTTCATTGCCTCCATTCTCTTTAGATAGATCCTTTTTAAGGTGATAATGGTTTGTGTGTAAATGTAGTGGGAACTGATGTTCCAACCCGAGAGAGATGTATCCGTGCGATATAGTAAAAGCAAGAAACTTTAAGGAAGGTTCAGCTTAAATCAACATTCCCCTGCTAAAATTGATTTGAAACAGTGTGGTAGCAGTTCATCAGGGAACTCCTGTCTAACTAATATGAAGACCCCTAGATGTGCAGGCAACTTGGAATTCCCCTTGTTCCTGAGTTGAAATCATAACCAGGACCGAGAGGTCTGAGACAAGTGGAAGAACCTAATTTTGCTTACTCCAAGTGAAGCATATTGATGCACAAATTGAGAATGCCGCTGGTAGACTTATGATTTGATTCTATATTTGGGGTTTAGAGACTTGTAGGGAAAAAAAAATTAGGATTACTGTACAAAGATTTCTCAAGTGGTGTTAATTCGGAGATAGGTTGTTCATAAAATTTGATAAGGCCTAAGAAATTACTCTTCCCTTGTGATGTGGGAAATCAAATTTTATTCTCAAAATAATCCTAGGCAATCTGCTTGGCCATGCCTCAGATTGGACAAACAGAGGATTATTAATGTATGCAGAGGAGGGGGAAACGAGATGTTTCCTGAGGTCGATAATTTCATTTTTGAGATATTCTTAACCTGTCTTCTCAAGCACAACTACTTTTCTCATGGAGCTTCGGTATACGTTTATAGAGGCAATCTGTGTATCTGAAGATGTTTTGAAGACCTTAAGCAGAAGAAAGTGGAGATTGTGGACATGAGGTAAAGATACTGATGACAAAGCTAGCAGAAGAGGTCCTCCATGAAGAGACTGAAAGATTATCTACCCTGTTGTTTCAAGTGAAATTTGAATTTGGATTCTCTTCTTGTGAAATGGATATGTAGAACTCATTGGTGTGTATGAAGAGATAGTTTGATGGGCGATGAAATTAGTCACTGTTACTCATTCAAGCACATATACCGGGGACCAAATTGAGTGGCGTCTGCAGCTATTGTTACTATTGTAGGCAAGCCATTTTATTTTTTTCCCTCAATGGCGTCCCATGCTTTGCCGAACTTACTCATCACGAGTGAAAAAGTTGTCGTCCGCGGTAGGCGAAGCCATGAATTATTGTTTGACATTGAAAAAAACCTTTACATTATTCTTTACACTATGTTCCACTACTGTAAGGGCAAAAAAAACCCGTAGCTGTTAGGTCGAATCTGTAGGCATATGTTGTCGTGGATTTATCAGGTCACAAAACGAACTGCAGTTGTCTTTGTTGCAAACCGATATTATCTTCGCTGGTAGAACAATCGAATGGGAAATCGCCTTCTCCCGCATAGAAAATTCCTGCAAATTCGTCTTCATTGCTCAACTGTGGTTGAATCTTTGTTTCTTCCCCATCGGCGTCCTCCTCGGAAAGCACTGTGTTCTTCTGCACCAACTCTTGGAACACTGATGATCGAAGGAGGAGGCTGAGCGCAGTAGGTGAAGAAGACTTGTTGCACGAGCTAAGGGGGACTTTAGCTTCGAATACATCTGGCTTTTGAGGAGAGTCGAGGTAGTCTGCCGCGAAAGTATTGGCATTGAACAACAGAGATTTATTGGACTCTTCTCGCACAACGAAATTTGGGGTCAAAGGAACTATCTGAGGTCCCAGTGGACCAAGCTGTTCAAGTGCAGCGGTAGGGGTGTTTGTTCCTGGCTTTAGCCATCTGATATAAGTGCTCAAGTCGAAGTTGGTGACGGCATTGATCCCTCTGTACTCGATCGCCGCAATGTCATAGGCGCGAGCTGCTTCCTCCTGAGTGCCTGCGAAAGCAGGATATTGCATTTAGTCTAACTGGAAAGTATCGGCTTATTGCCCTAGTACCCAAGGCATTGTGCTGCTGAAGATGTAAAAAAACATTGGGTAGGCGGCTCACTGTAGGTGCCGAGGTAGAGGTACTTGTTCCCAAAAACTCTCCCAATTCGCGCTTCCCATCTACCATTGTGATGGTGCCTGCACAGCATGCACGTATTCAAGTCAAGCACTTCTTTTCTCGTTTCTAGGTTCATGGCGAACTTCTTTTTTCTCTAGTGAGTTTGTATGACTGGTCTGAAGTGGTAAAGAAAACTTAGAATTTGACAGAACTATCACCTGGCAACTCCTCTGTACTTTGATACACCTCTTGAGAAGCCGCTGCTTTTCCTGTCGAGAAAGATAACCCGGAAGTTTTTAGTCAGGGCAGGTTAGTTCTAGAATGTCATCGAGATGATTATTGCTTTGCTTGATAGTGTATTTCTCACCTTCTCAATGAAGCTAGGTATTCCTCCTTTGTCATACTGTCCATTATCTCTATCTCCTTCTCATAATCTGATATCTGCAGATGATTGATAAGCTTATTGAGAAGGGATGCTTTATCTGCCATAGTTTCCCTGACAGATGGGAAAGGTATCGATCCTATTGTCGAGTTGTGCGTACCGGGAAATTGGTGAAAGTTGATGTCCCCCAGTACTTGAGCGCGGCTAAGTCGTATGCTCTCGCGGCGGCTTCTTCGTCATCATAAGCACCTAGGTAAACTGTTCGTCCCCAGTTAGGTTCCGGAGCGAATAATGGCCCGACCGACCATGACCGAGCATAACGATACAAAACAACGTTAGCATTCCTGGAAAAGGAATAGTGAGGATTCATGTGAACGAGCAAGTTTTGAAACATACCCTGCTTTCCTTTTTTTCTCTGGGTCACGTTCCAGGAGAGCTTATCCCACAGGTGAGCTTCATATCTACCGGTCCATCTATGCCTGTCGAGTCCACAGAACAAATTTCGATTCAGAGACGGTTGGATTCAAAGATTCAATGAGCATTCGACAATTCTGGGCGACAAGACTCTCAAGTCTTGACACTCCCCCGCACCTGCTCACGCCGCGAAACCTTGAGCTCCTCTTCACGGCGGCGGCTGAAGACATCTGGTCGCCCTGCAGTGGCTGCTGAGCCTGGCCGTTGTTGCCACAACTGAGCAGGACCATAGAAGCCGGGTCCCTCCGACGCCTCTTTACGCAGCGGGGCTGCAGCGCCTCACCGTCGGCCGCCGTGTAGACTCGGCGCCTTCGCACGTTCTCCTCGGTTTTCACCATCACCATTTCCATTTCTCTCGCTTGCTTCAGTTCTCTTTTGCCCCTCTTCCTGGCGGGTCTCTTCCTGTCCGTGCTCTTGCTTGTCCAGAATGCCAAGTCCATGGGCAAGACATATATATTGCCGAGGTCCCAAGCGGTTTCTTCAATCGCGGTTTGTTTTCTTTCTGTCACAACTGTTTTTGGAACGAGACGAGGTTGGCGATGACTACGGAGCAATGCAGGACAAGGGGCTTGTCTTTATTCTGTCTGACGGCCCGAGGCGGAGGACGATCTTGTTATTCCACGGTTTATTGCATTTGAAATTGTCATGAGTGTTTAGATTATTTGGGTTCTTTTTGGATGATTGTATTCGGCGGGAATGTACCATCAAAACATGGTGCGATTACCCAAAGATAGATTTAGTCTACCATCCACACTGAGTTTTGAGCAAAGAGAGGCTTGTTAGCCTTAATGCTTGACGATAGACGAAGTCTAGAATCTAGAAATGATAATTTCTTACTGGTTGTGCGACTTTGGACCGACGACGAAATACTTAGTACGGCCGTGCAACTCTTTCAAGATGCTCAAAGACTCGAAAGACGGTGAAGGAGTATGATCAAAACACTCATTGCATCGGATCGTTGTGATCAAGCTCGGGGGTGCTTCGTGTTCCATCCGGTTTCATTACGATTCGGGGACACGGATTAGATTAGATTAAAATGGGTAATATGGCGTCTCTCTCGAGCACTGAGAGCGCCACGAGTATCATGTTTTCCGCGGTACGCACACGAATAGAAAAAAATAATCAAGACAACTTTAAACGAAAAAAAGGGTAAAGAGAAGAGTCTGCAAGCACCAGACCAATCTCCCATCTGATCATTGCATTCTCTTCTTTGCCCTTCAGCTTCGTTCCTTGGATTCGTCGTCCGAATTACGTGATAATTAACTAGGCCAGGTTTCGTCCGGTTAGCTGAAGAAGCACATGATGTGACAACTAATAATAATAACAATCATTATCATTATTATAACTATAATTATAATAATGAGTGGGTGAGGAAGGAGTTTCTGGTGTGGACGGAGCTTTGAGACGGTGTTTTCTAGGGAATGAACCTCCATCCTACTTCATAAACTTTTGGACACGAATGGCCGACCTATCATCAATAGTCACAAGCAGGCATCTATCGCTGTGTTTCATACTATGTTACAGCACAGTGTGTTATGCATAGAGGAGGGACTAGGAACTCTGGAGATCGTACGGCACCAGCTTCGGAACCATCTCCCTAGAAAAGTCCTTTAGTTCTTCGAGCAGGCATATTGGTGCTCGATCGGGTGATGAAGTTACATGACATGAGCTTGATATGTCTTCTTTCGTTACCGCGAAGAGAGCAAAAGCGCGGTAACGAAAGATTGCTAATAGCAATCCGGTCTATGGAGATAACAAAAAATCTCGCACTAAAACATTCATGGCATTGCATTACAGTGACGCCCTTCGACCGCAGGATGAGCGAGTGGCTGTTCTGATCCTCGACGCGCATTGACCATGTTTCTAGTTGTTGGTCGTCGTTCTTGCATTGACCTTAGATAGAAGTGTTCGTTTGATAATCGATTCTGCAATCCGCATGGGGGGCATGGCGGTGGTGGTGTGGAAGCCCCAGTAAAACCCTGATGCAGATTTTCAGACAAGAAGAGGTGGCTATATTCCCTGTCTGGGGCTTCAGAAGAGCAAAGGACACTGAAACCTCTCTACTAGGAGTCTCTATCAGCTTGACTTGGGTCAAAAACAGCATTAAAAATTAGAACATTACATTTACTCATCCTTGGTTTTATCATGTCATTGTCTTTGTCATCTCGCTAGCTTTTAAGTTTCCCCTCTATGGCCATGAAAAATGATCAGTTACCCGTTTCTCAGCTGTAGATTAGCTGGTGATGCAGCTGGTTTAATCCGGAGGTAAGCTTTTCACCGGCTTCGCATGGTTGATTTCGCGCGCAGGGGCGACATACATAGAAGGGACGGAATTGATTTTTTTTTTTTTTTTTTTTTTTTTAGTATTATGTAATGAATTTGATTTAAAAGTCAGAAATCGCTTCGTCGACATTCGAATTGAAATGGTCCTTTCCCTCTCATATCATTCTGCTTTTATCCCCCTCTAACACCAAAACACTCAGTTCGTATAGTGACGTCTTCCTGAATGTCTAAGTTAGCACTTTTTCTTAGGCTTGCAATTGAGAGTGCCTGAGAAGCGTGTAAGCCGCCTCACGAACGTCCCGGGCTTCGCCTTGATCATGTCCTTCCTCCCGTACTTCTTCTTCAGCGGCCGCCCTGACTGCACGAAGAAGGCCCCATTTATCATCAGATCGCCCTGTGATCTCCACGTCCAGCTGCGCCACACGTCCGGCGTTGCGTAGTCCCTCTTGGTCACCTGGTCATTCGTTCGGATTCTCATTCACGTTAAATTAAACATGTGCGATGTGAGAAGATCATGAATGCGACGACACTCGAATGGTCTTTAGTTCTTTGTTATAATTACCTCCCTAGCCGCCATGTTGGGCGGTGCGATGAAGCGGTTGCCCTGGGAGATGATGGTGGGCTGCGAGCTGCCCCCGATGGCGTACATGAGCCAATGGGTGTAGTCGTTGTTGACGACGTGGAAGAAGCCCCATCGGCACCTCGGCATCCGCTGAATCAGACCCTTGCCAAAGTGGTTGAAGGCGACGGTCACCTGCATTATCTTGTCTTTTGGGTATAAGTCGCTCGCGCCGAAGAGCATCACCTGCACATATGTCCCCGGATGTAAGTTAAACATCAATGTCTAGACCGAATGTATATAGTGGTTGATTTTTCGTTGAGATCGGAACATCGAGGTCATCGGTAAATGGAGGAGATGGAAGGCGTTACGTCGTTATGGTGGGTGTAGTGGCCGTTCGAGATAGTGATGGCAGTGGAGCCCTCGATGGCGTCGATGAGCCCGTCCTGGCATCTTTTCATGGACACGTGATCGATCCAGATGTTGGTCGAGCCGAAGATGGAGATGCCATCGCCGTCACTCATTGTCCTGATCCCCACATGGTCAACCGAGTCCCTGATGACGCCCCCGGGCCTCGTGACGATGTCGTGGATGCGGATATTGTGGATGATCACGTTCCTGACGAACTGGATCGTGATGCCGGCACCGAAGGCGATGTGCACATTCGCGCCCCGGCCGTCTATTGTCTTGTGGCTCGCCATCATCAGCTCCTGGTTCAGCCTGATGACCATGCTGCGTGCGAAGGTGATCCACAGAGGCCGCTTCTGGATCACGGCGTGGCGGAGCGTCCCAGGCTTTGGGTTGACCACGTCGTTGTCCGAGGAATCGTAGACGACGTAGTACTTACCCTTCAAGCCTCCCGTGGTCTTGCGGCCGAATCCGAGCACGCACTTGGCCAGCCTCTTCCGGTTCTTCGCCCAGTTCTTCTTGCACCGCCAGCACCGGTCGATCGGGTTCGTAGCGAGGCACGGGCCGGAGTACTTGTGCATGTGCAATTGCCTCCTTGTGCCGTTGTTTCCATCTAAGACCCTGCAATCATTTGGAAACGTGAACACAATGATCATATATTCTCTCACAACTGCAGCAGAAGACGAAACTTTTCATCCGTGCTAATCCAATGTCTTCAACAATCGAGACTATTGATGATGCAATGAGCTCTCACTTGTGAACGTTCGCATTGAACTGGGCTGTGACGTTTTCGGGTTCGGGGTTAAACGCCTCGAGAGCAACCTGGCCGGCCTCCTCCGCGCGCTTCTGCCAGTACTCGTCGAACTCCTTGATATGAGCCTCGAGGCTCGGAACTAGAACAGCCAAGGACAAGGCCAAGATGAACCCGACAAGCTTCATTGCCGCCATCTCTTTGTTATATATTCTCGTTTCGATTCGCACTTTCTCCGATTCTCCTTAATCGACAGGCCAAGGGGTCCAGGTCCTCTGAATCCTCGGAAACGAAACTGAATGTTTATGGCGAAGGTCTGTCGCCTTGGGATCCTGCAGTTCTCGCTCGGGCTTCAACGATCAGACCTTGCCAGGACTAATTCACGGGACCGACCACCGACCGAAAGACTTATGCTATGCACTTGCCATGGATACCGTTTCTTCTTGTCGGTGTCGGAGTTTCGGTTCAAGGCTTGAGCGCATTCGCAAGGCGACCGCGCACTTTTATAGCTTCTCGACAGCAAAGCATGGTGTCCAAGAAAAAAGAACCCGGTTTAGGAGGAGAACCGATCGCCATTTTCAGCGGTCACAGTCTGTCATTCGACAGCAAAACGGGAGAGCTGTTCGACCAACGTCGGAGCGCTGTCCTGCTGCGTTTCTATCCACATGTTCGTACGGACTACCGCTCCCGCAATATCAGAATTCACTACATTAGCGCCTAAAAACTTGGGTTCTCGCAGCAGAAAATTGACCAGGTAAAGGGCCATCGACAGCTTCTCAACAGGGCTGAGGTCAAGGTCAAGATCGAGGTCGAGGTCGAGGTCAAGATTGAGATCGAGATCGCGCGATAGAGGATGAATCGAGTTTATATACGGTAGGGCCGCACTGCCGACCGCAGATTGTACTCGTATTGTACGCGTAGAGCACGCGTGATGTTTGGAACATTCCGCTTATAGTATGCTGAAGTATGTCTTTTCAATGAGGACACGGAGAAGTGCCAAAATTTGGAAGTTCGATAGGAAAATCATCTAATTTGTGATGTTGGGAACCAACTCGAAATTCGGTTCAATGCCAAATTGATATGATCAAATTCAGTACTCAAAATATTAAAATTATCTGTGGATTAAATATCTTGATTAATGAAATGTGGCGATTTTCTACAAAATGAAGAGAGATGTTGCCGAAATTATTATACGTGGCCTATACCTTTTATGACAATGGTTATTGTTGAACTTTAATTTATTTAATAATTATATTTACAATTTGTTTGTCTGGGAGAAAATTTTATGAAAAATGAGAGTACCTTTACTCTTTTCTTTTCTTTCTTTTTCCTTCTTCCTCTGCCGCTAGTTGCTGGGTCTTGGTGATGGTTGACCTAGCCAGCCTCAAGTGAGGTCAAGCTTGGCAATATCGGGTGAGGTCAAGATTAAGCTCATCTAAGGTCAGCCCATACTTATGGCCAGTTGCTAAAGCCCGGCGATCGATGAAAGATAAAGAAGGAAATAAAAAAGTATAAAAGAATAAATACTTATGAAGAACAATTTTGAAATATGTTTTCACCTTCTTAAATTTAAAAATTCACTTCTTAATTTTATATATGAATTTTTTCCTTGATCCGAAAGCATTTTTAGTTAATTATTATTTTTGATGAACCAAACAAGTGAAAGAAGGAAAACTAATTTTGAAAAAAAAAATTTCTCCCAAAAAAAAAAAAAAGCACCCTATGATCGGAGTGTGTCAATACATATTCATAATTCTTTTAATAAATTTGACAGTTGATCATATCCTCTCTTTTTAATTAAAAATATGTTAAAATGGTCGAAATATAAAATAAATGCATTTAGATGTGTAGTGAATGATTAAGATAAAATGCACGAGTTTTTTTTTGTTTTGTTGGTCGGTTATTTTTTTAGTTAAAAAGGGTCTTAACATAGCGTTTATTCAATATTTAAGCCAAAATTCATAATAAACAAAAATTGGTAATTGAAGAGAGAGAGAGAGAGAGTGGAAAAAATCTACGCAATATTCAAAGGCTAAAAGGAGAAAAAAAAAAAAAACTCAAAAATTAGGGTTCTCTGCTTTTCTGTATCGTGCTGCCACGCGACCATTTCGTCTTCCTCCACCGCTCCCCGTCATCCCTCTCTCTCTCTCTCTCTCTCCTCTGCAACCTTTCGGTGACCGGGAGAGATCTCCATCTTCGCCGGAGGGAATCATGGGCAAGGGTCCCGGCCTCTACTCCGACATCGGCAAGAAAGCCAAAGGTCGGTCCCTCCCTTTCCGTCCTCGATTCGTCTTCTCGGCGGCGGCGGCGGCGGCGGCGGCGGCGGTGGCCGGCCGCGCGTCTCGGCGGCCGGATTTTTTCTTTCCCTCCTCCGGTCGAATCGTTTCTGAGATTTTTCGATCTCGCGCGCGCGCGCGCTGTTGTTTGTTGTGGTTGTCTGTGGTGCAGATCTTCTCTACAAGGACTACCAGAGCGACCACAAGTTCACCATCACTACCTCCTCGGTCACCGGAGTCGTGAGTTTTTCTTCCCCCGGTTTCTTCGGAGACCTCTGCGTGTTTACTCACTTCATTGAGCTGCGATTTTAGAACCTGCTCGTCGTTGCGTGTCCCGTGTTGGTTTCGATTCCGGTCTTGTGTAATCGGTGAATGATTGTCTATTCTTAGGCTTTGATGTATTTTTGGCCGATCGAGCTTTCTTTGGAGATTGTTTGGGACTTTTAGCGGTTCTGTCCACGCTTGAAAACGGTGACGTGATTTCATACGCGAACTTGGATGTACAAACCCTGGAAATAGGTTTCCAGATCTGAACCGTTGGATAGTTTCGGAAAAATGATGCCTTTTGAGTTGGTTGATGAGTTTGCTGATTTCAATTGGTTTTCGTTGTATTTGCAAATGAGAAGTGTAGTGAAGTTGAGGAATTCACTCTGAGTTTGAGCTCCTGCAGAGCTGTTGTAGTGACTTTCAGTCGTTGGCATTCCTGCTTTGTCTTGAAATGCTTGCTCTTGCCTCGTATCGTGGTTTAAATGCTGGGACTGTCTGCATTTTGGTTAGAGGCAATGCAACTGAGAAACTACTTTGCAATGATATTGCAGACTATAACATCTGCAGCAACAAAGAAGGGTGAGCTGTTTCTGGCTGATGTTAATACCCAGCTGAAGAACAAGAATGTTACCACTGATGTCAAAGTGGACACGAACTCCAATGTAAGTGTTGTAAATTTGTAAAACGAAAAAAGTGAACAGTTCTCTAATGACATGTTGCTTTTTTCTCTAAATCGTACCTGGGGGTGTTGAGGGGCGGGGCGTGTGATGGAGAAATTGCTAGTGTCCGCTGGCGTGCTGAATGTAAACTTCCGATGATTTCCTATCATATAATGGAAATGGGTTAGGTGTCAAGAACATGATGTGCAAGTGTACACTTATTGAGATCACTGGTTGGTTTCTTGTGACCCTTTGAAACATGGTTTTGGTTTATTCTTTATAGTAATCAGGGAAGACTCTGTGTTCTCTTTAGTAGTTAGTGTCTGAACATTAAAGGTAAACTGCAACTTGCACTGCTATTAACGAATAGTGTAGTAGTATTAATTAGCATCATACTTGTTTCTGGTAATTTGTTAAATTAGGTTGTAATATGTACCTGTAGGAGGCAAGCTCCATGCGACCCTATTGTACAATTTTTCTTTAATACTTGAGTAGTTGAGTCATGTGATCGATTTTCAGGACCTGTTCTACTATCTTTGTTTACTATTTGAGTGGTTGTGTCAAGTGAATCGACTTTCAGCAGCCATGGAGAGAAGTTTTAAAACTGGGGACCAAGTACTGTATCGTGGTTCAAGGGGATTCACAAATGGTGTGCTGTATCTTATGGCTGTAGAAAAAGGCTTTTCATGTCAAGAAGTTATAACTCATTTGAGTATTTTAGAACAATAAGTTGGATCTCTGATGCCTTACTTAATGTTGATTATGGTATCACCCTAATTGTTTCATGGTTTTGCTGAACCTTGCCTCATGATACGCAGCTTGTCACGAAAATTACTGTTGACGAACCTTGCCCTGGACTGAAGACAATATTCTCCTTTACAGTCCCAGATCAAAGGTCTGGCCAGGTGAGCGACAATGTCTCATGGCATCTTTAATGCTGATTGGAAAAGGATGATGGTTTCTTGGTCAATCATCTGAGTCGGGCACGTCATTGCTTACATTGAGTTCCTTTTCTGGATATATTATTGTTACTGAGAGAAAGACGCTTCCTGACTTTTGCAATTAACAGATTGAGCTACAATATTTGCATGACTATGCTGGGATAAGCACAAGCGTTGGGTTGACCGCAAATCCTGTTGTCAACTTTGCTGCTGTGCTAGGAAGTAATGTTTTGTCACTTGGCACTGACGTGTCATTTGACAGCAAAGCAAACAATTTCACCAAATGCAATGCTGGCGTCAGCTTCTCGAATGCTGACCTGATTGCTTCATTGGCCCTGTGAGTAGTTTGCATTTCTTGTTTATGTACCTGAAAATTTCTATATATTTGTACATCGCTTGTACTCCATGTTGGATCTCCCATGTTCTCTTGAATAACATTAGTCATTTTCCAGTCTGAGATTTTTGACAGTACTAGATAACAGTTTGGATGTGCTGAAGTTGTAACTTGCCTTTGGTCTTGATGACAGCGTTTTAAAGAAAGGGGCATTCTAGCACCTATATATTTTTTCATGTACAGTGCAAACCATTCTTCTACTGTTTAGATTTGGAAGTCCTCTAAATTTTTTTAGAATTGCCCTGGTTGTAATAGCAACATATCCCGTCTGAATTTGAGAATGAAATCATTATTTATGCAAACAGCTGGTGTGGATACTGCACTATTTTGTTGTCCCTAGTTTGCTTAACATTCTTATTGTTGACGCAGGAACAACAAGGGTGACTCACTGACTGCGTCCTATTATCACATTGTGAACCCTGTGACTAGCACTGCCATCGGTGCTGAGGTTACACACAGCTTTTCCTCCAATGTGAACACCATTACCGTTGGAACCCAGCATGCGCTGGACCCATTGACCACGCTGAAGGCACGGATCAACAATTCTGGTAAGGCGAGTGCTCTTATCCAGCACGAGTGGCGCCCGAGGTCATTTTTTACCGTCTCCGGGGAGGTTGACACCAAATCCATTGATAAGAGTGCCAAGGTTGGTCTTGCCCTGGCTCTTAAGCCATGATGAGAGTATTTTCCTCACTTCTGGCTTGGAGCATTGATGGGACAAAAGAATTTAGGATGCTGTGTAGTTCGATCAGACCAACGGTTTCATTTGTTTTCTTGGGCTGGTTGTAATCTCTTTTCAGAGAGTAATGCTGGTTGCCTCAGTTTCTCTCCACTTTTGGGTGGTTTTTGGAGGTGTAAAAATAAATGTCCTCATCGTGAACCCTAGGGGCTACTTTTAGAATCTTCACTTGTCAATCCATCGAATGGAAGAACGAAGAATTGCGATTCTGAGAAGGCAAATTTTCGCTTTTTGCTCTTGTTTTAGCGCATGCATCTTGTAAAAGCATGTGAGCTTATCTAGAGTCTCTGATTTTATCGATTTGGAAACCCAACGCGGGTTCTACGATACTCATTGAGATATTGAGAGTTTGCTTTGCTTTTGGTTGCACTTTTCACTATAACGCAAGGCTTAATCAAGGGAAATCTTTTCTTTTTCTCCAAATTGGACACACTACCTCTTGATTGGACATATGTATTTTCTTTTTCTGGGTCAAAATTGGATTGGATTGCATTGATACTTGTTTCGCTCCCATTGGTTTGCATAACGAGATATATGGTGAGAAAAATTGTCTGGAAAAGCTAGCCAAAAGGCGACGTATGCTAAAAACTATATTATCCATGACCGACTGAAACTTTCATCATCTGACCGTAAGGCATTGACTGTCGAGTGGTCACTCTCAATCTGATTTCATGGTTGGCAATCCAGATATGGTATCTTCTCCTCGGTCGGAGTCGTAGGAGCTATATGGGTTTACATGATCTACAAAACCATAGAAAACCGATTTTACCCCGAAGAAACCCGACACGGTGCCTTTGGTGTTGCTGGTAATGTCACCTAACATGGGCCTACCTCCTTTCATACAACATTCATGCCAATACGACCTCTCGGCTAAAGATGGTAAAGTATCATGACGTTGTCATACGCAAGTCAAGAACATCATTTAAATGTTCTTTGATGAACCAAGAACAAGACTTCCAAAAGGATGGAGGAATTCGGCATCATCACTAGGAAATCAATGAAAGGCATCATACCTACATTCGTGCCAAGAAGACTCTTGGCTAAAATAAAAAAGTGTTACAATGCAATCTTATGCAAGTCGAAAACATTATACAAGTGCTGCTTCTGATGAACCAAGAAGGAGAAACACAAGAAGGACGAAGGCATTAAGCATCAGTCCCAGAGTGAAAAGCATCATATCCTAAGGGGAATGACGCATCAATGCACGATCCTAATCTTTGTCCACCTCGAGAATTTACATGACGATGACATCCTTCTCTTTAAATTACAACCAGCTCGCCTACCTTGAAATCTCTTCCAATTGCTACTGCCTACATAGCTCAGATACAACATACGCAAGTCACGGAACTGGGGAAAGATAGGATCATGCCTTTACCCCAGGTGAATGGACAAAGCAGCCACAAGACAGTTAACTGCATTGCTTTTGTCGAATTGGTCGATGGAAGCAATGTCAGCCTCTCTCGAAATTACGCGACCTCCAATCGTCGTGATATCCTTAAGAGGGACTACAAACAATGTATATGGAAAGTTTGTGCGGGGTTGGACTCATACTTTTCCATTGGGTTTTGGCGAGAGGCGGGGAATGTTATTTGGAGAAGGATGGGTACCGTGCGGTATTGATAGACTCCTCACTGGTTGTCCATTCCTGATCACCACGAACCCTCCCTGAGTCCTGATGCCATTCTTAGCATTCGGATTGGACCTGGAGCGTTCAGCTTGCATGGCCTGAAAGAAGTAGGAGGAACTGGCCATATCCTTGAGGTTAAGCAGAGGCTCCAGAGTTTCAACAACTTCACTCATGCGAGGTCTGGCTTTTTGGTCCCGTCTGAGGCAGTGGGCTGCCAGCTGAGAAGCCTTCTGGGTGCCTTTGATTGAGAAGTGTCCCTCAAGACGGGGATCAATTAGCCGATAAAACCTCCTCCTGTCCTCAAGAAACGGCTTTGCCCATTCCACTAGATTGTGTTCACCATTTGGTCGGTTCTTATCCATGGATCTTCGACCAGTCAACATCTCCAGTAGGACAACTCCAAAGCTGTAAACATCACTCTTTGATGTCAAATGACCTGAGCCAAGAATAAAGTAGCATTAGATCGCATAGCTTATAGGCCATCTCAGACGAAACCATTAAAGGCACTTCTATGACATGAGATAGCAGGCAAATCAAAACTAACAGTCCATGAAAGAGAGGAAAAACATGTTCACAGTGGTTGCACTAACAATCAAATGTACTAGTATACCATCAAAAGATCAAAGAAGAATCGCTTGGCAGTATATCTTAGTCATCTGACATAAGTGGCACATGTCTTATGATAACACCTCTGTCAACAAAAGTCAGAATTTAAGAAGGTTAAAATACCACGAGAATCCTTAGACTAACCACTTTGAAGCCCATATCGTCTGTAACTAATGACATGGTTCAACTTGGGTTTCAACACAATCAGTTTATGTGGACTATTATCGGCTATTGTAGTTTACTCAGACTGATCAAGACCATTTAGTGATGCATCTAAGGACCAAAATAACAACTGATAACGGCATTGTTAGTCTAGTTATACTACAGAAACTGTCATATCTACCATTAGCTTCAAATGTGGCTGCCCAAATCAATCGTCCATAATACAATACAATGCGTTCCTAGTATATTATTGTACGTGTAGGAGGCATCGCAACTCGCCTAAATTAGAGGGGCATCCAACATAACAAGGAAATGATTAGGTAGTCATATGAAGACGCAAGACACTATACATGAATAATTTGACTCCCTAACCTGTCATTACATACTCTGGTGCTGCATAACCATAAGTTCCCATAACTCGGGTGGATACGTGAGTTTTATCTCCCTCGGGAGCATCCTTGGCAAGTCCAAAATCTGAGAGTTTGGCATTGTAATCCTACATAAGCAAACACCTTTTTAGGAAAAACAAGCCAAAAGAAAAACCAAAATTACTTGAGGCAATAGCACATTTCTTGAGTCACATACCGCATCCAAAAGAATGTTGGATGTTTTAAAATCACGGTATATAACAGGTCTTTCAGCTTCCTCATGAAGAAAAGCAAGCCCTTTGGCAGCACCAAGGGCAATTTTAAGTCTGATTGACCACGGAAGAGGCAGGGACCCTTCTGCATATAAAGTGGATTTACCAAGAAAAGTTAATCCATTGCGCAAAAGCAAGCACTGTGCAACTAGCAAAGATATAATTCAGAACCAAACAATTTCTCCAGGCAATCTACAATATTTCACAAATAATCCATTTCAAAGGCCAGTTCACTTGATTGAAATAGAAGGTCAAAACTGATAATAGATTCTTACAAAAGGAATCTGAGCAAAAAGGGAAAATAAAGCAGCTCCTCTACATGCCAGCGAGATGGATCAGTCTCTCTGAGATTGCACCAGATGTTGCGCTATAAATAGGAAAAATGCAGTGCCTAGAAGCGTATAGTTCTTTAAGTACATAAAAAGCATTGATCCATTGTCCCTGAATTTACTGACATTAGCAAGAATGTCATGACCTAACATCTGACTCCAATTAAAATCTGCAGGAAAGATCCGCATCTATTCATTTACTATTCGGCAGGCCAGTTTCCAAATATATATGAAACATCGAATGCGGAGAATGCTTAAAAAGATTCCATTGGTTATATGCAGCGAAAGAAAAAAGGCCCAATTACATACTTCTGAAGAGGTGATTCTCCAGACTTCCTCGAGGCATAAACTCATAGACTAGCAGTCTTTGATCATCTTCAATGCAGTAACCAATCAACTTGACTAGATTGGGATGGCGAAGATTACCAAGAAAACTAATTTCAGCCTGCATAACAGGTTGCCAGAGGGGGGAAAACAGTATTAGACCAAATAAGCATCGCATCCATAAAATTGTATGATCTTGCTTCGAATTAAAACAAAATAGAGAGAAAAGGAGCGAAAGAGGCCATACAAGCCACTCTTTGTGACCCTGAAGTCCATCGTGATTAAGGGTTTTGACCGCAACAGTAAGGCCTGTGCCAGGTTTCACTGGAGCAGTTCCATTCTCCTCTATCCAACCTTTAAAGACACATCCAAATCCACCCTCGCCAAGAAGACTCTCAGGTCTGAAATTTCTCGTCGCTAATTTAAGATCAATAAATGTGAACTTCCGGAGATGGGATGCGACCCTGAGTTCCTCACTGAACATAGGTGTTGATGAAGTGCTTTCTGCATTGCTAGCAATAGTAGAGGAGACTACCGGAACAACTGGTTCATCTGCACTTTTTGAGTTGGTCGACTTACTTTCCACTGACGAGATAAACAACAGAGCATAAGTAACCAATTCCCCATGTCAGAAAAAATTGAAGAAATAGACAGGTGTTAAGCTTGAAGAAATAGACAGGTGTTAAGCCGATGATGATGCAGCTAATACCATTGAGGTCTAGGGGAATGTTGATGGGATTCAACAGACAAGTTGAATCTCATCTTTTTGATACCATTTCCTTTTGAATCTGAATTATGCAAAACATATAAGTAATTGCAGAGATAAAAATTTGAGCTGCTTGCGTAATTTGAGCAGAGTTCCCAAATCAAGTCCTAGATATAACAAAGTTTACACTCACTTCCGCCCCTCCCCCCCCTCCTCGCGGGCGGAACAGAAACATCAGTTTTAAGGAGGAATGTTATGATCAACAAACACTTCTTCACCAACCCCGATGTCTCTCGGCAGAAAGATAACATCTTTCACCAACTCAACAGCTATGACCATATCTCTAAGATTAAGCAGAAGTCCTAACTCTCTCTCTCTCTCTTTCTCTCTCTCTCTCTCTCCCTCTTTGCTTTTTTTTCCCAGCAAATAAGAGAAACGAGAGGTTGAAGAAACATACCATAAGTAGTACTGATTCCGCTGATGGAGCTATTGACCTTTGATCTAAAAGGCATGCAAGAACATCTCTCCATGAACCTCAACTTGATCCAACAACACCCATCCCTCTTCTTCTTTTTCCCCCTCTCCCTTTTCTCTTCTCTTTCCTTTGATTTCTCCAAAGCCCAATTCTCCACCTTTATCGAATCAGGCCCTAACCCCATCTAACACCAACCTCTGCAACAACAACAACTCTCACCACACCCACAGAAAGAAGGCAGAAAACCCAACTTCTCTTCTCCTCATACAAACCCAAACCCAGCTAAAATTTTCAACTGAACGATCTTCAATCAGCTCACAAACAAAATCCCCCCCAGAAGATGAGCACAAAAGAGAAGGGTTGGGAATTCTTTCACAAGGTCATATCTAATGATAAAGACCGATGAACAGTTGTTGTGTGTGTGTGTCTGTCACCCAAAAAATCAATCTTGTTCAGCCAAATTAGTCAAAAGAATAGGTTGAGAGATCAGAGAGAGGAGAGAGAGAGAGAGAGAGGAAGAAGGGGGCTGCTTGAGAAAGAGGGAAAGTGCTCTCAGCCCTCGGGCAACACGGGCAGTTTGAAACTGGGAATGCGGGCAAGGGACGGGCAGGAGAGAGAGTTCTTTTGTCCTTCACCAACAGTAAACTTGGCATATTCTAGACATCACATCATAGAATACTAGTGCTGATAGTACTTGGAAACTTTTGTTTATTCACTGTGAGGAAGAGGTGGAAAAAAAAAACCAAAAAAGATCGAATTATTGCAACCCAAATGAACTTTCCCATGTTTTGAATTTGTAAATTGGTATAGAGATTGGAACCCCAAGATACAATAAGTCCAAGCGGAAATGGGGATTCACTAAAAAGAAGAGTCTTTTGCTGTGAAACCTCAGTTCCAATGCGCAGAAACGACAAGAAGAGATTCAACCGAATGGAGAAAAAAAGGGCACCATCTTAAACTCTGTTTTCAGACAGGCACAGGCTCAAGAATTGGTCGGGATAGTCCCTATTCCCAGATCCGGACTTGACTGGAGGAGAGCTGAATCATCATCACTGAATATTGAAACTAAAAGATTTTTTAAAAAAAAGAAGAAGGAAAAAAAGGACCCAAAGAATAAGAAAATGGGAAGTCATCTACAGGACCTTTCCTTAGTCTAAGGATCAAAAAGGACCATTGAATTTTTCCAAGGGAGGTAGCTGCAGTTAGGGACTGGAGATGGTGGTGGCGGTGGAGATTCAAGCTTGCATTTTGCAAATTACAGCTGTAAAAGGAATAAAAGAATCTGCATTTTTTACGGGGCACTGGTCAAAAGAATAAGTGGCCTTGCCCCCCTTTGGAGATGGGAGGTTGAAGATTGGCTTTTTTATGCGGGTGAGATGAGTGTTTGGACACGTAAAGAGGACAGAGGATTCCGAGTCTAGTGGAGAATATGATAGAATATCTGATTAAAAAAAAAAAAAAGGAAGAAAAGAAAGAAAGAGGGAGAAAGAGAGAGGGCGAGTATCTTGGACGACCTTGAGTTAGGGTGTACTCGAATCGAGTTGAGTAGATACGGTACTAAATTTGAGCATGACTCGACTTAACGTACTAGATGCTCAAAACTTGATTGGTGTTTGATCGAGTATTAAATGTAACGTTCGAACTCATTTTGATTGATGATTGAGACATTTGAGTTTGACTCGACTAAAATGAAATTTACTTATAAATAAACTGAATTTTAAACTCAAATTCAAATTTTATAGACCCGGATATTTTTAATTAAGAGGAAGTGTGACTTGGTTTAGGTTTTATGTGGTTTTTAAGAATTTCCATATCTATTTTTTTTAGCTCTTTATGTTTTTGTTAAAAGATATATATATAGAAGCTCAGTTAGCTTTCGAATCCGACCACATGAAGATGGTAAGCTCAAATTTGACTCGACAATATGTTTGAGTAGCTTGAACTTGACTTAAAATCAAATGGGTCGACCTCAATAATCATCAAGGCGAGTTTGAGTTGTTCACAATTAACTTAATTCAATTTCACTCCTATTTATGTTATACATGGGAATGGTTTAGGGAAATTTGTATCTCGCGTCCTCGGCAAATTTTCCTCGTGAAAAGTGCCTTGCTAAGCATTTGGCAAGGAATGGGGCCAGGTGGGGCGTCCGACCCGCTTAGTTAATTCGCATCGTTTTGCATATTTCCATAAAAAGTATATATTAGTTAGGAGTGATACATTAAAAAGTAAGGGCGATCGGTTCTAAGTTGGATAGGTTCCAAACCTGAACTCCATATCCTATCCTATTATAATTGGTTTCCCTTTGTTGAGCCATGTGTCGTATCATGTTTGCACTAAAACCTCTTTTGGAACTTATCTTATTTTTCCGATTCCATTTCAAGGTTTGTCCTGTTTGCACTAGAACCTATTTTGTGACCACTTGATATCTTATACAAGTTTGAATTTTACATAAATAAGCAAGAAAATAACAACGTAATCTTCCTAAATTGTATTGAAACATTAAGCACGTGTAATCAATAAGTACATTAATTGTTTGACTAAATAAAAAACTAAGGATCTACGAGGCTATTATTATAAACAAACATGACACGACAAAGTAAAAATCTTAACATTGTATAAACATTGGCGGCAAACATGGTTTAAAATTAAATTAAATTTAAGTAAGTAATACAAACACATTAATATAATAAGCTGTATTAAGCTCACGAAACTGTGATTCTTTAATAATCATATTTGGGAATATGTTTAAAGCAGCAAAAAAAACCAAAAGTAATTATGAAAATTCAGCAACTATATGTTTAGATATCTAATTCAAAATATCCTAATGACGACGTTTAATTGATTCGGTTATCTCCAATTTAACTAGAAACATACCCGCTCCTCGGAGAAATAAATGGAAGATTTCGAAGTTCAAATTATTGGAAGCTATACGCATGCCACAATGCTGAGGAAATGTCATAATCTACTAAATAAAATTTAGTTCAACTCCATAAAGCATGAACAAAAGAAAAAAAAGAAGAAGAGGAAATAATAAGTCAATTTCGACAATTAGAACAATATTTTATAAATCAACGACAAAAGGTTCATTGACGTCTATGTGGCAGATATTTTTGTGAAGTAAGCATAAAAACATTATCTCGCAACATGACGGCACTTAAAAATTATAAATATATAATTATAAATATATAATATATATATATTTATATAGTCATTTGATCAGACTGGACTCGGTTTATACCGAATTTTCAAAGCCTCAGGTATCCAAAGACCTAATCAATTAGAAGCTATCCATCATGGAAAATTTCATTGGCTGCCGTTGAAATAAACAAGAAGATATCTTTGTTTCTTTAGATGGACATGACGCATTCCCGGGTGCCCATCGACCCGGCGCGCACCCGGGTCAACCCTTTGTACAACCGCGCTCACGCAAGTGCAATTCTCGTACCATGTCATCATCTTAATCAATAATTGCTAATTGCCCTCCAACATTAATCCTCGGCATTGTTCGTCTCGTTCGATAGTCACGTCAATATTATTTATTAGTCGTGTAGTTTGCATAGCAACCACGACAGCCTGGTGTCACGACAATCAATTCATGCTGTCGCAACAATCTCCTATTACATAACTTCTACGGCAGTTGTGATAACACGCAACAATCATGTTAAAAGCCACATCAACGTCACATAAAAGGTTCTTTTGCAACACATCAAACTAGTTTGGCGATATGTCCGGATGTTTTTTTTTTTTTTCCAAGCTCAAGTTGATTTCTTCGACGCCATGTTGAGTTTGAGAGGATGTTAGCGATATTTATAATATTTTCCTTTGATTTTCCATATCAATTATGCTAGTGCATATAATTAGGAGATTCTCCATATTTACTTTTGACCGTGCATATAATTGACCAATATATTACCTTATAAAATTATTTAATAAAGTCTATAAATAGGTTCATGTACTATTTATTATGAAATATTGAAATTTATGGACATTACATAATTCTATTTTTCACAGATATTCTTATTTTGATAGCCAAGCTAGACAATCTTGAGGGTATCTCTTCATTTATTAACTGAAGTTTTTGGGTTGGGCCTTTTAACATTCTCCTACCTCTCTTGTATATGTACATCCACTCCGATTTGTCAAATTCCATGCGTTGTTTCTAATTTGACTTGCGTGTAAGGGCTATTAAAATTTCATTTCACATCACTTGATTTTATATACTTTTCATATTCATACTAACAAGTTTAATGGGGATCGGATTAGAGAGCGTAAACAATAATTTGAGGATGCATGGTGGCTAAATGTGTCAGGTGAATTTAGATATATTTAAATAGAAGGCTGGATAAGCTATCCTAACTTTTGGAGTGGGATAAATTTCACCCCTATCCAAATTAAATATAAAAAAAAAGATAAATAATGAAAGAAAATCAAGAATGACTTTTGCTTGCCCACTTTTTTTTTTTGGTCCTATCCTATCCTATATCTATTTAACAAGTAACTGTATGTGCGATTATCATGTAGCACTTGTCAAAGACTTTTCCTCTCTCAATTCATGCATGACTAGATCGGGTTCTGATCTAGTCATGACATGTCACCACTATGATCGCCTTACATCAGCGACCACTCAACAGTGATTGCATCTCGCGATGACGACAGTCACATATTATCATAACTCCTAGGTTAATCATGTGAGCCAATCCATTATTGTCCCCGTCATGGAGGTCACTATTAGAAAACATCAACCACTATATCGTCGGTTGTCCTATTTGGCACGGTAGGATCGGGTTGTTGCTCGTCGCTTTTAAGTTATTCATTTAGTTTACTCACTACTTGTCTAACTAAAATTTAAATCGTATCCAGTTGCCGACCAAACAAAAGATACAAAATAAGACAAATCTCGTACGGTTCCCATTCGGCACGTGACTGAAAATATCCGTCCAAGACTTCCCCTGCCATCGACCGGTCCGAGCCGTCGACGAACGGTTCGAGGTCGCGGCTTCCGAACCGGGTCCGGTCCATATCGACCTCCGTCTTTTCCATCTTCCTGCGACGGCGTCAGTGAATCTTCTTGAGAGAGAGAGAGAGAGAGAGAGGAAATATGCTGAGGAAGCTGCTGCTTCGAACGTCCGCCGCCCGGCGAGCTCTCTCCGGCGCCGGCGCCGGCGCTTCTGCCTCAGGGTCCCGCGTCCTCCCCGACCGACGTCCTTCTCCGTGGCTCTCCCCGTCGCCTCGCGGGTCCTCCTCGCGCTTCTACGCGTCCGCCTCGACTCAAGTCCGGGCGGGACTTTCGTCGAACACGTGGACGACGGCGGCGCGGACGGTCCCACTTCCCGACCTTCCGCCGCCATCTCCGTCGACCGCTCGGCACTCTACAATCCTCCCGGTACTGCCCGGAAGGCCTCATCGCTTTAAGCTCGCGAATGTGATGTTAGGAAAGGTTGTTATTGAATGACGATGAATGTTGTCGTGAAGTTTCGTTTTCTGCTTGTTTGTAGAGCATTCCCATGAACCGACTGCGGACTCTGAGCTCGTTAAGCACCTCAAGGGCATCATCAAGGTACGGGAGATTTTCCCCAGTTCTTGGTTTAGCTCGATATATTGGTGTGCTTTATGGCGAGTGCGTTGTGTTTGTGAAAATGTCCCTATCGTGCCTGTGAATGTAGCATCAGGTAAGTGCCAAGGTGAGGTGCGGGATATGGGGCTTCAGGGATCTTTGTAGCGGTTCTATTGGTTCGAGTTTAATATGGTTCGATTCGATTGGTTCCTATTCAGCAAAAGGAACAATTGGCATTGTATCGCCATTGCTTGGGTGTTACGTTGTTACTTTTCAATAAGAGTCAATAGCTTGTAATATGGAATGCTTTCACCAGTGGAAGGCCTTTTGGTTGGAAATGATAAAGCTGAAAATAAGTTGCGTTTATCTTTTCGAGGAAGAATTCACACGGCACTCCATGATTAAGTTGATGAAATGTAAATTTAGAGTGTTTGTTAATCTGTTTCTAAATCTAAAAGGCTATAGCTTTCTATGTGCATGACACTCATTTTGGACTGTGGGAATCCTCCCATCCTTGTGTACCATCTGAGCAATGAGATCAATTGATTTCCACAGTCATTTACAGGCATCCTCTATCATTTGCCGGGCTTTAATTGAGCAATGCCGACACTTCCAATTTGATGTTAGCAATTGGTTTCTTTTGCAGTTTCGTGGTGGGCCAATTTCAGTTGCTGAGTACATGGAGGAAGTTCTGACTAACCCAAAAGCTGGATTCTACATCAACCGTGATGTTTTTGGTATGGAAGGTGACTTTATAACCTCTCCTGAAGTAAGTCAGATGTTCGGTGAGGTAAGCTCAGTAGCATAGTTACCCTATACCATAACTTATATCTAGTCATATTGAAATTTGTGGGTGCTGAAAATCAAACTTATTGGGACCTTTAGTAATCTATCTTCAGTGGGTTTTTCCAGTATATGGTCAACTACTTTTGCGCTGCTAATATATATTGGTTACTTTAGATGATTGGCGTTTGGACCATGTGCATGTGGGAGCAGATGGGACAACCAAGTAGAGTCAACCTTGTTGAGTTGGGTCCAGGACGAGGAACTCTCATGGCCGACCTTCTTCGTGTATGTCCACAGTGCTGTTCTATTGTGAAGGATTATTTTGCCTGAGAGAAGTTACAGGAAATTTGTGCTCTGCTTTCATTAGTTCTGAAACTATGATAAGGAAGATCTTATTCATATTTGCTGCATCATCCATTGTCCCTATTATATAACTGTCAACTGATGGAGTGGTGTAGCTTTGGTTGTAGGGTACATCAAAGTTCAAACATTTCACAGAGGCACTCCACATACACATGGTGGAGTGCAGTCCCACATTGAGGAAACTCCAGCATAGCAACTTGAAGTGTATTGAGGGGGAAAATGTATCGCAAGATGTTGGACACAGAACTATTAGCACTTTGGCAGGGACTCCAGTAACATGGCATGCTGCATTGGAGCAGGTTCCATCAGGACGTAAGGACTTGTCTTTGCTTCGTTATGCTTTTGTGGGAATGAAAAGAAAGTATATGAAAGCTACATTTGTTAAGCATACAATTCCTTGGCTCGGATTCTCCCTTTTTTTAGATGCACAGATACACACATCAGCAGAACTGTATTTTGATTGTACATACATACACCAATAGTATATTGCCATTTAGTAGGCGGTACGATTTTTTATGCTAAAGAGCCATCTATCTTGCATTATCAGTGTTTAATTTGGTTTTTGTGAACAGTGAACAGTTACTGTTTTCTGTTTCTCATGCTATTGACAAAATTAAATTTGACGAGGTCTGAAAAAATATATAGGCACTGAAGAAATAAAGTGTCATTTGGATGTAGGTTTCTCTTTTTAACTGCAATAGTTACGGTGGTGACTGCATGTTTTTGGCATTCCATAAGACACAAATGATTGTAGTGAAGTGATGCTGTTATATACGTAAGTGGTGTTAATGCTCAAGGCCATTCGCCATTCTACACTAAATATATCTTTAGTTTGTTTTCAAGACATGTTATTCTTATGGAGTTCGGATGCTTTTAGATGGGATGATCTTAACTCTTTCTAGTTCTTTGAAACTGAGCATCTCTTTATTTTTGTTCCAGTGCCAACTATCATCATTGCACATGAGTTTTATGATGCTTTACCAATACACCAGTTTCAGGTTAGTTTTTTTTTTTTTTTCCTTTGGGCATTGGTTTCAGCAGGTTAGTTCGCTGTGCTGTGATGTTATCTTTTGATGTTGCTTCTAAAAAATTTGATGTGCTAGATGCTTGTGCATGTTGTTCACCACTTGAGATTCAAACCCAGGGCTGTCTCCTGATTGATTAATATAATTTGACATGCTAATGTGCTGGCTTCACTTGAAGGGTGAAAGGCTCTGTCGCATTGTCATCCTTGTGTATATCGATTTTATAATGCCTTTTTTGTTTCGACGATCTTTATACAAACATTTTTGCATGTTTAGATCTTCCTCCATATGCCTGTCTTCTATTTCTCTTGCTATCACATTGTCTGTGGAATAATTGCATTTGCTTATTACATAGGTTTTAGAAACCCTCAACTGCCAGCTAGGTGGCTTGACAAAGGTACCTTAAGACTCCAGAAATGATATTGTAGAATTTAAGGCAGTTGTAAAGCTAGCGTAGAAATATATTTGCACGTCGATGTGATATCCTGTTGGAACTTTAATACTTTTATTAATTTTTCACTGAGATAACAATACTAGTGATCTCTCTGTGTGCTTGAATCAGTTGTACATCTTTCCTACAAAAGCATAATTTCCTTTATGAGAAAATATGATTCTTGCCGAATGTCCCTATTTAAGTAGATTGGTGTTCTGTGATATCTCATGTCCTGGTCTTGGCCATGTTTCAACAGAGGGCCTCTCGTGGCTGGTGTGAGAAAATGGTGGATATTCAGGAAGATTCATCGTAAGGACTCGGATCTTTATTAGGTTCTCTGTTTAGAAATCATCTTGTACTTTTTTATTTATTTATTATGATGGAGTCATTTAACGGCCTTCTACTTGTTAGGTTCCGCTTTGTTCTCTCTCCACAGCCCACTCCTGCGAATCTGTATCTGATGAAACGTTTTCAGTGGGCCGCAGATGAAGAGATTGAAAAGCTTAACCATATTGAGATCTGCCCCACAGCAATGGACTTGACACAGACAATTGCTAAGAGAATAAGTTCTGATGGAGGTGGGGCTCTTATAATTGATTATGGTCAGAATGGAGTGATCTCGGATAGTCTGCAGGTCTGCATCTGACTATTATACTTTTCTCAAGCTTTTCATTTACTGCACATTATAGCCTCTCTATAAAAATTGCTAGCATAGTGTGATAGTTCCGGTTCAAATCTTTTCTGTGTCAAAATCTTTTCCGTCTTCATTTGTAAGACTTGCTATAATGCTCTTGAGCGTGTAACTGCACGCTCAAGCTTGCTGTACATTGGAGATGGGTTCCTGGGGAAGGTAGTTGATGCAGTTCACTTCTTCCTGGAATGAAGTACGCAAGTGAAATGGAGGACTGTCTTAACCTGTGAATAGCTTGGGCAAAATTCACTGTCCTTTTAGCTAGTCGGTCCCTGTGCCATCTGACTAGATGCTTGTATATTGAGGTAGAACTCTTTTCAAGGCATGGGATTGTGTGAGAACTTTGATTAACATTGCTAAAGACTATTGTTTTGACATGCTAAACCTCGATATACTCTCTCTCTCTCTCTCTCTCGCTCGCTCTCTCTCTCTCATATTCCAACTGTATTTTGAGCAGGCAATTCGGAAACACAAGTTTGTCGATATACTGGATGATCCTGGTTCAGCTGACCTCAGTGCATATGTGGATTTTGCTGCCGTCAAGCACTCCGCCGAGGAAGCATCAGGTTGCACAACCCTACCATACCTGTTGCCAGTGCCCGAAATTTAAGATTATAATATGGTGATATAACTGTTAGTTGCAGTTGTGGTTGCTTTTGCATGCAAGAATATGATCTTTACTTCCAGTTTTTCTCACTTCATAAAATCTTGACGTTCCTGCAGAAGATGTCTCAGTTCACGGTCCAATCACGCAGTGTCAATTCCTTGGCGCTCTTGGGATAAACTTTAGAGTCGAGGCATTGCTACAGAACTGTACCGACAAACAAGCAGAATCTTTAAGGGCCGGGTACTGGCAACTGGTGGGTGAAGGAGAGGCACCATTCTGGGAAGGGCCCGACGAACAGGTTCCAATAGGGATGGGCACTCGCTACTTGGTGACGGCTATTGTGAACAAGAAACAAGGAGCTCCCATTCCATTTTCTTAATTTCTAGACCACATGGAATTCACTGGTTCGAGCTAGAAACTGTACCGGTGATTCTAGTCCTGAAACTTTTGACCCTTGTACCTACCTTGCAATCTACTCATGGCTGATTATCTATCTACCTTTGAATTGAGTGCAGTTCTGATGTGGCCAATAAACATGATCAATAAATCAGGCGTCGATACTGACTCAGAGAGAGAGAGAGAGAGAGAGAGAGAGAGAAAAGCTGTAAAATGTTGAAGCTGAATGATTTTCAATTCAAATTCTAAGGCATGTTTAAAATTTTGCAGTCGCTTCTATGTACAGAATCGATGATGTTCAAATGGGAAAAGAAAGCAAGAACCTACCCGAGGTGGTTGAACTGTAGAAAAACGCTCGTAACACATTGAAATATTCTTGTATAGAGCTCGAGTCTCAGGTGTTGTGATACTATCGGAAAACAAAAGGGAAGGGAGTGGCTCTGTTCGTCATCTGCCATTACCATTAGCATGCTTAGAGGACCGCCACAGGTTCACCAGGCGCTCAAGGACGTTGGCGCTTTTGTTGGAAAAATAGCCCGTGAATCCGTGAGGAATTGATGGTGGAGGGAAATCTTCTGGTGGCATCGCAAATGGGTGAAGCATCCTCTCCATCTTTTCCAGTGTCAAGTTCGATCCAGCCTCTTGCAGCCTTTCAGGGCCCATGATTGGCAGGATGTGCTCTTGATGCAGTGAAGGAGTCTCAATGCGGCTTTTCTGTCGACATTAGATGGAACACGCGCTTAATTAATAGGCAGAAATGCACACGATCATTTTCCCAAGACATGAAACAATAAAAATTATTCCATACAGTTTTTCAAGATACTATGATCATCAACATATCAAATCGGGTCATGCAAGGGTTAGCTCCAGGACACAGTTGACTTGATTAGTCTCACAATGTAGCAGAAATTATGTTGGTCCAGTGTTTAAGCAAAACGAAGCTAGCAGAACTGATAATTTGGTTCGTCATCATCCACACGATAGGTACGAAAATCATTAATACGCTTCCTTTTTGAATGTCCTAGTTTCTCTCACTCATTACATACCTCCAGAGGGGATCGATCTGCACCACGGCCGAATGTCATCTCTATACGGAATCTACGAGGGTCGTCCAAGTCAACCTGCAGTAAAACTTGCATCAGCACTGTAATCTCGAGTTTTTCTTTTGCCTTTTCCAAGGGGTTTTTACAACATGGAGAAGGTAAAAATAACTACAATACAATATTTTGAGAGGAAAGGGTGCAACAAGACACGAACCTCTACATTCTCAAACATTCTCAGCACAACATAGCTCATGTAATCAAGCTCCTTTGTCCTATACAGACGCTGTAGTGCGCTATTATTGAGAAGGCTTTCCTCTCCTTCAAGTGATTCATCCAGATTGCAGTAGCGGAGAACGTTCATCAAGGAGTGAATATGAGATTCCTGTCATCAAGAAAAACGTTTATGTGGGCAACTTTGCACATTTAATTATGAACAAAGATGAAGCTGAAGGAAACAGCACATTCAAAACCACCCCCGGAAGATGCCAGCTTCATCAACAGCAATTACTCGAATGGTTTATGATAATACAAGGAAATTCTCAGCATTTTTGCTGGTGCAGAATTATTTGACAAGGGTGGCAAGGTAAATATTTATCAAACAGTGACAATATGCACATATATAAAGTTTGGAGCAGGTCAGTTGAAAAGTAGAAAAATGAAGTCCTTGAAGAAATTCAATTAATGCAAACTTTGAAGTTCTTACTTCGTGCACCCTGAAAATAAGAATGCACATACAGGAGAGACCCTGTCATCTGAGTAAACAGAAATCTCTTTAAGAATGGAGAGGTTCTTGGTTGTAAAGGACTGGAAGCCTTATCGGAAAATCTGGTCAAACTAGAAACTCATAGGAAGTCATTTGAACTCACCGATGTGAAATAAAGGCGAGTTCGGACATGGCGATCGGGTGTCTTGACGTTTGCATACCTCATAGATAATGGAGTGAAAACGTCAGAAATCCACCAAGATTTAGTGAAGGACATTAAGTTCACAAGCTCAAGTACTTACTTCGGGTCTAACCGGTATTTTGTCTCTTTATCATCGTCATCTTCCTGATCGATTGACTTATCACTCGTAGTGCTTGATCTTCTCCCATCTTCGTTCTTCCCATGATGCTTCCAATAATAATCTTTATCATCCCAATCACTGCTGTTTGATTTTGAATCTTGATCCTGGTTATTTTTCAGTTCTGCGACATTGATTGCCTCCTCCCGTGTGTTCCTCAGATCGATCAAAATTTTACCCAACAAGCGGCGAGCAATCTTATCTCAAACAAATTCAGATTTTGACGAAACCCAACAGCCATGACCATAAGAAAGAAGAAAAGAACATGAGGGACAAGAATGGAAGGCAAAAGGCATCTTTCCATATAAATCCATTGCCGTACAATAACTAGACTGGACAGAGGATTTTAGAGGCGGAACATAAAATCATCAATAACATCATTTTTTTTATTATCAAGTTATTTTGTAAAAATTAAATATTAAACCATGTTTCATTGAAATAACTTAAACTTTTAGAATAATTGTGGTCTGTATGGTAACGTTTCTGTTTCTCCCAATTTCTGTTATTTTGTTCTCTGGAAAAAAAACACAGAAATTCGTTTGGTAAAACTTTTGTTTCTGGGAACAATTTCTCTATCTTTTTGTTCCCGAGAACATAAACAAGAAACAAAAAAAAAAACTTTTTATTCTCGAGAACAATTTCTAGAAATAAGCCAATTTTCTTTTTTATTTTTCTTTTATTCTTCTCTCTTGCCGTGATCACCTCCAACCGCCCGGAGCCACTGCCGACCGCCAACCATCGCCTGCTGCCCACCGGCCGTCACTGCCGACTGCCGGCAGCGGTGGTGACGGTCGACGGCCAGCAATCGTGCAACGGCGGCAATGGGTGGCGGCGGCCGACGGGTAGCGGCAGCTGGCGGTCGGCGGTCGGCGGTCGACAATCCGTGAGTAAGAATAAAAAATAAATAAATACAAAAAATAAACTGTTTCGTACTAAATAAACACATTTCTATTTTTTTTTCTATTTCAAGAGTAGAAATTTTGTGTAATTACTAAACACCTTATTTTACTCAGAAATTGTTCCCCGGAGTAGAAATAGAAAATAACTATTTTTGAAAAGAAATTGTTCCCCACCAAGAAGCGTTACCATACGCACCCTTGGTGGTTGTTCCAAAAAATTATTAGAACACAAGTCCAAGGTTCAAATCCTGAAACTCCCTCCCATCTCTCCTCCTTGTTAAACCTATTATTCTGTCTATTTTCTTGTGGTCGTCATCTGTTTGGTGGGATTATGTTGACATTCTGAATTGCGCAAACAACAAACACACTATACATTTATTCTTAGCCTGTTTACTAATAGCTTAAAATTTTGGGTTGGATTTTCTAATGACATTAAAGTCAAGTTCCACCTGAGGTTCATTTCCAGTGTGTGACTCCTGGTTTGTCAATTCCAAGTGTCAGGTTCCATGTCTGTTTAGCATGTGAGAATGGGTGTTAAAGTATCCCACATTACTTATTTTTTGGGTTTCGGTGAACTTCATATACATGTAGTCTCTCTCTTATCTTAGCTAAATCTTTTGGGAGAAAAGTTTTGTCTAACATGTTGATCAACCAGACATCCAATGAGCCATCAAATTAAAGTAATTCTATTTGGAACAAGAACGATATGAATGCTGCATTTCCAGATGAAGATGCCTAGATAATTAGAAGTTTGGAAGTGCACACTACGTCATTTGATAAATCTTTTCTGTCCAATGTTGCAACAAAAATATTCAAAACTTGGTCGAAACATCCATCCATCTCCCAGTCATGATGAAGAATTTACCTTTGAGCCAATCTTCAGTTTCTGTTTTGGATTAATACCATATTCATTTGGAATCACGCCATCTGCAAGTAACTGCATCAGAAAGGGGGGGAAAAAAGAAGACAAGTGAGTAATGCTAAAGTTAAGCTTATAGACAGTACACCCAGAAAAATGCCAGAGATGAAGCCAACATTCTTAAAGAGTTCTAAATTTAGAAAAGCTATGATGTAAATTTTCTCAAATATAGATAGGATGGAAGAAATATTCCCTTAAAAACCAGTAAGGCACATGCCTTTGCATCAGGAGTATGCAGTCTGGTGCCACTTCTGTGGTAGAATGAAAAAGAAAAGGAAACGCCAACTTCTAATCCATATTTTTTTTGAGGAAAGATTCTGTTTGTACCTGAGCAACTTTAAAGAGCTCGTCTAACCCTTCAAGATTAAGATGTGCATTATGTAAGAGATCATACCTACAGAAGGAGCAATAAAGGGTACTTAGACTGAAATATTCAGAGACAGAAGAACATTGACAAGAAAGGACAGACAGAGAACAGGAAATAGGCAAAAACTAAAAAGTTCAACTTGGTATACTTATAGTATATCAGATCCTTTAAAAAATGCAAGACAAGGAACTTCATGTGTACATCACATAGGCAAGCAAATTTTCCTTCTAGTAGGTTCATAATGCGCCACACTATATGCTGTCTAATTTGAGAGATGAGTGTTTATTGAGATAGTAGTGTTTGAAGCACTGTGACACCATGAAGCAACAAGCAGCATGAACAAACCTTCCATAACTAATGGACTTTTTGTGTTTTAATCAAGACTCACACAATCCAATTTTGCTATCAAGGAGAGCAGATGAAGGAGGAGGTAACTTAGAATAGATGCAGTCTTAACTCATAATATGTCGACTGACAAAGAACATTGTGTAAAATTGATAATCCCAGATGGGTCTATAATGCAATAAAATGGGGAAACATTTCGCAGGGCAAGTTGACTGAAGAAAATGAAGGCTAGGAAGTCGTCATTGTTGACACAGACATGCAGCACCAGTTATCAATCGGCCTTCACAGACCATGAGTGATTATTCTCGCTCATACACTTGCAAAAGAATAATGTACATTAGCAAACTTGTCTCTTCGACCTGCACGTAGTTAAGATCTCAACAAAACGAGCTTCCCAAAAATCATTTCTCTCTTAATGCTCACCCATGAGTTATTGCTGTCCTTTCTATGATGTCGTTATGAACATGAACTAGAATTAATGGATAAACAAAAAGGAAAAAAACAGACCAGCTTATCCATGTAAAATCACTGATTTGTGTCCTCAGAGATCATATATTTCTAATGCAAGGCCTTTGAATTCTCATCTAAAATGAGCTAGTGATGATCCTGTTTCTAGCAAATTACATCTAGATAAGATTTTGATAGCTTAACACAAAAGGTAGGAGTTTCCAGTTTCAGGCCATTAATCTCAGGACATATATGAAAAGTGTCATTTGATATTGCCAGAACATAAAGTAGAAAAGAAAGGCCATTTGCTGGAGGCCTAGCTCAATATTCATCTATACCATATGGTAGATAATTTGCACCGCTTGCTGAAAATTTTTATCAAGCAGCAGCTCAGAAAACAATAACTAATCAATTCGAAAGCACAACATGCATACAGACACACATATACATGTACAAGCAATCCATATATAGACATAGGCAGGTGCCTCCTATGTATCTGCATATATAAGGTTAAATCTATCTGATTCTATATGAAGAAAATGAAATCACTGTAATTTTTAGTTTAAACTAAAAAATCTAGATAGTAAAATTTGAGCATTCTGAATAACTATATCCATGTCAGCCCATTCTAGGGCCTCAAACGACCACTTATAACTCTCCACGTATATATCCAATATAGTCTGCTGCTCACCCTATAGATGAGCCAGATAATGAGAAAGTCCACTTTCATTCCAAAACTTGGAAGACTAATAGGTGGAAGGGAAAAACTTCCCAAGGATTTATCACTGGCACATGCATAAATTAGAGATGTCATACAAGCATAAAACGATTCTCAAAACTTCCTAGGAACATGAGGTGCTCAGGTTACTTACTTGCATGAATCATATACATCTGGAATCTGGGTTATATCAAACCGCCTGCCAAAAATTCCACGACATCAGCCAGAGTGCAAGTGCCATGTAAAATACCGCTTAATCGCATAATCATATTTCACCACATCAAATCAAATTATATCATAATAATATCGGTGGTAGGGAAAGAAAATTTTAAATCTTTGTACAAAATCATATTGCAAATAAATTTAAATAATTCAGAGAATTAACACATTTAGACCTTTCAGCAAAGGAATTAAGGAATTAAACAAGAAGCAAATAGCAGCAATAAAATTGAAGTATCCAGAGCTTAAAAAACTACATTAAGCAGAAGAGATAAATACTCACCCCTTGCGTTCATTATACAGATCTCTTTCGAGTTTTCTCCAACGAGCAAACATCAAAAGAAATCCCTCACTGCCACAGGGCAATCCAGCAGCTATGCGGTCAACATCAATATTGGTCTTCCCAAGTGCTTTTGCTTGATCATAGGAAAGAATAACATCATCTCCATTTGCATCCATAAGTTTCTCATCTTCGTCCCTTGCAAGTAGTTTCACTTGCTGTGTCACCTTCTTAGTCAGCTCAACCTACTCAAAAAATATTAAAATTATGAGAATGATTCTGCATTGCTAAATTGCTTGTTGCACTAACCAAAAGAATATTCGATTTACATAGATGAACTTTAACCTCGAGTAAGCATGAACCTTTGGTACTCCTGGACGTATGTCAACACGCAGGACAAGAGCTTAATCAAAAGGGAATTTGCACATATCATGATACAAACATTTTTTTTCCCCACTTTCTCTCTCTCTCTCTGTTTTTTTTTTTTAATGGTTCAATGAAAGCAGCAATCGATTGCCGACGTGAAAGTATTTCACACCTATTATGCATAATAAAACAAACTTCAGGCTGGCCTGAAGACAAGATTTCCTTTGTAAAGATTCTAAAATTTTAATAAATGCTGGATCACTAGCAAGACAATCATATTTGAGAATGAAAGCAAATTCATTTATCTTTATAGTGAGAAGCTCTCTTACCAATCTTGGTAGAAGCTCATTAGCACTAGAAGGCAGTCCCACTCCATCAGCCATCCATGGAAACTCTGAGGAGCCATTACAATGATCTGCCTTTGCACCAGAAGTAATAATCTCATTCAACCTGGCCTGAAGTGGGAGGAAAATAAAATAAAAAGAGAGATTAGTAGTGTGTCATTTCCAGACATTACTAGATATATATCTATCCAGCCATCAAGTGACCATTTTCACTTATAAATATAAATCACAGAAATTGAATTGTTAAAAGTTTGAGACATAGAAGCAACAGAGCATTAAATGAAAAGTTAGCAGTCCTGCACAAATCAAACCTTAGCTTCATCCATTTCAGCACTGGCATTTTCAAGTCCATCCAGCATAGAAGAGTCCTTACTAACCAGTGAAACCTAGAGAGATCGCCAAAAATGAGTTTTGGTTCGCTAACCTAGGAATTGAAATTCAGAAAGATGATCCTCTAACCAAAATAGGAGTCAACTGCCCCTCCAAGTCAAGAAGGCCCTTTGCAAATGCAGCTGCAGACATCTGCAAAAGTTCTCAGATATATTGAAGCTGAACATGCTAAACTAATATATTCAACTCTTGAAAATATAGGAGAGAACTATCTCTATATACATTTGTGCAACAAGGTAAGACCAATTTGGTTGCTTGGAATTAGCAAGGCTGTACCTGCACTCGACCCTCATCGGAACTGTATATCTTGAGATCATGCCGATATGTACTATGAAGGCGTAGTAGCCCAGTACCTTCACCTAAAATTGAAGGAGAACATGAAGATCAACAATAATTCACAATGATTATCCTCAAAGTCGAAAGAAAAATTGCAAGTTGTAGCTTTCCTTCCAGGAAATCAAGTTAGCTAGTTGAGATGAAAAATGCAATAGTTCCCTAAAGATTAGCTTCTCCATTCAGCAACTTCTTCTAGTATTTTCCCAACCCTCAGCTTTATTGCAAAAATTTCACAATCAGGACTGCTGTCATTTATTAACAATCCTTTCTTAATTGTCCTAGACTTGCATGTTGCAGAAGTTTCTCATTGCCGCACAATAGAAACTGCATCGACTCAATGAAAGCAAGGTCCCCATGAGCACGGTGGACAGATATTAATAATTGCATATTTTGCAGGTAGAGTTACAAAATCATTTTCCAATTTGCCTTCAATTACACCTAGATGAGATTCATACATGACCACTAGTAGTCAGTTGTCCAGAGATATAGCTGTGAGGAAGCATGCCATGGCTTTCTCTTGAGATTTAATCCGTCAGTTTTGCTAGAGTTTTGCTTCTATAGCGCCTATTGCCAAAGTCTCAACATCAGAACTATAGATAAAATATAACAAAATTTTTCTTAAACAGAACATTGGGGGAGCATGGTCTGAACAGGTGTATGGTATAGTTGTATCATGCAATTGCACCAAGTGACATGCTTTCAGGAACAGAAATTTGTGAAAGCTATTGTAGTGAGCGCTCATTTATATCATCTCGTTATGTTCTTTTGGCCAAAATTTGCATGCTCTTGTTTGCAAGACCAGAAATCAAAACCAGCACTTTATGAATAAATGCTCGAAAGTTATAAAAACAAGCAGTTTCTCTATTTCAAATGAGAACTGTGAGGGCAGGACAAGCTAAATTTTCCCAAAGATGGACTGGTTACTAAATTAGTTAACCTGGATACATATGGTTCCTGAAGTATCTACCAAGTTCTTCTGCCTGTGGAAAAGGAGAAACAAGGTTATTCTTCATAATTAATTTGTCATCTTAAAGTAAAAAGCTTGCATAAAAATGAAGTGCTGTGCAATTGAGGAAAAAAGAAATCTATGCGACACATACTTGGTTAAGAGATAACCAGGAAGATGGGAAGTATGGAAAATTAGATTAGTAGTTGCTACCTGCTTTCTGCCAGCATGAGTAAGAACACCTCCATATTTAAGAACCATTAGAGCTTCAACAGGGCGTTCTTCTTCCCCCTCACTGTTAATTCTTGCCACCTTGACCCACTTCAGGGGCTTTAACTGAACCTTCCTGTAAATACCAGAGAAATGACCTCCCTGCAACAGAATCAATCAGTAAAGAATCAGATGCGCATGTGTACCCAGTCAAACTGGTGCAGACATTTTCTGTTTATCAAAATTTTTGGGAAAGCAGCACAAACGTGTATATTAGTAATTAGTATACCATTTATCAACCACCAGAATGACTATCATTTCAGCCAAAATATATCCTGCTCATTTAATTAATCTTAACCAGAGACAGAACGCATGGGCACAACTCCACATGCTGGACATATGATAGTACACCAAGTTGTCACCAAAATCAACCAAAGTTTGTCCATGCAAATATTTTTAGAAAAGATGCACAAAGGATGAACCATGCAATGCCAAAGTGGAGCTTTATAAGTGACCAATTTGGAAGAAGGACCAACAGCTCCATAGTTAAATAAGGAAGACATTGTCAGAAAGAGTATTGCATTCACAAAAAACTACAGTAGCGTGCTATTCTTCAAACCCATGCTTGGAAAGGCAAAATAAAAAGGTGCAAAATCCTTGTGCTTTGTGTGGGTTATGAATATATACAGATGCACGATCTAAAGATAATCTGCACAACCTCCTCCAACACTGCTTTCACTTGACGTAGTTTTTCAGCATGCTCCATGTCTTCTGCCTCACTATCACTTCCACGTCCAGGTCTGGAAGTTGTAGACATATTTGTTAGTCCCAATTGCTACTTATTTGTAAAGCTATTAGGTGAAGGGAGATGTTATGCATATAAGACCCAGACAAACCATGTGCACAAGCGGGTTGCATATACCATCAATACTCGCTCACTTGCAAACCAGACTAAGAATGAAACATGAAATTGACAAGTGGCACATGAGATAGACAAGAACCACATCATCTACAAAAAAAGAAGATCGAAAAGAACCACGCAAGAGCGAAATATTAGAGGGAGCATGAATTACTGAGACTTGGTTCTAATACTAAATTAAAAGGTCTAGCAGAAAAGCTTTAACTATAAGGTAGAGGGATACTACATAAGATTCTCCCAAGCCAAGTTGGAGTCACAAGATACTCCCACGCATTTTAAGTAATAGGGGCATTAGAGGTAATGCAAGGCCTCCCTCTCTCATCTAGTCGGCATCTTCCCTAAACATTTCTCCTCGATTTGTGATCCAAGAATATGACAGAGACCTGCTTTATGCTATGATTTAGTTATCCAATAACGAAGTCACTTACAAGGGGCATTACCATGGTCATCGTAAAGGAAGCATACTTGGTTCGCGGCAAATTAGAAGATTCAGGTGATACAATTCTTTTTGAAGGCCTAACCTATCAGAAATATGCCTTTTTAGCTTCATTACTACATGATTTTAACATATATGTAGGTCATTCTGAGTCAAATTAACTCAAGCTAGTTGATTTCATAAATAGCTCATGAAATAAACCCATAGACCAGCGATGTGGGATCCCGTGAACACAATCAAATGGAAGAAAATGAGAGTCTCAGCAAAAAAAGAGACAGCTATAGGAAGGGAAAACTGGATGAGAACAGGAGCTCATGGATTGTGCAACAGTGTATTAATTTCAATTGAGGCCATTGAACACAAATAGAATTTCTTAAGGATGAAACTATGCAAAATGACTACTGGTTACAATGTACTTTTCCAAATATGATTGACAAATTTAACAATTAATACAGTAAATCTTACTTATGGACAGAAGCCAGCCATTATAATTGAAAATGTACCGTTACGAGGAACTAGTGCTCTGGTAGCATCCAACAAATCTTGCAGTTGGACAGCACTTTTGAGCTTTGTCTGCAAAAGAACCATCAATTAACAAACAGCAACCAATAGTGGAAAATTATAGCAGTTTGTGCACCAACATAAGCACACCTCAGATCTAGGCCCCCCATTGTATTTTAACATCAGGTTCAGCAGCTTCTCCTCAGTAACCTTTAATTTAACTTTTTGCTTTGGAGTTCTGTCACCACTGTCCAAAAATGTCCATTTAAACACAAATATGAGAAGAGAGAACAAACACTGCCACCATCCCTTCATGAACTTTTCACAATTATAGATCTTACTGTCGTATAACAGCAATTACACAGCGCAGCTCCTCAGACTGGCCAAATGTATCAATAAGCCCACTTCCGGCCCGTGTTAATCCCTCAGATGCCTGAACTGGCTCATGATTCCAAGGTAAAATTGGTGGAATTGTTGAAGGAAGATGTGGAGCCTTTGCCTCTAAGAACATCTTCCTCAATACACAAGCAGCATCATCATAATATCTGTTTCAGCAAAGGTTGGAGTTAATTTACTGATATACTGCCTAGATATATGTCAGAAGTGTGTAAATGTGTCCCCATGAAAATGGCAGACATTAAGTTATCCATATTTGGCAGAATGACATATTTCCTGAAATATTCCTAACTCGGGAGAAGAGATGACGAACAGTAACATTTGCACTGCCTGGTGAATGTCATCATTGCATTATTTAGTCAAAAAAGTAAAAATTAGAGTTACTAGTTAGCCACAGATTATAATAGATTTTGACAGAACATATAGCAACAGTTGCTGATGCAACTGGTTCTAATTGTAATCATAGCTGGATCTACCAATTGATAGAACCATGAAATAAAAAGGAATTAAGGAAATGGACCGTACTTATGGGAGTTCTTGACAAAACTCCAACCATTCACGTCACAAACATATGAACGTCCTTCACAACGCAAGAGGTCAAATCCACAGACCTGAAAAGGATAAAATGTCCCAACAGGCTATTTTAGCTAATGTTTTCCAGATAAACCAAATCCCACTCTGGAAGCTCCCTCATTTCATCAAATGAAAAGGCACCAGTTGATTTAGTTATACCAAATAATGCATCAATAAACATCCATTCACATAAACAATGCTTGCTAATATAATGCACACTACTCACACTGTCCGCATGAAACAGTGAATATGAAGAATTAGCCTTCAAAAGCTATTGTAAAAAATTGATGACAGTCATTAAGGACAAAGTCAACAAGCTGAAGCTTGAGTTTCGGATGAAAATATAATTTTGACACTGGACCAGCTAGTAGTATAATTACAATAGCTGGATATGCAGTCATGTGATTACTTTGGGTCAACAAAGGACTGGTAAATGCACAATTCCAGACTTCAGGCTGCCTTCGTAGTCTGAGACACAGCATCATATGTGATGAAACACACAACCTAAGTGGGCCCCGCATATAATAGCAAAAATCAGTTGCTTTACAACACTCGATAACGTCATACTGCACCAAGACTCGGGGACATACCGATTGGCTAAATGCAATGCAAACATCTCTGGCTATTTGCTTCTCTGTAGGAGTCAGTAGAACAGGATACCTCACCTGGCAAAAGAACAGTCATCTGCATAAAATTGTTTTGCTAGATTAAGTGCAGCAAAGACGGCCCACGTGGATGCAAAACATCCATGAGCGAAAACATGCAAGTTTGAGATGACACATCAAGAATTTTGTCAAAAGCGAATTATGCTCGTTCAATCTATCAAAAGCAACTGTATTACACTGTTTTGGATTTTTTACTCCAACATATAATGTACAAGTTTAAATGTTTGGCATGGAGCAGGTTCCACAACATAACGGGGACATTCATCTTCAGCTTTAACCTAACCAGGTAAAAATCCAATAATATTTATTTTTTTCTTTCAATATTATTTATCAAGTGCATAAAGTGAATCCATGCAGTTGACATGATATCTCCAATGCTTATCCTGGTATACCCCTGGTATATATTCCAGAGCATTAAGAACTTGCCGATGATGACTGTTTGTGATTGAGGGAAACAAAGTAACACTGGTCGGAAGTGGCTTGCCCTATGCAAGGAGATTACTGCAGCACGACCAATACCGTTTTTAACCAGGTACGGTCTTGGCACCAGTTCAAAATGTGTCTACTGATGCTAAAGGGATTCATAGGAATTGTTGAGCATAACATAACATGCAGAGAGGGGTGGTTTCAGATAATTTGAGATAATATACTGTAACACTTACCTCTTTTCCATCAGGATTTCTCATAACAACACCATCCACAACTGGTGACTTTCTTGCCTCAGCATGTGCATATTCAGGGCCAACAGTATATACCTACATTCGTATGTATCAATGGTATTATTCAGAAAGACAGAGCCATAATTTAAATAAAGTCCAAATCACAGACCAGAGTTGTCAGCTTAGCTTTATCCCACAGAATGGTACTACATCTGTCTACCCCATTAAGTTCTTTCAATGCTGTAATTTTATTATGGTCTCCACTCATACTCCAAGTTCATTATGATTTCTCCAGGCCCTAGAAGGTCATCCCCAGACCCTTTCCCTTCCTTCCTAATAAGGAGGATGTGACTTTGAAACTTTTCTAGACCATGTAAACAAACTGTTATCTAATCAAGAGAATAAAAAACAACTCTGCCATTTAAAGGAAAATGCAAAGTCACAATTTATCCACCTGATTTCGTGAAAAGATGACAAAGAAAGATCATAACATAGGCAGACAGACTTCACATCCAATTCTAAAAATTGCGATCTGACATAACAACAATTAAGCGTAGAATTTATGACAAAGTAAAACGACCTTGACATCTGTTCCTCCTGTAGGCAAAAATTCCTCATATATATATGAGCCTTCACGTCTAACCCTTCTGACGTCTGGATGAAACTCACTTGAACGATTGCCAACCTAAGTAAACATACAATTGACAACATAGATTATCATGGATAAATCAACTGTAGTTATTCAAAGTTTTCAAGATCATGGACAAGATGGAAACAAAACAATGTTTCACACACCAAAGCAAGTTGTCGTCATTTCAGATGAGATTAATAAAACATGAACAAAGACAAGACTAGCTTACGCTTCCAGATTATCCCAGCCGCTCCTTTTAAGTACCAGTAAGAGGCTTCCTCATTACTGGCCATATAACTGGGTGGACTAGTTGGGGCATCTGAAAGATGTCCAATTTATAACATGGTTTTCAAGTTAAATTCCAAAATCGAGAAATCGTCTGAAGGTTCAAAGAAAGAACAGCTCTTTGGTTTTTGAAAAACACGGATGACTTTTAATGCATTTGGCCATATTTTCTTTATCTCTCTCTCTCTCTCTCTCAAAGTTTTTTTCCCTAAGAAACAAGCCAGTTTTCTTTGGCAAGGAAAAACACAGCTTTAGGAAACAGTAAAGATTAGATTAGTTCATCAAGCTTGTCCCAGAAAATAGAGAAAACCTATGCCAAGACCAATATTCACAGGATATAAAATTCAATCTAGTAAACTCAAATTCAGATAAGTTAAAATTCATTTTAATACAATAAACAGCTCAATTAGACTTTGTGTTTGCTCTCAGAAAGGAGTTTGAAAACAATCTCAAAGACTAATCCCAAGAGACAAGTAAAAATTTTTCCTCCATTATCCAAGCTCTTATTTGAGGAGTGCTCAAGCTTAACTCTTACAATAAGACCACGCTTGTCCTCTTATAGTCAATGTTAGAGTCACCAGTGAATTCCATCATCATAATTGCAAAAATGAACTAAAGAAATTGCATGTATTCCTTTAAGAGTTGAAATACACTGACGTACCTTCCTAAACAACTCCTTCATACCACCACCAGCTGAGCTAGGGTAATATATCATTATACTATGATTGTCACCTTCAAAAAAGAGAAAAGGGACCAAAAAACTGGTCACGCAATGAAAACTCCACTTAGAAGTGGGTAAAGGAAGGAAAATCAGCTACTAGATTTGGCAAGAATTATTTCAAACTGTAAGCTGACAAAGTCGGTAAAAACTAATAGGAGCAGTCTGCACAGGAATAAAAGTACCCATCATTAAGTAAAGCTTACGTTTTTTTCAGTTTTTGCAAGCCCTTCTCTTCATTTTGTGCCAGTATACATTTTTTTCTTATGTTAAAGAACCACTCCATAATAGAACCCATGCTGCAATTACATGCCATCTGCTCATTTTCCTCATTGACAAATGGACAAAACCTTCTACCAAAGCATGATGTGGAATTCCCTCAAGAACTGAGATGTACAACAATTATCGAGATTGACAATCCCATGAGCCTACAAATAATCACAAATGGTGGAAACACCAAATTTCATATTTTAAACAATTCATGCGTAAGAGATTCAGGTCTAGGACTTGGAAACACCAAGACTGTATGTCTTGTGATTCCAATTCCAGCAATATACTAGCATATTCACATTTAATCCAGATCCACGCATTTACCTGGTCTTTTTAGTAGTCAGTTTGGTATAATTATGGTCACACTATAGGCGTGTTGTGTATCATTGTGCTGTAACTGTGTTATGAATTGTTGTAATAGTGTGTTTCATAATATAGGCTGTAAAGTCAGGGCACCTTAAAGTGGTGGGACAATTTCCTAGAAGCTATCTTGAGCTATTACAGTTGTGAGGTGTTTTGGCAAACATGTTATAAGAGCTGCAACACCCCTTTTCGTAGCTGAATCGTTGCAGGAAAATTGTATTAAACAGCCAGTCATATTATGGATATGAATATATGTAATAGCAAGAAATCAACCAAGAAGAAAAGAAGAAGCATTGGCAGGCAAAAGAACTAACCATCGACAGGCTTTTCCACAAATGGCTTCCAAAAACGATTTCCAAGAACCTCAACGAAATCCTCTTCTTCAATAAAATAATCCAATTTTTGATTGGGTACTTCCCGATTCACAAGAGCATATCTTGGAACTGGAACTTCAAACATTTCTAACCTCTGAATTCACAAACAATTAGATTTATCCTTATGAGAGATAGCAGCTATTATCTTGAGAAGCAAAATAAGAAAATGGAAGCAAGTTTAAGCTCAGAAAACAACTGAATGGTTTAAGTAGTTCAAGTTCTCATATAGATGTACAAATGGAACATTTATGCCGCGTCCCATGTCTCCACTGAAAGATTTGAAGTATAATGCTTGTCAACAAACCAAAAGTCCATAAATCCAAAAGAAAAAAGAGAATGCAGTATTTCAGCAAGTATACTCATAATTTAAACTGACGATGAGCTCATTTTAGGCCATGATAAGCCCTAAGCCTTGGTGTGATTCAAGAAACCCATTTTGACACATCTTCTCAGTTTTCTTCATAAAGTAATTTATCCATCACAAGGAGACATTGGAGGTGAGGATGACGTGCAGCATAAACCTCAATATCCCATTAAGCACAAGTATATCCACAGTTGATACCTTGATGAAATTCAAATCATGTCTCTGAATAAGGTAAGTACATACCTCATATACCTTCCTCCGATCATGAAGAAGGTGTTGCTGTTTTAGCTCATTTACCAGAAAAGGCCTGGAGCATAAAGCATTGAAGGACAAATAACTTTTAATCAGTTATTGGGAACAACAAAGCAGCATATGAGTTTGCGAAGTATCCATGAATTAACATCCTACTTGCCTATTGCAGAGTATAGAATAGCAAAAAACATAAGTACAAGGTAAAGAGGCTGTTAGACAAGCGGAAACTCATATATCAGTTAGGACAGGAAATTATCATGACACCATGCCTTCACTAGTCTCATGACTAAATTAGGGCCCCTAAATAATGCACACAAAATGACAAACCATGCAATCACTGTCAATAACACATTCTAAGAAAAATTCCTTAGTACTAGTTCACTTGCTTCCAAGGTTCATTAATTGTATGCATTGTAACAACCTTGGACTGTTACCCGAAAAATCTCAATTTCAGACTTGATGAGAACTACCACAAAAATCAAAAGCTTAAACATAATATTACTACTGCTGCTTTTTGTCAAGATCTGAAGAAAATTCTTGTTTACCCATTGAGTGCATCTGAACTCACTATTGCATAGCTAGTAATCATTTCTTCATTCTTTATGTTTTTTTTTTTTTAAAAGCCAAAACGTCATGTGAACCTAGTCTATTAGGTGCACATGGTTTCCATTCCACAATCTAACCTCACATAAGAAAACAGCTCCCTAGCAAACAAAGTGAATGACATCAGATAAAAGTTAACATCCGTGGAAATGGAAAGTCTTACTTCCTTAAAGCAGCATAAGCCTCAGCCTTTTCAAGGGGATATCCAGTTGAATAGAAGGCAATTAAGCAATCACATATTGGCCAGCTGAAACAGGCATATGTTGAGAAGTTAGATATAGCAGAGACCACCTGCATTTCAAATTTCCAGAATTCAACGAAAATCTACGTCACTACATTCTGTGCAAATCATGAATAGTGCAACAACATGCAAAGGAATTAGCAATAGAATTTAACATCAAGAATACTGCTAGCTATACAATGGCTTAAGTAGACAAATGGCTTCTAATCTAAATTATATTCTCTATCAACTACTCTAACCCTTTGAATGCAATAAAACACGCCAAATAATTCTGAAGGCGTAGTTGTCCTTTCAATGCCATTTATGGAAGTCAAACTCAAACATAATTCTCCCTAAAAGATCCACCAAAACTAGCTCAATGAAACAACCACTAGCTAGCAACATATCCAAGTTGCCTTAAGAATGCCCACAACTTTGTAGTTCTTCAATTTCCGAAATAAGAAGATTCACAATGCTGCATATGCTAGATCAAAGTATAAAAAGGAAGGCATAATAGTTACATATCTCATAAGAAGAAGCATACTATAGGTGATATCGAGACACAATGCATCTACAGAACAATGCATCAAACATATGTAAGTGGAATACGTTAGAAGATTTTGCAATGCAGCAGAGGTACGCCAACTCATCATTAAAAATACTTTACCTCAACACCGGATATTCCAGAATGACCTTGTCTCCAAATATGACGATCTGGCACAACAGCACAGCACAGTGAAGGACAAACGCATTAAAAGAAGTTGGATATACAAATCTAAATTGATTAATAACCTTTCAATCACCCACGCCCATTAAATTTAACCTACCGATGCCAAAACAACAGCTAAATCACTTTGCCATGCTCTACGATTTAGATAATCGGCATCTTTCAATCCAATTCCATCCTAACATACCATGAGCACTACCCCGACGCTTCACCAACATGTATACAACACGCGGTGCTTACCAACCACTCCATGTTTTGCAGAGAATCAGCATCACACACGAATCCCACTGCCTATTCTCCTACCATAATATAATACGTCTCAATAGCGACAAATTTGGTAATATATCAATACAACATCTCTCCTCATTCGATAAGGCAATCGCCGCCAAATCCGACGAAAAGCTTCTAAAATCCACCCCGTCGAGTCTTAACGTACCTCGAATTCACCAAACGCGTCGAGCCGCTCCAGTATCTGTCTCATCGGCGCCGAGAACACCTGACAACGGCTACAAATGAGCGCCAAAAAACAAAAAGCAAAAAAAAAAAAAAAAAAATGAAGAACGACCGCTACACTTCCCGGGCCCGCGACGAGACCGCGCATCTCCGCCGCCAAACCCGACGCGCGACACCAAAAACAACGGGAAACAAAAAACTCGGAAGCCGCATTTCACCTTCTTCTCCATGACGCAGACTCCAATCCGTATCCTCCGCTCCATCTCGCGCTCGAACTGCCTCACCTCCGCCTCCAGCAACTCGCGGATCGTTCCGAATCTCTCGCCCTCGCCGCGCCCCGGCCGCCGACCTTTTTCTCACTGCGCAACGAACCGAGAAAAGAGAATGAAACAGAGGTCGCAAACCGCGCACGCAACGCGCCAAAAGCCGAGAGCGAGAGCCGGCGGCGACTCGAGAGCTCGAGCACATGCGGCACGAACGTAACGCGGAACCGAGCGGAATGCACGTGCGCGCGCCCGCGCGCGCAGCGGATAAGGCTCTGCGGCGCGCGCGCGCGCGGAGGAGGTTCCTCCACGTGCGCCGGCGTGTAAAGACAGCGAGCGAAGTGCAGAAATTCACGGTGCTCGAAGGACGGAGGAGAGCGACGCCACGTGAATCGGAGTGGCGGCAGCGGCGGCGGCGGCGGCGGCGGCGGCGGCAGCGCCGGAGAGTGCGCAGGCAGCTGGAAATGACCAGAGAGAGAGAGAGAGAGAGAGAAGCTTTTAGCAGCCAGTGGAAAAGAAAAATATTTTCGAACCGAGGTATTTATAGATACGCCGGTCAAACTCGATTTCGTTCCTACCAAAAACGCCTTAATTAAATAAATAAAATAAAAACCCAATTAATTAAAAATTTCTATCCGTTAACAGTCTTTAACAAAACAATAACTTATTATAAGCCGTAAATTTTTGAAAAAATGAATTTTATAATAATTTATTTTTTTATTATTTTTTTTTTATAATATAAAATAAAATGTTGTGATTCATATAAGATTTTTGTTTCTTATTTATTCTTTCATTTTTGTTTTACGAAAAATACTATTTTCCTTTCTATTTTAGGCTAAATTTTATATCTTTGCGTAGTTGCTTGTTTTAGCTCGAGTTGAAATTTCGCCAAGGAAAAGGAGAAAAGAACTCGAGTTGAAAAGCTAAAGGTGTGTACAAAGATTAGGTTGGATTCCAGAATATGCAGGATTTTTTTTTTCTTTTTCAGGGAGGTGGACACGGGACGTGGAAAGTATATGCAAGGGGCTGGGATTCTTAGGCCTTCTGTTGTCCTTTCGTAGTGGCTTTCTCAGTCATTTTCATGGGCTCTTTTATAAGCCACCCGTTCCCAACACGGTCCGTTCTTTTCATTTTCTTAAACATTTTCTTGGGCTTTTCAGTAATTATAATAACTTATCTCTATTCTATTGATAACTACTGGAAAAGAAAGAGGGAAAGGAAAATGATGAGCATTTTTATACTTCGAAAGCGGGGTAGTGCGCGGGGCCGCGCCCGAGTCGTGGGACAATGATGACGATCAATCATGCTCCATCGAGTCGTTAACATGTGCCGTGGACGTGTTTTTCTGGGGCAAAGTGCGACTTTTTTTTCACTGAACTTGTATTGAACAGATAATAATTGGATATATTGAGAGAAAAATCGACACTGTTAACCCTCAAAAGTATCGGACTAATATATTTAATTCGTAAAGTGTTCTTGCAATATATAGAAAAAGATGAATAGAGCTAAATAAATGCGAAAAATAAATAAATCAGCCATTAGTTAATAAAAGCAACAAGATTTCTTGACCATTTGAAATTGCCATTAATGGCCTAATTTAGCTGTCATCTCTAGAAATAAGAGGGAGTGGAAAAGTCTTTTTCCTCTCCTCTCTCTTTTCCCATTGTCTTTTTCAACCTTTAGACCTTTTCTCACCCCCCCTCTCTCTTTCGTTGATTTTGTTTGTAGTTTATTGTTCTTTTCTTACTTTTTTCCTCTCTCGATTTAGATTTTGTGGTTTTCATCTCCCGATCTAGTTTTCGATTTGAGAATTTGAACTCTCTTGATCTAGTTCTAGATTTAGGTGACATCCTCTCCCGATCCAGATTTGAGAGTTTAATAAATATGTTTTTTTGGGATTCAATGCTCCTCTATTCTGTTTGTGTATAGATTCTCTGTCTCCAGTTTTGATGCTGGGAGTTTTGGACGAAGATTTGTTTCTTCACGTGTTAAATTTGTGTTTATTTAATCAATAGACGAGGAAGTCCAACCTGGGGGCACACCGTTAACTGACAACATCATAATTATTGAAGAGGGAATTTTTGACATGTACTCATAACTGACAAAGACATAAGATCTAGTAATCGGTCCCAGATTTTGTTTAACAAATATGTTCATATAAAACGAGTTTATGCTTAACTTTGCAATTGCTCAATCAATCCTTCTTATGTTATGGATTTGGCTTTGTTTTTTAGTATTCATGCTCTGTTTCGATTTATTTTGTTAGGAAAACTATATACTTATGCATCCTTTTAAGTAATGAACATAATTTTCTTTCAACCAAAAAAAAAAACTCATCATCTCTTTTGAATTATTTCCTTACTAATTTGTGATGTGTCTGGATAGAATTCTACTTTTCACTTAATCCAAATCTAGCCACACGCATTTTGGCTTTTCTTACCTCGCAACTCCCAAAACTGTCACAATACGTAACTTTCGAAACGTAGGTTCACATATATCTTTCATATAAGATTCAGACAATATTCTAACCTTTTTTTTTGGTAAAGGACAATATTCTAACTTTCCTGATGGGAAAATATGAAAAAAGTTACCCATTCGCTTTTGCTGAAGCATAAACAAACATGCCCGATAGCTTCAAGGTAGAGAGAGACAAAACTAAAAATCAAATTAGAACTTTGATAAAAATATATATGCCTGGACCCTTGTATTGACCCTGGTCAAACACACATTTCTATAGGGGATCTTAATATTCAATCGAAAGCATCAAGATAGAATGCAATAAATAAAAGGCCACCCCCCTTGTTTACTGGTCAATGGTCATGCTCCATGCCCGAGAATATCCGCTCCAACGTCTTAAATTCATACATATAAAATTCTATAACGTATAAACAAGAGATACATACATATATATATAAAATTCATACATCATGGTCACTTCGAGTGCTGTGAAGCCACGTTGGTCTTTGCTTGCGAAAGAGAGAGGGTAGTTTCCTTGCAAGCGACCGCACAACTAAGTCCTAGGAATATGCTCAGGATGAAGTCATTTGAATTGAAAGGAAATTTCCATGTTTAATCGGATCGTGGATTGAAGTCATCCCGGTCCTTAAGATCGAGAGCATCGCTTCCGAGGATCAGGTCGGAGTTGGATTTGGAAACGAGATGCATGCAAGTCGAGATTGAACGTAGCCCCAAACTTAATTTTTCGAGATTTCGTATAGAAGTGAGAAACTATTGGAAAATAAAAATTTATTGATATTTTTTCTTTTCCAATCTCCTGTCCTCTTTTCAAGGATATACTAAGTATGGTGATGCCTTAATCGGGTCATTTGCATCTTTTCTTTTCCCCACCCCCCATCATAAGTTTTAGGCTCGGTTGAAAGGAAAATGAGATAAACTTAAATATTATTTATTTTGTGAAAAATAAATGATTTATTGCTTGTATTACTCGAGAGAATTAGTCTTTAGATATTTTTACTGTTTGATGAAAATATTCATAATTCATTCATTTTTACAATTAAAAAAGTGATTATTTTTTTATTTTTTTTAAATAATTCATTTACCGCGAAATTTACGCTCTCCTGTAGTCAATTGAAAAGGCCACGGTCAGGTCAAAAGTGTCGTCCCGAGTGCTAAGGTCAACGGGAGTTTCGCGTGTTCGGTAGGTAATGATCGAGAACGACTGGAAAAAGCAGGCGAGCAAATCTAACCTGGAAAGTTATGCTACACCTGCCCCTACAATTATATATACTTTCATTTTTATTCGAATGAATTTCATTTAGCAATAGAATGAATTCATTGTGCCGTCTAATGACGCTACTACGAAATATTTACTTATTGATAAGGATAAAAATCTTCTATTCTAGTCTGTGATTTCTCTTGAACTAAGATAATGTGTTAATCGACCGATTAAACTAATTTTTCGAGTTTCTCTTTCCTTGCATGATACATCGCCATCAACTGCACTTGCCTTGCATATTGCCTCTTGATAGCCAATGCATATCCCGAGGAATATCCCCAGTGAAACTTCCTGTTAAATGTTGATCTTGGTAAAACTCAGCCAATGCATATCCTGAGGAATATCCCCAGTGAAACTTCCCGTTAAATGTTGATCTTGGTAAAACTCTCTCTCTCTCTCGCTCTCTCTGTCGAAGGAAGACAACAAGTGCAAAGGAAATCGAGAGGAGTCTGTGGCTCTTCGGCGTCGCAAATCGAAGTTAGTACGACAATGACTGCTATTGAACTCTTCGGTGTTCGAGACGTCGAAAATATATTAATCTGATTGATTAAACTAATTATCGAGTTTTTCTTTCCTTGCATGATGCATCATTGTCAACGGCACTTGCCTTGCAGATTGCCTCTTGATAGCAAATTGCATATCCTGAGGAATATCCTTGATGAAACTTCCTGTTAAATGTTGATCTTGGCAAAACACTCTCCCTCAATCTATCTCCTTTGTTCCTTTCTCTTTTCAAGGAAGACAAAAGGTGCGAAGAAAATCAAGAGCAGTCGGCGGCTCTTCCATGTCACGAACGGATGTTAGAACGACAACGACTGCTGTTGAACTCTTTAGTGTTTGAGTCTTCGAAATTTGTCTATCCTAATCGTAAAACACGCGAATGCGTGAATCATCCTTTTTGAATATATGCGTGCACAGACCGTGTGATCACAAGCCGTTTGGCCATTGGCCAGAGACGAGGCTAACTTCTACAGGTAGTATTCATGAGTGAAGTGCTCCGACTTAGAAGCGAAGCGACCCGCACAGATTGATCGATAATGCAGACTTGTACCGAACCATTATGAATACAGATCATGTGGTGGTGCATTTCTCAAGAAAACGCAAGTGAAGCTGATTCCATTTCAGGCTCAGCTTGGTGTCATCCCTTGTTCAATTGAGAAGTTCATATGCCGCACGTGTGCTGTTGAAATTGCTTTGTGAACCTGACCAGTTTAGGGGCTCAGCTCGGTGTCTTCCCTTGTTCAGCTTTCGCGCCGAAATCAACTTCCTTCTTCATCAGTGCCAGCTTGCCGATGCTCGTTCCCGCGATATATCCACCAGACCATGCATTCTGCAATTGATGACTCATTTACAAACCAGTGCATCTTACGGGGCTGCTAACTCGAGCCATATAAGAGTAGGCTATAGCTTGGTGGTGAACATCATCTTAAATTTAGCTTGACTAAACATATGAATATGCGCGAATAGCGGGCAGTTGGAAAACAAATAATCTCCGGTTAAGGAGCACTTGTAAAAATTATCGTGGCCCACATGATTTTATTAATTATGGTTTAATGAATGTTTAAGAGCTAAAACATACTGGCTACAAGAAGTTGTAATCCTCATGAAATGAAAAGGTGCAATTTTTATGAGGAAGTTATGGTTCTTATAAAAAGGCATGGAGGTAGAATATGCCTTGATGGAAGGCACCTATTAACGGCCTATATAAATAGAATCTGGTCATTTCTCCTTCCATAGTATGAAATGTGAAAAACTTACGTTGTATTCTATCCTCCATCAGATATAATATGTTAAGGAAAGTGGATTAAGGGAGAGAAAACAGATTTCTATGTTTTTTCAATTTTCTGCAATAATTATCTTCAAAGATATCGCTATGGATGAATATATCTCTTCATTTTTCTCATTGTAAAAATCATGAAGATCAAAGATCCCGTGTTTTGTATTTCCACATGAAAGAATTACATTATCGCTTACAATTGATATCAGAGTCATGGTTTAGGATCTCATGATTTTTTCTGATTGTTGAAATATTATGATTTATGGATGAAGATTCGCTGAAGAACGTCGATCCTTTTCATGTTATTGATGTTGTGGAAATGATTTCGGAGGGGTTTTGTGAGAGGAAATCCGAATGATGAAAGGAAATAGGTGGAGAAAAGGGTGAAAAATGAAGAAAATTGCTGAGCAGGCTCAAAGGGAGAGAAAGTGCATGGAAGATAAGCAACCCACGTGCTCCAATGTGCGTTGGATAGTTAGGCATGTGATTCCATGCATCATGCACTCACATGCACGTTGGAGGGTCAAGCAAGTGAAATCCACACACCAATGCGCCCCCACGCACCCGCTGAAGGCAAGTGCTTGACTCCAACGCGCCCGCAAAGCCACTCGTGTCGTCCGTGTGTTTTTACTGTTTTGCCCTTACCGTTTAATTATGTTTCTGCTCTTACGACGTTTATTTACGATCCTCCCACTCTCTATGCTGGATAATTACTATTATGCCCTCCTTTAATGATTATTTACGTTTTTGCCCCTACCATTTTGCCCTTGGATCTTAAATTTATGGTTTTGCCCCTTTGGAATTATGATTTTAGAGTTTTATCCTCATGTTTTTGCCTTTGGGTGCAATTTGGTGAATGTTCGTGCTTTACAATATTAACAATTCAATTAATAATGGTTTGTTACTCATCAAAGTTGTCAAATCTTAAGGTATTTTGAATTTTCGATATTGTGAATTATTTTGTTCAATTACCCATGATTAATCAATTCTATGAATGAAATTGATATGTTAATATCCTTATTGATGTCATGGGTATATTGAAGTTCATTTATTATAAGAACTTAGGGATTAACCCAAAGGTTAATCAATTTCTTATAATTCATAGACATAATAGTTGGTAATTAATATTTCTTTATTAAATTTGTTTGTATATTCAAAGATAGCAAATGAATTTTAATGAGATATATTTATAAGTATCAAATTAAAGTTATTACATCATTAAGGTTTAATGTATGTTTGTATATCATAGGATTGCCTAAAGGAGAACTATGATGTACATGTATTGTTTAGTTTAAATCTGATTATGTGATATTCTTAAAGTATTAACATATGAGTATATTCTTGCATTTGTAGTGTCTGTACCTGTTTCATTTTATTTGCACGCTTTGTCTATTCCTTTGTTTAATGGAATGAAATTTTTCGATTGATATAAAGAAGTCCAGTTTCACTTAGGTGTCTTGGATCTTAATTTGACACTTCAAGTTGAGAAACCAGCTGCTATTACTAATGAGTGTAGTGATGATGAAAAGACTTTTCATAAAGTTTAGGAAAGATCGAACAAACAAAGCTTAATGTTCATGTAAATGATAGTTATAAAAACTTAGAGACTACTATTCCCAAAATTGACAGTGCTAAGGAATTTATAAAGTTTGTTGAACATTATTTTCATATTGCTGATAAATCACTTATTGGTACATTAATGAGCACACTGGCTACCATGAAGTATGATGGTTTACGTACCATACATGAACATGTTCTTGATATAACGAACTTAGCAGCAAAATTAAGGACTTTGGGAATGAACATGGATAAGTACTTTTTTGTACAGTTCATATTATATTTCTTACCTCATGAATAATATGAGCCATTTAAGATTAATTACAACACTATAAATGATAAATGGTATGTAAATGAATTGGTCAGTATACTTATTTAAGAGGAAACAAGGATAAAAATTAAAATGCTCATTCCGTTCATCTCCTAAGTCATCAAGAGGCTTAGTGGAATTCCAAAATGAAAGGTGAAAGGAGAAAAAAGAAATGATTACATGTCTGAATGAATCTTCTAAGACTTCTCAAATCCATAAGAAGGAACACAATCTTATTAAGTGTCATTTTTGTAGTAAAGGTGGACACAAAGATTGTCCAAAGCGTAAATTTGGTTCAAAAAGAAAGTTAAGTCTTGTGCTTTAATATATTTTGAATCAAATTTTACTGAAATTCGTTATAATACTTGGTGGATTAATTCTTAAGCAGCCACTCATGTGTCAAATATAATGCAGGGATTTCTTATGATCTAAACCATAAAATCAAATGCAAGTTATGTGATCACAGGATATAGAAACAAAGTTTTAGTTGAAGGCATTAACACTTATCGTTTGGTCTTAAATACTGGGTATTATTTGGATTTGTTTCGAACCCTTTATATACCTACATTATCCCACAATTTAGTTTCTTTGCCAGGATTTGATGTAATTGGATTTTCTTGTGAGTTTGATTGTGAATCTTTTAGTTTATTTAAGAATGATAATCTTATTGGAACTTGAACTTTATGTGATGGTGTCTATAAGTTTAAATTTGATAATACTTTTGTTGAGACCCTAATGACCTTGCATCATAATGTTAGCACTAAACGAGGTTTAGTAGATGAGAATTATGCTTACTTGTGATATCGTTTAGGTCATATATCTAAGGAAAGAATGTAAAGACTAGTGAATAATGAAATCATTCTAAACTTAGATTTTACTGACTTTGAAATGTGTATTGATTGTATTAAAGGTAAATAAATAAAACACACTAAGAAATGTGCCACAAGAAGCAATGAGTTTCTTGAAATTATACACACTAATATATGTGGTCTTTTTGATATTCCATCATTTAGTGGAGAAAGCTATTTCATCATCTTTATTAATGGTTTTTCACATTATTGTTACATTCATCTATTGCACGATAAATCTCAATCGGTGAATGCATTTGAGGTGTATATTAAATAGATTGAGAGGCAATTAGATAAAAATGTAAAAATAGTAAGATCGGATAGAGGTGATGAATATTATAGAAAGTATGATGAATCGAGATAATGTCTAGGTCCATTTGTTAAATTTCTTGAAGGACATGACATTTGTGCTTAATACATGATGTTGGGTACACCACAACAAAATAATATAGTAGAAATGCATAATCGTACTTTAATGGAAATGATTAAGAGTATAAAGAATTATTCATCTTTACATTTATCTTTGTGGATGTATGCATAAATGACTTCTATGTATTTATTAAACATGATTCCTAGTAAAACAATTTCAAAGACTCCCTATGAACTGTGAACGGAAAGGAAATATAGTTTACGACACCTGCATGTTTGGGGTTGTCTAGCGGAAGTAAGAATTTACAATCCATATGAAAAAAAAAATAGATTTAAGGACGATTGGTGATTACTTCATTAGTTATACTGAGAAATCCGAAGTGTATAGATTTTACTATCCTAATCATGGCACGGGAATTGTTGAATTTGGAAATGTTAGGTTTATTGAAAATGATGACATTAGTGGGGATAAAAGAATGCATGATGCTTGCATTCAAGAAGTAAGGGTGGAAGTACCTATATCCAAAACTTCTAACATTGTTGTTCCTGATATTATAGTTTAACCCAACAATAATAAAAAACAATAAATAAATGATCAAACACTTTACAATGAAGATGTCAACATTGAAGCTATAGTAGTTGAATCGCAAGAAAGAACATTAAAAGATCCTAATGAGAAAAGAGATCAACTATTTCTGATGATTATGTGGTTTATCTACAAAATTCAGAAATTAACTTAGGAATTGAAAATGATATAGGTTCATTTTCTTAATTTATGGGATGTGAAAATTCTAATGAATTGTTTAATGTCATGAAAGAAGAGTTAAAATCTATATATTAAAATCAAGTTTAGGACATTGTTGAATTGCCTAAAAGATGTAAAAATTTCGGATAGAAATGGATCTTTAAGACCAAGTGTGATTTTAAAGATGATATTGAACGGTATAAAACTATACTTGTTGCTAAAGGTTTTATTAAAAAAGAAGGCACTATAATGAGACATTTTTAGCGGTCTCTAAGAAAGCCTCACTTAGAATCATGATAGCTTTGGTGGCTTATTATGATCTAGAGTTACACTAAATAGATGTTAAAACTGCTTTTCTTAATGGGAATTTAGAAGAAAAGGTTTATATGGATCAATTTGAGGGTTTTTCAATTTAAGGAAATGAACATATGGTGTGTAAATTAAAGAAACCCATATATGGATTTAAACAAGCTTCCCGACAATGGTATCTTAAGTTTAATGATGCTATAATTTCATTTGGGTCTTGATCGGTGTGAAACAAGTTTATTTTTCTAATTTTGTATGTTGATGATATTTTACTTACTACTAATGATCTTGATTTATTACATGGAATCAAGAAGTTTCTCTCTAAGAATTTTGAAATAAAAGATATGGAAAAGGCAACGTATGTGATAGGAGTAGAAATATTCTGTGATAGATCACAAGGGTTGTTAGGGTTATATTAAAAAATCTGCATTGAGAAAATTTTAGAGAGATTCAATATAAATAAATGTTTAGCAAGAGTAGTTCTAATTCAGAAAAGTGACAAATTTAACCTTATATAATGTCCAAAAAGTGAATTGGAATGAGAGCAAATGAAAAGTATTCCTTATGCACTTGTTGTTGGGAGTTTAATGTAAACTCAAACTTGTACCGGGCTAGACATTGGTTTTGTTGTCGAAATACCGGGCAAGTATCAAAATGATCTTGGATTGGATCATTGGAAAGCTGCAAAGAAAGTTATTAGATATTTGTAAGGAATGAAGAATCATGTGCTCACTTATAAAAGATCCGATTATCTTAAGGTAATTGGATGTTTAGATTAAGACTTAACCGGATGTGCTAATACAAGAAAATCAATGTTTGGTTACTTGTTTCTTTCAATTGGAGGGGCAATATCATGGAAAAGTGTGAAACATTTGGTTATTGTTGCATCCACTATAGAGGCTGAGTTTGTGGCATGCTTTGAGGTCACTATTCATGGATTATAGTTACGGAACTTTATTTTGGGGCTTGTGATTGTCAATAGTATTGCCAGATCGCTAAAAATTTATTGTGACAATTCTGAAGTAGTTTTCTCCTCTAAAAACGACAAGTACTCTCAAGGTGCTAAGCATATGGCAATCAAAATACTTATATGTTAAAAAAAGAAGTTCATAAATAGAGAGTTTCAATTGAGTACATTAACACCAACTTTATGATAGCATATCCTTTAACAAAAGGACTGCCGCCCAAAACATTTATTGAATATGTTGAAAGGATGAGCATTATAAGACGTTATTAATGATTGCATTATATTGCATTAAGTTTATGTATTTAACATTTTGAGCTCATTTATGTGTTTATGATATTTCATATTTTCCATTTAGTATACATTATGGAAATAGATGAATATTTAACATGATAGTCTTTAATGGAGATATTATGGTTGGACCATTATTGTACTTCTAATTTATGAATTATGTTAAGTAGAGAGCTGCGTTATAGGACATGGAAAGGACTATGTCAATTAATGACATACAACCGTCATGAATTGCATTAATTTTCTTTACTTAGTTGTGATTATAATGTGATAGCCAATTTAAGGAAATGTTTTATCATTATGTTATTGTGCACATTATGGTACTTTATTAAACCATAAAAAGGAATGTCATATGAGCCAAGTGGGAGAATGTAAGAATTATTATGGTCCATATAATTTTACTAATTATGGTTTAATGAATATTTAAGAGCTAAAACATATTGGCTATGAGAAGTTGTAATCCTCATGAAATGAAAATGTGCAATTCTTATGAAAAAATTACAGTTCTTATGAAAATGCATGAACGTATAATGTGTTTTGATGGAAGGTACCTATTGACAGCCTATATAAATATAATCTAGTGCTTTCTCTACTCACGGTATGAAATGTGAGAAACTTACGTTGTAATCTATCCTTCATCAAACATAATATGTTAAGGAAAAGTGGGTTAATAGATAGAAATCCGAATTATGGGTTTCTTCGATTTTCCGCAATAATTATTTTCAAAGGTATCGGTATGGATAAAGATATGTGTTCATCTTTCTCATCGTGATAAATCATGAAGATAAAAAATCTTGTATTTTGTATTTCCGCATAAAAGAATTACGTTATCACTTACAGCACTTGGTAACCAAAGCTTGAGTGAGCTCTTAGTTAAGAAATAGCAATGACAAATTGACAATGGCTTCCTACAAACCTTAAGTTCACGTGGAAATATATGTTTTTAGAATAGATATGCCGGACAAACTCGATTCCGGTTCCTACCAAAACCGCCTTGATTAAATCAATAAAAAAAATCCCATTAATTAAAATTTATATCCATAATCTAAGGGCCCTCGTTTGACCAAAAAAACCACTCTCGTTCGCTTTTGTTCCTCGAAAAATCAAACTATTTCTTTTATTTTGGGCTAAATTTATATTTTTACAAATTTTTGCGATTTAGCTCGAGTTGAAATCCCACGAAGAAAAAAAGGCAGAAAAAAATTCTTAAAGGTGGGTACAAAATTAGGTTGGATTCTAGAATATGCAGGATCTTTTTTTCAAGGAAGTGGATTTGGGTCGTGGAAAGTACATGCAAAGGAGCTTGGATCCTTAGGTTTCTTTTGTGTCCCCTCCCTCCTTTTGCGGTGGCTTTCTGAGTCATTTTCATCAGCTCTTTTGTAAGCCAACCAACGGCAATGGGAAAAGGAAAAATCTCCAGTCAAGGAACGGTTGGTAAGCAAATCTTGAGCGAGCGCTCTGTTGAGAAATAGCAATGACTTCCCACAAACCTCAAGTTCACGAGCCAAGACTCCGATACGAACAATGAACGGTACTAACCTGAAAATTGAAACCACCGGTAACACCATCTATATATTAATGAAAAAAAATCGGCACTATTTACCCTCAAAAGTACTGGATTAATATATCCAATTAGTAAAGTGTTATGCAATATATATATATAATGAATACAACTAAATATTCCACAACTACCGAAACTGTCACATATATCTTTTTCCATAATCTAATGAAATTCAGACACTATTCTAACTTTTCTTATGGGAAAATAGAAAAGTTACCCGTTTGCTTTTGGTGAGGTATAAACAAACATGCCCCAAAAGTATAAAATTCACAATATAAAATAACAATATTAAACTGTGAAACTTCAAAAAAAAAGTTATTGTGTATTACGAGCTAATAGAGATCTCCAAGGTAGAGAGAGAGACAAAACTAAAAATCAAATTAGAACATGCTAAAATATATGTATGCCTGGACCCTTATCTTGACCCTGGTCAAACACATTTTTACCGGGGATCTCAAAATATCGAGAAGCATCAACATAGTCTACATAGAATGCAATATATATATATATATATATATAATTTTAATACATATGCATACATCATGGTCGGTTCTACAGCTGCGAAGCTACGTCGATCTTTGCTTGCGAAAGAGAGGGTAGTTTCCTTGCAAGCGACTGCCAACATAGTCCTAGGAATATGCTCAGGATGAAGTCATTTGAAGTGAAAGGAAATTTCCACGTTTGATCAGGTCGTAGGTTGAAGTCTTCCCGGTCCTTAGGAAGGAGAACATCGATTTCGGGGATCGGGAAACGAGGCTCGTGCAAGCCGAGCTTAATTCTTTGAGATTTCGTGCAGAGGCGAGGGATTCACGAAGAAAGAATTATTGGATTTAGTTCTTTTTTTTTATTTCACTTCCTCTTTCAGAGAATAAACTAAGTATGGGGATTTTGTAATGACCCGCTATTTGCGTCTTTTCTCTTCCCACATAAGTTTTGGGCTAGACTGAAAGGAAAATGAGATAAACATAGGTCTTGTTCGTTTCATTAAATATGAATGCTTCGCAAAATATTATTGCTCGTATCGCTCGAAATGATTAGTCTTTAGACATTTTTAATGGATGGTAGAAATTTTTTATCATTCACTCATTTTTTTTAATAAAATAAACGATCATTTTTTAAAATATATTTCTTCAGATCATTTCATTTCTTGCCAAATTAACGCCACCCTAATCTCCTGGAGTGCTGAGGTCAACGGGAGTTTCGCGTGTTCGGCCGGCATGATTGAGAACGATTGAAAAAAGCGGGCGAGCAAAACTAACCTGGAAAGTTACATCTGCCCCTACTATTATTATTATATATATTTCTATTTTTATTTTTATTTAATAATGGAATGAATTCAAAATGCGCGCCCACGCTACTATGAAATATTTACTCATCAGATAGGGAAAGATATTCTAATTTGGTCCATGGTTTCTCTTAAACTAGATAATATATTAATCTCATTGCTTAAACTAATTTTCGAGTTTTTCTTTCCTTGCGTGATACATCATACATCACTGTCAACTGCACTTGCCTTGCAGATTGCCTCTTGATAGCAAATGCATATCTTGAGGAATATCCTTGATGAAACTTCTTGTTAAATGTTGATCTTGGTAAAATACTCTCCCTTAATTTGTTCCCAAGAAAAGAATATTAGGAGTGCTAAAATTTTCATACGGCACTCACTTAAATACCATATCAAAGTAAAATCGTTCATTTAAGTGCCACTTTTGGTCAAACATCCTACATGATTTTTTTTTTGAATTTTTTGTTTTTATTTTTATTTTGCATTTTTTTAGCTTTTTTTCTCTACAAAATCCTTGCCCTTTGCCACGAAGGCACTAGGCAAGGTTGCCAGGGCCTTGGTCGTAGCAAGTGAGGTCGTGATGCCCTCGCTAGCTCTAGGCAGCGTTACCTGTAGTCGAAAAGGCCACGATACCCTCACCTAGGGCCTTCATGGCAAGGGCTCGCCCTCGCCTAGATTTGGCCGCGAAGGCCATGGGCAAGGGCATTGCAACTTTGCCGACCCTAGGTGAGCGGCATCACTTGCGGCCGCCCAGAGCTAGCGAGGGCCTTTACAGCCTCGCCTAGGGCTTTTGTGGCTGAGGGCGAGGGTTTCGCGGTCAGTGAGGGTGGTTGGTGACCAAAAAAAAAAAAAAAGCCAAAAAATTAAATACAAAAAGAAAATATTCAAAATAGTAATAATAAAAAACATTTAAATATATAAATAATATTAAAAATTGTCTATGTCATGCTAGCGAAGCCAGTTGGACAGCCGACAACACTATGTCGGACAATCAGTGTCCATATCGGACTTTCCGATGAAGCAAAATCGGAATTGGCACTCAAATGAGCAATTTTTTAAATTTGTGGCATTCAAGTGAGCGAAGAAAAATTTTAGTGCTTAAGTGAGTACCGTATGACACTTCTAGCATTCTTCTCCCTTTGTCCCCTTTTTTTTTCCAAGTAAGACAAAAGGCGCGAAAGAAATCAAGAGTAGTCCGTGGCTCTTTCACGTCACGAATGGAAGTTAGTATGACAACAACTGCCATTGAACTCTTTAGTATTCAGACTTCAAAATTGTCTATCCTAATCTATGCCTCTGCACCAGAAGAAGCCTGGGTTCGGCCTTCGATGATCAGGAAAAGTTGCATTAGTTTAGCCGTGACGAATTGGCCAATAATAAACACCCGAAATGTGTGAATCATCAATCCCCTTCGAAGAATGTATACTTTCACCGGTGAGACAGAGAGAGTCGCGCTAGATGAGTTAAAGAGCGCCGATATGCCTAAACATACCATATGTTCATTTTGTTCGACCATTGGCCAGAGACGAGGCTAACTTCTACAGGTAATAGCGCTCTGACTTAGAAGTGACTTGCACAAATTGATCGATGATGCAGACTTGTACTGAACCAATATGAATACAAATCATGCGGTGCATGTCTCAACAAAATGCAAGTGAAGCTGATTCCATTCCAGGCCAGGGTGAGGAGTTTAGCTGGAGAAGAAACCCTTTTTTTCTTTAAAGGGTTTCTACACTGGCAAGGTCTTAAAGCCTAAGACTACAACTGAGAACGTTTGTGAACCTGACCATTAGAGGCTCAACTCGGTGTCTTTCCTTGTTCAACTTTCAGGCCGAAATCAGCTTCCTTCTTCATCAGTGCCAGCTCGCCGATGCTGGTTCCCGCAATATATCCGCCAGACCATGCATTCTGCAATTGATGGCTCATTTAGAAACCAGTGCATCTTAGGGGGCTGTAACTCAAGCCATAAAGAGTAAGCTATATAGCTTGGTGGTGAACATCATCTCAAATTCATCGTGACTAAGCATATGCATATGCGCCAAACAGGGGGGAATTGGAAAACAAAAATTTCTCCAGTTAAGGAGCGGTTGGTAAGCAAATCTTGAGTAAGCACTTTGTTAAGAAATAGCAATAACAAATTGAAATGATCTCCCACAGGCCTTAAGTTCATGTGGAAAATAATTTTTAGAACCGAGATATTTTTATAGATATGCCAGGCAAACTCGATTCCAGTTCCTACCAAAACCGCCTTAATTAAATCAATCAATTAAATTTCTATCCATAATCCAAGGGCCCTCGTTCGACCAAAAAACCACTAGCGTTCGCTTTCATTTTGTGAAAAATCAAACTATTTCTTTTATTTCGGGCTAAATTTTATATTTTTACAAATTTTTGCTTTTTAGCTCGAGTTGAAATTCCACGAAAAAAAAAAAAAAAAAGAAAAAGAAAATTTTTCTTAAAGGTGGGTACAAAATTAGGTTGGATTCTAGAATATGCGGGATCTTTTTTTCAAGGAGGTGGACTTGGGACGTGGAAAGTACAAGCAAGGAGCTTGGGTTCTTAGGTTTCTTTTGTGTCCCCTTTCTCCTTTTGCTTTGGCTTTCTCAGTCATTTTCATCAGCTTTTTTGCAAGCCACTCAACGGGAATTGGAAAAGAAAAAACCTCCAATAAAGGAACGATTGGTAAGCAAGATTCTTGAGTGAGGACTCTGTTGAGAAATAGCAATGACTTCCCACAAACCTTAAGTTCACGAGCCAAGACTCCACTATGAACAATGTATGGTACTAACCTGAAAATTGAAACCACCAGTAACACCATCGACGTTGAGCACCTGCAGACAGCCACAATCCCGAATGTTACTAAACTTTTTTTCTCTTTCCTTGCGTTCTGAGGCATCGAGCTGGAAATTCATGCAAATGATCTTAATAAGGTGAAACAAAAATCCACATCACCACAACAACTGTACCTCGCCAGCAAAAAACAGATGGGGCTGTATCTTGCTTTCCATTGTACTAAGTGAGATCTTCATAAAGGACAAGCAAATGAGTTTTATCTTTAGTTATGGCGACAGAATTTAGACAGTTTTTCATATGAAAAATTAAAAGAACCAAGAAAAAGAGAACAAGTGGACGAAAAGGGAGAGAACCTCGGATAGGGGGACACCTCCAGCAGTGACGAATTCATCCTTAAATTGGCCCTTAAAACATTGCTCAACAGGGTTAGAACAAGAGGAAACCATCCACATATCAGTGTCTAATCATAGATTCCTCACCTTTCCCATTACCCGAAACATACACTGCTTTAACAGAGAAGCAATACCAATCAATGAATTGTTTGAAATGGAAGCCCAGAGAATATTTGCATCCACACCCTGCAAATTAAAGATGAGAAGTATAATGCAAACTGCCAAAATAGAATTTTCACATGTTTCAACAGCTAATAAGGTCATACTCATATAACCTCACGATCCAAAATATATGTCCAAAATCTCTTCACGATGCCAAATTCCAAAGGACAAGCATTGAGCAGCTTTTGTTTCTGCAAGATGAAGACATCCATGGGGCAACATTAGGTCAAAGAAGAATTAACCAGTGGAACATAATCCTAAATCCATAGGAGACGTATGGAGCTGATAAAGAAAAGGTGATTATGACAAAAGTGGAACTGGATGTATCAGACAAGGCAAAGAAGCAGACAGAAAATAAAAACAAAAATTGCTAGATGTCTACCTGAAAATATAATTCAAAGAAAGAAATTGTTAGATGCCCAATGTTTAAGGCATTTTAATTTACATATGCAGCAAAAAACTTTTAAATGTATGCACCATGATCCAGTAATTGTTTAATATAACTAGTTTTTATTGTGCAATTTAGAAGATCAGTCTATGCATAACAGAAAGCAAATCCATTGTAGTAAGACATTGAACTAGGAGAGTTAGACTGGTGTCACAACATGGTGCCTACCAAGATTACCCAGCTTTAATCTAATAGCCAGCACCAGGATGCACTTTGTTGGCTGCAGACAGTATGGATCAGTTTTTGATGAATATTGTCCTCCATATGCAAGAATTTTCTTGTTCTGGGAAGGAAGAGAACAAACTAGAGCCTAGAATTAGAATGGCTCTGATCTCAGCCTGAAATTTACTTGTATCTTTTATTTTGGTTCAGTTTATTTACAGATCATCCCATTGCCGTCCATCGACAGTGCCATGTTTCAAATGATGTAAAAGCAACTCCTTTTGAATATATGAAACATATGAAGATCAGGGAGGGCTGTTTTAGGAAGCTGACAACAGAAATTGAAAAGCAGAAACATCTGTCAATTTGATATCAGAATTACCGTAAACTGATGCTTCTGTTTCATAAGGATGGACTTCACATCTTCCATCTTAATATCTGGTATAAAATCTACAAGAAGATCACCTGCATAAGAAAAATGTATAAAGTTCAAAGACTTGAACATATGTATTAGATAACTCATGCAACGAGCAGTCCTACCTTTATAATCTGAACTAAAAAGGTGACGAGCTCCCCAAGCAGACAGTCGTAAAATTGCAGGACCACTGAGTCCCCAGTGAGTAACTAACATGGGTCCAACCTAAAAGCCAACTCCCAGTCATTATATACATCACAGATCTCTAAGCACTACAAAAGGAAAATTACCTGCACAAGTTGGGGTATGTTTGTCTGAACGTTTTCTAGTTTCAGCTTCACACGAACTTTTGGGAATGTGACCTGGACATCATATGTATACACTATTTACGGAAAAATGAAAACATTTCCTGTTCAAACACATAACTGGGACCTCAGTGAAGAAGGTATGCATAATCAAAAGTAGCAGAAGAAGGGAAGGTTAGATGCAAACAATCTACTTATCCTGTGAGTATCAGTCAGATCAGTAATTCACTAACAATCGGAATTACCATCAGAGATCACATATACATTTAAATATATCGGGGTAAAGCAGGCTTTTCCACAAAAAATGCATTTGATTAATAATGAGATAGTGAAAATTAACTACCAAAAACAGTAATGTGAGAGAGAGAAAGATTAGTTTTATTTATCATTATTTATAATATGTAGATAGTATAATTAACTCAACTCACATAATTGTATCTATTATACAAGTTCCATCCGTGTCAGAGTATGAAATGAACTTTTTGCATTTATACAGTTCAACAACTTTTTAAAGATAAAAACTCACGTGAAGCATGAGTAAGAGCTATAGATGTACACAAGGCTGCAACAAGCTATACCTTTGCAAACGGTTATTTCCTATGGCAAAAAAAAAAAATCTAGGATCGAATATCCTGCCATATGCTAGTGATACTCCTTACATAGTTATCTTGATTCTTTTGCAAGAGAAATGCATAGTCAATTTAAAGGTTGCTGATAGTACCCCAGATAACTCGGCTAGCCATGAATCCTCAATTTTAAAAGTGAATAAGCTAGGAACTGGATCCACAATAGAGTGACCAAGCTGAGTGGCTAAGACATAACCCTGAAACAAAAACACAAAATCCATCACATTCTTCAGTCAATGAGGTCAACAAAGTTTTCCAGTCAAATCCATTACAACCTGCTGGCTACTCCCACTGGCTATCAGCAGATAGGCAGCTTTGAGATTTTCCATATAGTTAGTTGTACGCTTCTCAGCCTTGAGCAGAAAGTTCCCACCAACATCTCTAGAAGCACTGGTGACGACTTTGCTGGTCTGTATTAGAACTAAAAGAGAGATTCACACCTCAGACAAGACAAGTTGCAAGTACTCTAAGTATCTTTAAGGCATGTGGAGAGATCTTCAGCACATTGGATGAATTAGAAACACAAATATCTTTTCTTTTTGCGACTAGTGCTGGACTGAATTAAATATTGTTCAGAAGAAAATTTTCTGGAGGAGTTTCTTTATCCTTTGGCACTGTTGAGGTCGAACTTGCAATTTATACATGAAAAGCTGCCTTCTAGATTAGGGGAAGAAAAATAGTTCTGAATTGCTTTGGACAATAAAAGAAGCACCCTCCTGCTATTGTTGTTTCAATGTTTGATTAGAAAAAGAAGCTAACAAACAATTAAAACCTTCAGAGGGACATAATTGCAGGTGGATGTTAAACTATCAATGTCAAACAACAGGTCTTCGGCTTCCAATAAATCCACGACAAAGAATTGATGCAAAGATTTTGGAAGTTCAAATGGGATGCAACCACAATGTGATCATCCATTACAACAGAGCTACTTACCTCCTTTTTGCTTGGCTTCAGACAGAAGACAGTCGATTATTGAAGATGAACTATCACTAATAGGGAAAACCCTTCCATCGTCCTCTGTCTGCACAAAGGATGCCATGTTAAGCTATTGGATGTTACAGCTTTGCCAAATAGTTGTTCAGCTTTGAGCACAACCTTGAGTTTGACACCATGTTCAGAAAACCAGGTCATTGTGTCTGTTGGGCCATGCGTGCTGAAAAATGATCCTCTTAATTCCTGTGACCCCTAGGGTAATGTTCTGCCAAAATCTACAATCAAGTTTTTCATCCTGAAATTGCAGCTTGCTATATAAAAGTTATTCCTCAAACACACCAATGATCATGAAAGGCAGATTGGGAAAAGATTGCCCAATTATTAGTGGGCAGGAGTGCATAACACTGTTAAGAGTCCAATTCCTTCGACAAGTGGATCTCCAAGGTGATGTATGCATAGACTGTAGTTGTCTCAATCTTTACAATCGATTGTAGTGGACTCAGAACACCTTTTTCCATCATTGACAATTTTTTTGTTAAATAGAACCTAAAGGAAAAGCCCATTGAGCAGACAGCATAAGATATTTTCACTGCTCCAAATTCTGAAAGTGATAAAATTATCAGGTCTGCTTAGAAAGATTATACACGACCAGGTATTATCCCCTATCATTCTCTGCAACTCACAAACATGGTTTTGATTATTCTCCTCCTTGAGTACAAATGCAATAAACACATGATTCTGGATGAGTGGAGGAGTTTTGAGTCCATTAAACAGATCCTCCAGTAGATAACACCACAAGCTAAGAATGAAAAGGCAAAAGGATTGAGGTTTCTGTCCATTAAATGGATCCTCCACCAGATAACACAAGAGTGATTTTTCACACCGATGGCTTCGTTGTACATAATTTATGGATCAGCAACCAGAACATCCAAGATTAGGCTTACATTCACAGCAAACAAATCAACCATTTTCGCTAACCAACATTAAGTCCTGAAAGCCTCTCTTACAATTTTAACTTACCAGGTTTTCTGTGTAGTGCCCATTTGTCACGTTGCACCGACCTCCTCCAGATATTTTTACCTGCCAAGAATGGCAAAGCTTCACAATGCGTACTATACTAGCACTGACCAAGAGTTCTGCACAAAGCCGTTTTTCAGATACAATCATCACTGCATCAACACAACAAACCCCAACAAAATTTAATCAGACATGGCAGCTTATGGATTGCAGGGCGCACACCATATAACCGTATCTTCTTTTGGGATGACCATCTAACTGTACTCTTAAGTACTAACACTACGACTTCCCAATCCCAAACCATCAAAAGGCGCCTCTTTTCTGTAGTCACATCCAATTCTTCCTCTGTTCTGGGGACCCAGACAACAGTGAATCACCACATTATAACTGTATCTCTGAAAAGCAGGTAATACCCAACCTTTGACAAGAGCTTCCCCTTTTCAATGACCAAGACATTAAGATGCGGCGCGACCGTCTTGGCTCTGATCGCTCCATAAACCCCGGCGGCTCCACCTCCAACCACCACCAAAAGCTCTTCGCCCGTCTGCCGCGCAATAGAACAAACACGTGGAAGGAGTTACAGAAGGAACCCGCATTGAAAGACGCGTCGAATCAACTGAACTGAGCCGAGAGTCGGCGAGACGTTTACCTTCTGCACTGGAGGGATGGCGGCGGAAGAGAATGGCCTTCTCTTGGGATTCAAGAGGAGGAAGCCATAGCTCTTGCTGTTCCTGGGTTTCTCGCAGGAGAACCCCAGGTGGAGGATGAAGCGGGTCAGAGCGAAGCTCATGCCGGCGGCCGAGAGTCCGGCGACGGCGACAGACACTGGCCTCGGCGAGAAAGTCCGACGACCGAGAGGGACCGGACACGAGCACGCTCCGCGACTGCGGATGATATGTTTTGCGCCGGATGTTCGGTATCGGCAGTTAAAACGGCAGTTCGAGTGTCGTAACGAGGAAATTTAAATAATGGTTGCGGGGTTGTTCGTGAAGTAGCATGAAACCGATTCTGATCACGAGTTAGCAGAAAAATGAGTGCTTCTTTGAAGTGGAATTCTCTTTCTTTATATAAGATCCAATTCTTATATAGATTCCCTTTTATATGAATGATGATGCGGAGAACAAACTTAGTTTGTATCTTATATTTCAGCTTGATTTGAACAGATGAAATTTGACTGCGGCTAGCAGGCAGCATGTCGCACCGCTAGAGTGCATTTCGCATCGTTTGTTCGGCATGCACAAATGCTGATTCGTCAGTTGCGAGCCTGTACTTGCTGTTTGATTTCAAACACTCTTGCCAAGCTGAAGTGAAGCTGTCAAAGCTGTTCGATGAATGTCCTACCGTGCACTGGAAATGTGTAAATTGACGCGATCATTTGTCGGCAGGTTGGAGTGGATTCATGTGTGTCAAGTAACTGTTGAGACAGGGAGATAGTTAAGGTGGCGAAATGTGTCGCTGAATTCTTCTTCTAGGATCTTAATGACATGCTCTTACGGTTTTGTTCGGAGGATGTGCGTCACAGATTCACATCGGACCTTGGATTTTTGAATGGATGAAGCAATTGTGCTCGCAAGGAGGATGCTTATGAAGCTACTAGCATCTGTTGGAATCACTGTTGACTGACGACTCCCACATCTGAAACATGGATGTTGCTGTAATTGGTACTTGCTATTAAACAACTTCAACTATAATAGCAAATCCACGACACTTGAGGCTTACTTCAAGTTTGGAGCATAGAGAGCTACGGACACAAGATCCAAGAGAATAATTACGGCGATGACTGGGATGCAACGATAAATGGAAGAACAAGAGACTCTGTCGCAAAAGAAGATGAGGAAGAGATTGAATTTGCTTGCACCAACGCCTTTATCTGCAGTGCCGAGCTCAAGCACGTGTTCTAGTTCATACTAATCTACTCAGAGAATCTAGTTCATACTAATCTACTCAGAGAATCTCGGTGCCGAAGATGGTTCTAGTTCAGCTAGTTCTTAATCTACTGGCTTGTGGTTTGTGACCTCCTTAAGCGAACTTTGTTTTTGAACAAAACTTTGTTAACTTCTTTAGATTTGAACATAAATACTGCCAACACAATTACCACCAACACCATCCGCAGTTGGCCATCTCCATATTGGAAGTGAAGTTTCCAACAAGATCATTTTTTAAGGATATTAATTTGGGACTTCTTGCATGAAAAACAGTAAGCCGTTTGTCAAAGTCCTGGATACTTACATGGGTGTTTTGCTGAGAGCAAAGTCACTGAGAACCTTCGACAGCAAAACGATCTTTCCTTAAATCTAACCTTTGTCAAATACATACCACCAACCCAAACGTGAAGCCTCCATCTCTCTCTCTCTCTCTCTCTCTCTCTCTGTGAATCTCGTACACGCCAGAGAAGCAGAAAGTACGTGGAGTTTCAGCAGTTTATCCCTGAAGCGGCCGATCACCACGGTTACCTTGAACTGAGACTCCCCGGAACCTCAATATCTCTCGCCACTGGGAAAAAATTGCAAAAAAAAGGAAACTTCGTTGGCAAGGTACAAAATTTCAATGAACAATGACATGTCAACACTACTGGCCCACCATCATCCTACATCAACTTTATAGATGATACTTATCAGTTACCAGCTTAAATTCCCATAAGAGATGAATGCACGCTTGGACTTCAACTTTATAGGAACTATGAACATACCTGTTGATGATGATGGAACCACCACGACATGCATTGGTGCATTATTGGGAGGAAGCTGCAGTCGGAGGGGATAGAGCTTCTTGTTCCACTGAGAGCAGACCATGATATCCTCAAGCCCTGTCTCTTCCTCTAGTTTCTGCACCAGCTCCTCCAATCTACTTCCCTTGAACGTGAATGAAAGCTCTTCATTCTCGTCCTCAGTGTTCCCGTCTTCATTGGCCACTCTGTAGTAGATCATCCTACCTTCAGCTTTCACCGCACCACCAAAGAAATCGTCATCCTGCAAAACAAGAAAACCAGAAAAAGGAATGTTCAATTGCTCCTCACAAGTGTTCTGCATGAAATCATACACTCCCACAGAGCAGATCGATTACAATTTATCGAGTGCATCAGTAGGGAAAGGGGGCATGGCTGCAATGCGTGAAGATGCTACTCAAAGTATCGCATTTTGCTATATGCACAAAAGGAAGTTCATTTGAATGGAGCATGATGGACTTGGACGAAAATAACATTGCATTGGAAAGACCAAGATATGATTTTTCTTTCAAGACAAAGAAAAATGCCAGTTGAAATGATTTTTCAAGAAAAAGTTTAGGCGAGACAGATAAACTCCAAATGCAAACCATATGTTTCAAAGCTCAAGACACGAGCAGAACGTCTGTTCAGCGATGTATCGACACTCACGAGGATAGAGATGACGTGCAGGCTGTTTAGATCAACATTATCATGCATTGCTGAAACTGATCTCTGTCTAATTTAGAATTTTTAATGAAGAAAGTCATCCTTCATGCCTAAAGTATATATCCTTGTCGATCTACTAATCAAGAAATATAGAAATGACCTCTAATTCCGATGATTTCGGTGAGCGGAGCTCGATCGAGGAAGGAGAGTCCAGTTCCGGAAGAGACGGTTCTGAAGCTTGATCATATTTTGCCTCTGGCAATGGAGTAGTCGGCTGTTCCCTGATCTCCACAACATCAACATCCCACAGAATCCAATTTTGGGTCGCGGACCGGTGCGGTATGTCGTGAGTGACCGAGTTCCTCCAGGGCGGCAACCCCCCGTTTGCACGCAGGAAATTGCCGTATCGCGTCTTGAGCCGGACCTGGACCCCATCCCTGATGGGCTCCCATTCCAGGGACGAATCCATTCTCCTGGTCGGGAGCGTCTGCAAGACCTTCTTGCCTGTCATCCCCAGGAGGAAGGGCACGTTGGACGCCGTAAGGTACCTGCCATAGCAGCTCTTCAGGCGCACGACACCAGCCCCTTCCATGAGCTCCACGGTCCACTTGGCCTGCCTGATGGAGCCGTTGCGGTCCTGGCACACGGATTCCTCGTCGTCATCCGCCAGCAGGTACTTGTCGTGGTGGCCGAGGAGGCGGACGGATTTCGCCTTGGTGAAGAATTCCATGCCGCCCTGAACGTCACGCGGGATCACCAGGGTGACGAAAAAACGAAACAAAGATCAATCCTAGGGACCAGAAAAGAACCAAGGACGAAAGTGATCGGTGAGACGAGGTTTGTTCCAGTTCTGTCCGAACAAAAAGGGTGGCAAGAGAGAGAGGTGACGATGTTGTGGAAATCAACGCGGTCTGCACAATGTCAGATTCAGGATTGAGAAAGAGAGAGGGAGAGAGAAGAAAAAGATGGCGACGGTGCTGGTTGGGGGCGATCTGTCGTTTGACGGTTTAGGAGTTTAACTATATATCGGCGATTCGGCGTCAGTGGCGTTTGTTTAAAGCGGGCATAACAAGGGAGGATCCTAATATTCTCACAACCTTTCGAAATTTCCTCTCTTTTATTATTTTTTTACCTTTGTTTTACAGGATGGTTATATTTTTTTAGAAAAAAGAGGAAGAAATTAGTCGACTAATGACTAAACTGTGTCAATAAGCAATCTTTCAGGGAAAATTATGGGCTTGAAATGAGCAGTTTAACCATATTTTATAGCGACGTGTGCCTAATCAAGTCAAGGTAGTTGGTGCCCCTTTCGCACTCTTGTAAGTTCATCACTTGATTTTACTAATCTAATTGCTCTAGAAGAACTCGAAAACAATTAAGATGCCATTGGTTGAACTCTTAGTATGCATATCTATGAAATTAGTCGATGATAGATATGTTCCAAAATGAGCATGAAAGAGGAAAGCACATCATAGGGGAAATCGACTATGAAAATGAAATCGAAATTAAAGCTTTAGAAAAATAGGAAGCATGACCAGAGCTATTAGATAATTATTTATCTATCTTAAAAGTAATTGAACGGAACATAATTCCTACCTTTTTCTCCCCCACTTTTTGACCCGTAGAAAATTTATCAAATTGGCGGGGCTTCAAAATTCAAAGTGTACCTTTCGGATTTGCTTAAAGCTACAAGGGGGAAAAAGAAGTGCTCCCAACTTTAAGTCAACATTTTCAAGCCCAAAGTCCAAGCAAAACGAAAGGGAAAAGTAACGTTATAGCTACCTTTAAGATTTGATCAATGAAATTTCTAGAATAAACCCATGGGAGAACCTTGAATCTTTCCTATTTATACAGTTTCGCCCCTGAATTTTCCTTTTCTTTTGCAATACCATCCTCGTCCGTAGTTGTACTTCCGTTAAAATATTCAATAAGAACGTTGACAAGACTATTTTTTATAGCCCGCAGACTTATGTAATTGACTAATCAATATCCCCACACACTAGTTCAAAAAACACCCTTTTCAAACATTATATGCTGTCCCTCTCTCCCTCTCTCTAGCTCATATATATATAATACATAAGGAGTGCAATTGGTCAAATCTGGCGACGCGTCCGGAACTAAACTAACATGTCATGATTTTATATATAGCCCTTTTCTTAATTATATGCAAATCTAGACGGCCCGCTCATGTGAATCTTTAGATCGGGTGAATCTCGCGTGAAGCATGTTGGACTCATTAGCCACGAGTTTGTGGTGCCGTGGCTCATACGAGCCCTTATGTTGTAACTTTCTATAATAGTACGGAAACAGAAGGGACCTTAGGCCTTACCTTAGGGCTAGGCGATGTCTGAGTCGAGACCGCCATTTCCATGCCCGACCTGCTCCTCGACCCCGGGTCCTCGTGATCATCCGCCGAGTAATCCTCGAAGCTTTCCGACACGCAGCTTGGATGAGACGACAATATCCCCACACACTAGTTCAAAAAACACCCTTTTTAAATATTATATGATGTCTATATATCTCGTGATCTAATACATAAGGAGTGCAATTTGTCAAATCTGGCGACGCATCCGGAACTAAACTAACATAGTACGGAAAACAGAAGGGACCTTAGGCCTTACCTTAGAGCTAGGCGATGGCTGAGTCGAGACCACCATTTCCATGCCTGACCGGCTCCTCGACCCCGGGTACTCGTGATCGTCGGCCGAGTAATCCTCCAAGGTTTCCGACACGCAGCTCGGATGGGACGACAGGTGGCCACGGGCCGAGTCGGCCGCTTCATGGTCCACCACAAAATCGACCATGTCGACGCCCCACAGCACCCACTCCTGCGTGGCGGTCCGGTGGGGGATGTCGTGCGTGACCGAGCTCCGCCAGGGCGGCATGCTCCCGTTCCCGCGCAGGAACATCCCGCCCTTCGCCCTTAGCTTCACGTAGTCCCCGTCCTTTCGCGGCTCCCACTCGACGGACTTGTCGTTCTTGGATTGGGGACTTGATTGCGCCACTTTCCTGCCTTTTGTATGACCAAAACCAGAACTATATAAGCTCGAATTGCTGGTTATTTTGCAGAAAAATCATGGAACAAACTGATGATCAATAAAGTTTTCGATCCCGATATCGGCCCTGAAATCATTATCTAAGCGCCGTGGTTGGAAATTATAAAAAACTCTCGAGCAATCGATCGGGCCTAATCGAGTTTAACTAACAAATCGGGATCGAGAAGGGAATTGTTTATTTAGAATCAATTTTTTAAGGGGGAAAAGAATACCAATTTTAGCTTGGTAGACTGAAGTCATTGCCCAAGCTTGTAGATGAGGTTCGCAAGACTTGTTTGACTGGGTAGGTTTTATCAAAACTACGGACCAAAATTCTAGAACAAGGAGCTGGAAATTCCTCACTTTCAAGATATGATTGGTGATTTGCAAGACATGCCGGTAAATTTTTCAAATGCGTTAGTAATTTCATGTTGGTAATTTTCAGTTTTCTTCTCATCAATAACAGCACTAGTCAATCACAAATTTGTAGAATCGGGTTTCTTAAAATTGAATCTAAAATAAAAACTTTAAACCAAACGCAAAAAAGAAAGAAAAAAGAACAAATCGGACCAGAAAACGAATCGAAACCCATATTCGATCCTCGGCCTCCCATGTACCTGAAATACTGAAGAGGTAAGGCTCCTCCGTGGCGGCGAGGTACTTGCCGTAGCAGCTCCGGAGGCGGACGACGTGGCTGTTGCCGGCGACGTACTCGACGGCCCAGTGGGCCCGGCGGGAGGACCCGTTCTTGCTCTGGCGGACCGTCTCCTCGTCCTCGTTGGCCGCCAGGTACTTGCCGTGGAAGCTCCGGAGCCGCACCGCCTTGGCCTGGTTGAAGAACTCCATGGATCGCTCGCTCGATCGCTCGCTCGCCCGCCGACGGGGATGGCGACGATGCAGCGACCGAAGAAAGTGGAGGAACTCTTATAAAGTGCAGGCTGCTACGGGTATTTTTTTTCTGGGGTGATTGCAGGAAGACGACTGAGACTTTTGTAGGGCGGGCTTGACGAGCGACTTCACGGTTGACGGGCGGAAGCAGATGCGTTTATCGACCTACAACGATGTATTAAATGTTGGGAAATTTGACTGATTCTTATAGGCTAAAATATTTTATTGCGAATTACTATTATTATCCCTCCCTGCTCATGTGAGGTACGGTTTCATGTGAAAAAGATGAACGGGACCAGTCTCTCTCGAATGATCAATTCATCATCCCTAGTACTAGTACTTAAGTCCCTTTTGTCGTGTCTCGTCGATGAACGACCGAGATTTATTCTTCAGTAATCCGACGACGGGCGATCCCGGAAGATCCGACCGTCGAAGGTTCGTAGACGTGCCCTAAGATGAATTACACGCTCACAATACACAAGAACCAGCAATACTGTTATCCGCCCGCCGGATTTGACTTTTCTTGTATGCGTTTGAGGCGCCACGGCCGAGTCCATCGCGAGTAGCGAACCCGAATTAGTGAACTCAATATAGCTAGATCATGCTTACGAGCTAATTTGAGGTAAGCTCTTCTTATTGACGGGTGGGTTTGCTAATATTTTGATACAGAAGTTGAACTCGCAAAAAGGAGGAAAATATCGGATAGACTTACATTATAAATGATGTGACAGATAGGGTCGATTGAGATGTAAAGAACTACATGGAAATTTATATTTTTCCAGTGGACCCAACATGAGTTTGGAATAAATTAATGTTTTTGAGATGTGAACAGCGCGGTCCACGAAAAGGTCTTACTTCCCATTACTCGTAGCCTCCCAGATCCAAGCCAAGTGTTACTTTGGAATGCTTTGGCTTGGCTTGGCTTGGCTTGCCTGCCCTGCTTGCAGGTCAACGGCACAGAACATGCTCTGCGCTTTCCCAGTTTGCAGTACCGTGCATTACACGGACTGGTCCAAAGTCCAAAACATACGTTTTTTAGTCTTCGAGAGGCAGACATCCACATCCAACCGTCTCAATAAGCTCCAAAGTTGAACAACCTTCACAGAAGAGAATTTGCATAAATTATGAACTCCTGCGTAATCTAGCTAGCGTCGATAACAATCAAATTAGAGCGGCAATCGATCACAGGACGATCTGGATAGGTCCTTCGCTGTCCTTTTTTACTTAGAGTCATGTCAACACTGTTTAATTCGTAAATTACGCTTGTTTTTAGGCCAAATAGTGCCTGCAAGATCGTAGGGGTGCGATGATATGTGTTCTTACATCAGTTCTGATATATACTTGTTAGCTTGACGGTTTTTGAAATCTTCGTTTAACAATTTAAGCGCTTAGAGCAGTGCCGATTGCCATGTAGGAGAGTTGGAGCAGCAGCAGCAGCAAAAACGGTTAACTGTTTCATTGTTTTTATCCGAACAGCTGGTCCAAGCGGGTTATGCCGTGGTCATCGTTTCAATCCTTGAGCTTTGTAAGAATTGAAATATGTGTCCAAATCAATCTTTAGGTTGCGAATAGATATGTATTTTTCTGGAGGTCAACTTGTTCCTCTTCTTAACAATCACCATTAATCATGCATTGAGTCTTACAGATGAAAGTCAACCATATCAGTCTGACCCACCAGGCTCTTAACTTAGAATATCCATCTTTCCCCACTTCAATTTCTAATCACAAGCTTGAGTTGACGGTTTCTCAGATCACAGACTTGAGTTTGGTGAAAAGAAGTATTCGTTCTTTATTTTCATCCTTCATAGTTCTCCTTCCTCCTTGTTTCTGGTGACAGACAAGAGTCCAAGAATGTGGAATGAACTCTGGGGAATATCAGCAGAGCAAAGTGACGTGACTTCAGTTTTTGCGCATCCATTTGCTTTGTCTTCTTCAAACTTTTTTCTTGGGAATTTCAGTGGATCAAGCTACGGAGATTTGAATTTGTGCTTGTGTAATTTCTTGGCGGTAATGCCATTGCAAAACTGCGAAAATGAGAGGTTCTCTGGTGATGAAGATCGTCGTCATTCACAGCCTCCTGCTCTCGCTGCTGCTCCGCTATTCTGCTTCATATCCATTGTGCACTGATTTGAGTATGTGTTTGTCTGCTTCTTGTGTCTCTCTCTACAGGCTTCGTTCACTGTTTTATTGTTAACAGAGGCATAGACAGTGATAACATCTGAAAAGGGATGAAAAGTAGTAATCTTTTTAGCCAGTAATCAACCTGTTTGTTGTTTCCTTTGTTTGCCTTATTCAGTTTTTTTGAACTTCGGTTTGTGGATTGGCGACTCACTGTTTGGGATTATCATGCTTTATTGTGCTGGAAACAGAAGCACCCTTTGATGCCAATAATGCCAGTCTGGCCTTTTGTCGATACAATGGCAGTGTTTGCTGCGATTCCACTCACGATCTACAGCTGCAGAAGCAATTCAAAGCGATGAACGTCTCAGACCCTGGTTGTGCTTCTCTTCTAAAGTCAATTCTTTGCGCGGTAAAGGCTTCATTTGCTGTTGCTCTCATGTTGCTAAAAACATTTTTTGGCGTGATTGATTGCCTTTTCATTGAGAGTAGATTAATTTGTGCAGTTAAAGGAAGTAGAATCTAATGAAAAGCCAATTTGCACTCCGGGGTTTCCACTTCTCTGAAATGACTCCTCTTTTGGAGTACTTTTGTTTGTCTCTAGAGCTTCCATGAAGTTGTAGCTACAACGATGTTTGCCTTGCATTTACATATAGCATAGCTGTCAGAGGGGGGGAAATTTTAACATCCTTAGCCATTTTACATGTTGTGGGTCTGCTTGCTTTTTGCAGAGATGTGATCCATTTTCGGCTGAACTGTATCGAGTCGAACAAGCACCTCGTGTGGTTCCTGTTCTCTGCAATTCTTCAATTTCTGTGAATTCAACACGGTCCCAACTCTACACGCTTGATTTCTGCTCAAATCTCTGGGACAAGTGCCATAACACATCCATATTGAATTCTCCTTTTGCTTTTGAAAGTAAAGCCAAAACAACAGTCAGTTCTGGAAGCAAGATATCTGATTCATGGAGTTCAGCAGCAGAATTTTGCAATGAATTCGGTGGGGCTTCTGATAACACAACAGTATGCTTCTCTGGTGGACCAGTTAAGTTAGGAAGTGCCGAGAATTCAAGTACCCCGAGCGGTGTCTGCCTGGAGAAACTGGGGAACGGTTCCTACCTTAATATGGTAGCTCATCCTGATGGTTCAAATCGGGTGTTCTTATCCAATCAACCTGGTAAGATATGGCTCGCCACGATCCCTGAGCAGGGTTCGGGAGAGATAATAGGAATTAACGAGTCAAGCCCCTTCCTTGATCTGACCGATGTAGTGCATTTTGAGAGCGAGCTTGGAATGATGGGACTGGCATTCCATCCGAATTACCAGAACAACGGTCGGTTCTTTGTTTCCTTCAATTGTGATAAGACCAAGTGGCCTTACTGTTCCGGTAGGTGTTCATGCAACTCAGACGTGGGATGCGATCCTTCGAAGATAGGACCGGATAATGGGGCAAACCCTTGCCGATATCACAGTGTCATATCAGAGTTCACCGCCAATCGGTCTTCACCGGTAAATAAAACCACGCATCACTCTAAACGTTCCGCCCGTCGTTACTGTGACGGATGTAGATAAATCCCATGTTGCAATCTGTGTTTTTTCAGGGCGGCAACGTCAATCCAAATGAAGTGAGGAGAATATTCACGATGGGCCTCCCGTTCACTGCTCATCACGGCGGTCAAATTCTTTTTGGTCCAAAAGATGGGTACTTGTACTTCATGATGGGCGATGGAGGGAGTATCGGCGATCCCTACAACTTCTCGCAGAACAAAAATCCTTGCTTGGAAAGATTATGAGGCTCGATGTCGATAACTCACCAGGTAAACCACTAGCGTCCGAGTTTGCACCATACCTGGATTTCGATGCGTGTTCTGTAATATGTTCCAGCTCGCTCCGAGCCTTCCTGGTCGTCTTTTCTTTAGTTCTTCTTGCATGCCTTACATTCGTGGTATGTCATGGCAGATTCGACGACCATTAGTGGATCTGAACTATGGGGAAATTATTCGATTCCTAAAGACAATCCATTTTCCGTAGATAAGGAATTAGAACCCGAAATTTGGGCCCTGGGATTCAGGAATCCTTGGCGATGCAGCTTCGACTTGGAAAGGCCTTCCTACTTTCTTTGCGGAGACGTTGGCCAGGTTCGCTCGCACTTCACAGAACGTGTTTCCTCTTAGTCATTTGCTGCTTATGCAATTAACTGTATCAGATATCAGAAACTGTAATGCAGTTTCCATTGTTCGAGTCCATGAGACGCTAGAATCAATGCAACTTTCACATGCATTGACCGGCACACCTTTTTTTTTTTTTTTTGTGATTTCGGAAAGGGATGACCGGTCGATGTCCTGACAGGATGTATACGAAGAGGTGGACATCGTCACTAAAGGTGGAAACTATGGATGGCGCGTCTACGAGGGCCCGTTCCTGTATCATCCCTCGCAGAGCCCTGGCGGCAATACATCTGCTAGCTCCGTCAAGCCTATTTTTCCTGTGATGGGATATAATCACTCCCATCCCCAGAACCCACAAGGTTCTGCATCGATCACCGGAGGCTACTTCTATCGGTCTATGGCCGATCCGTGCTTGTATGGAAGGTAAGTTCATATAGCTTCATTCCACCGTCATGCTTAACGGATCTCGGTATGTCCATTGATTCACTAGCAATTCCTCTTAAAGATCATGTCCGCAATTCAGTTCATTCGAAATCACCGAGGACAACGAGCTGAGACTCTATGAACTTTGATTCCAGATACCTGTACGCGGATCTGTATGGCAGTGGCGGCATCTGGGTGGGCACGGAGAATCCTGAGAACAGCGGCAACTTCACTAGCGCTCAAGTCCCTTACACCTGCGCAAAGGACACTCCTATACAGTGTGATGCCGAAATTGAGTTGTCGCCTGCTCTAGGCGCGGTATTCTCTTTCGGCCAGGACAATAGCAAGGACACTTTCATGTTGACAAGCAGTGGATTGTACAGGATCGTGAGTCCTAGCCGATGCAACTACGCTTGCTCTAAAGAAACGGTGACCTCCTCTCATAGCCCTCCGGCGTCCGCTCCTCCTCCTTCGCCGTCTACTTCAACCGGGATGCCACAGAGGCACTGGGGGCCGGAGTTCTTACTTCTTAGTCTCATTCTTTCTTATATGCTCTTGTTCAGTTTTTGTTGCGATTTGTAACCACTTTGCATTCATACTATAGTCTTCCCTCTTTTGAAGCTCTGTGTTTCTTTTTTCTCTCGATCTACTCCGGGAGTTTCTATGTTGATAAATTTTTGCAACTGATATTGGGTGAACGTGGAGATCAGTTCAACCAATCGTCCAATCGATAGCCATCGAGGAGGGTATTCGTAACGTGACTTCACAATCTCTCTAAGATTAGGCTGCTATTCTCTCTTGATTTAAATTTAGGTCAAGTTTTGAGCATTTTAGGGCGTGTTTAATAACCATTATATTTTTTAGAACAATTTCTGATTAGAAATGATTATTTTTTATTCTGCTATCGAGAACACTTTCTAAGCATTTTAAGGCGTATGGTAATGTGTTTAGCACCATTCTCAAAATTTTTACTCCTAACAATTTTCTTTTAATTTTTAAATAATTTTATCACTTTTTCCCCTCTCTCTCTCTCTCTTTTCTTCTTTTCTTTTCTTTCCCTTCTCCTTTTTCAAGCTCTGGCTGGTGACCTCGTCGGAGCATTGCCGGCCCTTGGCGAGGCCGCGCCTCGTCAGTTGAGCCTCGCCGGCAACTAGGTGAGGCTCGGCCGAGCCTTGGCTGGGCAAGCGGCCTCACCCAGATTTGGTGAGGCTAAGCTTGCCTAGCTGCCGGCGGGGCTCAACCTCATCGAGCTACTGTGAGGTCAGCCTTGCCTTGGTCGAGTGAAGTTGAGCCCCACTAATGGTTGGGCGAGATCGGCCTCGCTTGATTTGGGCGAGGTCGAGTAAAGGCGCGGTCTAGCCTCCCCATCGCCCGGCCAGGCGAGGCTTGTCGGTGGTTGGGCAAGCTTGTCGGACCTCACCTAACTGGTCATCGGCGACTAGTGGCGGCAACATTGGAAGAGAAGGAAGAATAACGAGAAGAAAAGAAGAGGAAAGAGGAAAAAAAAATGGGTTGACTTGATTTTGGAATTGTTCTCGAAAATAAAGAATCAACTTTTTTTTTTAAATTTCTTAATTCCATTCCAAATTTATTCCTGGAAACAAAAAATTTACTAAACAGATTTCTATTCCAAATCTACTCTCAAGAACAAAAATATGGAAATTTTCTCTTTTTGGTAAGTTGCCAAACGTATCCTTACTCTTTCAAACTAAATCTAGAAGCTCAAGTATTTGATTTGTGTTCTTTCTAACATTTTGATGTTGATGTCTTTGTATGGCAATGATGATAAAGGACTCTGAACCTAAACATCCTCCTAGTTGTTAAATGGAGTGGGAGATCTCGGCATATGCATCGTGATCGGTCACCAAAGGCAAAATCTATTCTTGAAGAATGAGAATGTGCTTCTAACTGCATTTATTTGAGATTTGCTAGATTTGAAAGTTTTGAATTGCATCTTTCTTTCGATAAAAAAAAAAAAAATCGAATTTGTTGACCCTCATTATTCCTATAAGATTAGAACAAATTCGTCAAAAATATGGAGAGAGAGAGAGAGAACTTATTGAATTTGCCTCACAAATAAAGTCAATTTGAAAGCATTGAAAGCACCTGGTCACTCCGCTGCTTACTACTATGCAGCAACCATGCAAGTAGAGCTGACGCTATCTCCTTCCTCCTTCCTTCCTTCCTCGCCATTCGCCAGACCCTCCTTCATCACCAGCAAAGCTCAACGCCCCCCAATCTCCCTCGCCCTCTCCGCACCGTCAGCGTCAGCTTCTTCTTCTTCTTCAGCAGGCAACAAGGATGTCTGGCGGAGAACCCCGCAGCCTCGGCACCGGGCACCCACCTTCCGGCGGTCGGAGTCGCCCCACCTCGACCACAGCATCGACATGGACGAGCTGGTCTCCTCCATCTCGCAGACCCGCGACGAGCGGGACCTCTTCTCCCTCCTCTCCCCTTACAAGGGGCGGCAGCTCTCCATCCGCTTCATGGTCTCCCTCCTCTCCCGCGAGCGGGACTGGCGGCGCTCCCTCGCCCTCCTCGACTGGATCAACGAGGAGGCCCGCTACACCCCCTCCGTGTTCGCCTACAACGTCGCCACCCGCAACGCCCTCCGCGCCAGGCAGTGGGCCGTCGCCCACGGCCTGTTCGAGGAAATGCGCCAGAGGGGCCTCGCGCCCGACAGGTACACTTACTCGACGCTGATCACGCATTTCGGCAAGGCGGCCATGTTCGACTGCGCGCTCTCTTGGCTCCAGAGGATGGAGCAGGACCGCGTGTCGGGCGACCTTGTTCTGTACAGTAACTTGATCGAGCTGTCGCGGAAGCTGGGCGACTACTCGAAGGCGATCTCGATCTTCTCGAGGCTGAAGAATTCGGGGATAATGCCAGACCTCGTTGCGTATAATACCATGATTCACGTGTTCGGTAAAGCTAAGCTTTTTCGCGAGGCCCGGCTTCTTCTTGAGGAGATGCGGGAAGCGGATGTTATGCCGGATACTGTCAGTTATTCGACGTTGCTCTGTTTATATGTGGAGAATCAGAAGTTTGTGGAGGCACTGTCTGTGTTTTCTGAGATGAACGAGGTTAAGTGCCCTCTCGATCTCACGACGTGCAACATTATGATTGATGTCTATGGTCAGCTCGATATGGCTAAGGAAGCGGATAGACTGTTTTGGAGCATGAGGAAGATGGTAATTGAACCAAATGTTGTTAGTTATAATACGCTTTTGAGGGTGTACGGTGAGGCCGAACTCTTTGGCGAAGCCATTCATCTGTTTCGACTGATGCAGAGGAAGGATATTGAGCAGAATGTTGTTACCTACAATACTATGATGAAGATATATGGAAAATCTCTCGAGCATGAGAAGGCGACAAATCTGGTCCAGGAAATGCAGAATGTAGGAATCGAACCGAATGCAATTACTTATTCGACAATAATTGCGATATGGGGCAAGGCAGGAAAATTAGACCGTGCAGCGACGTTGTTTCAAAAGCTGAGGAGCTCTGGGGTTGAGATTGATCAGGTGCTTTATCAGACCATGATTGTGGCTTATGAAAGGGCCGGTCTGGTTGGTCATGCGAAGCGATTACTCCATGAGCTTAGGCGCCCAGACAATATCCCCAGAGAGACTGCAATAAAAATTCTTGCTAGAGCTGGTCGCTTAGAGGAGGCCACTTGGGTTTTCCGCCAAGGTTTTGATGCAGGAGAGGTAAAGGATATAGCAGTATTTGGCTGCATGATCGAGCTCCTTTCAAGGAATAGAAAGTATGCCAACGTCGTCGAGGTGTTTGATAAGATGAGACTGGCTGGGTACTTTCCCGATTCTGATGTCATTGCTATCATCCTAAATGCTTATGGGAAGTTGCGTGACTTTGAAAAGGCAGATGCAGTGTACATGGAGATGCAGGAAGAGGGATGCGTTTTCACAGATGAAGTTCATTTCCAGATGCTCAGTCTCTACGGTGCAAGAAAGGACTTCATGATGGTAGAGTCTCTCTTTCAGAGACTAGACTCTGATCAGAACATTAACAAGAAGGAGTTGCATCTTGTTGTGGCGAGTATATACGAGAGAGCAAATAGACTCAATGATGCATCCAGAATCATGAACAGGTTGAATGAGAGGCATATCATCAGATGACAATTTTAAAAATAGCCAAGGTGGTTAGCTCCATAGAATTTCACTTGCCTAGCCAAAAAAAAACAAAAAAGTTCTGCAGAAAATCAGCAAACTTGAAAGGGCATGTTGGAGCGGAGATGGTTTTCCATGATACGGGAAATGGGAAACATGAAGCTTCCAGGAGGTTCATGCTGTGAAATACTTTTACTTTGTTGATTCTTCTGTAAATCATTTTCCTGGGGAACTGTTTGTTCTCCTCTTCAAAGAAAGTGGATCTATTTACCTGCCGAATGCTACTTGTGCCACATTATTTATTTTAGGAGTTTCCTGTTACATCTTCTGCTATATTAGTTGGAAGTGAGGAATTCAATTTGTGCTCGCCACTTGCATCATGGCTTTGAGGATATCAACTGAACAGAATATACTAGTGCATTCAACCACGGATTTAAATCCAACCACTCCCGCTCCAAAAGGTATGTTTCGGCATTTTGTTTTCTAGTAATTTCTGGCAACTATTTATTTTGAGAATGATATGGAGAGGATACATATGTACTGGTGGATGTTGGGCTATGCCGGTGTGCGTTTGGCAGTTGTTCCATTGTTGGAGGTCTTCTTCCTGCTCTCTCCTCTCCAAATCGGCTCGAGATGCTGCTCCTCTTTGGAAGGAGCGAACCAGGAGACTTTTCGAAGGGTCGGACTCTTCCATCGACTCTGTTCTTGCAGATTTTAAGCGTGTAGATGGACTTTGTTGATGTTAGAACGGAAACTGCAAGCTTGGCCTGCAACCTTACTGGGAAATCAGTCTGCTCAAGACGTGCGGGACTTGTACCTCGATTGACCCTCCAATCTTTAAAAGTCTCAAATTTTTATTTTGATGTTACCGTTGAAGGGTCCGATATTGGCAAGTGATAGTCCATGGATGACGGGTGGAGAAAAAGCATGACAAATGACGTTTACACCATTTCATGAGCAAAAACAGCGTTCGAACCGTCCTGACTTTTTATATGGTGGGTAAAACCTTTGCATGCCGAATCAAATAACAGTAAAAAATGATATCTTGTGAAGATGAACTGAATTAGAACCTGCCTCTATCTGTGTCGCATGCTCCCTTCGGCATAGTGACAACATGGTGTTGAGAGATGATTCCTCCCTCAAATTCAACCTTATCAGACTGCACGGTCTGAATCTTTTCTTGAATTTAATTATGTATTGCCGGTCTCTTTCCTTGATTCTTGTATACTCCTTCTGTGGACAATACTGGGGGTCATTTTGGACCTTGGTGTCGATCCCTTTGTAGGTGACCGGCCCGCTTGTTAGATGCTTCTGCACAACTACCTTTGCAATGCGAAGAAGAGACTCGTGTAAACGGTGGTAGTTACTAGTTTCCATTTGAAACCTCAAGCTCAAAGCACGGGATTGGGCTTTCTTTGTCTCAAAGTCATCGCACGTAAGGTAGCTTTAAAGCCTAATCTCCTTTCTTTATGGCTAAAGTAATGCTGTTTAGGCAAGCAGCTAAGCTACTTAGGACCATTAGGTTTGTATTTTTAATGAACCGATGCTATTGCAGTTCCTATTCGCCACTCGACACAATAGGGGGACAACACTAATCTAAAACCTCCGACACAATAGCGGGACAACACTAATCTAAAACCTCCGAATTCGTATTTCTAGATGGTGGGAGTTCTCCAATGCGTACCCGGTTATCGAATCAATCTGGCAAGAGATTGTTCGGATCCGGCATCTTCGTACATCGCTTCGGACGCATTACGTTATCTTAGCAAATGGTAAAGTGCCCAGAACTTTTTGAGCAACACTCAACAGATTTCGAGTGGTGTGTATGCGTGTCTCGGCTTCTGCCATAACTTATTAATTCAATAGACATTTAAGTTAATACTTCTGAGAGAGATTTGGAAGGAATTTATAAGTTATAAGTATGAAAAATGAAAATGAAAGAGAAACTATTTTTTTATCCCATTTAGACGTAATTAGTTGAGGATATCACCAGTTTTTGCTACCAAGTGCCCTAATAGTTCCCTTAAAGTCCATCCCTTGTATTTAAATTAAATGCACGTTTAGGTATGTTAGTTTTGCAGAAAATGAAGAATTTGAAAAACATTTGGCTAAAAGTGATCGCTTGTATCATTTGAAATAATTAATTAATGGAAAATATTTTCATTATCGTTAATAATTTATAATTAAAATTTTCATGACCGTTGAAAATATTTTCCATTCATTTATCTTAATAAGTGACACAAAAAATCATTTTTAGAAAATATTTTTTAAATTATTTATTTTTTATGAGATAAATGGAACTAGAAAAGAAGAAGAAGAAGATGACCCTTAAAAAAAAAAATACAATCAAAGTAGGAAAGACTAAAACAGTCTACGCGTCTCTATTTGGGACCAGACATTAGAAAGATCAAAAAATGCTTGTATCGAGAGTGGCCAGTGGGCCATATTACGCGACTTGGATCACTCGGTAGTCCATCAAAAAAAAAAAAAACACTCAAAATTAAATGGAATAAAAAATTGCACATGTCACTCTCAAGACTCAGTCAGAAACAACTACAACAACCACAAATTTAATAGTATGTTTACCCTCTCATCTTTTAAAAAAACCATACAAAAAAAAAATAATACCACTACTAATATATCTACGGTTCTGTCATCCAAATCATACAATAATGTCTATTTTTTTCATGAAATAATAATGATTTGAAAAATATTTTTCTAAAAATTATTATTTATATCTCTTGCATTAATTAATCAATAAAAAAATATTTCAATTTTTTTATTTTTTAAATAATTTTGTGGATATATTTTCAATTTTTTTATAATAATTCATATTTAAATAATTTTGTGGACAATGATAATATTTTACGCCCATTCGTTTTTGTAAGTAATTACTTTAGAAAAATATTTTTCATAACATGCATTTTTGGCTAAATAAATAGAACCCAAGAGTTCGAGGCACGTAAATATCATGGAGCGATTGTAATTTTTTTTTTTTTTTTTGCCATGCTATAGGAATTTGGCTGTTAGGAAAATCTTGACTGTTTCGCAAGTGGCTTGGTAATTATGTATAAAAAAATTACTTTTTAAGAACAAGCGAATAACTGCTTCGTTGAATTGTCATTCTTAGACAGAGTGCGCGTCCATCGTTGTCTAATAACTGCCAATTTATATTGACTTCAAGTTGAAGTGATGTTCGCATAGGGTTGAGTTGTAATGATTAGCCATGAGAAAATCTTGAAGTTAAAATACTCAAAAAAAAAAAAAAAAAAAGAAAAGAAAAAGAAACGGACCATTTATTGACATTAAAATTTGGATGGATTTCAAGCAAGTTTTATTTAATTTTTAGAAGGAAAATTTTCTGCCTCCTTTGTCTTCTTAAAAACTTTCCAGGAGCTGTTCCTTATCTAGATCCTCTAATTTCGACAACCATTCCTTGCTCTCGTTAGACCTGATTATTATAGTTTTTTGCCTTTTGGTTTGTTTATATTTTATATTTGATCAAACGCTAATATATTAGCAAAATTTTTTTATTAAGAAGAGGATCTTGACAATTTCCATATAAATCTACACTGAGCTGTTAGTTATTGAGTCCAACTTTTGAATAGCATTTTGTTTTTGCTCAATCTTAATTCAAAACAAACAGCATCTTGCGTCCAATTTACGAGTTGGTTACTCAATAGCTTTTATCATTTATCTCTTAATTTAAACATATGAAAGAACGGACAAACAGGATAAGGTCTTAAAAAAGGATAAGAGAAAAAGGTCTTGACCATATCGATCTTCAACTAATATATTAAATTTTCAAATGGAAAGAAAACTAAAATTATCCCTCCAAAAGGATATGCATCAGTATATTTTTGAGTGATTGATACACACGATTTCAATTTAATGAGTTACCAAGAGTCCATGTGAAAGGTAAAATTTGCAAGGATAACGGAGTGGTCAAATAAGTAAGAGAGAGAAAAAAAATACGAAATTTCATTATGAGATAATGAAGGTAAATAATAATACAATCCACAAAATTATACTATAAGAGATGAGTACAGCAAGCAACTCATCACAAAAATCTCTCATGTTTTTCCGCCTTAAATGTAAATTCAAGTTTCCTTCATCTTATTGAGGTCTATATATCTAAAACAATTCAATTTTTTTTTTCAGCAGACATTCCACTAATTCTTTCAAACGCATGCCCCTAATTTGTCCCCTCCTCTCTGTCTCTGTGGCTGGCGGCCCTTTGACGAATCCTGATTTGTCACGAGTCGATTCTCTCCACCGAGGCACGCTTATCTTAAAAAAATAAAAAAATAAAATACCCCAATTAATAAAGATCACTAGCCTGCCGTGCAATTCGCATTACATGGGCCTATCAAGGTGGTGGTCCTGCCCAATGTGCATTTCCAAATGGTCGAATTCATTTCATGGACCTACAAAACAGAATCAATAAAAATCGAATTTCATTATACGAATCATACTAAAAAAAACCTTAAAAGAGCTAAAAAATTATGTTATCCGTCGAGTCAAAATTTAAGTATCATTTGCGTCATTATCTCAAATCTTTTTATACTTTCCTCTCTTTACGTTTCTTGTGGTTACATTAAAATCACATATGACACCTTTGATTTGTCCGCTGATGACGATCCCCTTTTCCGAACTTTTACCCACCCAAAGATGATCAAAACCCACGATCCACGTAAATCCAACGGAAAGATTCAAAAAAGAGCAAGATTTTATTCCAAACTTTATCTTCACTCCCCATCTCCATCTCCATCCGAAGTACAGATCCTCCTCAACCCTCTCTCTACCCCGCTTTCCACCTCCTTTCACGGCAAGTACCCAGTCGTCCGCAGCAGCGACGGATCCCCGTCGCTATCCCCGCTTTCGCTAATCTCGCCACCGTCTCCGAAACGCACGGACTTCGCCAAATCCCTTTCCCATCGCTCGCACCTAAAGAAACGCGGCCAAGAAAATCTACAAAACCCAACCCACCCCCATCTCCCACCAAACTTTCACTGCATCGCCCCCTGCCCGCTGAGACTTTAGAGAGATTCAGCTTATCCCCTCTCAACTCCCTCCCCCGACCCAGAAGAAAAAGAGAAGGGAGGATTCTTGATCTTCCGTTTCCCGACCGACCCATCTCCGGAATCGCCGTCCTTCGATCCCCCCGCCACCGGAAACGGAGGAAAGGAAGGATTTTGCTCGTGCCCGTCGCGCCGCATCGCGGTTTCCGTTGGTGGGTACGCGCGTTTGTGTGTGCGCGGGTGGGAGGGAGGGAGGGAGGGTGGGGGGATTGGAGTGGAATTGGGTTGGCGGCGGCAGATGAAGAGGCTGAAGAGCTATTACATGCACCTGCGGCACCCGCAGACGATGGAGCGGCGGTGGATCTTCCCCCTCGCCATCGGGTCGATCGTCTCCCTCTTCTTGCTCTTCCTCACCACGCTGACCTCGCCGGAGGGGGTCCCGCTGTTCCCCTTCTACCGGTCCTCCTCCGCGTCGAGCTCCCCCTTCGTCGAATCCAAGCTCCACCCGCTCCCCGTCTCCGCCGTCCCGCCGCCGCCCCGCTTCGCGTACTTGATCTCCGGCTCGACCGGGGACGGGTCGATGCTGAGGCGGACGCTGATGGCCCTGTACCACCCGCGAAACCAGTACGTCGTCCACTTGGACCTCGAGTGCAAGCCGGAGGAGAGGTTGGATCTGCGGCGTTTCGTGGAGGCGCACCCCATGTTCGTGAAATTTAAGAACGTGAGGATGATCACCAAGGCCAATCTCGTCACCTACAGAGGGCCGACGATGGTGGCTAACACACTCCATGCTGCTGCTATCTTGTTGAGGGAAGGTGGGGATTGGGATTGGTTCATCAATCTCAGTGCTTCGGATTACCCACTTGTCTCTCAAGATGGTGAGTCTTTTTGTGTTCTTGTTTTGGTGGGTTTCGGTAATGGATTGGGGTTGATTGCAGTTCGGGCTTATGGGTTTAATTATTGGATTTGGTTTTGTGTTTTTGGGTTGATCAGATCTGCTGCATACGTTTTCGTACCTGCCGAGAGATCTTAACTTCATTGATCACACTAGCAACATTGGATGGAAAGAGTGAGTGAACTTGTCTAGCAGTTATTTTTGCTTTAACTTGCATTTCTTGCTCTTTCTATATTTGCTGTTCTTTTCTTGGTGTTTGGTTCCATTTTTGGCTAGTTGATTGATGGTTATGCATGCTGATATCTGCAGGTTCCAAAGGGCAAAGCCAATTATTATAGATCCGGGTTTGTACATGACGAAGAAAGCTGATGTTTTCTGGGTTACGCAGAGGAGAAGTGTGCCGACGGCCTTTAAGCTCTTTACAGGTGCGGATTCAATAGGTTACAGATTGGGATTTTCACCTTCTGAATTCCTACATCTTCATGTTGCAATCTATGCATTTGTAGTCATAGTCTAAAAATAGTTGTTTTGGATTATCATCGGAATGGTAATTAAAGAGTAAACTGACGGAGAAAGTTCTTCAAAATGAATTGAATGATGGAGGTGAGAGTTCTAATTGTGAAATGCCGTTTCCTTCACGAATGCATTGGACAAGGTGGAGGTGATGGAAGCATGCATGGGAATTATCTCCAGCAAAATAACAGTTGTTAGTTTGCAATATTTGTATACTGTGAAGCAAAGATCGATGATGACTGTTCTGTAGTTAAGAAGTGAAGAGGGATGATGAACAATTATGACATTGCAATGAGGACACGTTAATATTTTGAACTTTGAGGTGTCAGACAAAGTCATGCAGTGAAGAAAGTGGTCATTGTCCTTTCTATTGTGAGTCATAAATTACATCAAGAGGTGATAATCTTTGACGTGACATGACAACATAGCTTAAACATGACAGGAAGAACATGGGGAGCATTTTGAGCAATTCAAACTAGATATGATTAAGTTGACATCATGTGAGAGCGTTTGATATGTTTCCAAAAGGCAGGAATATCGACACTAACATGGTGACCCAACATGAACAGCTACCGCTATTTGAATCAAAGATATTACTTTCACATTTCCTTTGTTCAACGGTTGAGAGTATTTCCCTCTGCACTTTTTGATCTAGTTTTTACGGTAATTCACCGTCCACTTGGCAATCCTTGAATTTCATTAGACTTTTGTGGCTGCTCACTGAAGTCTGAGCTAGCTTGGCTGCCGTTCTTCTATCAGGATCGGCCAACTTTAACTGTTTACTAACTTGAGAGCAAGGAGACAGCAAATTTGGTGGGCTGGAACATAGATTGGTGCTTTGGACAGTATCATAGTTCCAATGATCCTTCTGATTAGTATGAGTATTAAGAAGATTTCTGCCATCCTATCATTGTAAGAGCATTTGAAGTGTCTTACTTGCTAGTCTTCTGGAAGCAAAGAGTGCATGCTTGTTGTCTAGCATAAATTATAGGCAAAGGAACAAATATTCTTTGGAATCTGAGAGGAATGGAGGAGACAATGATACTGCTTGGGAGGTGTTGATGCCTTGCTTACAGCAGTTCCTTTTGTTGATGCTGGAAAGTGAGGACCTGTCTCACTACAAAACTTTTCTTTTCATTGTCAGGCTTTCAAAATCAGCTTGTGTAGGGCGAAGTTGGCAAGTAGTAGTTGGCCCATTGTGGACATTTGGAGGGGTAAATTAATGTAATGATATCTTCTCACAAATAAAAGAACCTATCCTAATTTGCAGCGGGGGAACTATCCAAAGCATGAATCATTGTGTATTATAGGTTGTTTTTAAGTGTCAAAAGCCATGATTGATGAGTTAGTTTATCTTGTTCTCTTATTTAGGTTGTAGTTGTGGCATGCTTTCAAGCAACCATTATGTGCTCGCCCTATAACAGTCTTTAGCTGCTTGTGTTTTGTAGTACAAATCAATCGCTGCTTTGTCTACAGTTTATTCAAATGGACTTCGCTGGCATTAGCTTAAAGTTTATGCTCATGATAGCGTAAAAATTATGATTTTAGGTTCTTGAAAAACTGTTTGATTGTAGCAGTATCCTTAATAATATAAGCATAGATTTGATTCCCTAGGTCTTTTTTACCAAAAATCAGAGGGCTATTTCTTGCTGTTCATAGCAGCTTTCGTGATTGTGGTAACTATAGGGAGATGGAGGATATGTTGCTAATAATTTGTCCCTAAGATGCACAAGTTGGGAAGTTATAAGTGGATCTTGAAGGTAGTAGAGACTGGATAGGAGGCTATAATAGGGGGATGTGGACGGAAGTCCCTGAGTTGTAAAACAATTCAATAAATTCCCCAGTAAAGTCTAAATGAGGCGCTGAAACTTTCATTACGAAAAAAATGTGAGTTAGATGAGTAATTAATCTTCTCATGGGACTCTAGCATTTTCATTCTCTTGTTTTGTTGCCTTTGGTCATGTTGGTACAGCAATAGAAACTCAAGGATTCATATTCACCTAGTTTGGGAAATTCCCTAGCTTCTACATGTTTAACTGAAGGTTTACCTAATTTGCTGCACGTTGAGTTTGAGAATGAGGTCTACATGTTTAACAAGTGAGTGTTATATTTATTCATTGGAGCGTAAATCTCATAAATCTGAAGTAAGATGGCCAGACCTAGGCCTCTTCACTTTCATGGCACTTATTCTCTCTCCCACATTTCTTCATAAGTGGCCGCGTATGCCACTCTTTTCCAATTTACTTGCAAATATGTATATATACATACATACATACATACATACATATATATATGTTTTTTTTTTTTTTTTTTTTTTTTTTTTTTTTGTGGTAGAAACATTAAGTCAAGTTCAGACATAACTGACTACGAATGTTGATATTATGACCACCCCTTTCATTGCCAGAGAACTTTGGTTTAGAGTATATAATTATTGGTTGATCTATCTGTTTAAAAGCACACTGGTAACTTTTGTTAGTTGTATATGTTTATGTAGAATAACAATGTTGGTCAATCTCCATGTCGCGTCCGGTTTGAAAGTTTATATGAAGGCTAGTCCCTGGACAATGTGTTAGCATACAGATACCCAATCTATGCAATGACATGCTGTTATGCATATAAATTTTTGGCTGTGATTTTAGTTTAGCAGCGGTGCAATCATATGCTTTTTTTTTTTTCCTTGCAGGGTCTGCTTGGATGGCTCTGACCCGACCCTTCATTGATTACTGCATATGGGGATGGGACAACCTACCTCGTACTGTTCTCATGTACTATGCCAACTTCATATCTTCTCCAGAAGGCTATTTTCACACTGTGATCTGCAATGCGCAAGAGTTCCGTAACACCACTGTGAACAGCGATCTCCACTTCATATCGTGGGACAATCCTCCAAAGCAGCATCCCCATTATCTCAACCATTTGGATATGCAGAGGATGATCAATAGCAATGCTCCTTTTGCGAGGAAGTTCCCCCGGAATGATCCAGTGCTCGATAAGATTGATTCCGAGCTGTTGTCTCGCGGGCCTGACATGCTCGTTCCCGGTGGTTGGTGCATCGGGAGCAGAGAGAATGGGAGTGATCCATGCTCTGTTGCTGGTGAGCCCACGGTTCTCCGGCCAACCTCAGGAGCAAAGAGGATTGAGAAGCTGATCAGCACTCTGTTATCAAATGAGAATTTTCGACCTAGACAGTGCAAGTAGCAAGAAATGACAACTTATGCAGTGATCATTCAAATTGGGTTTAAGACGATTCAAAGGGGAACAAAATTCAGAAGGTCAGGAACAGGTGATTGATTATATTTCATTGGCGGGTGGAAGCTTTGGATTACAAGGTATATGTGGTGGGTATTACAGATATAAATTCAGTTGTTGGTTAGGATGCATGGGATTTACTTCGCAATGCTTCTGCTGGAAACTCAACAGACTAACTGTCTTTCGACCATGTAGCCCATTTTACCATTTTGCTTCTCGTTTTGAAATTGTATTTACTGCGATCTGTTTCCCCATTCTGAATCGAAGCTTATTTGTGGGCTGATGGTATATGAAACATTCGTGGATGAGAATATCAAAGAGTTGAAATTGATATCATTTATGCACAACTTTGTTCTTTTGCCTTTTTTTATTTTCCTGCAGTTGCACGGATCGTCCCAACTCCTAACCTGCTGGTCATTGGCATTGATGCTCAGTGGCTATGTAAAAATCACTATAAAGGTGATTAATCTTTGTTCTTCTGCTGGATGTGCTTGTGCTGGATGAAATTGTTACATTAGGCAAAAGGTTGAAGCCTCCTCTTTTTTCTCTCTTTTTGGGGTAAATGTGCGCCGGAACTTGGATAGCCTTATGTGATGATCATCTCTTGGTCGAAACCTGATGCAAGAGTTTTGCTGGAAAATTAGGAAAAAAACTTGATGATCATCTCGTTGGTGAGGGTCTTGACTAATTTGGGCTTTCCCATGTATTGGATATATACGTGAATTTTTCGTGTTTGATCATTCGATGGTATGGGCGAGCATATTGACACGAAGCTGATGACATGAAGCCGAATCATACTGCATTAATTGGGTGGGAACAAAAGTTTCAAACCTAACGAGGCTAATTTGTACCGTGTAAATCGGTTTTGTTTTCGATCTTCGTGGTTCATCATTTTCTGCTTATGCAACTACACCAGATAAAACTGAACAGGATTGAATTGAAACACAGCAACTTTTACTATCACAAAGGCCACTTTTCTGGAAGCCCAAGATTGTGCCCAGACCACACACACCTTGGCAGCAAACGTGAGTTTTCATTGGCTCAATCTTGTCCAGTGAAAGCTGTCTGAGAACATCTCACTTACCTTCACCGAGTTTCACAGTTCTTTCGTCCATTTTACATCGAATAATGATTGGAATACATTGATCCTCGTTTCTTACAACGGCTCCGATATGAATTTTTAATGATTTGACCTCAGACGTTAGATAAGAAAGACGGGTACACAACACATTTTTCTGACCACACGACGTACCAGCGTACACCGGGACTGCAAAGCCTAATGAAAACGCAATACTCGAGCAGGTCTACGGTTCCTTCTCTCTTTCTTTTTTTTTTCCCCTTGGTTTCCGTCCGCTAGTTTCCTTTCCCTTTGCTTAGCAGATATATATGCATTTTTCTCGCTGTAGAAGCAAAGCATCTCTTTCCCGTGACACCGAAGCTCTCTTTGTTCTGCCAAAGACGAAGCCAATATAACCTTATAGTTCATAGACAAACATGTCTGGCCTGGTAAAATTGTTGTGATACCGACATAACCTCCTCATTTTTGGAACAAGAAAGCGATAGTTATAGTTAAGTACATGTCACTTCGTAAACTAATTTTGCGTCTAGTCTTTGTATCCCTAGCATCGGTGGTATTCAATTTGGAATTAAAGTTTGGAAAAGAATAAATTATATGTAAAGAGTTATAACTTGATCTAATGTGACATCCCATTGAATGGAAGGATAGGATGATCTAGATATTCTTTATAATATAATAAGCTCGTGAACAAAAGATATGGGACTTTTTACATAGAATATTTACTTAAGAAACTGACTTATTTAGTTTTCTAGATTATATATTTTCTTTTTCCTCCTCCTAATGATGAGATCCGCGGTTTTATCATTGATCAATATATATGCACTTAAAAATAAATTGAAGTGTATTCCTACGAGTTCACACATTTGAAGTTCAGATTGGCGGAAATGTGGTGACTGAAAATATATAGGAATGGGACTTCTTCAAATGTTGACCTCACGTCATGTATGACATTAGCCCAGCTAGATAAAAAAATAAACATAAACTAATAGAGATGCATTTTAAATTAGCAAACATAAAAGATAGTTAGGCTGTTCATATATAGGCATACAGCCATGGAAAGCATGCAAAACCTGAGCTAGCCAGGCTAAAAAAATTGCCATGCATAACAATCAAATTTATGACCATTGAAATTGAGATACAGGAAATTAACATTGAATGAGACAAGAAGAAACTCGCACACTATACAATTAATTAAATTACCCGAACAATCCACTCTTATCATCTTTTCTACACATCATGCGGCATGGAGATTGTATTGATGGAATACAACTTTTACAGATCATAACATGAACAAGCTTGGTCATAGCAAAGAAAGTAAAAGCATCAGTTAGAATGGCTAATAATCATTCGTACATACACAAAAAGGGGAAGAAACATAGGCCAGACCACAAGAGGAACATCTCATACCGTGCAAATATAGACATGCGTGACGTAAGGAGAGAGAGAGAGAGAGAGAGAGAGAGAGAGAGAGAGAGAGAGAGAGAGAGAGAGAGAGAGAGAGAGAGATGGACCGAGTAGGATAAAGATGGACCATGCAATAAGTTTTCGAGGTTAAAGGGGCTTTTGTCGAGAAGAGATGGCACTTGTAGCTATTCCACGCGAACGTATCAAAAGACACATCCAATATGGCAATGCATGATGCACAAGCAATAGCTCGAGGTGCCACCTCTCCTACGACAAAAGCTCCTATTAAGCTCTAGCCAGTGCTCTCCTTTCTTTCTTTTCTTTGTTTTGGGAGGGGATGGAATTCTAAGAACTCTCTAGATGTATGTATCTCTGCACAACACAATTTGTATCTGTCTCATCTTAATCAGCCAAATGCACATTTATATAGAGCTCAGGAGGATTCTTCTGTCCTTTTGTTTCTTCTTTGAATTCGGGTATAGAGATTGAAGAATGGGAGAGAACTTGTGCTCTTGGCGACAATGCTTCCATTATCATCACCATTCCATTGTCATTAGTGAAATGATTCTTTGCGGGGCCATTCGCTTTTTATGTTGGATTCTTTGTTACTACAATAAAAGTAGACATCTGACTGGAGTCATATCCACATACGTTGTAACCACCTCAATCAAGTTGTGACTCGACAAATCGATTATTGAATTAGCAATAAAAATGCAACACGAAATATCCACTTTCTTTTCCTATGAATTACATTAGGTTGGAGATGGGATTATGGGACTATAAACTATGACCTAATGTGTGGCCAAAGGATGAGAAGGGCAACATTTTGGACCAAGTAGAAACAAAGGGTGTGATGATAAGTTCGTTGTCGAGAAAATTGTTCAAAAAGTCCTAAATCTATTATATTTTTGTCAATTAAATATCAAAATTTTCAATTTTATCAATTGAGTTTATTTGGTCAATTTTGGCTGGAATTCGTTGACGTGAATGTAAGTTATTCTACGTGACATGATCAGCTAGAACATGAACAATTTTTAATAATCTGTTAATATTTTTTCTTTTTTTATTTTATCTTTTCTTTTTCACCTTTTCATATTTTCTCTCTTTCCTTTCTTTATTATTATTTTTTTTTACTAGTGGTCGGCGGGGCCGATGGTGAGGATCGTGCGGCCCATTCTTGGCCTTGCCCAGCCTTGCGTTAAGCTTTGAGCTCATGGTAGCGACCGTGAGAGCTCAAGGCTTGCAAATATGGACACGAGATCTGGAATGAGCTTCAAGCTATGGTTGGTTACTTGATCACCAAATATCGAGCCCCTGGCCATGGTCATGTGAGCTTGAGAAGCCGCAGGCGAGGTCATCATGGCCCTTGCTGGCCATTAGTAAATAAAAAATAAACAATGGAAAGAGAAAAAAGGAAAAAAGAAAAAAAATTAATAAAATTTCAAAAAAATTAATATTATTAAAAATTATTCATGTTAACACCAATTGACCATATAGGATAGCCGGCACACATTAGCAAATTTCAGTTAAAATCAATCGGATGGACTCAATTGTTGAAATATGTAAAATTGAAAGGTTTAGAACTAAATTGACAAGTATGTAATATGTTTAAAATTTTTTGGAAGGTTGGAAAAGAAGATGCTGAATTCAAACAGCTAGCCAATAAACATATGAAGATTTTGATGAAGTTACAAATGAACGAGGGATCAAGTTGTATAAGGGAATCTTAGTGAGACACAGTGTCCTTAGTAGGTCCTTGTTCAAAATGCATGCATTCGATTCTTGGGTGGGGGCATTTGTTTTTAAAGAGGGTTGAGATCATGTTTTCACTTTATCGATTGATTCCCTACCCTTTTGATTGTGCAGAACAATATTTACATAGAGTTTACAAAATCAATATATTAAGTAATATGGCATGCCTGATTGAATGGTTAGTTTTGAATGTGATTCACTCATCTAAATATCTAATGGTGTGGACTAATTATAATATATCTAACATCATTCGGATTATGTATGTTTTTAGCGTGCATGATTTGGCTCTGACATCCATAATTCTTGGTATTTAAGTCGACATTATCTTATTCAGTTCTTCTTGTGAAAGCCATCATCTCAATTTTAAGATTTTGCAGGGTTTGATCATGCCTTTCCACCGAAAAGAATATCTTCCATGGTGCAATCGATTTTGTTGTTCGGCGCAAAGGAAGATGGAAAAAGAACTGCTGGATTTGATTCTAATTAACGTGCGGATTATACTTCTAACATTCGATTATGCTTTCACCTTATGTTCTCAGAAAAGAAGCACCTCGGACGGAATCTAGGCCACTAATTGATGATAACATAAAATAGGAGTGTCCCCTTTCAACGCTACATGAATTCTACTTCTAAGAGAACTTATCCATGTGATGGACTTCTTTGAATACGAATCTTTGAATATGAATCTTGCGTCATTCAAGACATGTTGCTATTAGGTCATTGCTCCGGTCATGGAAAATCAATTTTCACATAAATTCATATAACAAATTGGATAAACAAAGAATTTAACACTTTACGAGTTTACCGTTCCTAAGCATTTTTTTTTTTTTGGTAAAGCCGTCCCTAAGCGCATTGGTTACTGCTTTTTTACATTACTTCAATTCTCAACCAGTTTGTCGAAAGAACTTGTAAAAAATATATATATTATTGCTGTTAAACATAAACAAATTATCAAGACTTGTGGTTTTTTTATCTTGCAAATGGATTCACAAACTTAAAGCTAGTAATGGAAGTTATGACAAATGGACGTGAAAAATGCCTTTCTACTATATATATATGGAGCAGCTGATGGTTTCAAGAGTAAGACTCATCCAAAGTATGTCTACAAGTTAACGAAAGCCGTTTATGGCTTAAAGCAAGCCTTGAGAGCATGTATAGGAAGATTACTGAATTCATGATGCAAAGTGGTTAATATCAGTAGCCCTAGTAGACTTGAGCTTGTTTGTGAAGGTAAGTTTGCAATAGTATTAATCTATGTGGATGATCTAATCATCACTGGAGATTATGAAGAGGAGATGTGCCAAATTAGAGCCAACCTCTCAGTGCGGTTTCAAATGAAAGAGCTTGGAAAACTAAAATATTTTCTAGGACTTGAGGTTGAGAAAATCAAGAAAGGACTATTGTTAAGTTAGCAAAAGTATGCACGGGATCTCCTATAAAAGTTCGGGATGCTTGATTGCAAACCTATATCTACTCCAATGGATGGAAATATAAAACTATGTGCAGATGAAGGACAAGAACTAGAAGACTCAACTATGTATAGACAATTGGTGAGCAGCCTTATTTACCCAACCATAACACGACTTGACATTGCCTTTGCAATAGGAGTAATAAGCCGATTCATTTAGCAATTGCGAAAGTTTCGCTTGGATGCAGTCAAGCACATAATAAGGTATGTAAAGAGTACATTTGATTATGGGCTCTTTTATAAGAAAGAAGCACCATGTGAGGTTGTAGGCCATTGCAATGCTGACTTTGCTAGAGATTGTGATACACGATGATCAATCACTAGGTATATGTTTAGTCTTGGATTAGCAGTAGTGTCGTGGTGCAGTAAAAGATAGGTGACTATGTCACCGTCTATGACAGAAGTCGAGTATAGAGTAGCACCGATGGCAGCTCAAGAGAGTACATGGCTAGCAATTAATGGAGGATCTTCATCAACCAATAGATCACTTGAGATGGTTATATCGTGATAAACTATCAGCCATAAACTTAGTGGAGAATCCAATTTTTCATGTGAGGACCAACCATATAGAATTACACTATCATTTCCAATGGAAAAAAGTATTACAAGGCGAGATAAAGATGGAGTAAGCCAAAAACAAATGATCAAGTTGCGGACATCTTCACCTAAAGTCTCGAAGTTGCAAAGTTTGGAGAGTTTCGAAGGTAACTAGGTATGATCGTGAGGTCCATGCTAAGTAAGAGTAGTCAATGAGGGGGAGTGTTGAGAGCACCGCCTCTCTCTCCATTTTTCTAGATTTTTCTATGACCAAATATCTGCAATGGGTAGTTGTTACTTGTGTTCAAAGTGTCCTTTAGTGTTAGCCTGTTAGGTAAGATGAGTTAGGTAAGATGAGTGGATGAAAATAAGTTGAAAGTAGTTGAAACTTGTAAAATAGGCCACGTCGGACTCTTGTAGGACACTGGCTTTGTACTTGGTTGGTGATGAACTTCTTATAAATCGGCAGCTCCGCATTCATGACTTGAGCATGCAGAGATAAAAGAAAGAGTGTGTAGTGGGAGTAACGTGACAGAGTGCATTGTGTGCGCGCGTGGTGTTGGTGAAGAGAGTGAGATTAGAGTATCTTGAGTGTGTAATGAATATAATGTTGTCTTTTTCTAGTAATAACAAGTGTTTATTATATAATTAGTGTTCACTATTTTGCTCAACACCGTTTATATTCAATGATGGTTGGATTCGAGCTCAGCCGTTAGATAAGAAACACGGGTAGACAGCACATTTTTCTGACTACACAACCTACCAACGTACACCGGGATTACAATACCTTATGAAAACGCAATACTCGAGCAGGTCTACGGTTCTTTCTTTCCATTTGGTTTCCTTTCTTTTGTTTCCTTTTCTTCATTTGCTTAGCAGATATATGTGCATTTGTCTTGCTGAGAAGCAAAGCACTTTTTTCCTCGTTACGTGAAGCTCTCTGGTCCTGAGAAAGATGAAGCTAATTAAACTTTTATAGTTCATAGATAAACATGTCTGGCCAGGTAAAATTGTTGTAATACTGATTTAACCTCCTCATTTTCGAAGCAAGAAACCAATAGTTATCGTTTGGTACATGTCACTTCATGAACTGATTTTGAATATCGATCTTTGCATCCATAGAATCACTCGTACTCAATTTTGGAATGGAAGCTTGGAAAGAATAAATTGAATGGAAGGGGTTAAAACCAACTCTAATGCCACATTCCATTCGAGTGGAAGGATAATACGATCTGAAAATTGTTTATATTATAATAAGCTTGTGAACAAAAGATAGGAGACTTTTAACAAAAAATAATTTCTTAAGAAGCTGAATTATTTAGATTTTTAGATTATGTACTTTCTTTTTCTTGCACTTAAAAATATGTGTATTCCTGTAAGTCTACATATTTTGAAGTTTAGATTGGAGGAAAGGTAGTGTACAGGAACTTAAACAGTACCTCAGGACTAGATGTTGACCTCCCATTACATATTAAACTAACCCGGCTAGATAAAATATAAATATAAACTAATACAGAGGCATTTTCAAAATTAGCAAGTATCTCCACCGTCAAAAGATCAGGAGTTAGCCTGCTCGTGCATAGGCATAGCCCGTAAAAAGCATGCAAAAATTGAGGTAGCTAGGCTAAAAAATTTGCAATACAAAACTCAAAATTTATTATAACCCACAAAATTGAGATACCTAATAACGAAACTGAATGGTACAAAAAAATAAAATAAAATTTGCACACTGTGCGATCAATTAGAATACTCGAACAATCCACTTTTATTGTCTATTCTACACATCACACTGTGTAGATATCATATTGATGGACTACAACTTTTATGGATTGTAACACAACCAAGCTTTGTCATAGCAAAAGCATGTAAAAGCGTAAATTAGAATGGCGAATAAGCATTCATTGCATACACAAAAAGAGAAAGAAACATAGGTCAGACGACAAAAGAAACATCTCATATCATGCAAAAATAGACATGCGGTTGTAAGGAGGGGAAGAGAGAGATGGACCGAGCAGGACAAAGATGGACCATGCAATAACTTCTCGAGGTTAAAGAGGCTTCTGTTGAGAAGAGGTGGCACTTGTAGCTATTCCATGCTAACATATCAAAAGGCACATGCAATATAACAATGCATGATGCACAAGCAATAGCTCGAGGTGCCACCTCTCCTGCGACAAAAGCTCCTATTAAGTTCTAGCCAGCTCTCCTTTCTCTCTCTTTTCTTATCTATCTCTACACAACACAATTTGTATCTGTCTCATCTTAATCAGACAAATGCACATTTATATAGAGCTTAGAAGGATTCTTCTGTCCTTTTGTTCCTTCATTATATTTGGGGATAGAGATTGAAGAAAGGAAAGGGGGAGAGAACTTGTGTTCTTGGCGACAATGCTTCCATCATCGTCATCATCCCATTCTCATTCATAAAATGATTCTTTGCGAGGCCATTCACTTTTTATGTTGGATTTGTTGTTACTACAATTAAAGTAGACATCTAACTGGAGTCATATCCACATACATTGTAACCACTTCAATCAACCTCTAATTGATTATTTGTAGGAATAACTTAATTTGTGTTACCTCCAATAGTAAAATTATGTTTTAGTCACCATGACTGCTAGATTAGAATTGAATACATAAGATGAAAATGACCTAAGGATGTGTTATTTCAAAAAATATAATAATTATAATCTATTCAATTCTCTCGTTTTGATTCGAGTGACGATTCCAATAGGCATATGCATTGAAACTAACAAAATATTCTATGCATAAACAGGGGAGAAGTACACTATCAGTGCCATAAGTTGTGTACGGCGCTCACTTTAGTGCCAAAAGTTTCCGTCGGATCACTTAAGTGCCAAATTGGAGGAAAAATGATCACTTTGGTGCCACCGGCAAGAGATTCTGACCAAAATAATTATGTGACTTTTAAAAAAAAAATAAAAAATCAACAAGGCCTTTAAATGACATCGTTTTCCGTTCTCCTTAAGAAAACGACGTCATTTTGCCGTCCTAAGTGGATGGCCTTGAGAAAACAACGTTGCACAACTCATTTGGGTTTTATTTATATATTTATTTATTTATTTGTGGATTGAAATTAGGGTTTTTTTGTCTGATCCTCGCCCAATGCCGGCCGCCATCCCTCGGTGGCCGTCGCTCGGCCGTCGTCGCTCGGCCGTTGTCGCTCAGCCTTTGTTGTAGTAGAACCGTGTCCCAATCTCAGTAACATTTCACCAGCTTCAACGTCCTCAAATTCTTCGAGTTGGGACCGCATCTAGCAGCTCCGAGTAGGTGTGGAGGGCGAGCCTCTGGCGACTCTGGCCTTCAATCGTGAGCCAGTGGCAGCACACGAGAGAGCACCAGCCCGGGTCGTCGAAGCCTAGGTACCAGAAGACGCAAGCCTAGGCACTCGTCAGGGAGATCAGAGATGGAGAGGGAGAGATCGGGGGTGGCACACTCGTTGGCGGCCTCCCCGAGCACCGGCCAGATCACGGCCTTCGACTTGACCGCCGAGTGGCCGTTGTCGGGGTCGGGGTCAAGGTCAAAGCCGCGGCTGCCGAGCGCGGGAGCCATTAAGGACGGCGATTAGCTGGAGATTTAGGGTTTTGAATTGGGGGAGACACACCAAACGGCGTCGTTTTGTTGTTTAAATGCTGACTGTACACTCCGGCGAGCCACATCAGCTTCAAAAATTAATAAAAAAGTGCCACGTTAGATTTCCGGCCAACCAGATCGGAGTCGGCACTAAAATGATCGCTTTTCAAACTTTTTGGCACTTAAGTGATCCGACAGAAAATTTTGGCACCAAAGTGAGCGCCGTACACAACTTATGGCACTGATAGTGTACTTCTCTCCATAAACAGATACGGACATTCTCATGTTTATTCTAAGTTGTGATTAGACAAATGTTTTATCAAATTACTAATAAAAATGCAACACGAAGCGTTTACTTTCTTTTCCTATGAATTGCATTGGATTGGAGACGGGATTATGGGACTCTAAACTATGACCCAATGTTTGGCCAAAGGATGAGGGGGACAAACCTTTTGGACTATGTAAAAAGAAGGGTATGATGATGACTTTGTTGTGGGATAAAAATGTTCAAAAAGTTTTGAATTTATTGCACTGTTGCCAGTTGAGTCATAAACCTTTTAATTTTGCTCCTAAATCTCTTCACATTTTGCTTATTGAGTCTATCTGCCGAAATTCACTGATGTGGACGTGATTATCTTAGTGGCACTTCTAATACTGACGTGGACAATTTTTAATAATATTTTAATTTTTTAGTTTATATATTCCTTTTCCTTTTTTCTCTTTTCCTTCTTTATTATTTTTACTAGTGGTGACCCGGGTTCGCCATTGGGCGAGGGCTGTTGACAAGGGTCCTTGTGCAATGGCTGACTAGGGTCCCTTGTCCCTCGCTTGCGGCCACAATGGCCTTGTGGGTTGCTCAACCTTGCCCACTACTTGAGCTTCAAGCTCAGGGCAGCGACTAGGAGAGCTCAAGGCTCATAGACATGGACATGAGACTTGGAGTGAGCTTCAAGCTATGGCTAGCCACTCTATTGCCAGATCTCAAGCTCCTGGCCATGGCCGTGTAAGCTCAAGCGATTGCAGGTGAGGTTAGCCTCGCCATAGCCTTGCTGGCTATAGGTGAGGTGGCCTTTGCTTGTGGCTGATGAGGCCATGGCGAGACTAGCCATGCCATGGTTAGAGTGAGGGCTGTGTGACTCTTGCCCATGGCTGGCGAGGGCATCGTGGCCCTTGCCAGCCACTAGTTAATAAAAAATAAACAAGGAAAAGAGAAAAAAAAAAAAAAAAAAGAAAAAGAAAAATTAATAAAAATTTGAAAAATATTAAAACATTATTAAAAATTATTCATGTCAACATTGGTTATACCACGTAGGATGACCAATATTCACATTAGTGAAATAAAATTTTGAAAAAATATTAAAATATTATAAAAATTATTCATTTTAGCATTGGTTGTGTCACGAAGAATGACTAACATCCATATCAGCGAATTCCAATTAAAATTAACTGGATGAATTCAATTGATAAAATAGGAAAAGATTTATGACTCAATTTGCATAATTAAAAATTTAAAAATTGAATTGGCAAAAGTATAATAGGTTTAAAATTTCTTGGATAACTTCCTCCTTTGTTGTGTGTCACATGTTGATGAGGATCAAGAAGGTTGGAAAAGAAGATACAGCGTTAAGGGAATTTTAGTCAAACATACAAGGTCCCTGGTGGGCCCTTTGTTCAAAATGCATGCATTCGATTCTTGTGTGGAGGGCATTTGTTTTTAAACAGGGTTAAGATCATGTTTCTACTTGATCGATTGATTTCTCGCCCTTTTGATTGTGCGGGACAATATCGACATAGCGTTCACAAAATTAATATATTAAATGATGTAGCATACCTGATTGAATGCTGAGTTTTGAATGTGATTCACTCATCTAAATACCCAATCGTGTGGAGTAATCATAATATATCTAACATTACTAGGATTATGTATGTTTTTAGTGTGCATAATTTGGCTCTGACATCCATAATTCTTGATATTTAAGTTGACATTGTCTTAATCAGTTCTTCTTATTGTGAAAGCCATCATCTCAATTTTAAGCTTCTGCAGGGTTTGACCATGCCCAACCACAAAAAAGAATATCTTCCATGGTGCAATCGATTTTGTTCTTCGGAGGTCAACTTGTTCCTCTTCTCAACAATCGCCATTAATCTTGCATCGAGTCTTACAGAAGAAAGTCAACCATATCAGTCTGACCCACCAGATTCTTTAACTTAAATTATCCATCTTTCCCACTTCAATTTCTAATTACAAGCTTGAGTTGACGATTCCTTAAATCGTAAACGTGAGTTTGCTGAAAAGAAGTTTTCATTTTTTTTTTTAACGTCCTTCAAAGTTCTCCTTCCTTCTCGTTTCTGTTGACGGACAAGAGTCCAAGAATGTGGAATGAACTCCGGGGAACATCAGCAGAGCAAAGTGATGCGACTTCGGCTTTCGCGCATTGGTTTGCTTTGTTTTCTTCGAACTTTTTTCTTGGAAATTGTTGGAGCTACGCAGATTTGAATTTGTGCTTGTGTAATTTCTTGGCGGTAGTGCCATTGCAAAACTGCGAAAATGAGAGGTTCTCCTGTGAAGAAGATTGTCGTTCCCAGCCTCCTGCTCTCGCTGCTGGTCCGTTATTCCGCTTCATACCCATTGTGCACTGATTTGAGTATGTGTTTGTCTGCTTCTTGTGTCTCTAATTACAGGCTTCGTTCACTGTTCTATTGTTAACAGAGGCATGGACAGTGATAAGATCTGAAAAGGGATGAAATATAGTTATCTTTTTAGCCAGCAATCAACCTGTTTGTTGTTTCTTCTGTTTGCTTTATTCAATTTTTTTGAACTTTTGGTTTGCGGATCAGCGACTCACTGTTTGGTATTGTCATGCTTTGTTGTGCTGGAAACAGGAGCACCCTTTGATGCTGATAAAGCCGGTCTCGGCTTTTGTCGATACAATGGCAGTGTTTGCTGCGATTCTGCCCAAGATCTACAGTTGCAGAAGCAATTCAAAGCGATGAACGTCTCAGACCCTGGCTGTGCTTCTCTTCTAAAGTAGATTCTTTGCGCAGTAAAGGCTTCGTTTCCTGTTGCTCTCGTGTTGCTAAACACATTTTTGGCATGATTGATTGCCCTTTCATTGAGAGTAGATAAATATGTGCAGGTGAAGGAAGTAGAATCTAATGAATATCCAATTTACACTCCCGGGTTTCCACTTCTCTGAAATGATTCCTCTTTTGGAGTACTTTTTTTCATGTCTCTAGAGCTTCCATGAAGTTATAACTACTACAATGTTTGTGTTGCATTTACATATAGCATAGCTGTAAGAGGGGGAAAATTTTCAACATCCTTAGCCATTTTACATATTGTGGGCCTGCTTGCTTTTCGCAGAGATGTGATCCATTTTCGGCTGAACTGTATCGAGTCGAACAAGCACCTCGTGCGGTTCCTGTTCTCTTCAACTCTTCAGTTTCTGCCAATTCAATCCGGTCCCAACTCTACACGCTTGATTTCTGCTCAAATCTCTGGGACAAGTGCCACAACACATCCGTATTAAATTCTCCTTTTGCTTTTGAAAGTAGAGCCAAAACAACACCCAGTTCTGGAAGCAAGATATCCGACTCATGGAGTTCAGCAGAAGAGTTTTGCAACGAATTTGGTGGGGCTTCTGATGAACCATCAGTATGCTTCTCTGGTGGACCAGTTAAGTTAGGTAGTGCAGAGAATTCAAGCACCCCGAGTGGCGTTTGCCTCGAGAAACTCGGGAACGGTTCCTACCTTAATATGGTAGCTCATCCTGATGGTTCAAATCGGGTGTTCTTATCCAATCAACCTGGTAAGATATGGCTCGCCACGATCCCTGAACAGGGTTCGGGAGAGATAATAGGAATTAACGAGTCAAGCCCCTTCTTTGATCTGACCGATGAAGTGCATTTTGAGGGCAAGCTTGGGATGATGGGACTGGCATTCCACCCGAATTACCAGAACAACGGCCGGTTCTTTGTTTCCTTCAATTGTGATAAGGCCAAGTGGCCTGATTGTTCTGGTAGGTGTTCGTGCAACTCGGACGTGGGATGCGATCCTTCGAAGATAGGACCGGACAATGGGGCAAACCCTTGCCAATATCACAGTGTCATATCAGAGTTCACCACCAATCAGTCTTCACTGGTAAACAAAACTGTACCGTGCGTCGCTTTAACTGTTCTGCCCGTCATTACTGTGATGGATATGGATAAATCCCATGTTGCAATCTGTGTTTTTTCAGAGCGGCAACGTTAATCCATATGAAGTGAGGAGAATATTCACGATGGGCCTCCCGTTCACTGCTCATCACGGTGGTCAAATTCTTTTCGGACCGAAAGATGGGTACTTGTACTTCATGATGGGCGATGGAGGGAGTATTGGCGATCCCTACAACTTCTCGCAGAACAAAAAATCCTTGCTGGGAAAGATTATGAGGCTCGATGTCGATAACTTACCAGGTAAACCACTAGCGCCTGAGCTTGCACTATATCTGAATTTCGATGCGTGTTCTTTAATATGTTCCAGCTCACTCCGAGCCTTCCTTGTCTTTCTTTTCTTTAGTTTTTTGCATATGCCTTACATTTGTGGTATGTCATGGCAGATTCGACGACGATTAGTGAATCTAAACTATGGGGAAATTATTCAGTTCCTAAAGACAATCCGTTTTCTCTGGATAAGGAATTAGAACCCGAGATTTGGGCACTGGGATTCAGGAATCCTTGGTGATGCAGCTTCGACTTGGAAAGGCCTTCCTTCTTTCTCTGCGCAGACGTCGGCCAGGTTCGCTCGCACTTCACAGAATATGTTTCCTCTCAGTCATTTGGTGATTATGCAATTAACTGCATCAGAGATTAAAACAGTAATGCAGTGTCCATTGTTCGAGTCCATGAGATGCATGTGCATGCGCACCTCGAATCAATGCAACTTTCACATGTGCCGATTGATCGGCACGCCAGTTTCTTTTTTTTTTTTGTTGTGATTTCGGAAACGGATGACCGGTCGATGTGCTGACAGGATCTATACGAAGAGGTGGACATAGTCACTAAAGGCGGAAACTATGGATGGCGCGTCTACGAGGGCCCGTTCCTGTCTCGTCCCCCGCAAAGCCCCGGCAGCAGTACATCTGCTAGCTCCATCAAGCCTATTTTTCCTGTGATGGGATATAATCACTCCCAGCCCCAGAATCCGCAAGGTTCTGCATCGATCACTGGAGGCTACTTTTATCGGTCTATGGCCGATCCGTGCTTGTTTGGAAGGTAAGTCCATATTGCTCCATTCCATTGTTATGCTTAACGGATCTCAGTATGTCCATTGATTCTCTAGCAATTCCTCTTGAAGATCACGTCTTTTTACTCACTTCTGGAAAGCTTATTTTTGAGCCACAATTCAGTTCATTTGAAATTACTGAGGACGACAAGCCGAGACTTGGTGAACTTTGATTTCAGATACCTGTACGCGGATCTGTACGGCAGTGGCGGCATCTGGGTGGGCACGGAGAATCCTGAGAACAGCGGCAACTTCACTAGCGCTCAAGTCCCTTGCAGCTGCGCAGAGGACACTCCTATACAGTGTGATGCCGAAAATGAGTTGTCGCCCGCTCTAGGTGCGATATTCTCTTTCGGCCAGGACAACAGTAAGGACACTTTCGTGTTAACGAGCAGTGGACTGTACAGGATCGTGAGTCCTAGCCGGTGCGATTACGCTTGCTCCAAAGAAACGGTGACCTCCCCTCGTAGCCCTCCAGCGTCCGCTCCTCCTCCTCCTTCTCCGTCCACTTCAACAGCAACGCCACGGAGGCACCGGGGGCCAGAGTTCTTACCTTTTAGTCTCGTTTTTTCTCACATGCTCTTGTTCGGGTTTGTTCGTGATTTGTAACCACTTTGCATTCCTGCTATTTTCTCGAGAAAAGCAGGTTGCTCGCAAATTTCTTTTAGAGTGCTGTCACTAGTAGGAATCGAAAGCGAGAAATAGTGATTTTGTATATGTTCGGTTTTTGTTGCAATTTGTAACCACTTCGCATTCCTGCTGCGTTCTTCCCTCTTTTGAAGCTCTCTGTCTTTCTTTTCTCTCCCGATTTGTTCTAGGAGTTTGTGTGTGAAAATTTTTTGTGACTGATCTTGGGTAAACATGGAGATCAGTTCGGCCATTCATCCAATCAACAGCAACCGGGGAGGATGTTTGTAACATGGCTTCACAACCTCTCCGAGATTAGGCTGCTCTCCTCTCCCAATTTAAATTTAAGTCAAGTTTTGGGTATTTGACTTTTTCAAACTAGATCTAGATATAGATCTAGAAGTTCAGGCATTTGATTTGTGTTCTTTCAACATTTTGATGTCGGTGTTTCTGCATAGCAATAGTGATGAGGAAGCTAAACCTAAACATTGTACGTAGCCGTTGCAAATGGAGTGGGAGATCTTAGTATGTGCTGCTCATCATTGAACCTCATGATCGGCTACCAAACATTTACGGTGGTAGATCTATTCTTGATGAAGTGTGCTTCTAATTGCAGATTGTGCTTTGTTATTTGTTTTTTGATTTTGTTTTATGTAGTAGTCATTTGCTTTTTGCTAGACATAAAAGTTTTTTATTTACCTTTCGAGTAGTATGAAGTTGGCATAGTACATGAGAATAGTACGAGGTAGGTTGTCCCATCCCCATATGCAGTAATCAATGAAGGGTCGGGTCAGAGCCATCCAAGCAGACCCTGCAAGGAGAAAAAAGCATATGATGATCATCTCGTTGGTAAGGAAGGGTCTTGATTAGTTTGGTTTTTCCCCATGTATTGGATGTATACGTGAATTTTTCGTGTTTGATCACTGGATGGTAGGGGTGAGCATATTGACACGAAGCTGATGACACGAAGCCGAATCATACTGCATTAATTCGGCGGGAACAAAAGTTCCAAACCTAACTAAGCTAATTTGTAGTGTGTAAATCATTCTGTTTTCGATCTTCGTGGTTCATCCTCTTCTGCTTATGCAACTAGACCAGATAAAACTGAACAGGATTGAATTGAAACACAGCAACTTGCCATCACAAAGGCCACTTTTCTGGAAGCCCAAGATTCTGCCCAGACCACACACACCTTGGCCGCATAAGTGAGTTTTCATTGGCTCAATCTTGTCCAGTGAAAGCCGTCTGAGAACGTCTCACTTACCTCCACCGAAGTTTGACAGTTCTTTCGTCCATTTTACATTGAATAATGATTGGAATACATCGATCCTCGTTTCTTACAACGGACGGCTCCAATAATGATTCGAACTCAGACGTCAGATAAGGAAGACCGGTACACAACACATTTTTCTGACCACACGACCTGACAACATACACCGGGATTACAACGCCTGATGAAAACGCAATACTCGAGCAGCTCTACGGTTCCTTCTTTCTTTCGCCTTGGTTTCCTTCCGTTTGTTTCCTTTCCCTTCGCTTAGCTGATATATATGCATTTTTCTCGTTGTAGAAGCAAAGCACCTCTTTCCCGTGACACCCAAGCTCTCTCGTTCTGCGAAAGGCGAAGCCAATATAACCTTATAGTTCATAGACAAACATGTCTGGCCTGGTAAAATTGTTGTGATACCGACATAACCTCCTCATTTTTGGAACAAGAAAGCGATAGTTATAGCTAAGTACAAGTCACTTCGTAAACTAATTTCATGTCAGTCTTTGTATCCCTAGCATCGGTGGTATTCAATTTGGAATTAAAGTTTGGAAAATAATAAATTGTATGTAAAGAGTTAAAACTTGATCTAATGCGACATCCCATTGAATGGAAGGATAGGACAATCTGGATATTCTTTATAATATAATAAGTTCGTGAACAAAAGATATGAGACTTTTCACATAGAATATTTAGTTTTTTAGATTTTAGATTTTCTTTTTCTTTGTCCTAATGACGAGAGCCGCAATTTTATCATTGATCAATATATATGCACTTAAAAATAAATTAAAGTGTATTCTTGCGAGTTCACACATTTGAAGTTCAAATTGGAGGAAATGTGGTGTCTGAGAATATATGAATGGAACTTCTTCAAATGTTGACCTCACGTCACGTATGACATTAGCCCAGCTAGATGAAAAAATAAACATAAACTAATAGAGATGCATTTTAAATTAGCAAACATTAAAGAGAGTTAGCCTGTTCATATATAGGCATATAGCCATGAAAATCATGCAAAAACCGAGCTAGCTAGGCTAAAAAAATTGCCATGCATAACAATCAAATTTATGATAATTGAAATTGAGATATCTGTTAAGGAAATTAACGTTGAACAAGACAAGAAGAAACTCGCACACTATGTGATTAATTAAATTACCCGACCAATCCGCTCTTATCATCTTTTCTACACATCATGCGGCATAGAGATTGTATTGATGGAATACAACTTTTACGGATCATAACATAATCAAGCTTGGTCATAGTAAAGAAAGTAAAAACATCAGTTAGAATGACGAATAAGCACTCGTTACATACAGAGAAGGGGAAAGAAACATAGGCCAGACCACAAGAGAAACATCTCATACCGTGCAAATATAGACACTCGCGACGTAAGGAGGGAAGGAGAGAGAGAGAGAGAGATGGACCGAGCAGGATAAAGATGGACCGTGCAATAAGTTTTCGAGGTTAAAGGACCTTTCGTCGCGGAGAGATGGCACTTGTAGCTATTCCACGCGAACGTATCAAAAGGGACATGCAATATAACAATGGATGATGCACAAGCAATAGCTCGAGGTGCCACCTCTCCTGCGACTAAAGCTCCCATTAAGCTCTAGTCAGTGCTCTCCTTTCCCTCATTTCTTTGGGGGGGACAAAATTCTAAGAACTCTCCAGATGTATCTGTCTCTGCACAACACGATTTGTATCTGTCTCATCTTAATCAGCAAAATGCACATTTATATAGAGCTCAGGAGGATTCTTCTGTCCTTTTGTTTCTTCTTTAATTCGGGGATAGAGATTGAAGTATAGAAAGGGGGAGGGAACTTGTGCTGTTGGCGACAATGCTTCCATCATCATCATCGTCATTCCATTCTCATTAGTAAAATTATTCTTTGCAGGGCCATTCGCTTTTTATGTTGGATTCGTTGTTACTACAATCAAAGTAGACATCTAACTAGAGTTATATCCACATACATTGTAACCACCTCAATCAAGTCGTGACTAGGCAAATCAATTATTGAATTAGCAATAAAAATGCGATACGAAGTATCCACTTTCTTATCCTATGAATTACGTTAGGTTGGAGATGGGATTACAGGACTCTAAACTATGACCTAATGTGTGGCCAAAGGATTAGGGGGACAAACAATTTGGACTAGATAAAAACAGAGGGTATGATGATGACTTTGTTGTCGAGAAAATTGTCCAAAAGTCCTAATCCTATTACACTTTTGTCAATTAAGTCTTAAATCTTTTAATTTTGTCAATTGAGTTTATCTGGTCAATTTTGGCTGGAATTCACTGACATGGACATTGGGTGTTTTGCGTGGTGTTCGTCGCTAATGTGGACATTTTTAATAATATTTTAATATTTTTTCTATTTTTTTTTTATTCTATCTTTTCCTTTTTGCTTTTTTATTTTTTTTCTCTCTTTTTTCCTTCTTTATTTTTTTTTTTACTAGTGGTCGGCGAGGACGATGGGGAGGGTTGTGCAAGCCTCACTTGGCCTCGCCCAACCTTGTCCGTTGCTTAAGCTTTGAGCTCATGGCAGTGACTGTGAGAGCTCAAGGCTCGCAAATATGGACACAAAATTTGGAATGAGCTTCAAGCTATGGTGTGCCACTTGATCCTCAGATCTCAAGTTCTTGGCCATGGCCATGTGAGCTCAAGAAGTCGAAGGCGAGGGTGTCGTGACCCTTGCCGGCCACTGGTAAATAAAAAATAAACAATGAAAAGAGAAAAAAAGGAAAAAAAGGAAAAAGAATAAAAATTTAATAAAATTTCGAAATAAAATGTTAAGATATTATTAAAGATTATCCATGTTAGCGTAGACTGGCTGTATAGGACAACCGTCACACATCAGTGAATTCCAGTTAAAATTGGTTGGGTGGATTCAATTGGTAAAATAAACAAAATTGAAGGGTTTAGAACTATTAATTGAAAAAAAATACAATATGTTTAAAATTTTTGGACAATTTTCCCCATTGTTGTGCATCACATGTTGACAAAGATTTGGAAGGTTGGAAAAGAAGATGTTGAATTCAAACAGCTAGCCAATAAACATATGAAGATTTTGATGAGATTACAAATGAATGAGGGATCAAGTTGTACAAGGGAATTTTAGCGAAACATATAGTGTCCTTTGGGGGCCCTTGTTCAAAATGCATGCATTCGATTCCTGGGCGAGGGGCATATTTTTTTAAAAGAGGGTGAAGATCATGTTTCCACTTTATCGATTGATTTCCTACCCTTTTGATTGTGCAGAACAATATAAATGTAGAGTTTACAAAATGAATATATTAAGTGATGTTGCGTGCCTGATTGAATGGTAAGTTTTGAATGTTGTTCACTTATCTAAATATCTAATTGTGGATTAATCATAATATATCTAACATCATTCGGATTATATAGGTTTTTAGTGTGCATGATTTGGCTTTGACATCCATAATTCTTAGTATTTAAGTTGACATTGTCTTATTCAGTTCTTCTTGTGAAAGCCATCATCTCAATTTTAAGATTTTGCAGGGTTTGATCATGCCCTTCCACCGAAAAGTATATCTTCCATAGTGCAACCGATTTTGTTCTTCGGCGCACAGGAAGATGGAAAAGAACTGCTGGATTTGATTCTAATTAACATTCGGATTATACTTCTAATTAATCTTTTTGGCCGACCAATTATAATCGATTATGCTTTCAACTTATGTTTTCGGAAAAGAACCACCTCGGACAGAATCTTGGCCAGCTAATGCTACATGAATTCTGCTTCAAAGAGAACTTACCCATGTGATGGACTTCTTTGAATACGAATCTTGCGTCATTCAAGACATGTTGCTATGAGGTCATTTCTCCGGTCATAGAAAATCAATTTTTCACAATAAATTCATATAGAAAATTTGATAAACAAAGAATTTACCACTTTATGAGTTTACCTTTGTTAGGCACATTGATAACTACTTTTTCACAGTACTTTATTTCTCAACCAGTATGTCGAGAGAACTTGTAAAAAAAAAAAATTATTATTGCTGTTAATTCTGCTGGTAAGTAAAGGGAAAATTATATATAAGAGATCTCAAATACATGAATGAAATTCAATCAATAAAAAATTGCTGACGAAAAAACCAATTTTATTTATTTTAAAAATGAAAGCGAATCGACTTCTTGATTAGCTATGTGCATTTGAAAGCTTTAAAAGTAGGATGGAAGCTTAGTGGGAAACTTGTAGATTACATTAATGGAGAAAAAGGCGACATAAATTATCCAAACTTACACATAAATAAAGAGGTGAAAGAAACTTTGCATCAAGATTGATCAATTAATAATGGTTCAAGAAAGTCGCATCGCTACGTGAAGACGGGATTAATACCATAACAAGCATATTCCACCTTGTGGGATGGTAAAGAACTTACTTTGCATAAGAAAATATACTTGCAGAAGGTGTTGGATAATTTTGAAAAAAGAGGACTTTTTGGATAATTTCTTTCGTGCTTACGCCGGCAAATTATTTTTTATTCAATCAAAGGAATAACATGACCCTTGGTCCCCACATTCCATGCGATAATTCTGGCATGGGACATCATTTTGGTGTTTTAGAACATAATAAACTACTCATATCAATAGTCATGGATACGGGATATGGAGAAATAAGTTTTGCAGGCCTTGCATCAATGTCGATCCTTTCCGTTCTAGTTGATTACCCTTCTGTTTTGACATGGCTTTAGTCCCTTTTAATTTTTTTCTCCTGGTTCATTAAGGAACCTCTTCATTTTTTATGTAGCACTCAAATGGAAAATTTGCAGAATTATTGAATCCTTCAATCGGGTTTTTGTTAAAATAAGAAGGTTGAATATATTGATGAGGATGGAGAAGGATGCAATTTGAAAGTTGAGTGTCAGAATATTGATGATATTGGATACTTATGATTTTCTAAGAATGATTTTACTATTACATTAAAACAAAGAATGGATTCTTCTCCATATTAGTACATCTCTAAAGGAGTCAGTAAGTGTTAAAAAAATTGGAAAAAGAAACTTACCGGTTGAGTAATTTCTTGATAACTTATTGGTAACTTACACTTTTATACAATTACCAAATCTTTTTTTACAATATGCAAATTACCATCTTTTTTATTTTTATTTGACCATGTTGCATTTGTCTTATTCATGAATTTTGAGTTTACCAACTCTTAGATGAATTTAATAATCTTTATTTGTGTTAGATATGTCTCGAGCTCGAGTCCAAATCAGGAAACTTTTCTAATTCTAGTGTTCGACCTCTTCAATCTCTAATAGCTGCCTTGTTTCATTCTCGTCGCGTGCTTATTATTGGAGCCCTTATTCTAAGCCTCTAGCCCAACTCAAGTCACAGCCTTATTTGATCCAAAGCCCACCTTTATTAAGAAGCTCATGACTTCTTGGGTGTCAGACCAACCGACGTCGTTGCTGGTCACAGTTCCCCTCACCAGTCGCCGCTCAAAGCTCACTTGCACGGTTGCATCATAACCGAAGCAAATAGCTGCGTAAATGGGGATGACCAACCGGCGCAAATTTATCCAGAGATTGATACTCGCGGCATGGGTTCAAACCCGAAACCACGCAGATGAAAGCCGTTGATGACCACCGAGTCCGGAAATGGAACCGAGACATGGATTACTCTCGGTTATTGAGTAAATATTGCACAAAATCATGCTTAAAAATGACCAACTCATCGAATCAAACAAATTTACTCAAGCCAGATTCGTATGCCTTGGAAAATTGACAGAAATAATCATTATCATACAATCACGTTTCCAAGCAGTTTCATCAAACGTGATGAGCGTCTCAACGTGGTGGTTTAAATGCAGAGATTTAGCAGTGATTCGTTTTCATATTGATACCAAAAGAACGCACAATGAGCTCGAAGTACTTATGGAAACTTATTTTCATAAGGTTTGAGCATAGTCGGTGTCTCCAGATTCTGCTCTTCATCAGATCTCTCCATGAACGTAGCAAGATCCGCTCTCATGCCGTCGCTTTTATTCACCCAGAAAATCTCCCTTTATTTTATTCACCCAGATAATCTCTATCTCTTTTTGGAACCCCCGCATCTCATGCAGTCGGTTTCGTTTCTTCCCATCATTCAAAAAGATCTTCAATTCAAGCTCGATGCTCTCGCTCTTCCATTTTGAATTTCCATAATCAATCCTCATCTATTCGATCTAGGAGCTCCAATGTCACTTGCTCTTGTCCGTGATAACATTATGGAGAATGCCGATCAAAATGCAAAATTCAACTATTGTCATAAGAAATTGGCGATAAACACGTAGTTTAACATAACAAATTGAATGCGAAACATGATGGTGAAATAACACGTAATGACAATAATCACATACAATCCGACATGGCAGATTTGGTGCAAGATATAACGATAAGAATAACATAATATAAGAATAATCACGTGTAGTGTAACATGACAAATCATCCAAAAAAACATAACTAGAAAATGACACGAAATGACAATGCTCACATGTAATAGAACATAACAAACCAGAGGCAATACACGACAAACTCATATCATATTCCATTCTTGGTCGGTGGAATATTGTCGAGCTCATGGCACTAAAGCAATTACAAATAGCCATATCAATTTGTTCTTTTTATAAATCTTTTAGAATAAAGTAAATTGTACGATGTTGGCAGAATCAGAGCATATAATTAGCACTCAACTTCTAAGGAGAATTTTCAGCGAAGACTTGCCCCGCGTGGGTCTCCTATTGATACATTGAACCCAAATCTAAGCTTTCGCATTAGGAAATTTACAGTCAACCCCAAGATCCACTTGTAAGTCTTGAGTCCATAAATGTGAAATCCGTGGGGAAAAAGATGTGGTCAACCTTCCCAACTTCAAGCAGCCTCTATTTTTCAAATGTGTGGAGTGAATCACGTGCGACTGGCTAAGAGAGATATGGAGGAGCTCTCCCCTAGCAAATAAAGGAAGGGTCAACGTTTCGAGTCAAAGATTGAAGAGTCAACTCCATATCTCATTACTGGCCAGTAATAAAGAGGAGAAACTCCTTTTTTTCTCGTTGAGTAATCTCCTGATCGGGTTTGGGCTTTGAAGGCAATTGTCTCGTGAGTCATGCATGCCTTACACTTCTTGACATATGGGGTAATTTGCACCCATGGTTACTCTTCTTAGTAGACTTCACAATCTTATCATTGAATTTTGATTTTAATCTCTTGATACGCTAAATTGTGTATATTTTGCAATTGATGTACTCTGGTTAGTATATGGTCAATTTCTCGCAGAATTGTTGATGATGTGGCATGGAAAATTGGCCATGTGCTCACCAGCTCACCGGTTTGATGGAAACCTGATCGAATTCTAACCAAAGTGTATCGGTTACAAAAATAGTGGATTGGTTGATAGAATTCACTTCTAATTTTGAACAATCGTTCTTTTTCATGGAATAACTCAAGTGATACTAGATAATTTTAAAGAATAAATTATTCAAGTCATATATATGAAGATCTCTTGAGAAGCATGTTGTTGATATGTGATTATGTCTTTAAATCGCTTTGCTTTGTCATAATCCACGTCCAACTTTTGTCAACATGTGGTGTTCGAGGCCACTGGCAATAAATATTTGTAGTTGTTGGAGGTAGAAATTAAAATACAAATTTATCTTTGTTTTCCATATCGCGGTGATGTCCGAACACCAATGAGGTTTTGGCTTAGATGACAATATAGTGCTCCTCTTTTTGAGATCTTGAATTCAAACTTTATTGGTAAAATTCTGAATGCACCAGATTAATGTGGGAGAGAACACCTTTAAGATTGTTTGGGGAGGTGGACTAGTTGAATATTCGAAAGTTGGCCCAAACAACCATCTAATGGATAAACCAAACAAATTTTTGTTTACAGATTAATATGCTTGTTTCCCCTTCCTCTCGGTCGATTACTTTTCCCCATCGAATAATCTTGGAGATTGCAAGCATAGACAAAAATAAGCTTCTCGTTTTCAAATTGTATTTACTGCGATCTGTTTCCCCAGTCTGAATCGAATTTTATTTGTGGGCTGATGGTGTAAGAAACATTCGTGGATGAATAACAAAGAATCGAAATTGATATCATTTCTTCACAACCTTGTTATTTCAAAATTTTTTCTCTGCTGTTGCCCGGATCGTCCCGACTTTTAAGCTGCTGGCTATTGGCATTGATGCTCAGTGGCTATGTGAAAATTACTATGAAGGTGATTAATCATTGTCCATGTGCTGGTTGAACTTCTCGTTACACTAGGGAAAAGATTGGAGCCTCTCTCTCTCTCTCTCTCTGGTGAGTGCGTGCTGAAACTTGGATAGCCTTCTGTAATGATCATCTCTTGGATTGAAATCTGTGCTAGATATTCGGTGAAAAAATGAAAAAAAACCTTGATGATTATCTCTTTGGTAAGGGTCTTGACTAATTTGGGTTTTCCCATGTATTGGATATATACACGAATTTTTCGTGTTTGATGGTGGGGGTGAGCATATTGACACGGCGCCGATGACACAAAGCGGAATTGTACCGCATAAATATGGTGGGACCAAAAGTTTCGAACCAAACCAAGGTAAGTTGTAGTGTGTAAATCGGTTCTGTTTTCAATCTTGGTGGTTCATTATCTTCTGCTTTTGCAACAAAACCAGATAAAATTGAACAGGATTGAACTGAAATATAGCAACTATCATCACATAGGCCACTTTTCCGGAAGCCCAAGATTGTGCCCAGACCACACACTTCTTGGTAGCAAACGTGAGTTTTCATTGGCTCAATCTTGTCCAGTGAAAGCTGCCCGAAAACATCTCACGGACCTTCACCGAGTCTGGCAGTTCTTTCGTCTCGTCTGCATTGAATAATGGTTCGAATACATTGATCCTCGCTATGAATGCTCAATAATTCGAATTCAGACGTTAGATAAGAAAGACGGGTACACAATACATTTTTCTGACCACACAACCGACCAACGTACACCGGGATTACAACGCCTGATGAAAACGCAATACTCGAGCAGGTCTACGGTTCCTTCTTTCTTTCCCCTTGGTTTTCTTCCTTTTGTTTCCTTTTCCTTTGCTTAGCAGATATGTATGCATTTTTCTTGCTGTAGAAGCAAAGCACCTGTTTCCTCGTGACGCTGAAGCTCTCTGGTTCTAGAAAAAATGAAGGTAATAAAACCTTTATAGTTCGCAGACGAACATGTCTGGCCAGGTAAAATTGTTGTAATACTGATATAACTCCTCATTGTCGAAGAAAGAAACCCATGGTCGGCACACGTCACTTCATGAACTGATTTCACATTTCGATCTTTGCATCCATAGAATCACTCATATTCAATTTGGAATGGAAGTTTGGGAAAGAATAAATTGAATGGAAGGAGTTAAAACCAGCTCTAATGCCACATCCCATACTAGAGGAAGGATGGTACGAACTGAAAATTGTTTATAATATAATAAGCTCATGAACAAAAGATATGAGACTTTTTATGAAGAATAATTTCTCAAAAACCGACTTATTTAGATTTTTAGATTATATACTTTCTTTTTCTTGCACTTAAAGTATATTCCTATGAGACCACATATTTTGAAGTTCAGATTGGAGGAAATGTGGTGTACGAGAATATATGAATGGAACTTATTCAGTACTTGAGGACTAATTGTTGACCTCACATCAGTTAGCCCAGCTGGACGAAAAATAAAGATAAACGTATAGAGAAGCATTTTAAATTAGTAAGCATTTCCACTGTCGAAAGATTAGGAGTTAGCCTGTTCACGCATACGTATAGCCCATTAAAAGGATGCAAAAAATTGAGCTAATAGGCCAAAAAAAAAAAAAAAAAAAAATCCCATGCATAACAATCAAATTAATTATGGCTCTCGAAATTAAGATACCCAATAACGAAAACTATGGCTGAATGATACAAGAAAAAACTCACACTTTCAATTAGAATATTTGAACAATCTACTCTTATTATCTATACTACACATCACGCTACATAGATATCATATCGAAGGAATACAACTTTTATGGATCTTAACACAACCAAGCTTGGGTGTAGTAGAGCAAGTAAAAGCATCAACAGTATGGCAATCAATCATTCATGTCGCACACAAAAAGGAAAGAAACATAGGCCACGCCATAGGAGAAAATATCTTGTACCGTGCAAACATAGACACACGCATGCCATAAGGAGGGCCAGAGAGAGAGATGGACCGAGCTGGAAAAAGATGGATCATGCAATAACTTCTTGAGGTTAAAGGAGCTTTTGTTGAAAAGAGATGGCACTTGTAGCTATTCCACACGAACATATCAAAAGGCACATGCGATATAACAATGCATGATGCAAAAGCAATAGCTTGAGGTGCCATCTCTCCTGCAACAAAAGTTCCTATTAAGCTCTTAACAGTGCTCTCCTTTCTATCTCTCTTTTTTATTGGGAGGGGACAAACCCCTTCAAACTCTCCCGATGTATCTGTATATCTCTACAATCTGTGTCTGTCTCACCTTAATCAGCCAAATTTACATTTATATAGAGCTCTCAGGAGGATGGTTCTGTCCTTTTGTTTCTTTATTATATTTGCAGATAGAGATTAAAGAAAAGATAGAGGGAGAGAACGTTTGCTCTTGGCGACAATGCTTCCATCACCATCACCATCATCATCATCATCATCATTGCATTCGCATAAGCAAAAAGATTCTTTGCGGGACCATTTACTTTCTGTGTTGGATTCATTGTCACTACAATCGAAATAGACATCAAACTGCAGTCATATCGACACACGTATCACCTCGATCAAACTCCAATCTTTTGTAGGAATGACTTAATTTCACTCACGAGCGCAACATCACCTATGTGGTACCTCCAATTTCAAAATTATATTTTACTCACCATGACAGCTAGATTAGAATTAAATACATAAAATGAAAAAAAAATGACCTATATAGATATAGTCTTTTAGAAAATATCATAATTATAACCTATTTGATTCTCTTGCTTTGAGTGGAGCGAATAGTACTGACGCAGCTCAGCTATATTGAAACTTTATTCAAACAAACTAAAATAGCACATGTATATTTATTGAAATTACCAAAAAATTCGGCACCTAAACAGATAAGAACATTCTCATATTTACTCGTCATAAGTCGTGACTTGATTATCGCATTTTAAATAAAAATGCAACATGGAGCATCAACTTTCTTGTCCTACGAATTATATTGGGTTGGAGGTGTGGGATTCCGGGACTCAAAACTATGACCTAATGTCTTGCCAAGGGGGGTTGTGTTGTTGTGGGGGACCAACCTCGGGACTCAAAACTATGACCTAATGTCTTGCCAAAAGATGAGGGGGGATGGGGGCCAACCTTTTGGACCGAGTAAAAAGAAGGGTATGGACGGAGCCAAAAAAGAAAAAAAAAATAGAAAAAAGAAAAAAGAAAGAAAGTTATGATGATGACTTTGTTGTGTGTCACATGTTGACGAAGATCCAGAAGATTAGAAAAGTAGACGTTGAATTCAAACAGCTAGCCGGTAAACATATGGTGATTTTGATGAAATTACAAATGAATGAGTGATCAAGTTGTAAACTTGATGGGCCATTCACTTTTCATGTTCTGACAAAAAAAAAAAGTTATGAAAAGGAATTTCGGTCAAACATGCAAAGTCCTTGGTGGGCCCTTGTTCAAAATGCATGCATTAGATTCTTGTGTTGGGGCATTTGTTTTTTAAGAGCGTTAAGATCATGCTGCCACTTTATCACTTGATTCCCTACCTTTTTGATTGTGTGGAACACAATCAGACACGGAGTTTACAAAATTACTATATTAAGTGATGTGCCACGTCTGAGTGAATGGTGAGCTTTCAATGTGACTTAACTCATTTAAATCTCCAATTGTGTAGACTAATTATAATATATTTAACATTATTCGAATTATGTATGTTTTTAGTGCGTCATAATTCGGCTCTGACATCAATAATTCTTGATATTTAAGTTGACTGTCTTAATTAGTTCTTCTTACTGTGAAAACCCATCATCTCAATTGAGATTCTGCAGGGTTTGATCATGCACGACAACCAAAAAGAATATCTTCCATGGTGCAATCGATTTTGTTCTTTGGCGCAAAAGAAGATGGAAAAAGAACTGCTGGGTTTGATTATAATTAACATTCGGATTATACTTCTAACATTCGATTATGCTTTCACCTTATGTTCTCGGGAAAGAACCATCTTGGACAGAATCTTGGCCACTAATTGATTGTAACATATGATGCGAGTGTCCCCTTTTAACGCTACATGAATTCTACTTCTAAGAGAACTTATCCATGTGATGGACTTCTTTGAATACGAATCTTGCGTCATTCAAGAGATGTTGCTATGAGGTCATCGCTCCGGTCATGGAAAATCAATATGTCACAATAAATTCATATAGAAAATTAGATAAACAAAAAATTTACCATTTTATAAGTTTACATTTCCCAAGCACATTAATTACTGTTTTTTCTCAACCAGTTTGGTCGACAGAACTTTTAAAAGAAAAATTTTAGTGCTGCTAATTTCGTTGGTAAGTAAAAGGAAAATAACATGGTCTCAAATGTTCGGATGAATTTCAATCGATACAAGAATTGCTAACGTAAAAAACAACTTTATTAATTTTTAAAATGAAAGCGAGTCGACTGCTAGATTAGTTAGGTGCATTTGAAAGCTTTGAAAGTACGATGGAAGCTTAGTGGGAGACATGTAGATTGCACTAATGGAGAAAAAGGCGACATAAATTATCCAAATTTACACATAAATCAAGAGGTGAAAGAAACTTTGCATCAAGATTGATTAATTAATAACGGTTCTAGAAAGTCGCATCACTATTTGAAGACGGGATTGATACCATAACAAGTCCACCTTGTGGGTGTAGTAAAGAACTTACTTTGCATAAGAAAAGATACTTGTAGAAGGTGTTGGATAATTTGGGGAACAAAAAAAAGACAGGATTTTTTGGATAATTTCTTTCATGCTTATGCCGGGGAGTCATTTTAATTCAATCAATGGAAAAATATAACCCTGGGTCCCTACATTCGATGCGATCATTCTGGTATGGGACATAATTTGTGTTTTAAAACATAATAAACTACTCATGTCAATAATATTTTCCTCAAACCATCTTTCTAATTGGTGTAATATTTAAATGTTTGTAATCACCAATTAAAGACACGATTGTAGGAAATTTTCCTCGAGAGAGAGCGAAGGACATGACCTGATCTTTTTAGTCTGATTATGAAATGAAAAACCGACTAAATTCTTGTCTTTCTTTGTTGTATTAATATTCAACTACAGGTTCTTTTTCTGAGAAGCATTAAAGTACGAATAAAAGCCCAGAATTCAATTGGAGGACTTAAATCTTACTAACAATCTAATCTTACTAACTACCATATAGATTGTTACATTTGTGTGTTATAAAAGATAGTTTATTGATTTGATTTGATTTTTTTTTGGCTAGATCAATGTTAGTATTAGTAGATTTTACTAATTGGGTCATCTTTTTCTTCATCAGTGTTTCGAACTAGGTTTTTGATTGATGAACTTCAAAAGTGGTCCTCATTATATTTAGTTGAGCGTTATCCCATATTCCTGAATTTCAAGCTTCTTAAGTCTCTATGTCATTCGTAAAAAAATGACGTGCAGTTGAGACTTATCCAATTATTCTGAATTTCAAGCTTCTCAAATCCATATGTGCTGGTGATCAACTGCGCCTATTTATTGACTACCGCATCATCATCGAAGGAAGCCAAACTCACCGTCTTCATCAAACTCAACGTCTTTATGTGCTTCTAATTTTACACTTGTTGCTTGAACCGGTAGTTTGTTACACCATGACAGATTGTCTTCTGCAAAAATCCTCTTTCTCGAATATCCTAGCCTCTCCATTTAGTTTCATCAATGCATATTTGACAAATTTCAAATATTTAACACATGAAATATATTGTAAAAGTTTGTCAATCAAAAGGCCTTATAAATGATGAATTTTGTTAGCCATTATTCGAGGAGGGAAATGTGCCGATGGCCGTTGAAACGTGGCCGCGATGTTATTCCTCTCATCAAAGCGAGCTATAGGAACTTTGCAGCTTTAAATGATGTGATTAACCCCACCCACGACACGTGCTTAAAAAATTGAAAAATTCAAATCAAGTGTAGCGTGCCTTGCGGCCACTCGTCAACACAACCCTTTCCAAAATATTTGTATGGACTACTTCTAGTGCCTTGACTTGAACTCCCACTTTGAATTTTGTTTAGTGGAAACACTTGAGTGTTTGGAAAACATTTAAATATATGTAGAATTGTATATAATTCTTTACAATATCTAAATGGTGTCTCTTTTTCGAATATGAATGGAAAGTTGTGAGCAAAAACCAAAAGGAGTTGATAACTACTTGCAAATAGCATGACACGAACAAATATCTGACACAAACTTGTTTAAGGGAGTTTTCTGATATCTTCGACAAAAAAAGAACAAGCAAAACATGAAATTTGATTTCGCATTCACCTCCAGCATATATTGAGTGATCTATAAATGTCGAGATCCATCGGTGGATTCATAGTTTTCCATCTTTACTCATAAATATTTGCAACAACAGAAATGATTGACATAATGTGACATTTGCAGAAGTGAGGAAAATACAAGCAAGTGGACACGACGCCCAGGGAAATACAAGCATTTACAGAATTGCGTGCAGAGGGGTCGAAGGAGCCACAAGCACGCAACGAGAGGGATACAAGGCAGCTACTAGAGATTGAAGAGGAGCTGCCTTGTTTCACTCTCATTGCGTGCTCGAGGCTCCTTCAACTAATCTCCACGCACTCCTGCAAATGCTCGCAAGATTTCGCCGACGTTGATATGGGGACGACCCTGTGACTCCGAACTCGACATGAAGAGTCATTTAGGTGCACGTCGGAAAGTTGCTGTGGATGCGACTGAAACGAACGAACTGGAACGCCCTTTTGTATATTGCTGAAAGAGTGGATTCTCCATTGATAACGTGACCCAACTGGGAGATGGAAGTGATGATGGAGATCGTGCTCTTCGTGGGGTAATGTATATCATTCCCTTTTGATGCTGTACTTATAGGGAGATCTGATGAAGAACTGGACTTGAGGTGGTTAATGATATCTGCCCAGAAAATCTCCTCTCTTTTTCAAACCCTTCCCATCTCATGCGGTTGGTTTTGTCATTGCCGATCGTGATTTCCAGCTTCCCATTCAGAAAGGTCCTCAATCCACGGCGGATGCTTTCGCTCTCCTATTTTGAATTTCATGGTGGATCCTCATCTATTCAATTGAGCTCCAATGATGAGCGCACGCTTGTAGATGATGATATTATGGAGAGAGGCCATGTGATCGGCATATGCACGGTGCGTGACCTCAAACGAAATGCGCATGCAAACCATGTAAATGGTATTTTTGTTTAGAGGTCAATCCCTAATTTTTCTTTTATGCAATTAATGATTATATTGAATAGCCAAAATCTAGATGTTAACAGATACCACAACTTTATTTTTGGCTAAGTTCTAAAAATTCAAATTCATGATTTATTGGTATTTTCCTGTATAATGGCATGACTCCATTGAAAATTTATGAAAGGCTGTTTTTTACCTATTTTAGGCAACAATTAAAATATCTATGGCATGATTATTTGAATTTTCCTTATTTATGCAGAATAATGATGAAAATGTTCAAAAATGCAAAGTCAATTTCATTTATGTGAGTTATATATTATTGTGCGTAATGCTTTTGAGTGACTGTCCACCACTTGAATGATTTGATGTGCATGTTTGAGATTGAGAAGTGATAATATGCAATTGCTCATTATAATATATAACCATGAATTAAACGTGGATAGAGATATACCGCGTTATTTGTGTAGCTTTTGGTGATAAGATGATCCAAAAGACTCATTGTAAGCCGGGAATATTCATAGTTTTTAATGCACTTATATTTATTTTAATTCACATAGAGATATAGTGTATTAATAAGCTGAGTAGGTTTGCTATACCTAGAGATAGGATAGTAAATAGATTATGAAATTCCGCTATCATATGTTTGATATCGTTCTTGTATTCACAACAATCTGAAATTTATATCTAGTGGTTATGGTGAAATCGGATGCTCTAACATATTTATCTGATTGATTTTACTGCATTTAGTCTACATATTTTGTTTTTAATTTATTCTTAATTATATTTTGATATGTTAGATAAACTTTAGAATTAGTCTATTTTAGTATTTAATTGGTTTATTAATCATCGATCTCTGTTGGACGATACTTTTTCTCATCATTATATTACTTGTTCGACACGTGCACTTGCGTTTAGAATTTTACGAACAAGTTTTTGGCGCCGTTGCCGAGGATCGTTTGTTTAATACTAATTAATATTGATACCAGATAATTCTAAGTTTAATCTAGCTTTCTTTTTATTATATTTTTCAAGGTGTACATCGGTTTATGACACGTAGCCAACAAGGGAAACTTGTTGAGCTTGATCCAGAAATCGAGCGTACATTCAAAAGGCGACTGAGAGAATAGAGAAATCACGCTAAGATGGCAGACGGTGAGAATGAAAATCCACGTAGACTCTTAAGAGATTATGCTGCACCAACAATTCAAGGCACCACATCAAGTATCAGAAGACCTGCAATTCAAGCAAATAACTTTGAGATCAAGCCGTCACTTATTGAGATGCTTCAACAATCAGTGCAATTTAGCGGGCTACCAAGCGATGATCCAAATGCTCATATCGATGCTTTTCTTGAAATCTGTGACACCATTAAATATAATGGAGTTACAGATGATGCTATTAGATTGAGATTATTTCCATTCTCTCTTAGAGACAAAGCTAAGAGTTGGCTTTCTTCTCTTCCTGCATGATCAATTACTACATGGAATGATATGGCTCAGAAATTTCTTGGTAAGTTCTTTCCACCTGCAAAGTTTGCGAAGATGCGTAACGATATTACTAATTTTATGCAGATGGATAATGAATCATTATATGAAGCATGGGAAAGAGTCAAAGAATTTCTTAAGAGATGCCCACATCATGGACTACCCGTATGGATGCAAGTACAAACTTTTTATAATGGCTCTAGTACAAATCTTCATTCTATGATTGATGCAGCTGCAGGAGGAACTCTAAATAATAAAATACCAGAAGAAGCCTACAATCTATTAGAGGAGATGGCGTCCAATAGTTATCAGTGGCCTACCGAGAGGCTACCGATGTGAAAAGTTAGCGGAGTTCACGAAGTTGATGCTTTTGCTGCAATTGCTGCACAATTTGAAACACTCAACAAAAAGCTTGATAATATTAGTGTTTCAGTCATGAAAATTCGGAATTTGACATGTGATTTTTGCGGTGGAGGACATATTAGCACAGCGTGTCAGGTAGGTAATACTTTTAAACAATCCAGTGAAAATTCTAACTTTGTTGGGAATTTTAACATGTCACAAAATAATCCCTACTCCAACACGTACAATCCGGAATGGCGCAATCATCCAAATTTTTCATGGAATAATCAGAATGTGATGAGACCACCGGGATTCAAACAATCAGAAGAGACAAAGTCAAATTTGGAAGATATAGTCACCAAACTTGCTAATACAACTCATGACTTCATCAAAAGCACGGATGTGAGATTTCAAAACCAAGAGGCTTCAGTCAGAAATCTAGAGATGCAAGTGGGTCAGTTAGCAAGCATGATGTCAGGGAGACAACAGGGTTCTTTACCGAGCAACACAGAGAAAAATCCAATCAAAAACATAAAAGGCTATTACCTTGAGAAGTGGTAAACAAGTGGGAGAAGAAGAGATTGTCAGAGACAAGGAAGAGGTGATCAATAAACAATCGAAGGAGACAAGCAAGAGTAAACTTTTTCCTGATAATCCCAAGCCATATGTACTGCCAATTCCATTTCCTCAGCGACTCCAGCAGCACAAAATAGATAAGCAATTTTCTAAATTTCTTGATGTATTTAAAAAATTGCACATTAACATTCCTTTTGCAGATGCTTTAGCGCAAATGCCTAGTTATGCAAAATTTTTGAAGGAGATTTTGGCAAACAAAAGGAAATTAGAGGATTATGAAACTGTGAAGTTAAATGAGGAGTGTTCGGCCATCCTACAAAACAATTTACCTCCGAAATTGAAAGATCCAGGAAGTTTTACTATTCCTTGCACTATTGGGGATTCTTACTTTAAAAAAGCATTATGTGATTTAGGTGCAAGTATTAATCTGATGCCTTATTCAGTTTTCAAGAAATTAGGATTGGGCGAGGTAAAAGCAACCACGTATCACTTCAACTGGCTGATCGATCAATTAAATATCCGAGAGGTATTGTGGAAGATGTTTTGGTAAAAGTTGACAAATTTATCTTTCCTGCAGATTTTATAGTTCTTGACATGGAGGAAGATTTTGAGGTACCACTTATCTTAGGTTGACCTTTTCTAGCAACAGGAAGAGCTCTTATTGATGTACAACAAGGGAAGTTGATCCTTAGAGTTCAAGATGATATTGTTTCATTTAATGTTTTTAAAGTAATGAAATATCCATCTGATGATAATTCTTATTTTAGAGTTAAGATAGTTGATAAGTTGGTGAATAAAGTTTTTCAAGAAAATATTTTTAAAGATTCACTTGAATCATGTCTGATTCAACCAATAGACAAAGATATTCAAAATGAGGATATAAAGGAGTACGCAAATTTCATGGAGGCAATTCCACCATATTCAAGGCAAAAGGCAATTAAATTTGAGTAGTTGGGACAACACATTACAAAGCCTAAACCATCAATTAAAGAGCCTCCAATTCTTGAACTCAAACCCTTACCTTCTCATTTGAAATATGCTTATTTAGATGGAATTTCTTCTTTACCGGTAATTATATGTTCTTCTTTGACAGATTTGATGGAGGAATAATATAAACCCACTATCCAACCTCAGAGGTGTTTGAACTTGAAGATGCAAGAAGTAGTGAATGGTCAACGTTTGAAGCCCTACTTTGAAGGTGGTTACAACAAGCGAAGACCACCTTTGAACTTCATCCTCCAGTTAGCGACATCGAGATAGTTTGGCTGAAAACTATAAAGCAAGCGCTTCTTGGGAGGCAACCCGAGCATTTTAATTATGTTTTATTTATTTATTTATTGTTAAGTTTATGTTTTGCAAAAAAAAAAAAAAAAGATTAACTTTTCTCTGTTTTATCTAGGTTAATTTTTTAGGGAGCACCGAGACAAGTTTTTTTGGATAATTTTTTTATCATGATTGCATTCTTGGTTGTGAATTTTTGCAATTCTTAGGAAAATTTAAATTTTATTCAAACTTGCAATTGATGTGTGAGTTAATTTTAATTCTGATTATGTTAATCCACTTACTGAGCACTAAAAGTCCTTAATTTTTTAATTATGTGTAAATCTAGAGAACATTCATGTGAAGTATGTGATTTTCTTGGATTTCACCCAAATCTTAGAATTTGTTTGATTTTCTCTTGAGGCGAAATCCTAAGCTAAATCTAACTGAGAAAATGATTTAGGCAGTTTTTGGATCGATTGAGCCTTTCAAGTTAACCCTGTTTATTTATCCCTAGTCACCCCGTTGAGCCTTAATTACTACCCAATTTTTCATTGGCACCCATATATGTTTAGCCTAGCAGTTATCAAATTATATCCTTGTCCCATGCCCTATGAACACGTTGATTTTCTTTTGGGATAAAAAATTATTTGAGCTTGATAGAAATTTGGGAGGAATTATGGAGTATGGAAAAAAAAAGCAAAAAAAAAAAAAAAAAAAGGAAGTGATTGCTATGGTTGTTTGGGGTGTATTGTCAAAAAAAAAAAAAAATTGCTTTTATGGTTCTCTATCCAACTTTCAATTGAGTGAGCCTTTTGGATACTCAATGGGTTGTAAATTTTCATGTTATATTAGGAAGGACTTTGGGAGAAACTCCACCATAAAGCAATTCAAAAAAAAAAAAAAAAAAAAAAAAAAAAAGAATGATGATATATGGTGGCAGAAAAATTATCTTGAAGGAGTGAAATTGGACAGTGACATTGGCTTCAATTAGATCCTAGAAATCAACGTGTTGATGGGTGATTTAAGCTTAAAATTCCTGTTATCTCACCTTTAGCCTAGCCTTACATTACAACCTGAGAAAAGTCCTATTGATTTTTGGTTGGATGATTAGCTTACATTAGTGGAGAGAGGAATGAAAAGCAAACCTATGAGATTTGGTCATAATTATTAAGAATTTTTGAGAGGTTGCATGTCAATGTGAATTTATTTGGATTACATATAATTCGAAAAAGATGAGGACTCACACACACACACTTGGATCATATAGTTAGAATTGATCTTAACTTATAAATCAATTTCAATGTTTGGATGAAATTTGTGTTTTTCTTTGAATTGTGAATTTGAGCAATTATGGAAAGATGTCATGAAGGAGGTTGTTAGTTTGAGTATATGTTATGTCTTGATTTTGCTCGAGGACTAGCAAAAGGTTAAATTTGGGAGTTTGATAACTCTATAAAAATAGAGTTATTTTACTTATTTTAGGCAACAATTAATGCAATATCTATGAGAAAATATTTGGATTTCCTTCTGATTATTTGAATTTTCCTTATTTATGCAGAATAATGATATATGGAGAAGATAAGGAAAAAAATGGCAAAACTCAGGAATTTGAATCAAGCAGCAGTGGAAGATAGATATCAAATCAAAATCCTCTGATTTACTCCCTGATTTTGTGCGCAATTGCTTGGAGATAAGGATCTTGGATATATCCTATAAATATGAGAGCCGGAGAGAATAACTAGGTTTTTTAAGCTAGGTGTTAATTAGATCGTTTTTTTATTATTCTAAGAGTTTTTCAAGTATTTTGAAGAGAAGACAAAAGTGGTGACATAATTCTTGTTCTTTGATTCAAGATGCTGGGTTTGATTTATATTTTTATTTCTTATTCTACTATGTTCTAATTTTCTTTTATTAGGGTTACGATGTAGCCTAACCATGATGATGTGAATTTCATGATTTTTATGGTTTACAATTGATTTCATTCACGTGAGTTATATATTATTGTGCGTAATGCTTTTGAGTGACTGGCCACCACTTAAATAATCTGATGTGCATGTTTGAGACTGAGAAGTGATAATATGCAATTGCTCATTATAATATATAACCATGAATTAAACGTGGATAGAGATATACCGCGTTATTTGTGTAGCTTTCGGTGATAAGATGATCCAAAAGACTCATTGTAAGCCGGGAATATTCATAGTTTTTAATGCACTCATGTTTATTTTAATTCACATAGAGATATAGTGGATTAATAAGCTGAGTAGGTTTGCTATACCTAGAGATAGGATAGTAAATAGATTAGGAAATTCCTCTATCATATGTTTGATATCATTATTGTATTCACAACAATCTGAAATTCATATCTAGTGGTTATGGTGAAATCGGATACTCTAACATATTTATCTGATTGATTTTACTGCATTTAGTCTACATATTTCGTTTTTAATTTATTCTTAATTATATTTTGATCTGTTAGATAAACTTTAGAATTAGTCTATTTTAGTATTTAATTGGTTTATTAATCATCGATCTCCGTTGGACGATACTTTTTCTCATCATTATATTACTTGTTCGACACGTGCACTTGCGTTTAGAATTTTACGAACAGTCAACCAAGATGCAAAATTCAATTATGTAGTCCGAAATTGGCAATAAACACACCTAGTGAAACACAACATATTGAATGCGAAGCATGATATAAAATAACATGCCATCGTAATAATCACATACAATTTGACATGACAGATTTGATGTAAAACATAATGATAAGAATGACTTAAAATGATGATAATCATGGGCACCATAACATGAAAAATCATTTGAAGAACATAACGAGAAAATGAAATGAAATGGTATTACTTACCTGCAACATGACATGACAAATTAGATGCGATATGTAACCAACTCATATCAGATTCGGTCCTTGGTTGGTGGGATGTTGTTGAGCTCACGGTACTAAAGCAACTGCTGGTAGCCGTATGGATTTTTTTTTTTTCTATAAATCTTCTAGAATAAAGTCAATTGCACGAGGTTAGCTAAACCATAGGACATAATTTGCAGTAAGCACTCAACTTCTAAAGAGAAAGTTCGGCGAAGACTGCCCCATGGGGGTCTTCTATTCATACGTTGAACCCAATCTAAGCTTTTCGATTTACAAAGTCAACTCAAGACCCACCCTTCATCGTATCATGTATCATATAAGTCTTGATTCTATCAATGTGAATTCGGAGAAAAAAAGATATGGTCAATCTTCCCAACTTCAAGCAGCCTCATTTTTCCACATGTGTAATGAGTCACGTGCGACTGGCTAAGAGACATGGAGGAGCTCAAGGGTCAACGTTTTGAGAGAACGAAGAGTCAACTCCTTTTCTCATTAATGGCCGTAAAGAGGAGAATCTCCTTTTTCCCGCTGAGTACTCTACCGATTGGGTTTGGGTTTTGAAAGCGCTTATCTCATGAGTCATGCGTGCCTCAAACTTCATGAGATATGGGGTAATATGCACCCATGGTTACTAAACTTAGGTGGACTTTGCAATCTTATCATTGAATTTTAATTTAAATTTCCTGATACACTAAATTGTCAATATGTTTCAATCGATGTACTTTGGTTAGTATTAGTTTGATTTGTCAGCGAACTGTTGATGACGTCGATGTGGCATGGAAAACTGGCCTTGTGCTTGCTAGGTCATGAGTTCGAGATAAAACTGATTGAATTCTAACCAAAGTGTACAGTTTGCCAAAATTAGTGCATTGGTTGGTAGAATTCACTTCTAATTTTGAAGAATCTTTCTTTTTCATGAACTAACTAAAGCGATGCTAGATAATTTTGAAGAATAAATTACCCAAGTCATATAAATGAAGATCTCTTGAGGACCATGTTGCTGATACGTGACTATATTTTTTATTCACTCTTGTCAACGTGTGGTGTTCGAGGCCACTCGCAATAAATATTTGTGGGTGTTGGATGTAGAAATTATAAAACAAATTTATGTATGTTTTCCATATAATAGTCAGGTAACATGCTAACACCAATAAGGTGTTTGGCTTATGTGGTAGTAGAGTTTGCTTTTCTTCTTGCAATCTTGAACTGAAACTTTATCGACAGCACACTAGGAGTAAAAATTTGCATGCATAGGACCAATGTGGAGGGACACGCCCTTAAGATCTTTCGGGGAGGCGGACGAGTTGAATTTGGAAAAGTTGGCAAAACAACCATCTGACGGCTAAACCAAACAAATTTCGGTTTACAGACAGAATATTATTTTATATAGTCTTCCCCTCGGTGATTGCTTTTCCCGATCGTGTAATCTTGGAGATTGTAAGCAAAGACAAAAATAATCTTGATTGAGGGGTCAAAGGTATGCTTGGGCGATAGTCTCTCAAGGCCCAACCGAGGCCCAAGTACAACCTTTCCTTTGGAGTTGGTGAGCGCACATGCTATAAGAATTTAACGATGGAAAAACAAAACATCAAACAGTTTCTTCCTTTAATGAGATTTTATGGACATTTGAGCTTGAAATCAGCCAAAAATAAGAACTAAAAAAGAAAAAAAAAGAAAGTAAAGGCTCCTCATTAAAGATTAATGTTGAAGAGTGCTCTAAGAGCCCTTATAAGGACCCTATTAATATATGTTTGGAAAATTCTAAATTGTCTGTTAGAATAATTAGCCTTCTTCCACTCAATCTCTAACGCGGTCTCAAAAATGTTTCTTCCTTTTCTAGTTATAGCTTAATTAGTGCCCTCGGGTGCACTTGTTTATGAAAGACCAAAGAAGAAGGGGAAAATTTCAAAAAAGGACCCGAAGTGTCATTATTTTCTCAAATAAGGGCCCGAAGTGGACTTTGTTTCAAATAAGAACCCAAAGTGGCCTTAGTTATTTCAAATAAGGGCTTGAAGTGACTTTGGTTGTTTTAAATAAAGACCCGACCTCGCCGATCGCCGACTGACTAAATTTTCTGATCGGTCAAGGGTATTTTTGTCAGTTTGCATTTCACCTTTTTCTTTTTCTTTCCTTTTTTTTTTCTGGTTCTTTTTCTTCCTCTTCGCCGGTGGTCGACCGGCCATCGGCGATGCCCATAGAGGGCTAAGCAAGGGTCGCCCCCGCCGGTGAGGGCCACCCACGCTAGCCACAGGTGAGGGACGGCCTTGCCTGAGTGTGGCGACCCTCGCCCAAGGGCCATCCATGAGGTTAGCCCTCGCTGGTCTCATGCGAGGGCGGCCGACGAGGTCGCCTAGCCCTCGTTGGCCTCGTCGGGGGCTAGCACGGGCCGACCTCACGGATGGCCCTTGGGCAAGGGTCGCCATACCTAGGTGAGGCCATCCCTTACCCAGCCCTTTGAGGGCATTGCCAATGGCCGATTGGCCACCGACGAAGAGGAAGAAGAACCGGCCAAAAAAATGGAAAAAAAAGAAGAAGAGGGGAGGGGGGGAATGCCAAATGACGAAAATACCCTTGATCGTTGGAAAGACAGGTCCTTATTTGAAACGGACATAGCCATTTTAGGCTCTTATTTGAAATAAACATAACCACTTTAGGTCCTTATTTAAAATAACATCCACTTTAGATCATTATTTGAGAAAATGAATGCACTTTAGGTCCTTATTTGAAACAAGATCCACTTGGGGCCCTTATTTGAGAAAATGATGATACTTCAGGTTCCTTTTTGGAATTTTCCCAAGAAAAAAATTGCCAAAAAAAGAAGAAAAAGGAAACATGATAAGTGCAAGAGAATCAAGTATAAACTAAGATTGTAGGAAACTGCAAGGCTCCTAAAGTTCGATTTCTATAATGCACATTCTATAACATATATAGACTATACAAATCAAAAAATAAGTCTGGTCGATTTCCTTCGAGCCCGCGGCTTGTGGCCTTCTTGAGGACCTCGACCAAACCCTCCAAACGAGCCTCGGCATTGTCCTCGAATGATTACTTGGGCATCAAGTTTTGGGCTTTGTGGGTTGGAGTCAAAAGTGGAGTCATATCGGCCACATGCATTGATTAAGCCCACTGCTCGAGCGAGAGCAAACTTACACACGTGTCAATCCACGGTTCGACATTTCAAACTCATCCCTCTTCATTTTTTCTCCACAGAACATGTCATTTGAAGGTCAGTAGCGATATAACAGTACATCTTAAAAGAGTTTTTTTCGACATCATTCACAGAAGGCTGGTTAGGTTTAAGGCATCAGTTTGATTAGAAAACGAGTTCCAGAACTTGCTGACGCACACTCTTCTGCTCACGTCACTGAGCAGGATAGACACATGGAGCCAACGACTAACTTCGCTCTCAGGTGAGATGTGATTTAGGGCTACTTCTCTCCATTTCTTCACTGATCATGGCGCTTACGAGCCAGGCAATATTCAAAAGGTTTATCGATCCCGGGGGTGCAAATCCATAATAGGCGATTCCTTAAGTCACCGTTTTAGCTTTCCTTCTTTCACAATCAATCAATGAATTAAGAGAAAATGCCTCGATGGAGAGTAGTCCATGAATTGCCTTCTCGACGGGAGAATTTAGTCGCTTTAGAGAGAGAAGGTTTGGAATGTATTTTATTTGTGAATGAGATGATATGAGAGGGAAGAGCCCTATATATATAAATACAAGACTAACCATAATAGTAGATTTTCTCTTGATTTAATAGTGGAGATTGCATTTCTCCAATTACCAACTACTCGCATTTATTACATCTGTATATAATTACTACATTGCCCGCTCTCAGGAGTATTTTAGAATACTTGAGAAAACCCTTGGAATTCGGAGGTAGGTTGAGGATAGCTCGTTTATGAATCGGTCACAACTTTTGTACAGAAAACCTATTGATCATGTTGATTGATTGGGCCGTGACATTCTCTCTCAACTAATTGGGCGATAACCTCATCGCATCTTCAGCAGCCATCAATCAATTTCAAGAGACCCTGAGGTACGACTCTGCTTCCTTCACCATTCTCGCCATCCTTTGATTTCTCCTCGTTGGCATCATCTTTGCTTTCGCCCTTTGCCGCCCAGTAAGATCAAGCGAGCAGTTGATCTGCTCGACTACAGCTCGCTGTGTTTAACAGCAGCCTCCTCAGCTCCTTGTTGCCCCTCACCATTGTGAGCTGGAGGCCATACACGTCGTAGACTAGAAATTGGCCATCGCGGCATGACCATTGTTAGACTGCTTGCCCCTAGTGATCTCCGGCATCTTTGCCAAGTCCAGGGACAAGGTCTCGAACACACAGTACTCGAGAGGTCTACGGTCCCCTTATTTATTTCCCTCGGTTCCCTTCCTTTTGTTTCTGATGGTTTTATAAGTGATGGGCTTAAGGCCCGTTCGCCCATGTTGGGCCTAAAAGCCCGGCCCACAAGAGTAGGGCCCATGGATGAAGGGGCACGATTAATTATTTTTTGGAAGGACATATATAAGGAAGGAGAGAGAGGGAGAACGCACCTCTTGGCATTAACGTACGTACGTCTCCCTTTCCTTCCAACGCTCTCTTTTCTTCCAAAACGCTAAAGGCGACGCCGTTTCCATTTTCAAGGCAAATTGACATCATCAGATCAAAATTTCTTCCTCGATCTTCGGCATTGGTGTTTAATCTGTGGCTAACAAGGTACGCTCGAATCCGCGGTGTGCTTTAGGATCGGTGATACGTGATTTTCCCGAGCTTCACTTCCGCATTCGTTTTAGGTCGATTTAGTGTCGAATCCGGTTTTCGGGGATCCGTTATTCCCAACATTGGTATCAGAGCCCTAGTTCACGTTTTTCCCGACCTGTTTGATGTTTTTTGATTGATTTTTCGCGAAAGTAATTCGGCCGTACGGATCGGGGCAAGAAATCCCGACACCCGAGCGCTGTTCGTCCATTTTTTCGAGTTTCTGTGATTTGAAATCGATTTCTGAAGACATAGGGTGAAAGGGCTCGTCGAGACGAGTCCGGCGACATGTCGTGCGCCGCCGGGAGACGCCACATGCGCCCACACGCGCGGCCAGACGCCACGCGACGCGCCCGGAAGCGTTGGCTCGCCCGGCGCGTGCGGCGCACGCGTCGGTCGGCAAGCAACCGCACGTGCGCGCCGCCGGCCGGCGAACCGGCACGCGCCGGTCGACGGACCGACGCGTCTGCCGACGCCGCATGACATCACCTAACGGTCGGTAACGGCCGGGATGACGTCATCGATGACGTCGCGCCGACGACGGTTGGCCGGGCGGTCACCGGCCGGCAACCCGACCGGCGACCTGACTCGACCCGAACCGCGGACGCCTGGCACTTGCGCGGCACGTGCCGGCTGACGTTTGCGTGACGTCAGCCAGCGCACGCGCGCGGCACGTGCGGTCGGTTCGTCCGACCGGCCGACCGGTCCGACCAGCCCGCCCGGTCCGACCTACCCGACCGGTCCAACCGGTCCGACCCGCCGACCGTTGACCGTGACCAACTGTTGACCGTTGACTGTAGACCGTTGACCGGCCGTTGACCGTTGACCGTTGACTCGAAAAAAAAAATTGTTTCTTTTTCATTTATGCCTATGTGGGTTATATGTAATCCATTATTTATTATGCATTTGTTGCATGAATTTTGAAAAATTATGTATTTTCCCTGATGTAAATTATGGATTATGAGTAATCCATTTTTAGTTCTGCAGTTGTTGTAGGAACTATAATGCGTTATGCATGGATACCTGCAATCCCGAGAACGGACGAGGGAAATGCAAGACTTAAAAGGCTGATGTTAGATTTAGCTAATTATCAGTGGCATGACGGTGATTTAGTATCACATGTGGTCAGGGTCAATCAGATGATACAGGAAATCATCTGGAATAGTTATCTTATGCCGGATTTTGAGAAGGTGCCGGCTTTGATGAACACTCTTCCACCTGAATGGCAAGCAGTGTTAGGTCGGCTATGGGAGGTCAACGTGGTCCCGGGTTATAGGATGCTAGTGGAAGCTTTTGTAATAGAGTACTATAGGATTGAGTTAACCAAAACTTGAACCTTTAGATTGAGCGCCACATGGCGCGAGCAAATGCGCCTTGGAGGCGACATGAAAGCTCTCCAAAAGTTTTTTCCATGGTTGGCAAATGTGCCTTCAAATTTCTCGAGATATTTTGACTGATAGATTAGAAGGAACATTCCCTATTTATTTCTTAAATTAATTATGAGATATTTTGTGGGTGTAAATATCTCTTTCCATGTTGATATTTTTCCCTGTATATATTGCTTAGTGTAATATATAATGTATTATGTGAAAGTATTATTATTCTATTGGATGTTAGATATTATTTGCTTTATGTTATTGTTGACTGCTGTGGGTAGTTCATGGAAGTTTTTGTAACTTCATAGAATTTATTTTGCATAAGACAATTATATTAATAATAGTTTTAAGTTAGGATTTTTGGAGGATGATTGGAAACGTAGTGACATTTTTGATTCTAAAACCTTACTTGAAATTATTCATTGATATGATGGGTCTGTGCAAATAGGGATGCATAAATGATAGGCATTAATTATTCGTGCATGCATGTCTCGATGTGTTCAGATCGATGTTTTCAGCAATTAAGAACGTAATTGCTGATATGAACGGCAACAATTGTGAAATATTGAATATGAAGATTCAATATGTGCTGGAAAAGCAAGAAGCACTAGAAGCTATTGACCATATTATGGAAGATCTTGAGAATGCCGTGCGCCACCTTGAACTAGCAGAGGACCGCCTAACGGCATTTGAGCCGAAAATAGACATTTGCAATGCTGATTCTAGCTCAAAAAGGGCTTTGAGCTCTAAGCGCAAGCGTATTGATTCGTTCAATATGTGGGAATGCAAATGATCAAGTCCTTATTGCAAGAAATCAAGAGTTAACCAACACAAGAGAGGAAAACGTCCTCAAGTAAAGAAAATGTCAAGGGTGAGGTGTTATAATTGTGACAAGAAAGGTCACTATGCTCGCAACTATTGTGAGCCGAAAAAGGTAAACACCCCTTGTACATTTAAGAACTTTGCTTATGTGTCAAGTTCTATATTATTGGTTGAATCCAATCCTTTGTGGACTATAGATTCAGGAGCGACAGACCATGTAGCGAAGGATAGAGAATCCTTCGTGAAATTCCGGCGATACCAACTGGAACTAAGTGGATCTATGTAGGAAATAACTCCAGAGCTGAAGTTAAAGGGATTGGCACCTGCCAATTGAACATGCATGGTGGACGCACCTTGATGTTCTGTATGCTCTGGAGATTCGTCGGAATTTAGTGTCTGTTTTGGTGTTGGTTAAGCTTGGTTTTAGTGTGAACTTTCATAATAGAGGTGTAGATTTGTATTTGGATACAAACTACTATGATTATGGTCACTTTCTGGATGGTTTTATTGTACTAAATGTTGACTGTGGTGATGTCAATATTTGTTATTCCCTTGTTTCACGTCTTTTACTTCATATGATAATGATGTGATTATGTGGCATGCTAGACTTGGTCATATTGGCCAACAATGTATTAATAGACTAGCCAAAGAGGGCTTGTTGGGCAACATTGAAAAAGTCGATTTGCCCATATGTGAGCATTGCCTAGTAAGGGAAAACGACAAGGAAACCATTTGGAAAAGATAAAAGAGCTGAATTTCCTCTGCATTTAATCCATTCTGACGTTTGTGGTTCAATGAATGTGAGAGGAAGGCATGGGGCTGTTTATTTCATCACTTTTATAGATGATTATACTCGATTCGGAAATGTCTATTTGATTTCTCATAAATCTGAAGCATTAAGTTGTTTCAAAAGGTTTATGAACTTGGAAGAAAATCAATTAGACAAGAAAATAAAAGTATTGAGATCCGATCGAGGTCGAGAATATTTATCGATGAGTTCAGAAAATTATGTGATGAAAAGGGAATAGAAAGACAGTTGTCTATTCCATATACTCCTCAACAAAATTGTGTTGCGAGAGAAGAAATAGAACCCTACTGGAAATGGTTAGGTCCATGATGGCGCATGCTAACTTACCTATCACTTTTATGAGTGATGTGTTGTTAACTGCTGCCTATATACTTAACCGGATGCCTTCCAAATCAGATACTACCACTCCATATGAGTTATGGACAGGTAGCAAAACCGGATTTAAGTTTTCTTAAGCCATGGGTTTGTACTGCCTATACTCATGAGTCATCTCACAAGTTTGGGAAATTGGGTCCCAAAGGAAATAAGATTATTTTCATGAGATACTCCGAACACTCGAAAGGGTATGTGTTCATAGGTGAGCAGGAAAGTGGGAGTATAACTGAATTTGAATCACGGGATGTCACATTCTTAGAGGATGGATTTCCTAAGAAGGGCGAAATAGGTGAGGATTACTCCCTATTTGAAACCTTGGATCAAGATAATGATATTGGTGGAGTTCGTCCAAGTGGGAGTAATATGAGAAGTGATAAATTGAATTCAACTCATTCTCAATTACAACCACATGATGAGACATCATCATTATCTAATCCTAGTGGGAGCATAATGGGAAATGATGTGCTAAGTGTACAATCTCCCATACGGTGAACGAGTCGCCAAAGTATTCCCCTTCGACGTTTTGACATTGAAGAGGAAACTTTTTATGATTGCTCCGCAAGATAAGGATGAGTCAAGAAATATTAATGAGGCTCTGAATTGCCCTAATAAGGAAAAAATGGATTCATGCAATGGAAGAGAAAATGGAGTCAATGAAGTCAAATCATGTTTGAGAACTGGTTGATCTTCCGAAAGGACACAAAGCTATTGGGAACAAGTGGGTTCTCAAAATAAAGCGAAAAGCTGATGGCTCGATAGAAAGGCATAAGGCTCGCCTTGCAGCGAAGGGGTATAATCAACAGGAAGGAATTGATTATGAAAAAAAAAAAAAAAACATTTTCTCCCGTAGTGAGATTTACCTCGATTCGCATTATTCTGCAATAGTGGTTAGTATGGATCTTGAGTTACATCAAATGGATGTAAAGACTGCTTTCCTCAATGGAGAATTAGAGGAAGAAATATATATGGAACAACCTGCTGGTTTCATAGTGAAAGGCCAAGAAGAAAAGGTATGTCGACTTTGGGGGTCGATATATGGCCTTAAGCGATCATCGAGACAATGGTATATACGTTTTCATAATGCCATAATGGCATATGACTTTACAATAATTGATGAGGATTATTGTGTATATATCAAAAGATCCAAAGATCAATTTGTGATCATATCATTATATGTTGATGATATACTAATTATCGGAAGTAATATGGAGTTTGTTAATATTGTGAAGAATTGGTTATCTTCCAACTTTGAGATGAAAGACATGGGTGATGTTGCATACATTCTTGGAGTTAAGATTTCAAGATTGTAAACCCATAGATACTCATATTACAAAAGGCGAGGGATTGAGCCACAGATTGTGTCCAAGGACTCCACAAGAGAAGGAACAAATGAAACATGTTCCTTATACTAGTGCTGTTGGAAGCTTGATGTACGCTATGATGTGTACAAGACCTGACATATGTTTTGCAGTTGGAATGGTGAGAAGATACCAATCCAATCCAGGTCAAGCACATTGGAAAGCCGTTAAGAGAATACTGAGGTATCTAAAGGGGACTGCTGATTATACGCGTAGTTATTAAGGAAAGGATCTGCAACTCAAAGGCTATTCTGATGTTGATTGGGGAGGAGATTTAGATGAAAGAAAATCTACCTGTGGGTTTGTTTTCTTACCGAATAATAATTGCGCCATATGTTGGAGTAGTAAGAAACAAACATGTATAGCCTTGTCCACGATGGAAGTTGAGTTCGTGGCATTATCAGCAGCAGTATAAGAAGGTGTTTGGCTTAAGAGATTTTTTTGGATCATTTAGGTGTTATTGAAAGTGCTGCAGATTAATTGTTGGTTAACTGTGATAGCCAAGTAGCAAAAACGCACACCAAAGATCCAGAATATCATGGCAAGACCAAACATATAGATACCAAGTATAATCTTGTCAAAGATATAATTGCACGAAAGGATGTGAACTTAGAGTACATACTACGTATAGAATGGTAGCAGATCCTATGACAAAGCCAATACCTAGAGATGTGTTTTGTGGCCATATGAAATCTCTAGGATTGCGTAGAGGCTGATGTACTGAATATTGTTATTTCCCTAAATGTTCACATTTGATGAATTTATGTTTTCATCATTAATGCCTATGAATCTTTGTTTGATCTTTATGCATCTTAATGCTTAGTGCATTATTTTAAGTTGAGAAAGTATGTCGGACAGATATAAGATTAGCCCACTCACACGGGTAATCGCCTCTATTTACTGTGTGATAAATAGAGATGAGACTGTTTTAAGCTTATTATCTAGGTGATAATCGAGAGCTAAAGCTTAAAATACGTATGTCGCCTTAACTGGGTGTTAAGATGAGGACATAATACTTACTATGTCCGAAAGTAAAATACCCCACATATTTTATTTTATCTGTCTATGATGCCAGATGTGAGTTCTGATGAATTTTGTGAATGAGTAGATACGTGAACCCAAGTTACACATTGGGTATGTCTGAACTATCATCTGTATGGTATTGAAAGGTGAAGACATACGCTCCATGGGAAATGAGTTAAATACCGTAATACGTATTTCATACTACGTATGCATGAGACGACCAATAAGAGTGGCAAAAGTTTGATTTCAACTTTTGTGTTGTGTGAGACTCTTGAGGAAAAGTGTTCCTCAATTTTTTTGTCCCCTCATGACTCTTACTTATTCTCAAGATTTCTATTTAGTGTTTGCTATCTTAGGATGTTGTCAATGGTCATGAGTTGATTCGATCTAATGGGACATTTCTAGAAAAGCAAGCTGAACTGAAATTGAGAGTTTGAAGGAAAGAGGAAGATCGAATTTGGAGAATCACATTGTAGTTTTGTATTCACTGGTTAACCAATTATGACTGTCTTTGGAATAATCATAATTGTGAATACAATATATATATATATATATATATATATATATTTATTTATATATCATTGTTTAAAAGAGATCAAGAGAGATATAAATGTGATCGATCGATCTAGGGTACTGCATACTAAATCTACTCAGAGTGTAATGCCCATTATGAGCTGCTATATATTCCTAACAGATATATGGCAACGAGCTCTCAAAGTATGCTGGTCGCATGGATTATTCACCGGTATGAATGTTGAAGAGAGGTAAAGAGAATTCTGTTCGGCCCACCATGTGCGAGTGGGAGATGATGGTTTTATAAGTGATGGGCTTAAGGCCCGTCCGTGATGGGCTTAAGGGCCCGCCCATGTTGGGCCTAAAAGCCCGGCCCACAAGAGCAGGGCCCATGGCTGAAGGGGCACGATTAATTATTTTTGGAGGGACATATATAAGGGAGGAGAGAGAGGGAGAATGCACCTCTTGGTATTAACGTACGTACGTCTCCCTCTCCTTCCAACGCTCTCTTTTCTTCCAAAACGCTGAAGGCAACGCCGTTTCCCTTTTCAAGGCAAATTGACATCATCGGATCAGAATTTCTTCCTCGATCTTCGGCATTGGTGTTTAATCTGTGGCTAACAAGGTACGCTCGAATCCGTGGTGTGCTTTAGGATCGGTAATACGTGATTTTCCCGGGCTTCACTTCCGCATTCGTTTTAGGGGTTCGATTTAGTGTCGAGTCCGGTTTTCGGGGATCCGTTATTCCCAACAGTTTCCTTTACCTCTGCTTAGCAAGAATCTCTGCATTTTCCTTGTAGGAAAGCAGAGCACCTTTTGCCATGCTCTTCTTTTAAGGAGGGATTTGTGAGTTCTATGTCAAAAAAGAGGAATTTTCACAAGGAAAAGCAAGAAAGATACTAAGTCATGTACGATATAAGAGGAGAGACAAAAGCGAAAGGTGGCATTTGACCTTGATACAAGCCACTGCAAAATGTTGAACTCAAATCCGTATGAATTTAGATTAAGAATAAAAATAAACTAATGGAGAAGCATTTTAAGTTGGCCTGTTCAGGCATAGGCGTAGCCCCTTAAAACCATGCAAAAATTAAGCTAGCTGTCGTGGCTACAAGCTCAACAAAATTGACGTGCATAACAATCATATTTAATCATGACTCGAGAAATTGAGATGCTTACTATCACGACCTACCTCTTAGGGGAGGGAGTTTAGGGGTATTGTCTAGAAGACGGGCTTATGGCCCATGATCAAGCACAGGCTCTCCTAAATCCATACCTCGTGCAACATTTTGTAATAAAGAGTCGTTACTAGCCTATTGAGGTCGATTAGAAACCAAGTGAGGTATGGGAGCGTACCTCATTTCCTAGGCAACCAAAGAATCTAGGTTTGAGGCTTGATTACTCTAATTAAAAAATTAGTACCATTTTGCTACCTAATCTTGTTTATTTTTAAAAAGGAATGTTTTTATCAAGCAATCTGAGTTGATTTTATATATATCCTCATACGGGTGCACAATCATTAACGTAGCAATTAGCTACCAAGAGATGCAGCATTAAATATGTTTCACAAGATAGCAAAGATTTAACTCTAAGGAAAAGGTAAATGTTAATCCCAACTAGGCTAAAGGGGAGCTAAAATCAATGTACCAAAATTGCGCAATCAAGTATATTCGTCTTTAAGGACAACTAAAACTTTAAGGCTAAAACTTTAAGGTAGAGCCCTAATGGCTTAGTCAACCTTGAGCAAGATTCTAAATTGAAAGACTTCCATTTTTAGGAGAAAATAACCCAAGAGATTAATTTGAACAATTTTTAGAATTTTTGGATTTTTCGGAAAAATTGAATATTCGAATTTTCCAAAACACTTTTTTTATATTTTTGAATTTTTTTTGGTGTCTTTCTAATCACTATCGAAATGTTTAAACTTCTCCTAAATTTTGGAATTTTTTGAGAATTTTTTAATTTTTTAGATTTTTAAAAATATTTTTGAATTTTTTTAAATCGAATTTTTTAATATTTTCTGAAAGTTTTGAATTTTCAACACCTACTAGAAAAACCTGAGAGTGAATAATGAAAGAAAAAACTCACAACTATATGTCAATTAAATTAGCAAACAATCCACACTTATCATCCATCCTACATAACACGCTACATAGGTATCATATTTGACTCTGGATGATGCTTTCAGGGCATGCTTCATAATCGTGGTCTCAGATTTTCTCTTCTCGTGTTGAGTGACAAGTTCAATCGCAACTCATGCAGCCAGATTTGAACTAAAGTCAAACAAACTAAATAGACATGTGCATGCACATATTGAAATTAACCAAAAAAAAACTCGCTAGTTGACCGTTGGGGGTTGGCTACCCTTCCCACTTGGGCAGGGGAGTGCCTACATATACAAAAATTATTCATGTTAGTGTTCGTTGACACCTAAATTTTGGCGATCCAATTATTTATTTATTACATTAAAAAATTAGGAATTAATTTTTAACCCTTAAAAAAAAAGAATTAAGTTGCATAGCATATAGTTTTAGGAGTATTTTTTTTTTTAATTTGCATTGGGCCGGTGACGGATGGATTTGATTTGGTGGTTTTGAACTTTAATTTAACAAGTTGGATTAAGCGCACAAAGGGAGTAAATTGGCCCAAGCCCATATCTTCGAGGAGGTATTACAAACTCATCTTTGCGAGATTTCAAATTTAAAAATATCCTATTGCAATTTTGAAAAATCGGTGGAGAATATTCATTTTTTACAAAGAAAATCTAGAAGAGATGTGGAAAATAAAAAGAAATATTGCATTAAAAAAAAATCTTCGTGGATATTGATTTGAAGAAAAAACAAAACCCTAATCATTGACCTATAAAAAGGATGTTCGTTTAGGGTTTTGGAGGCCACACATTGAATATATGACCGCACAAAAGGGGTTTTTTTTTTTTTTTTTTTAATCACGTCGAAGGAGGGTTTTTATTTTGGGGTTTTTTCTCTCGGTTTTTCGAGGTAAAAAAACTGAAGACGAAAGAGGAAAAAAAAAAAAAATTCTTTCTTCGGTTTTTAGGGTTTTGGGTGTCTTCCTTTGTTCTTTTGAGAAAGAGGCACAAAAGAAAAGGCTTTTTAGGAGGGGGAAAAGTCAGCAAGAGCTTTTCTTTCTGCTGAGAAGGTGCTGCAGACAAGTGACAGAGAGGGCTGCCGTGCCGAGCGCGATCTGTGCCATGTCACCCGTTGTCCTTGACGAGCAGCTGCTGTTCCCTATCGCCAAGCCCCGCGCTGCCAGTGAGCCGTGCCCTGCGCTACCCTTGACCTGCCGAGCCACCGTCGCGAGCCGACGTTTGCTAAACTTTGTTTAGAGGCCAAATTTCTAATTAGGTAGATTTTTTTTTATTTATTATTTTTATACTTTGCTTCTTTAGTAGAATTATTCGATTGCATGTTTTTTTTTTTTTTTTTTTTTTTTTTTTTTAGTTTAGATTTTTTTTTCCTAGATAGATTGCATTTTATTTTAGGGATAACATCCTAGTTTAAATTAAGAGTTGACCTAATCTAAATCTTAATATAAGTTGGATGATATCTTAATTTGGATAGATAATTTTTGCACTTTTCTTAATTTCGAATTTCATGAAAAATACCAAAAAAAAAAGTGTCTTAGAGTAAATTCATTTCATTCTTTAGGATAGAATGCATGTTTTTAGGAGAGCAGAAATATTAAGTGCACATCATATAGAATTAGATTCATGATATGCATGTCATTTAGTTATTGTTGCTAGGTCCATTTAGTTAAAAATTGCCCGTCATTAAAATTAGGTCATTTGGTTACATTGCATTGCATAAAGCACGATTCATCAAGCAAGTGAAAACAAAAAAAAGAAAGTAATTGTATGTTAATTAGAAATTATATCTAGGATTGTCGATGTGAATTCTGATATAATATTGCAGATACTTTCGATGTCATGAGATAAGTCTTGCAATTTATTTACTACTGTTTGCGCACTCGCATGATAACTTCACATGTTAGAGAGGTGAATTAAAATCAATTTAAGCTGCTTGCCAAACATAGAGAAATGTACTGAAAGGGCGTTAGAGAAATCTAGCGTAATCAAGTTCCCGAACTCACAAATGTCTGGTTCGTAGGAATAAAGTTACTTGGGTTTCTAATCGACCTACCGAAAAATAGATTAGTGAAGACTTTTGATTGAAAAATCATTTGCATGTTAAGAACTTGAACTTAAGTCGTGAATTGGTATGAGCTTGGAAAAGCCCGAGCTAAGTTTAGACTTGGTAATTCATTAGCCACACCTTAGGTGGTTCACCTGAAATTTTGGTCGCGACAGTGTCAGTTGTGCCACGTAGGATGACTGGCGTGCACGTCACCGCTTTCTGACTAAAATTGACCAGAGCAACTACATTGAAAAATGGTCAAAATGTTTATGAACAAATTGACAAAATTAAAAGAGTTATGACTAAATTGACATCTATAAAATAAATTTATTTTGTTGATAACTTTCTAGCTGAATATATACGAGATCACAAGTCATGAGAAGTCAAATCTATTGTTGAATCAGTAATAAAAATGCGACATGAACTTGTCTTTAGTCAGAGATGGGATTACAAGACTTAAAAACACAAGCCTCCTCTCTCTCTCTCTCTCTCTCTCTCTCTCTCTCTCTCTCTCTCTCTCTCATGCGTGATGAGACTCGGATAGCCTTCTGTGATGATCATCTCTTGGATTGAAACCTGATGCAAGGGATTTGCTGGAAAAAAAAAAAAAAAAAAAAACTTCATAATCATCTCGTTAGTAAGGGTCTTGACTAATTTGGGTTTTTCCATGTATTGGATACGTACACGAATTTTTCGTGTTTGATCATCGGATGGTAGGGCTGAGCATATTGACACGAAGCCAAATTGTACCGCATTAGTACGGTGGGTACAAAAGTTTACCAAACCAAGCTAAGTTGTAGTGTGTGTATCGGTTCAGTTTTCAATCTTGGTGGTTCATTATCTTCTGCTTTTGCAACTAAACCAGATAAAGCTGAACAGGATTGAATTGAAATACAGCAACTTACTATCACAAAAGCCACTTTTCCGGAAGCCCAAGATTGTGCCCAGACCACACACATTTGGCAGCTAACGAGAGTTTTCATTTGCTCAATCTTGTCCAATGAAAGCCGCCCGAGAACATCTCACCGACCTTCACTGAGTCTGACAGTTCTTTCTTCCCGTTTACATTGAATAATGGTTGGAATACAATATGAACGTTGAACGATTCGAGCTCAGACGTTAGATATGAAAGACGGGTACACAACACAATTTTCTGACCACACGACCTACCAGCGTACACCCGGACTACAATGCCCGATGAAAGCGCAATACTCGAGTAGGTCTACGGTTCCTTCTTTCTTTCCCCTTGGTTTCCTTCCTTTTGTTTCCTTTTCCTTGGCTTTGCAGATATATGTGCATTTTTCTTGCTGCAGAAGCAAAGCACCTTTTTCCTTGTGAAAGACGAAAGACGAAGCTAATAAAACCTTCATAGTTCATAGACAAACATGTCTGGCGTGGCAAAATTGTTGTAATACTGATATAAGCTCATTTTCGAAGCAAAAAACCCATAGTTATCGTTCGGCACACGTCACTTCATGAACTGATTTTGCATATCGATCTTTGCATCCATAGCATCACTCATATTCAATTTGGAATGGAAGTTTGGGAAAGAATAAATTGAATGGAAAGAGTTAAAATCAGCTCTAATGCCACGTCCCATGCGAGTGGAAGGATAGCACGATCTGAAAATTGTTTATATTATAATAAGCTCGTGAACAAAAGGTATGGGACTTTTTACAAAGAATAATTTCTTAAGAAACCGACTTATTTAGATTTTTAGATTATATACTTTCTTTTTCTTGTAATTAAAAAATATATGCGTGTTCCTGCGCGTCCACATATTTTGAAGCTCAGATTGGAGGAAAGGTAGTGTACTAGAATATATAAATGACTCTTCTTCAAGACTTCAGAACTAGATGTTGACCTCACATTCCGTATGAAATTAGCCCAGCTAGATGAAAAATAAACCTATAGAGATGCATTATAAATTACAAAGCATTTCCGCTGTCAAAAGATTAGGATTTAGCCTGTTCATGCATAGGTATAGGATAAAAAAATTGCCATGCATAACAATCAAAATTAATTATGACCCTTGAAATTAAGATATTTGATAACGAAACCATAGCTAAACGGTACAAGAAGAAACTCGCACACTATGCGATCAATTAGAATACTCAAACAATCCAATCTAATTATCTATTCTACACATCACGCTATATATATATATATCATATCGATGGAATACAACTTTTATGAATCATAATGGCAAAGCTAGTAAAAGCATCAGTTAAAATGGCGGATAAGCATTCGTTGCGAAGGAAAAGAAACGTAGGCTAGATCACAGGAGAAACATCTCACGAGAGAGAGAGCTAGTAAAAGCATCAATTAAAATGGCGGATAAGCATTCGTTGCGAAGGAAAAGAAACGTAGGCTAGATCACAGGAGAAACATCTCACGAGAGAGGGAGAGAGAGAGAGAGAGGACCGAGCGGAATAAAGATGAATTTTGCAACAACTTCTCGAGGTTAAAGGGGCTTTTGTCGAGAAGAGACGGCACTTGTAGCTATTCCACGCGGACATATTGAAAGGCACATGCAATATAACGATGCATGCACCAGCAATAGCTCTAGGTGCCATCTCTTCTGCGACAAAAGCTCCTATGAAGCTCTAAATCAGTCCTCTCCTATTTCTATCTTTTCTCTCGTGTGGGACAAACTCCTGAAATCTCTCCAGATGTATCTATCTCTGCATAACACAATCTATGTCTGTCTTACCTTAATCAGCCAAATGAACAATTATATAGAGCTCTCAGGAGGATAGTTCCGTCCTTTCCTTTCTTCTTTAAATTTGCGGATGGAGATTGAAATAAAGAAAGGGGGAGAGAACTTGTGCTCTTGGCGACAATGCTTCCATCATCATCATCCCATTCTCATTGGCAAAAAGATTATTTGCGGGGCCATTCACATCTTATGTTGAATTCATGGTTACTACAATCAAAGTAGACATCAAACTGGGGTCATATCCACGCACGTTGTAACCACCCCAATCAGACTTTAATTAATAATTTGTGGGAATGACTTAATTTCACACTCGAGCAAGCATCACCTATGTGGTACCTCCAATCTCAAAATTGTGTTTTATTCACCATGACTGCTAGATTAGAATTGAATACATAAAATGAAAAAAAATGACCTATGTAGATATAGTCTTTTAGAAAATATTATAATTATTTGTTTCGAGTAGAGTGAACAGTACAAATGCAGCTCGTCACCAGTCGTGACTAGTAAATTGATTATCGCATTATTAATAAAAATGCAACACGAAGTATCAACTTTCTTTTCTTATGAATTACATTGGGTTGGAGATAGGATTACATGACTCAAAACTATGACCCAATGTCTTGCCAAAGGATGAGGGGACAAACCTTTTGGACTAGGTAAAAAGAAAGATATGACGATGACTTCGTTGTATGTCACATGTTAATGATATTGGAAAAGTAGATGTTCAATTCAAACAGCCAGCCAATAAACATACGATGATTTTCATGAAATTACAAATGAATAAGTGATCAAGTTGTGAAAGGGTTCGACCAAAAAAAGGTTGTAAAAGGGAATTTCAGTCAAACAGGGTCCGTGGTGGGCCCTTGTTCAAAATGCATGCATTAGATTCTTGTGGGGGGCATTTGTTTTTAAAGAGGGTTAAGATCATGTTTTCCACTTCATCGATTGATTACCTACCCTTTTGATTGTGTGGAACAATATCAGCTTAGGATTTACAAAATCAATATATTAAGGGGATAAGTGCATTGGAAATCCTAAAATTTGTCATGAAAATACAATTAAGTTCTAAAATTTTCAAAAAGTGTAATTAAGTCCTAAAACTTGTCACAAAGTGCAATTAAATCCTAAAACTTTCAAAAAATGTAATCAAGTCCTAAAACTTGTCAAAGTGGTTCAATCTAAGTCATTCCATTGATTGCACATTTTGAAAATTTTAAGACTTGATTGGACTTTTGAGACATATTTTAGGACTTTATTGAACCTTTTAAAAGTTTTAGGATTTTATTGAACTTTCGTGACAAGTTTTAAAACTTAATTACGCTTTTTGAAAATTTTAAGACTCAATTGCATTTTCATGATAAGTTTTAAGACTTCTAATGCACTTATCCCTATATTAAGTGATGTGGTGCACTCAATTGAATAATGATTTTTGATGTGATTTCCACATATCCAATTGTCTAGACTAATCATAATAAATTTAACATTACTCGAATTATGTATGTTTTTAGCGAGTGTGATTTGGCCCTAGCATCCATAATTCTTGGTATTTAAGTTCACGTTATCTTAAAGGAAAAAAAAAAAAAAGTTCACGTTATCTTAATTAGTTCATCTTTTCGCGAAAAGCCATCATCTCAATTGAGGTTTTGCAGGATTTGATCATGCCCTTCCACCAAAAAGAATATCTTCCATGTGCAATCGATTTTGTTCTTCCGCACAAAAGAAGATGGGAAAAAGATCTGCTACATTTGATTCTAATTAACATTCCGATTATCAATCTTTTTGGTCGCCCAATTATAATCGATTATGCTTTCACCTTATGTTCTCGGAAAAGAACCACCTAGGACAGAATCTAGACCACTAATTGATAATAACATATGAAATGAGTGTCCCCTTTCAACGCTACATGAATTTTACTTCTAAAAGAACGTACCCATGTGATGGACTTCTTTGAATAAGAATCTTACGTCATTCAAGAGATGTTGCCATGAGGTCATTGCTCCGGTCACTGAAAATCAATTTTTCACAATAAATTCATATAGAAATTTAGATAAACAAAGAACTTACCACTTCATGAGTTTACATTTCCTAAGCACATTGAGTACTGTTCTTTTACATTACTTTATTTCTCAACCGGCTTGTTGAGAGAACTTCTAAAAAAAAAAAAAAAATTGTTATTGCTGTTAACTCTGCTGGTAAGTAAAAGGAAAAATAATAAATAAGAGGTGTCAAATATATGGATGGATTTCAATTAATAAAAAATTGCTAACGAAAAAAATGATTTTATTGATTTTTAAAATGAAAGCGAATCGACCCCTTGATTAGCTACGTGAATCTGAAAGCTCTAAAAGTGCAATGGAAGCTTGGTGGCAGACTTGTAGATTGCACTAATGGAGAAAAAGGCGTCATAAATTATCCAAATTTACACATAAATCAAGAAGTGAAGGAAACTTTACATCAAGATTGATCAATTAATAATGGTTCTAGAAAGTCGCATCACTACTTGAAGACGGTATTAATACCATAACAAGCATATCCACCTTGTGGGGTAGTAAAAAACTTACTTTGCATAAGAAAAGATACTTGTTGAAGGTGTTGGATAATTTCAAAAAAGAGAGGACTTTTTGGATAATTTATTTCGTGCTTAGCCGGCGAGTCATTTTTATTCAGTCAAAGGATAAAAATAACCCCTGGTCCCTACATTCACTGCGATAATTCTGGCATGGGACATAATTTTTGTATTTTAAAACATAATAAACTACTCAAGTCGAGAACCAAAATAAATATAAAAAAAAACTACTCAAGTCAATAGTATTTTCCAACCAAAAAAAGAAAAGAAAAGTATTTTCCTCAAATCAAGTTTCTAATTGGTGTAATATTTTAATGTTTGTGATCACCACTTAAAGATATGATTGGAGGAAATTTTCCCCAAGAGAGAGAGAGAAAGACATGACCTGATCTTTTTAGTCTGATTTTGAAATGAAAAAGTGACTAAATCCTTTGTCTTTGTTTGTTGTAACTAATATTCAACTACAGGTTCGTTTTCTGATAAGTATTAAAGTACGAATAAAGGCCCAGAATTCAATTGGAGGACTTAAATCTTACTAACTACCATATAGATAGTTACATTCGTAAGTTATAAATAGTTTAATGATTCGCTTTTTTTTTTTTTTTGGGTTAGATCAATGTTAGTATTTACTAATATTACTAATTGGGTCATATTTTTCTTCATCTAGTTCGAAATAGGTTTTTAATTGATGAACTTCAAAGTGGACACATCATATTTAGTTGAGGGTCTTCCCATTTTCCTGAATTTCAAGCGTCTTAAATCCCTACTACCGTGTTTTCATCAAAGTCAAACACACCGTCTTCATCGAACTCAATGTCTTTATGTGCTTCTAATTTTATACTTGTTGCTCGACCCATTAGTTTGTTACACCATGAGAGATTGTCTTCTGCAAAAGTACTCTTTCTCGGCTATCCTGGCCTCTCTATTTAGTTTCATCCATGCATATTTGACAAATTTCAAACATTTACCACATGAAATATATTGTAAAAGTTTGTCAATCAAAGGTCTTATAACGGATGAATTTTGTTAGCCATTATTCGAGGAGGATAATGTGCCGATGGCCGATGAAACGTGGCTGCCATGTCATTACTCTCATGACAACTAGTCATGGGAACTTTGCAGCTCTAAATGCATGTGATTAACCTCATTCACGAGGCGTGCTTAAAAAATTGAAAAATTCAAATCAAGTGTAGCATGCCTTTGTGGCCACTCGTTAACACAACATTTTCCAAAATATTTGTATGGATTACGTCTACTGCCTCGACTTAAACTTCCACTTTGAATTTTGTTTAGTCGAAACACTTGAGCGTTTGGAAAACATTTAAATATATGTAGAATTGTATATAATTTTTTACAATATCTAAATGGGGTCTCTTTTTCGAATTTGAATGGAAAGCAAAGAGCATGACTCGAACTCTTACCAAAAAAAGAAAAGAAAAGAGCATGACACGAACAATCCGACGCAAACTTGTTTAAGGGAGTTCCCCCATATCTTAGACGAAAAAAGAATAAGCAAAACATGAAATTTGATTTCACATTCACTTCCTGCATGTATTGAGTAATCTATAGATGTGGAGATAGTTGGATCTGTGGTTTTGTATCTTTACTCGTAAATATTTGCAAAAACTAAAATGATTAATATAATGTCGCATTTGCAGAATTGAGGAAAATACGAGCAAGTGGACGCGACGCCCAAAGAAATACGAGCATTTACAGAAGTGCGTGGAAAGGGGTCGAAGGAGCCACGAGCACGCAACGAGAAGGATACAAGGCAGCTACTAGTATCCCTCTCATTGCTTGCTCGAGGCTTCTCCAACCACTCTCCGCGCACTTCTGCAAATCCTCGCGAGATTTCGCCGCCGTTGATATGGGGACGACCCTGTGACTCCGAACTCGACATCAAGAGTCACCTAGGCGCACTCCAGAAAGCTGCTGAGGATGTGACTAAGGCTGCGTATGACAACGCTTCTGTTTTTTTAGAAATAGTTCTTTTTTTATTTCTGTTCCGGGGAACAATTTCTGAATAAAAGAACTTGTTTGGTAATTACACAAAATTTCTACTATTGGAATAGAAAAAGAATAGAAATGCGTTTGGTAACGCAATAATTTCTTTTTTGTATTTATTCATTTTTTATTCTTGCTCACAGATCAACGACCGTCTGCTGTCGTCGCCCGCTGCCCGTCGTCGCCCGTCGTTGCCCATTGCCGCCGCCCGCCGCCCGTCATCGCCCACCGCCGCCCATCGTTGCCACTGCACAACCGCCCGCTGCTGACCGCCGGTGCAGTGGTAGTGGCGGGCAGCGGCGGGCGATGACGGGTGGTGGGTGGCGACGGGTGGGGTCGAGCGGCGGCCGGCGTCGGGGGCGGCGGCGACAGGGGCTGCAGCGGCCGGCGGTGGCTCCAGGCGATTGGAGGTGGCCGTAGCAAGAGAGAGAAACAAAAGAAAAAAAATATAAAATTGGCTTATTTCTAGAAATTGTTCCCGGGAACAAAAAGAAACTTTTTTTTTGTTTCTCTAAACTGTTCATGGGAACAAAAAATTAAAGAAATTGTTCCCGGGAACAAACGTTTTACCAAACAGGTTTCTGTTTTTTTTTTTTTTGTTACGGGGAACAAAAGAATAGAAATTGGGAGAAACAGAAACGTTACCATGCGCTGTCTAAGACGAACGAGCTGGCAGGGCGGCACGACGACCGTAGCTGGAGGTTCGCAGGGACACTAAGACACGGCCGACGGGGCAATGAAGGCAAGGAAGCTGCGCCAGCGGCGAAGTCGGGAGGGGCGGTAGTTGATGATAGATGTTGCTATGAGAGTGGATTCTCCATTGATAACGTGACCCAACTGGGAGAGGGAAGTGATGATGGTGATCGTGCTCTTCGTAGGAGTGATGTATATCGTCCCCTTTTGATGTTATACCTATAGGGAGATCTGATGAAGAGCTGGACTTGAGGTGGTTAATGATATTTGCCCAGAAAATCTCGTCTCTGTTTCAAACCCTTCGCATCTCATGCGGTTGGTTTTGTCATTTGCCCGATCGTGATTTCCAGCTTCCCATTCAAAAAGACCCTCAATCCACGGCGGATGCTTTCACTCTCCTACTTTGAATTTCATGATTGATCCTCATCTCCTCAATCTTATGAGCTCCGATGTTGCGCGCGCTTGTCCGTGATGACATTATGGAGAGAGGTCGTGTGATCGGCAACTGTACAGTGCATGGCCTTAAACGAAATGCGAATGCAAATTATGTAAATGGTATTTTTGTTTAGGGGTCAATCCCTAATTTTTTTATATGCAATTAATGATTATATGAAATAGTCAAAATCTAGGTGCTAACGGCTACCATGATTCTATTTTTGGCTAAGTTCTCAAAATTCATAAACTGGTATACTATGCATGCACGATATTATTTGTTTAGAAATCTGGAAATGTCGTGAAAACACTTGTTGACTGCGCTATTGATTTATGAGGCTGTTTTTTCATGTATAATGGTGTGACTCCGCTTTGTGCGTGAAAATATTCATGCAAATGTCAACCAAAATGCAAAATTCAATTATTTCGTATAAAATTGGAAAAATTCAATTATGTTGTACGAAATTGGCAATAAACACACGTAGTGAAACATAACAAATTGAATGCGAAACATGATAATTAAATAACATGTCATGGAAATAATCATATGCAACATGACATAGCAGATCTGATACTAGATATAACGATAAAATTGACATGATACGATAATAATAATGTAAAACATAACAAATCATTTGAAAAACATAAAGAAAAAATGACATGAAATGACAATACTCACCTGCAACATGAAACGATAAATTAGATGCGATATGTGATCAACTCATATCAGATTCCGTCCTTAGTTGGTGGGATGCTATTGAGCTCATGGTACTAAAGCAACTACAAGTAGCCGTATTGATTTGTTTTTTCTATAAACCTTCTAGAATAAAGTCAATTGTACGAGGTTAGCTAAATCATAGCACATGATTTGCAGTAAGCACTCAACTTTTAAAGAGAAAGTTCAGCAAAGACTGCCCCTCTAGATTCTCCTATTCATACATTGAACCCAATCTAATTTTTTCGCGTTAGCACTTTACAGAGTCAACCCAAGACCCACACTTTATCGTATCATGTATCATATAAGTCTTGATTCTATCAATGTAAATTTGTAGGGAAAAAGATATGGTCAATCTTCCCAACATCAAGCAGTCTCTATTTTTCGAATGTGTAGTGAATCACGTGAGACTGGCCAAGAGACATGGAGGAGCTCAAGGGTCAATGTTACGAGTCAAAGAACGAAGGGTCAACTCCTTCTCTCATTAATGGCCATACAAAGAAGAAACTCCTTTTTCTCGTTGAGTACTCTACCGATTGGGATTGGGTTTTGAAGGCCCTTATCTCATTGAGACATGGGGTAATTTGCACCCATGTTTACTCAACTTAAGCAGACTTCGCAATCTTACCATTGAATTTTAATTTTAATTTCTTTTTTTTTTTATGCCGAGGATCCGACCTAATTCACCTTATGGGAGCACAGCACTAACTATACCTTGGGGGAGACTAACCCAGCAACCCACCAGCTGGGGCCCCCCGCTTAAGTCACGGAACTGCTCTAGGAGTTGTGGCGGACTCTAGGAGTCAAACCCTTGACCTGGCGGTCAAGAGGCCAAGCCTCAACCAGCACAGCCATGCATGGGTGGGTTTAATTTAAATTTCTTGATACGCTAAATTGTCAATATGTTTCAATTAATGTACTTTCGTTAGTATAAGTTTGATTTCTCAGCGAACTATTGATAATGTGGATTTAGCATGGAAAATTGGTCACGTTCTCATCTCCTCGCCAGGTAACCAGTTCGACGGAAAACCGGTTAAATTATAACCAAAGTGTATCAATTGCAAAAATCACTACATTGATGATAGAATTAAGTACTAATTTTGAGGAATGTGTTTTTTTTTTTCATGGACTACTCAAGTGATGCTAGATAAATTTGAAGAATAAATTATTCAAGTCATATAAATGAAGATCTCTTGAGGACTATGTTGTTGATATGTGACTATATATTTAAATCATTGCTCGAGGCCACTCGCAATAAATATTTGTGGGAGTTGAATGTAGAAATTAAAAAAACAAATTTATGTTTGTTTTCCATCTTGTTGTCAGGTAATGTGTGAACACCAATAAGGTAATGACTTAGATAGCAATAGAATTTGCTCATCTTCTCGCGATCTTGAATTCAAATTTTGTTGAGAGCACATTAGAAGTAAAATTTTGAATGTACCAGACCGATATGAGAGAATGCTCTCTTAAAAACGTTCGGAGAAAACTAGTTGAATATGTGAAAGTTGGCCCAAACAACCATATGACGGCTAAATCAAACAACTTTCGGTTTATAGATGAATATTATGTTATTTAGTCTTCCCCTCGGCGAATACTTTTCCCCATCGAATAATCTTGGAGATTGTAAGCATAGACAAAAATAATCTAGATTAAATGGTCAAAGGTATGCTTGGCGATAGTCTCTCAAGGCCCAACCGAGGCCCAAGTACAAGTTTTCCTTTGGAGTTGGTGAGCGCACGAATTTAACGAAAGAAATGCAAAACATCAAACTGTTTCTTCTTTTAACGAGATTTTTTGGACATTTGAGATTGAAATCAGCCAAAAATAAGAACGACAAAAGTAAAAATAAAAAATAAAAAAAATTAAAGGCTCATCATTAAAGATTAATGTTGAAGAGTGCTCTAAGCGCCCTTTAAGTTATAAGGACCATATTAATATATGTTCGGAAAATTCTAAATTGTTTGTTAAAATAAGTAGCCTTCTTGCACCTGCACTCTTTCAATTGCTTATGTGGTCTGGAAAAGTGTTTCTTCCTTTTCTAGTTATAGCTTAATTAGTGCCCCGGGCGCACTTATTCATTAAAAACCCAAGAACAAATACAACAAAAAAAAAAAAGAAAAAAAAAAGAAAAGGGAAAGGGAACATGTTAAGTGCAAAGAAAACAAGTACAAACTAAAATTGCAGGAGGCTCCTATTTCGATAATGCACATCCTATAACATATTTAGTCTATACAAATCACAAATAAATCTGGACGATTTCTTTGTAGATCCTACTCAAGCAGAAAAATTAATTAGATCTTCAGGACGTCTTTTCCCCACGCCCTTTTCGGCCAGACCCTCCAGGCGGGCCTCGGCATTGTCCTCGAATGACGACTTGGGCATCAAGTTCTCGGCGACGTGGGCGGGAGTCATGTTGACCTCCTCCAACTAGCCCCTGACGTCTGCAAAGAGCCTGTTATCTTGGATGTCCCAGTAGTTCCTGGCATGAACCTTGAAGGCCTCAAACCTGCAATACGACGTCTCAATGCGCTTGTCTATTCTCCTTCTCCTGATCAGTGCGGGGTCAAGCTTGTCCGCGAAGTTGGTGGTGAACCCCATCCTCTCCCTCACTGCCTGCCCCATAGGCCTGTTATTTATTTTTTGTGATCCCACATTTTGGACCCACATTTTCTCTTAAAGTTGCGACTATTCGACGTAAAGTTTTTCCATGCTTCGTACCCTTTCGTGACAACCGTCCATTTGGTAACCGTCTTGATGGGAGATGGTGTATAAAAAGGAACGTACGTTCATTTCTGACGGGTGATGACAAGGTCTAACACAAACTCTCATATTTGGAATACACCATCGACGTGAGGGAATTGGGTTAGTAGCGTGTCCCCAATTTTCTTTGTATTTTCAGGTTTTTCAGACGAACGAGAACAAGAACAATGGCTGGAGGTTTGTCTTAATCGATCCTGGTTTCCGCATCATGAATTATTTTATCTAACATTTGGTATTAGAGCATGTTTAGTGCCTCTGCCTTGTTTTTCTCGAATTTTTGGTGTATTTTTCGGGCTTTTAGAACATGAACAATAATTCGGAGTTTTGTGGCCAAGAGAGAAACTCGCAAATTCCGGGCAAATTCCGGCAACCCACCCCTCGAATTCGGACCCGTACGGTCGCACCGCCATGAGGAATATTAGCCATGAGTTATTTCGGCATATCAGTGTTCGTTGGAGGCTAATCGAGCGGCAGAAGTCACGGTGGTTGAGGATTTGCGTTTTTTGGAGTTTTTCGTTTGATTTGAGGGCAATTTCTTGGTCATTTTCGCCGTAACTTGGACCCATGTAGTCGTGCTGGCATGCTCTTCAAAACCCATCATTTATTTCGGTCTGAGATGGGCTGCCAGAGAAGAAACGGTGGTGAAATCGCGGCTGAAAATGGCGAAAAACTGACGGAAAGGCTTCTGTTCGCGAGGAAGAAGGCGCGTGGAGCCAACGCGCGCGCTGCGGTTGCAGGCGCGTGGAATCTACGTGCCACGCGCTCTCATGCGCGCTCAACCGCTGCGCGCGTGGGATCCACGCGCGCGGCAGTTGCCAGGCACGTGCAACGCATGCGCCTGCGCGTTGAACCGCGCTCGTGCGGGGCACGCGCCCGCGCGGATTCTGGCCCGTGCTCGGCACGCGTCTGTGCGCTGGACGCGCGCGTGCTCGGCACGCGCCTGTCGTCTCCCACCCGCGGCTATTTTTATATTTGTGCCCCAAATTTATTATGTTTTTACAATCTTGCCCTTGGCCAATTTATTTATTTACTGTTCTGCCCTTGATGTATTTATTTATTATGTCATTTTATACATGAAATTAAATGTTCAATGGTCCATATATTTAATTAATTAGAGAGTGGCCACAGCATCTTTAATTAATTAAATTATATATTAAGAGCCTCCGGATCATATTTAGAAATGGACATTGATTGTAATTAATTATATTAATATGATGACTTTTATCCCACAGGAATTTTCATTATATTAATATGATTAATTAGGATGAAATATCATATTATTTTTCTTAATTTACCCACAGGGATTAAGAAAAGGCATATAATATGGTAGTTTTTTCATAAAGTAATTATGAATCTATTTAAATTAAAAACTTAGCCCACAGGTAGTTTTTATGTTATGCGATTCATATTGTGACATGTTTACATTGGTAAAACATGATTTATTTATATTTGTCTCAAATTTTGTGACATAAGCATGATTATTTGATATGTAGTTTCGCAACCTGTGAATTTCTCTGAATTTAAGTTTGATGTTCCCATATTGAATGGTGAGAACTATAAAGTTTGGAAGGAGTCAGTTCTTCTTCAATTGGGATGGATGGACATTGACTATGCTATAAGGAAAGACGAACCACCTGCTCCTACTGATTCGAGCACTTCAGCTGAGATAGCTCTTTATAACCAATGGGAGCGGTCCAACCGCATTTGTGCGATGTTTATAAGAGCTAAAATATCTCCTAGTATTCGTGGTTCGGTTGCTCGGCATAGCAATGCTAAGGCTTTATTGGAGGCCATAGATGCGCAGTTTGAGAGTTCTGAGAAGGCGCATGCCATGACCCTGATTATGAAGTTTTCATCATTGAAGCTCACTAGTATTAGAGGTGTGCGTGAGCACATCATGCAAATGAGGGACATTGCAGCTCAGCTTAAGAAACTTGAGGTTGAGATATCTGAATCTTTTCTTATGTATTATATTCTGAACACTCTCCCACAACAGTATGCACCTTTCAAGATCTCTTACAACACACATAAGAATAAATGGTCAATTAATGAACTCATGACCATGTGTGTTCAAGAGGAAGAAAGACTGATTATGGAATTGGGAGAAAGTGCTCATTTGGCAACACAAGGAAAGAATAAGAGCCATGGCAAGCATAAGGGAAAAGGTAAAATACCTCCCCAAGCTGACATTAAGAAAGAATCCAAATGTTTCTTCTGTAAACAGAAGGGGCATATAAAGAAGGATTGTGTCAAATTTAAGGCCTGGCTCGAGAAGAAAGGTAATCCAATCTCTTGTGTTTGTTATGAATCTAATATGACTGATGTAAGTCACAACACTTGGTGGATTGATTTTGGATCTACAATCCATATTTCTAATTCCTTGCAGGGTTTTCAAAACCATAGGAAGCTAGTAGGAAGTGAACAAAGCATCTATTCAGGAAACAAGATGCGCTCGCATGTGGAAGCTATTGGGACATGTAGACTAGTTCTCAATAGTGGTTTTGTTTTGAATTTGGAAATGACCTTTTATGTTCCTAGTTTTTCTAGAAACTTAATTTCAGTTTTAAGACTTGTACCTTTGGAATACTCCTTTAACTTTTCAGATTCAAACTTCTGTTTATCATTTAAATCTGAAATTGTCGGGAGTGGTACTTTGTCTGATGGTCTTTTTCGAATTAATTTACAAGACAATGCCTATTATGATGCTATGCATGTTCATGATAAAGCTGGTATGAAACGATGTGTTGTGAAAGAACATTCATCTATGTTGTGGCACCGGAGATTGTGACATATCTCCATAGAAAGAATTAAGCGATTAGTAAATGATGGAGTACTCGGTACTTTAGATTTTACTGATTGTGATACTTGTGTGGACTGCATAAAGGGAAAGCAGACTAACAAAACAAAGAAAGGTGCCAAGAGGAGTACAGAAATATTAGAAATCATACATACGGATATATGTAGTCCGGATATGGACTCTTGTGGTCAGAAATACTTCATCTCCTTCATAGATGATTACTCACGTTATATGTATCTCTACTTGATTCATAATAAAAATGAAGCATTAGATGCCTTTAAGGTATTTAAGGCGGAAGTAGAGAAACAATGCGATAAGCAAATTAAGATTGTGAGATCAGATAGAGGTGGAGAATTCTATGGTAGATACACTGAAGATGGACAAGCACTTGGTCCATTTGCAAGATTTCTTCAAGAGCATGGGATAGTTGCCCAATATACTATGCCTGGTTCTCCGGACCAAAACGGCGTAGCGGAAAGAAGAAACCGGACCTTATTAGACATGGTGCGTAGTATGCTTAGTAGTTCCAAACTTCCTAAATCTTTGTGGACTGAAGCACTTAAGACGGCAGTGTACATATTAAACCGAGTTCCGACAAAGGCTGTCCCAAAGACACCTTTTGAGTTATTTAAGGGTTGGAAACCGAGTTTACATCATGTGCGCGTTTGGGGATGCCCGTCTAAGTGAGAATTTATAATCCACAAGAAAAGAAGTTGGACCCAAGGACCATAAGTGGGCATTTCATTGGATATGCTGAAAGGTCTAAGGGATACAGGTTTTATTGTTCATCTCATACCACTAGGATTGTGGAATCAAGAAATGCTAAATTTCTTGAAAATGACTTGATCGATGGGAGCGATCGACCGAGGGACCTTGTTCCTAAGGAAGATCATTCAGACACTCAATCTTCCACCTCAAGTTTAAGGTTGGTTATTGCTCATAATGCCCCTTCGCCCAGCCGGCTATTGAACAACCAATCGTTGAAGTTCCACAACCCGCCGATATTGATCTAGTAGATCCAATTGTTCAGCAATTACCGAAACTATTGAACAACCAGTTGAGCAACACGCTCCTCAAGAAAATGTTGATGCAACATTGAGAAGATCTGCTAGAATAAAGAAATCGGCTATTCCTAGTGATTATATTGTGTATTTACAAGAGTTTGACTACAATATTGGAGCTGAGAATGATCCCGAAACGTTTTCACAAGCCATGGATAGTGATAAATCTAATTTGTGGTACAATGCTATGAAGGAAGAGATGAGTTCTATGGCATCGAACAAAGTCTGGGATTTGGTTGAGTTACCTAATGGTGCGAAGGCCATTGGTTGTAAATGGGTCTTCAAAACTAAGAAGGACTCATTGGGGAACATTGAAAGATATAAAGCTAGACTTGTTACCAAATGATTCACTCAAAAGGAAGGAATCGATTACACGGAGACTTTTTCTCCTGTATCTAAGAAAGATTCTCTTCGTATTGTTTTGGCATTGGTTGCCCATTTTGATATGGAATTACATCAGATGGATGTGAAAACGGCGTTCCTCAATGGAGAACTAGAGGAGGAGGTTTACATGAAACAACCTGAAGGATTCCCCTCTAGTAAAGGTGAGCATTTGGTGTGCAAGCTTGAGAAATCTATATATGGCTTGAAACAAGCATCCCGTCAATGGTACTTAAGGTTCCATGAAGTCATCTCTTCATTTAGTTTTGTAGAGAATGTCATGGATCAATGTATATACCAGAAGGTCAGTGGGAGTAAAATTTGTTTCCTTGTGCTGTATGTGGATGATATATTACTTGCAACCAATGATAAGGGGTTGCTACATGAGGTGAAACAATTTCTCTCTAAGAGTTTTGACATGAAGGATATGGGTGAGGCATCTTATGTCATTGGCATTAAGATCCATAGAGATAGACCTCGAGGCATTTTAGGACTATCTCAAGAAACCTATATTAATAAGGTCCTAGAGAGATTTCGGATGAAAGATTGTTCACCAAGTATAGCACCCATTGTGAAGGGTGACAGGTTCAATTTGAACCAATGCCCGAAGAACGATTTAGAAAAGGAACAAATGTACAACATTCCATATGTTTCAGCTGTTGGAAGCTTGATGTATGCTCAGGTTTGCACTCGACCTGACATCGCTTTTGTTGTGGGAATGTTGGGAAGATATCAGAGTAATCCAGGTTTAGACCACTGGAGAGCTGCAAAGAAAGTGATGAGATACCTTCAAGGTACCAAAGACTATATGCTTATATATAGACGGACTGACAACTTGAAAGTGGTCGGTTATTCGGATGCGGACTTTGCGGGCTGCGTTGATTCACGAAAATCAACATCTGGATACATTTTTATGTTAGCTGGCGGAGCCGTGTCATGGAGAAGTGCCAAGCAGACTTTGACTGCTACTTCCACTATGGAGGCTGAGTTCGTTTATTGTTTTGAGGCTACCTCGCATGGTGTATGGTTGAAGAGTTTCATTGCTGGGCTTAGAATTGTTGATTCTATTTCTAGGCCATTAAGAATATATTGTGACAATTCAGCTGCGGTTTTTATGGCTAAAAATGCCAAAAGTGGCAGTCGAAGTAAGCATATCGACATTGAGTATTTAGCCATAAGGGAACGTGTTAAGGTGAATAAAGTGGTCATTGAACATGTTAGCACTGAATTGATGATTGTCGATCCTTTAACTAAAGGCATGCCACCAATGAAATATAAGGATCATGTAACTAGTATGGGAATAGGTCCCATCATGTGATTTGTCGTCATATGAACGATTTTTGTTGTATGAAACTCTTATTCAGTTGTAATGTTGATTCTCAATTTTGGTGTACACATTTTGTTGTTTATGAGAATAACATTTATCCTTGGTTCTGGAATAAACATGGGGTTTATTCATTAAGATTTGTTGTCACATATAGGCTGACATTAAAGAAATAAGATGCATTGTGATACATGGAAGATATTACTCACTCTTAGAGGACATGTCGCCATGATCCATGTGTTTTGTTTCTTTTCTTTAAGCATAAAGTTTTCGTGGAATTAGTTGAATAATCCGTATGATGAAAATGATGGGATCAAGTGAGAGAATGTTATTTATTTTTTGTGATCCCACATTTTGGACCCACATTTTCTCTTAAAGTTGCGACTATTTGACGTAAAGTTTTTCCATGCTTCGTACCCTTTCGTGACAACCGCCCATTTGGTAACCGTCTTGATGGGAGACGGTGTATAAAAAGGAACGTACGTTCATTTCTGACGGGTGATGACAAGGTCTAACATAAACTCTCATATTTGGAATACACCATCGAAGACGTGAGAGAATTGGGTTAGTAGCGTGTCCCCAATTTTCTTTGTATTTTCAGGTTTTTCAGACGAACGAGAACAAGAACAATGGCTGGAGTTTTGTCTTAATCGATCCTGGTTTCCGCATCATGAATTATTTTATCTAACAAGGCCATTAATCAGGTTCAAGAGCCCTGAGGCTGTGATTTCTCCTCGTTGGCTTCATCTTTGCTTTTCGCCCTTTGCTGCCCCGTGAGGTCGAGTGAGCAGTCAGTGTCCTCGACCACAACGATGGACTTGCGTGCCGTGTTTATCAGCAGCCTCCTCAGCTCTGCGTTGCCCTTCGCCATTGTGAGCTAGAGACCATACACGTCGAAGACCAGGAAATTGGCCATCGCGGCGACCATTGTCCACTTGCCTGTCCCAGGGGGGCCACGGAGGAGGTAACCCTGCTTCCAGGCCTTCCCGGTCCTCCTGTAGTAGTCCTTAGCCTCGGTGAGCATGATGAGGTCCCAACGATCTCCGGCATCTTTGCCAAGTCCACAGCCAAGGTGCCGAACATACAGTACTCGAGCAGGTCTACGATTCCCTTCTTTTCTTTCTATCGGTTTCCTTCCTTTTGTTTCCTTTACCTCTGTTTAGCAAGAATATATGAATTTTCTGTTGGAAAACTATGGCTTTGAATCCATAGAGCAATTAAGTCGGATTTTGAAGCGTGATATTACTTTCTTTAAGGATTCATTTGCCCCACAATGTTGCTATTGGATTTTGCTTTGCCTTAGACTCTATTGAAACAAAGCAAAGAAGGAGGCGGAATGGAGAAAGGACAATCAATCCTTAGTGACCGGAATCTAGAAATGAATGGGGATCCCTGTCAATAGATAAATAAAGAATATCAAATTAGTTACACTACCTTTCTCTGGATGGGGCTCCTTCCCATCTATCTTGACCGGGAAGAGGGGGGAGGCTCTTGCGGAAGCCCTGCCCGCCCTTCTCTATTTTGAGGAATCCCTCATATTGAGGATTCCAGGCTTCCCAGATTCGTAACAGACGGCTAGGAACAAGAAGAGGGTTAGTCAGCCCCATACGTGATCTTACGACTTTGCGGAGACTTGTGTTTTTGGTAAACAATCGTTCGGGCCTGGTCATTGCGACCCTACTAGGTAGTTTTTCATTTTAGCAATTGTTCACTATTGGATCTCGCCAATACAGCCCCCAATAGTTTTTGTTACTGAGATATCTTATTTGTCATTGTTCCCAAGGAGCTAGTTGGACTCCTAAGGATTGCAGTAATAAGGGCATCTAATTTAAAAGTGGTAAGCCCTTGCCCCACTGTCTCTGACATGGACACGGTGAAATTGAATTCTCCGTGAAGATGCGAAGTACCAATGGCTAGACGGGAAGACCCCATGCACTCACATTCCAACATCCTCCTTTCTAACAGTGGTAACAATTTCCTTTCGAATTCATCCAAACATATTCTGATCATTTGACTGAGGGTAATTCCCCCTCCAGACAGTAGCTCTTCCACTCCCTATTCTCCATGGGAGTATTTTTATAGCTAGCCGGCTTCATAGGCTAGTTCTCTCTCACACAATGACAGAGCAATTGGACTTGTTTATCTTACCTACCATAGAAGTGAGCTGGGCGATTCAAACGAGAATATTATATGGCAATTCTAGTATATTTCCAAGGTCTCTCTAAGAAACAATTAAAAAGATGGCTGTAATTTTGGAAAGAAGATTCAAAATGATTTTATACTCATTCATCCAATATATATAAATGGGTTTTAAAGAACATAGGCAACTCTTCAAAGTAAACAAAGGTATTTGAAAGAAGTTGCAAAATGAACAAATGCAATCTTTTGAGAAATGTTGGAAATTGAACAAGTATAATTTTCAAAGATTGTCTTGAAAAGACATATACATAAAAATTCGGAATAATAAAAATAATAAAAAATAATAATTTTATAATAAATAAAATTCGGAATTTTCATAATTTCGAAAAATACTTAATAAACAAAAAACAACCTTAGAACTAATAAAGGTTAATAAGATAACCGTATGAAATAAAATAAAAATAAAGGAGTTAGTTCTAAGTGAGTATTGTGGGGTTTAGCCCACCCCTAACCTTTTCTTTAAAAAAATTAGAGAAGGCTCACATTTATTAATTGGCCTATCTCCTCTCAACTTTTCTACATGAGATAAGGAAAAGCACACTTTGTTTGTTTTACAAACAAACTTCCAATATTTTCCTTGTAGGAAAAACAAAGTACCTTTTTGCCATGTTCTTTTTAAGAAGGGATTTGTGAGTTCCGAGTCAAAAAAAAGAGGAATTTTCACGAGGAACAGCAAGAAAGATACCAAGTCATGTACCATATAAGAGGAGAGACGAGCGAAAGGTGGCATTTGACCTCGATGCCAAGTTCACTGCAAAATGTTGACCTCAAATCACGTACGAATTTAGATTGAGAATAAAATAAACTGATAGAGATGCATTTTAAGTTGGCTTGTTCAGGCATAGGCGTAGCCCCTTAAAACCATGGAAAAATTAAGCTAGCTAGCTTGGCTACAAGCTCAACAAAATCGTTGTGCATAACAATCATGATTAATCATGACTCTCGAAATTGAGATACCTGCTAAAAAATCTTGAGACTGACTGATGAAAGAAAAAACTCATAATTATATATTAATTAAATTACTTAAACAATCTATACTTATCATCCAGCATACACATTATGCTGCATAGATATCATATTTAAGGAATGTGGCTTTTATGTATCATAATGGAACCAAGCTTGGTCATCACAGAGCAAGTAAAATCATGATTAGTATGGGGAACAAGCATTTCTCCCATACATAGAAAGAGAAAGAAACTTAGGCAGGACCGTGGACACTTGTTGAGGGGGAGAGAGAGAGAGATATATGGACCGAGTAGAAGAAGGATGGACCATGCAATAACTTCTTGAGGATAAATGGATTTTTGTTGAGAAAAGATGGCACTTGCAGCTCCTCCACGCGAACATCTCTTTATTTTTGGAGGGGATAAACTCCTAAAGACTCTCCAAATGTATCGATCTCTACACTACACGAGCTGTATCTGTCTCACCTTAATAATCCAAATGCGCGCTTATATAGAGCTGAGAAGGATTGTTCCGTCCTTTTCGCTCATCTTCTCTCTGTCTTTTTTGTCCAATTTTAAATTCGGTGATAGAGATCGAAGAAAGAAAGAGGGAGAGACTGTGTGCTCCTGGCGACAATGCCCTTCTACCCTCGTTGAGTGCTCTTTTAGTACGAAGATTCCTTGTGTTGGATTCGATGTTGCTACAAACAAAGGAAGAGTCAAAGTGGAGTCATATTCCACCCGCATGCATTGATTAAGCCTACTGCTAGAAGCAAACCTTGCACACGTGTAGATCCCACAGTCTGACATCTTAAACTCGTCCCTCCCTCTTCAGTTTTTCTCCACAAGACACGTCATCTGGATGGAAGTAGTGCAATAATAAGAGCACATCATAAAAGAGCTTTTGGACATCATTCACTAAAAGACTTGTGAGGTTCAAGACATCAGTTCGATTAGAAAACGAGTATAAAGAAGCATATAGCAACACATTTATATATGCACTTTATCGCATCTGCATGCGCGATGCTAGAGCCTTCTGAGCTGGTACTGACCTAACAGAATCTGTTCAACGCTTTGGAGCGTTTGAAGATGGGCGCGCGCTCTGCTCACATCATTGAGGATACACACACATAGAACCGGCGACTAAAATTCTCTCTCCAGGAGGCAATTCACGAGCTACTCTCCATCGAGGCCTTTTCTCTCGATTCATTCACTGATTATGGCATCGGCACCGCTTATGAGCCAGGTAACGATTCCCTGAGTTGCCCTGTTGTAGCGTAGATGCATTTCCTTTCGTTGTCGACGCATGTATGTTTTCGACTAGACTGAGATGTTCTTCACTGTTTTTGCACTTTGTTTTTAGGTAGCTTTCGTTTTTTCACAAGCAGTCAAACATAAGCCGTTCGATGAAATGTTTGTGAAAGACTCTACAAGTTAACTTCCTTATTTTTTGTTATCTGCAAGTGCATTGCCATACATTACATCACGATTAATAATTTTTTGGAGAGCGTGCATCCATCTTCAAGAGCATCAGAGAGAGAAACTCTAGAGAGAATTCATTTGTGAACGAGATGATATGAAACGGAGGAAGCCTCTATATATACAAATATAAGGCTAATTATAATTACAGATCTTCTCTTGATCTAACAGTGGAGATTGCATCTCCATAACTACTAATTACCTGCATTTATTGCATTTGTACACAATTACTGTATTGCCCGTTGCCAGGAGTATTCTAGAATACTCAAGAAAACCTTAGAACTTTGGAGGTCGGTTGAGGATCACTCATTTATGGATCGGTCACGACCTTTCTACAAAAAATCTTTGAATCGTGTTGATTCATCGGGCTATGACATTTTCCCCCAGCTAATCGGGTGATGCTCTTGTCGCATCTTCAGCATGGAAGGCCATCAATCAGGTTCAAGAGACCCTGAGGTGCGACTCTGCTTCCTTCACCAGTCTCACCATCCTTTGATTTCTCCTCGTTGGCTTCATCTTTGCTTTTCGCCCTTTTTTGCCCAGTGAGATCAAGTGAGCAGTCGATCTCCTTGACTACAGCTTGCTGTGTTTATCAGCAGCCTCCTCAGCTCCGTGTTGCCCCTCACCATTGTGAGCTGGAGGCCGTACACGTAGTAGACCAGGAAATTGGCCATCGCGGCACGACCATCGTAGACTGCCTGTCCCTAGCGATCTCCGGCATCTTTGCCAAGCCCAGGGCCAAGGTCTTGAACACAAAGTACTCGAGCAGGTCTACGGTTCCCTTTTTTTCTTTCCCTCGGTTTCCTTCCTTTTGTTTCCTTTACCTCTGCTTAGCAAGAATCTATGCACTCTCCTCGTAGGAAAAGCAAAGCACCTTTTGCCATGCTCTTCTTTTAAGGAGGAATTTGTGAGTTCTGAGTAAAAAATAGAGGAATTTTCACAAGGAAAAACAAGAAAGATACCAAGTCATGTACGATATAAGAGGAGAGATAAAAGCGAAAGGTGGCATTTGACCTTGATACCATGTCACTGCAAAATGTTGACCCCAAATCACGTATGAATTTAGATTAAGAATAAAAATAAACTAATAGAGTTGCGATTTAAGTTGGCCTGTTCAGGCAGAGGCGTAGCCCCTTAAAACCATGCAAAAATTAAGCTGGCTAGCTTGGCTACAAGCTCAACAAGATTGTCGCGCATAAAAATCTTAATTCATTATGACTCTCGAAATTGAAATACTGGCTAAAAAACCTAAGAGTAAATGATGAAAGAAGAAACTTGTAACTATATATCAATTAAATTACATGAACAATCCACACTTATCGTCCATCCCACACAATACGCTGCATAGATATCATATTTAAGGAATGCGACTTTTATGAATTGTAATGGAATCAAGCTTGGCCATAACAGAGCAAGTAAAATCATCATTAGTATGGGGAACAAGCATTTCTTGCATACATAGAAAGAGAGAGAAATTTAGGCCGGACCATAGACACTTCTTAAGGAAGAGAGGGAGAGAGGAACCGTGTAGAAGAAAGATGGACCATGCAATGACTTCTTGAGGTTAAAGGGACTTTTGTCGAGAAAAGATGGCACTTGCAGCTACTTCACGTGAACATCTCAAAATGCAATAGCTCTCAGTGCCATCTCTCCTGCGACAAGAGCTCCTATTAATCTCCAAATCGAGTCTTCTCCTCTCTTTCTCTTTCTTTTTGGAGGGGACAAACTTCTAAAGACTCTCCAAATGTATCGATGTCTACACTACACAAGCCGTGTTATATAGAGCTGAGGAGGATCATTCCGTCCTTTTCGCTCATCTTCTTTCTGTCTTTTTTGTCCAATTTTAAATTCGGTGATAGAGATCGAAGAAAGAAAGAGGGAGAGAACCCTGTGCTCCTGGCGACAATGTTCTTCTACCCTCGTTGAATTCTCATCAGTCAAAAGATTCCTTGTGTTGGATTCAATGTTACTACAAACTAAGGAGTCATATCCCGTAATCCTTCCATTTCCACGTAATCGACATGCACAGTGATTAATAACTGTAAGAATAGCTTAAGTTGACTCTCGAGCCCCAGCATCACCTGTAGTGCACCTGCGATCTCAAGTTGGTTTTAGATGATTCTTTCGGTACATGCTTCATAATCGCGGTCAAACAAACTAAATAGACATGTGCATGGACGTATTGAAATTAACAAAAAAACTCGCTAGCGAACCATTGGGGTTGGCCACCCTTCCCAAAGGGCCTACATATACAAAATTATCTATGTTAATGTTAACCGTATCACATAGTATGGCCGGGATCCACATTATCGATTTCCGGCCAAAATTGACCGGAAGTATTACATTGACAAATGATCAAAATGTTTATGAATCACTTGATAAAATCAAAAGGGTTAATATTGAATTGACATCCGTACAATAAATTTTTTTTTTTTTAACTTTCCAGGCTAAATAGATACAAGGAAATCGAATCTATTGTCAAATAAAAATGTGACATGAACTTGTCTTTAGTCGGAGATGGGATTACAAGACTTAAAAACTATGATTTCTGAGTTCTTTCTCTTGGTCCATTAACGAACCTCTTAATTTCCAAATTTGAAGTCAAATGGAAAATTTGGAGAACCGTTGGATCCTTCAATTGTCCTTTTGTCTAAGTAAAAGGGTATGAATTATTTTGGTGAGAAAAGAGAGGAATGAGATTTGAAAGTTTGAGTATATGAAGTATAACCAAACTAAAAAAATATAATCATAAATAAATACTTCTAATTTTCTAAGGATGATATTACTATTCCATTCTAAAACACGGACTTTTCCATGTTAGTAATTTTCTAAAGGAGTTGGTAAGCATAAAAAAAATTGGTAAAAAAACTTAGCGGATGCCTAATTCCCCCCTAACTTATTGATGACTTACACTTTTATGAAATTGTGAAGTCCTTTTGACAGTATGCCAATTACCAACAGTTGATGAATTTATCAATCTTTATTTGAGTGACTTTACAATTTTTTTTCCTAATTAAATTACCAACTCTTGTTTAAGTTACTTGTCAACATCTATTTGGGGTTTTTTAAGAAAAAAATTATTAACATTTTTATTTGTTTTTCTTATAACTACCTTCAATTTATCAACTCTTACATGAATATATAATCTCAATTAGAGTGATACCAATTTTTCTCTGATTGTAAAAAGAATACCACATTTGAGAATTGTGACTGTCCATTTTCTAATTGCAAGGGCCCCCGGCCCCCGAGATTCCTGGTGTACAATGACACGTTCTAACACGGCATGGGCATCATCGACACAACCACGATGACTATCATAGTTGTTATATGCGATGAAATATACGTACACACATACATAAGCAAGGTGACGTCATAATTACGTGGTTTTCTCCTCGTGTGTAAAAGGAATAAAGGGAGATGCATGAAAGTGCTTAAAAGGAGAGATGCACCGTATTTGGTCGGAGGAGGAAGAGAACGGTGTGCAAATTCCACGCTAAGCATTGCAATTTCATATTTTGACCAATTGATAAATAAATTAATTTAATTGATTAATTATGGCCTTCGCTTTCAACGGGTAGAGACCCAAGAAAGGCAGCAGGTGCCCCATCCGGCGGCAGAAGTCTTCCCTTTCTAGAAGTTCTCCCATCTTTCCCCGTTTTTGGGTTTAATAGAATTTCTTCATTGCCAGCAAAATTATTATTTCATAGCACGCAATTTCAACGTGTCTTATCATGTGTCCAGTCGAGACCTTTTTGAATTCCCTATATAAATGTTCGTGGTGTATGAGACAAGTGTCTGACAATATGCATACATAGTATTTTTCTCGAAGGTTGCTGCAGATTAATAAATCTTGTAATTGTGTTATCAAATTATGATCTTGATCATTCAAGGCATCGAACTTTTGTTCTTTTGCAATTCGATGCATTTTGATCGTAATCTGGCCAAATCTCCGATGAAATACTGACATCGCCAAAGAATAGCACAGGAACCGAGTTTATCACAAAACTAAGGGAAATTTGGATATTAGTACATAGACTTACTTTTGTAATTTCTCAAAAATAAATCTCTCCAGTATATAGAGAGAACTTAGGGTCTATAAAAGACAAAGTGACCATGATTCACAATGGAGATCCAGAACGGTCCACCTAACAAATCGTTCAAGACACGACGGTATATCAAGTCTTCTGTGCAAGCCCCCAAGTCTCCTAACTTTTGTTGCTACGTAACACGTTGATTTGAAAGGAAGAGCCAAGGCAAATCGCTCGAATCCTAGCACGCGATATTTGGACTTTCTAGAGGATTGAGATGTTTACATTATGAGAACGCTTTTCGACATTGACCGCTTAGATACATTGAACGTTGAAGTTATTCTAACTTGTCGAACGTGTAGTTTGGTTCTTGGAAGACTTCAGCTCATTCACACACAGCTCTCTAGTTTAATTGGTGTAACTAGAGTAGGTTCGGCATCTAATTGGGTTCATGTGCTTCCATGCGTGTCGAGTGCATGAACCACTCTAGCTTGTTACTTAAATTTAAGGTCAAGATATTGGTTATAGAGGATCTTTGTTGAGGTCAATATGACAACGTCAAATTTCTTCAACCATCTCAAATTTTCCTTGTCCATATCCATCAAATTAAACGAATCATAAGGATCATAGGTCTGATATGCACACTTACATTCACCTCTAACTCTTCTCAATTATTTTGCAAAGTTGATCTGATCTTATGAAAGCCTTTGGCTCAGTAAATTGGAGTTTTTTTTTGGTTGATGTATTGAGGGCAATTCAGGTCCCTGATTCCTTTTCTATCGGAATGAGACTTGCATAGTCTCTCCATATTTTTCCATGTCTTCATCGAGAGACTTGGAATCGAGCAGCGCGACTGGGGTTGCTATGCTCTATAGCAATGCCTTCGACCTCTAGGATCTTCCCAACTTCTATGTTTGGGCAAACTATGGAATTGAGATACGACCATAAAATTAATTAGCAGACTAGAGACGTCACAAATCAATTTAGACAAATATATGTCGATTGGACACCCAAAGGGTCTATCGACAAAGATGAAATTTTGATGATCCCAAAATTGTCTCTAGTTCTAACGTTACTATGGTGAGTGCAGATGGTGAAGTTGGTTTATAAATTAGCAATGATTCCTTATATCAACAGAGATGAAAAACTTGGCCTGGACAATTAGGATAACAACTACTGATGCGAGTGGTATCTCATGGTAGCTTTGAAGGACCGGTCGAGCTAATGTTTATGGAAATTTTTTAGTACTAATAAAGGTGGAAAGATCAATAAACTTTAGTAATAAACTTAAGTGTACCATTATTCAAATGAATCAGAATTGTATCTTTACATTCAACAAGAATTTTGAAATTATCGTCAAACTAGACTTTCCCTTTGACTGTTTTATTTAACTCGGCAAACATCTCCTTCTGTCCACACATGTAATTGCTTGCACCGGTGTCCAATATCATGTATCAATTTGACCACCTTCTCTTCTTTGAATGCCAATAAAATAACTTGCTCGGCATCATTTATCAAGTTTGCCTTTTCGATCGCTACTCTTCTTTCTTTGACCAATAGTCAAAAGCGTAATAGCCATTATTCCTCTGGCATCTTCATTCTCCGAGGCATTCTTCTAATTTTGACTCAAGGTAGTATCGTCTTTCGACTCATCATAGCCAGTATTGACAAGTTCCCATACACCATAGGCACCGAGAGGAGCTTTCATTCTAATAGCTCAATTATCATAATTTTCTTTGGTAAGACAAGGTATTGAAAAGGAAGTTGAGCATTTGTTGAGGCCATAATCACAAATTATGTGCTTTGATACCAATTTAATGGGATAATTTGAGTGTGAAACATTTACAACTCGCATAATAAGAGAGAGACGGATAGGGTTATTTATTTATTTATTTCACCATATTAAAAATGATTACAAGACTCATAGCTTATTACAAGACTCTTACTGTTACTCTTAAATGACTCATAAATGTAACTAGCATTCCAAAGAGATATTTCCTGGGAATCTACAAAAATCATTATACTTGACATAAATTACAAACAGACTCTTTGAAAATTACAATACAATAAACACTTCTTCTACCCGTGCAATAGTCTTGGATATCGAACAGACAGAGACAGCAAATTACCGTCACAAAGGCCGCTTACACTGAAGCCCAAGATTGGGCCCAGACCACATCTTAGAAACACGAGATTTTTGGAATAACCGGACTTGGTATAAACAGAGTGCGACGGTTCTGCCATCTCGTTTACGGTGAATAATGGTCGGAGTACATTGATTCTCGCTCCTTAGAACGGCTCCAACATAATGTGCAAGTTCGGTGATCCGAATTTAGACATTAAATAAGCAAGACGAATGCACAATACAATTTCCCCTCGATTTTTCCTTCCTTTCGTTTCCTTTTCCGCTGCTTGGCATGAATCTATGCATTTTTCTTGTAGTAAAAGCAAAGCGCCTTTTGGCATGCTCTTCGTTTTAGGAGGGATTTGTGAGTTCTGAGAAGGAGAGAGAAAAGCGGAAAGTGGCACATCACCTTGATCTCGTGGGAGAGAGAGCTGTTTAGATTTCTCCTTTTGAAGTACCTGGGTTCTACGTTCTTGGTTTCTCCTTCTCTATTCCAATTCATATGACCCGGAAGCTCTCTGGTTCTGCGGAAGACGAAGATAATGAAACTTTATAGTTCATAGATAAACATGTCTGGCCCTGCAGAACTTGTCTGTAGTAATGACACAACGTCTTCACTCTGGAAACAAGAAACTGATCGGATTTGTTCAGTACATAATATCATTTCGTGAACAAATTTTGTGTATCCATCTTTGTATCCCTAGCACCCCTCGTGTTCACTTTGGAAAAGAATAGTTTGGATGCAAAGGGTTTAAAACTAGCTATAATGCCACATCCCATGTTGATAAAAGGATTGTACGATCTAAAAATGTATATAATTATAAACTCATAGACAAAAGATATCGAACTTATTAGATACAATATATCGACTTATTTAACAAGATATTTTTTAGATTATGTTCTTTCTTTTTCTCAGTCCTAATGACGAGATCGACAATTATAGTTATCGGTTAATCTGTGTATATATATATGTATATAATCATATGGAAAGAATAACCTCTGTTCCATATTATCATGGGAGTTTCAATTGCAAAGCATATATCTTGTCCGTGTCAAGCTTAAATTACTTATGTTTGCCCATAAAAATAATAGAGATGCATTTTATGTTAGCCTGTTTGGGCATAGGCATAGTCCCTTAAAGCCATGCAAAAATTAAGCTAGCTAGCTTGGCTACATGCACAACAAAATTTTCCCACATAACAATCATAATCATTTATAACCCTTGAAATTGATATACCTACTAAAAAATTCCATGATTGGATGATGCAAAAAGAAGCTTGCAACTATATATCAATTAAAATACTCAAACAATCCACACTTATCATCTATCCTACACATCACGCTGCATAGATATCATATTTATAAAACGTGGCTTTTATGGATCATAACACCAAGCTTGGTCATAGCAGAGCAAGTAAAAGCATCAATGGTATTGGGAACAAGCATTTCTCGCACAAGAGAAAACATCTCGATGCATGGAGGGAGAGGGAGAGGGAGAGAGAGAGAGAGAGAAAGATTTCTCGCATAAGAGAAAACATCTTGTGTCATGCAAACATAGACATGCACGCATACGCATGGAGAGAGAGAGAGAGAGAGAGAGAGAGAGAGAGAGAGAGAGAGAGAGAGAGAGAGAAGAAAGACATTTCTCGCAAAAGAGAAAACATCTTGTTTTGTGTGAACGTAGACACACACACATGGAGAGAGACCATGCAATAACTTCTCGAGATTAAAGGGACTCTTGTCGAGAAAAGATGGCACTTGCAGCGATTTCACGCGAACATATCAAAAGGCATCTGCAATATAACAATGCACACAAAAGCAATAGCTCTAAGTGCCATCTTTCCTGCGACAAGAGCTCCTATGAAGCTCCAAATTAAGTCCTCTCCTTTCTCTCTCTTTTTTTGGAGGGGACAAACTCTTTAAAACTCTCCAGATGTATCGATCTCTACGCAGGACATCTGTATCTGTCTCACCTCAATCATCCAAACGCACACTTATATAGAGCGCTCAGGAGGACAGTTCTGTCCTTTTGCTCTTATCTTTCTTTAAATCTGGGGGTAAAGATCCAAAAGAGAACGAGGGAGAGAACTTTGTGCTCTTCGCAACAATGCTTCCATCTGCATCCCGTTCTCACAAGTGAAAAGGTTCTTCGCGGGGCCCCTTGTGGAATTCAATGTCACTACAAACAAAGTAGATGTCAAACTGGAGTCATCTCCCACAATCCTTCCATTTCCACATGATTAACATGCACGATGAATAGCTTAAGTTGACACTGGGGCCCAGCATCACGTGTTGTACCTGCGAGCGACCTCAAGTTAGATTTTTAGTCACCATGACTGTTCGGTCAAGATAGAATACGTGGAACGAAAATGACCTGTCTAGATGATTCTCTCAGAAGATGTTTGGCTATTATAGAGCGTCGGATTTTCTTATCTTACTTCGAGTGACAAGTTGGGTTGCAACTAGCTCCGCTAGATTGAAGCTAAATTAAAACAAACTAAAGAGACGCATGCAAATGTATCGAAACTTACGAAACTTTTGCTCGCTAAACAGATTTGAGCATTCTCATGTTATTCTTTATATGTTGTGACTGGTCAAATCTAGTATTCAATTAGTAATAAAAAAGTGATACGAATTTGTATTTGGTTGGAGATGGGATTACAAGGCTTAAACTATGACCTAATGTCTTGCCAAAGGATAAGGGGAACGAACCTTTTGGGCAAAGTAAAAGAAGGGCATGATGATCACGCTGTTGTGTGTAGCATGTTGATGAGGCCCTGAAGCTTATAAAAGTTGATGTTGAATTCAAACAGCTAGCACATAGAATATATGATGATTATCATGAAATTATAAATGAATAAATGAACAAGTTGTCAAAAAGGGATTTTAGTCAAACATAGTATGTCCTTGGCGGGCCCTTGTTCCGATTTTTTGATCGATTTCCTGTACTACATGGACACGAAGTTTACAAAATTAATATATTAAATAATGAGGCAGACCCGATTGAACAGTGAGTTTTGAATGTAATTCACTCATCCAAATGTCCACTTATATATTCACTTATATTTTGTCGAATCATTCAATATATTAATCCAATAGACTAATCTTAGTGTACCTAACATTACTCAAATTATATATGTTTTTGATGCACACGATTTGGCTACAACATCCACAATTCTTGGTATGACATTATCTTAATTAGATCTTCTTATTAAGTGAAAAGCCATCATGTCAATTGAGATTCTTCAGGGTCTGAGCATGCATTTCCACCGAGAAAATGTATCTTCTATAATGCAATTGATTTGATTCTTCGACTCTAAAGAAGATTGAAAAAGAGCTGCTACATTCGTCGAAATCCATTCGCATTAACATTCAATCATAAAATCATGTAATCTTTTTGTTCGTCCAATTAAAATCGATCATGCTCTTACATAATTGTTCTTGGTAAAGAACCGCCTTGCACAGTACCTTGACCACTAAATGATGATGACATATGATATTCAGTGTCCCCTTTCAACGCTACATGGATTCCACTGCTAAGAAATTTTATTTATGTCGGAGGCCTTCAATGAACATGAATCTTGCATCCTTCATGAGATATTTGTTTCCGGCTTATTGAAAATTGATTTGTAACGATAAACTCATATTGAAAATTAATGAAAAAAAAAAAAAAAGTCAACCCATCACTAGTTTGCATGTCCGAAGCACATTGATTGCTACTTTTTTTTTAAATAAATAAAAAAAAAATTCTTAACCAGTTTGCATAGAGAACTTGTTAAAAGTATACTGTTGTTATTCTTCTTCTGGTAAGTAAAAGGAGAAAAATCCAGAAAAGGTCTCAAAATCCGATGGAAGCTTAGTGGCAGACTGGCGGATTGCACTAATGGAGAAAAAAGGCGATGTAAATTGTCCAAAATCCACGCATTGATCAAGAGGTGAAAGAAACTTTGCATCCAGATGAATTAATAGTGGTTCTATAAAGTCACATTACTATCTTGAAGATGGGATTCCGCAAGCATCTTCCAGCTTGTGGGGTAGTAAAGAACTTACTTTGCATAAGAAAGACTACCTTGTCGAAGGTGTTTGGAGAGGGGGAGATATATATTCTTTTCTTAATTACAACTAATTAACAATAGGATTAATATCATGAAAAACCCCAAACTAATAAACTTATGATAATTTTATAAATTAATTTTTTGATAACCAAAAACCCCTAAACTAATATAAATTTACCCTTCGTTAATTTCTATTAACCTGGATTAATATCACAAAAAATCACAAATTGGTACGCTTGTGACAAACAAAGGATAAAACTTCAAACTGGTACACCTATCAGCTGGCCGGTATCATTTAACTCAGTAATTTGATTATAAAATTTAAACAAATGGTAAATATATTACAGGTATACATGTTTGAGGTTTTTGGTGATAAAAAAAATAATTAATTTCTGGTAAATTTTTCGTAAGTATATCAATTTGAGGTTTTTTGTTGTATTGACCCTTAACAATAACTATGTCGAAAAAGGGGACTTCTAGATAATTTATTTTGTTCTTTGGTTTGAAAGTCATTTTTATGCTATTAAAGGAAAAATTTACCTTCCATCCCTACATTTGACGCTCTCACTCCGGTACGTGACAGTGGGATATTGCATAATGTGTAATTAACTTCATAAATTCTACATACTGGTTGGTATGGGTAATTTCTTTGGCAGGTGATGAATTACTCATGTCAACAGTCATCGATGCAGGATACGTAAAAAAAGAGGTATGCAATTGCCTTTTTGTGTAAGTAAAAAAGATATGAATATTTTGGTGAGAATGGAGAAGGATGAAATTGAAAGTTTGAGTGTATAAGTATGACCAAACTTAAAAAAAAGAAAAAGAAAAAGAAAAAAAGGTCACAATAGTAATGATATTAGATACTTATAGTTTTCTAAGATGATTTCACTGTTCTCTTAAGAAAAAGGTTTTTTCTTTTCTTTCCTTTTCGTGCTAGTAAAATTTTAAAGGAATTGGGAAGTTTTAAAAGAATTGATTAAAAAAAAAAAAAAAAGAAATCTTATTAAGCATCTAATTTTCTGTAACTTAACATAACCTATATTTTTATAAAATTATCAAGTCTTTTTCCCTGAATGCGAATAACCAACTATTTCCAATATCTCACCATTTGCATTTGTCTCTTTTTATCAACGCCTTAAGTTCACCAGCTCTCAGAAGAATTTACCAATCCTTACCTGAATGACTTACTAGTTAAGTTACTAAGCAATTTGGATTACCATGTCCACTTGAGTTACTTGTCATAAGTTATTTTGCTTTATTTATTTATTTATCAACTTCTTTTATAATTTACCAACATTTGTTTGTGTGGCTTACTAGCTTTTCTCCATTAGGCTACCGACCAATTTTCATTTACCAAGTCTCGTTGAATATTTATTTGGCTCTCATTTAATTTCAATAACTTTCATATTGATTTACTAACTTTTATTTGCTTTACTTATTAACCTGTTAAAATTACCAACTCTTTTAAGAAGTTACTAATTTTAGTGGGTGCCATTATCAACTTTTTTTCCCAATTAATTTACCCCTTTATTTAATACTAAATACTATATACTATATAAAAGTGGAATACCAAACACAACATTGTTTCAGTTGATAACAAATACTTCGAGAATTGTGATTGTCCATTTTTCAAATTGCAAGTGCCTCTTGGCACTCAAGGTTTCTAATGTGTAGTGACACATTTTAACATGGCATGCATATCATCAATACAAGCATATGTTATTATCATAGTCCTTATGTGATGACATAAATACACAGAGACATACGCAAGCAAAGTGACGTCATAACTACGTGATTCTCTTCTCATGTGAGTGAAAACTCAGAGGAGAAGCACTTTATTTTTGTCGGAGGAGGGAGAGAGCGGCGCGGTAATTCATCACTAATTATTGCTATTTCCTTTTTTGACCAAATGATTCATTGTCATTTATTGTTTTGCTTTCGGTTTCACAGGGTAGACCCGAGAAAGGCGGCAAGTGCCCCTCCCTGCGACCCCAGTGAAGCCCTTCTGGAAATTCTCCTCTCTTTCCTGGCACGAACTTAAGCACGTTTTTTTCTCTGGGTTTAATAACAATTCTCCATTGCCAGCAACATTAATGTTTCACAGCACGCAACATCAACATGTATCTTGTCGTCTATCCAGATGAGACCTAATCATGTTGCCAAGATAAATGTTTGAGGTCCATGAGATAAGTGTAAATTCTCTCGACGATCACTGAAGATTAGTAGATTTTGCGATGGTGTTACTGAATTTTAATTTCAATCATTCGAGGTGTTGAACTTTGGTTCTTTTACAAATTGATGCATTTTGATCGGAATCCAGCCAATTTTCTAATGAACTACCGACATCGAGGAAGAATGCTATAGGGACTGAGTTGGTCACAAAACCTAGTTTGAGGACAGAGAGCGAAATTTGGATAATATTACATGGACTATATTTGTAATTTCCAAAAAAATAAATCTATCCAATATGGACCAGCTGATAAATCATTTAAGACATGACGATATGTAATTTATACATGCTTAAGTGATGATATAAATTTATAGGATTCCTTTAGAGAATAGAAATATCTTTCTAATAAAAATCAAAAGTCATCTGGGCAAGCCCCTAAAGTCTCCTAATTTTTGTTGCTATAGCACATTGATTTGACAGGAAGAAGCAACGCAAAACCCTCAAATATTAGGGTGCCATTTTAAAACTTTCTTGAGGATTGAGATGTATTGCACATAATAATTAAATATTGTTAGAATGCATATGTTTTAAATTAAGGTTCATGAGAGCACTCTTGGACATTGACCCTTTAAATACATCGAACTTGGAAGTGCATTTACCTTGTCAAACCTAAACTTCAGTTCTTAGAAGACTCCATCTCATTCACACGCAGCTAGCTAGTCTTATCGATGTAACTAAAGAAGATTTAATATTTACTAGATAAATTATGTTCATATACATCAATTTGTGTCATAGAGCATGAACCACTTCAGATTGTCACTTGAATTTAAGTTCGAGATATTGATTACATAACGAGGATCTATGTTGAGAAGAATATGACAACATCAACGTTCTACAACCATCTCAATTTTCTTTGTCCATATCAATCGAAATTAGTCAAATCAAAAGGATTGGGCTCTCATATGCACACGTACGCCTCTAACCTCCTTGATTATTTTCGAAGTCGATTAATTCTGGAAAGCCAACAAAATATTTTCCCAGGATTAAGGTTGATTCTAATGAAAGCCTTTGACTCAGTCAATTGGAGCTTTTTTGCTGATGTATTGAGGGCTATTCAGGTTCCCAAGTCCTTTGTCTGTTCGATCGAGACTTGTATCACTTCTTCTCTATACTTGTCGATGGAGGTGATGAGGGCTTTTCAAATGGGGAAGAGGTTTGACTCAAGGAGATCCATTATCTTTTCACCTATTTCTTGTCGCTGTAGTGCCTCGGAATCGTGGAGGTGATGAGGGCTTTTCAAATGGGGAAGACGTTTGACTCAAGGAGATCTATTATCTTTTCACTTATTTCTTGTCGCTGTAGTGCCTCGGAATCGTGCGGAAACGCGGGGCGTAGCCAGGTTCTCTAGCGACCCCGTTCCGCCTCTAGGATCTTTCCAAATATGAGGTTCGGGCAAATCATATTAGAGTTGCCACCAATTAATTTGAGTAAACCTAGGTCGACTGGACACTTATTGGGCACAAATGGCAATAGGAAGGTCAATTAAAGTGTGAAGGAATGGGTCAAACGAAAACCTTAAATCTCAAATCCGGAATGGATTAGTTCCCCAAGCATGCATAATTCTTTTTATTTTAAAAGTTTAAACTGTCGTCAAAACACTCATTTGACCCCGCCGTTGATTAACGAGGCCATTTTCTCATGTAAAGTGTCGTGACTCCAGTCTTGTTTGTGTTTATAGTAAATCACGCGTGACTGGCTAAGAGATGAGGTGGAGCTCTTGACTAGTATAAAAAGACATTTCAACTTTTGTTGTCAAAGAATGAAGACTTCATTTGTTTCGCAGAAAATAAATAATTTAGAAATCATTTTTCTAAAAGGATTGCTAGTATCACTTATAAAGTTGAATTAAATGAAAAATATTTTCATCGTCCAAAAAAATGTTTAGACATATATTGTTATCAATAATGAAAATATTTTTCATTGACTAATTATTTCAAATGATAGAAGAGATCATTTTTAGGGAAATATTTTTCAAATTATTCATTTTTCACGAAACAATTTTTTCACCGGCCAAAAAGAAAAGAAACTCCTTTTTCTCATTGAGTGCTCTACTAATTGGGGTGTGAAGTTTGAAGGCTCATCTGAGTCCTATTGTTACTAAATTGAGGTAGTTATCGCAATCTACTTATCGAGTGATCTTAAGGACGGTGCATGCTTTTCTATTTGGAAGTTATTTGATAATCATATGTAGACTTCGCAGTCTTATTAGCAAGTGACATGTCCAAATTACAACATCTTCTATTCCAGAGTAATCTGAAGGGCCATGCATGCTATCCTCTTCAAAATATTCAACTAAGACAAAGGACATATCCGAGTCCGAAGTATGAGAACAGAATCATGAGATTACTCAAAAGTTCTTTTCTTTTTTGTGTATGTCATAGTAATTTTACAGGTGGGCTTGGAGTTGAAAATTGCCTCCTAGTAAATTTTATGTGCAAGTGCCCAAAAAGAAAAGAAAACTAAAAGTTTGGTTGGGAATCCATATTTCGTAATGGGCTTCAAGTCGCTTAAGGCCCCATCAAGGCCCAATTGTAAGCTTTGTTTTAGAATTGGTCACCTTATGTACTATATAATGGGAATTAGTGACCTACGGAAAAAAAAAACTAAGTAACGGGAATTAGTGACCTGCCAAATGTCCTATTTGGCATTTCATGAGAAAAAGGGAAAATGGGAATTAGTGACCTAACAAACAAAATAAAACATCGAATCGGTATGCTTCCACCAGATCTCAGTGTATAGGAACCCCATAGCAAAGGAAGCATTCATGAGATTTTTCTCTAAAAACAAAGTAAAGGCTAGCCATTAATCAGCCAAAATGAAAAGGCAATAATAAAAAAGTAAATGCATTAAAGATTATTGTTAAAGAGTGCTCCTAGAGCACTTACAAAGCCCGATTATAAATGTTTTGATAATATAAAATTGCTGTTGTAAAATAATTAACTCTTTTATAATGTGTTTGTTTCATAGAAAATGAATAATTTGAAAAAAAAATTCGTAAAAATAATCGTTTGAATCGCTTACAAAGATAAGTGAAAGTTATTTGAACTATGTCTTGAGCGAAGGAAACACCATCACCGCGAGGAGCTGGTGGAGGAAGCTTTACACCGACCTTTCTGGGGAAGGATGGTTCAATGTGTTATAACGTTGTATTTGAGTATCTCGTGGCGTTCGAGATGCTTGCGATGGAGCCAGTGAGGGAGGACTTGATCGACAATCTGGTCACGTTCACAAAGTGGGAAGGATTACTACACAAGGACGGGGAAGGCGTGGCAGTGCTGTTGCTTGCTGTATAGGCAACCTAGGACTGGCGAGTCCAGTACGATCGTTGCAATGGCTAATCTCCCCGAGGACAGTGTTTATGATCTTCAGTTGACGGCGGTGAAGGATAACGTGGATCTAAAGTAGCTGTTGATCAACACTTCAACCAAATCCATCGTTGTGATTGAAGACATTGATTGCTCTCTCGACCTCACAGGTTAGTGCAGCAGGGAGAAAATGAAGGAAAAACAGAATACAGAAATCACTAGAAAGGTGATACTTTTCGGGATGTCGAATTTCAGTGATGGGATATGGTCAACATGCACAGGGGGAATCTGTGTTAATGACAAATTTTGCGAACAGACTCGACCTCGCGCTTGTTAGGAGAGAGACAATGGACAAGGACATCAAGTTGTCCCTTCAAGGTTCTAACGAAGAACCATCTGGGTGTTAACTCACACGACCTATTCAACATTGTCCGGGGCTTAATGGAGGAAGTTGAAATGACTCATGCCCACGTGGTCAATGATGGAGTTGTGGAGTCTGATAGAGGAAAATAATGTTCAAATGCAGAAACAATTTATTTTAGGTAGGCATTTCCCAGTAGGTTACCCATCCTATAATGTTAAAGCAAGCAATATGGATTTTATTGTTGCTAATGGCCTAATGTAATTTCCATATTAATTATAACGAAGAACTATCTGGGAGTTGACTCACACGACCTATTCAACACTGTTCGAGGCTTAATGGAGAAAGTTGACTCCTGCCGATGTGGTCAATGATGGAGTTGTAGAGTCCGATAGAGGAAAATAATGTTCAAATGCATAAACAATTTATTTTAGGTAGGAATTTTCCAGTAGGTTACCCATCATATAATGTTAAAGCAAGTAATATGGATTTTATTATTGCTAATGGCCTAATGTAATTTCCATATTAATTATATATGCCATAGACTCCTGCTATATAAATAGAACAATATTTTTTATAGTTGTAATGCTGAAACTTATAACCCTAGAGCTTGTAACACTGATACTCATAGTGGAAGATTGCCTAGTGTGGCACCATTGTTTTTCCCTTTTTCATGATTTTGGAAAATGTTTTCTATATAAAAATTCTCGTTTGATTTCTTCTCTATTTTTTCTCTTTCATATATCCGTATTCCTAACAAATAATATCAAAGCTTGATTTTGGCAAAATAGTGGGAGCGAATATGAACGAAAGGAAGGTGAAGATTGATCGGTTCAATGGCAAGGACTTTGGTTTCTAAGAGATGCAGATCGAGGATATGCTGTACCGCATCAGCCTCTGTCTGGAGAGAAACCAAACTCTATGAATCAAGAAGAGTGGGAATTGTTGGATCGACAAGCTTTGGATTTGATTCGTCTCACATTGGCATGGAACATTACTTTCAACATTGCCAATGAGGTGACAACGGTGGATTTGATGGCGGCATTGCCCAATATGTATGAGAAGTCTTCTGCATGAAACAAGGTATATTTGATGCGTTGTCTTTTAATCTATCTTTAGTGACTGCTTGTTTGAGAGTTTGAAGTGACTTCCTAAACTGGACTTTGCATTTTGAACTCCAATTCTATCTAACACTTTTTCAATGTACTTTTCTTGAGATAACTTTAGAATTTCTTTAGATCAATCCCATGTGATCCTCATCCTAAGAATCAGATTTGCTGTGCCCAAGTCCTTTATCTCAAACTCTTTTAACAATTGCTGTTTCAATATATTAATCTCTCTCATGCTAGATCCTGCGATAAACATATCATCCACATATAACACCAAAATAATATAGAAGTAATCAAATTTCTTGAAGTAATAGTAGTGATCCATAGCACTTCTAGTGAACCCGTTATCACACATAAAAATGTCAAATTTATTGTACCATTGTCTAGGAACTTATTCCAAACCATACAAATTTTTCTTCAATTTACAAACATAATTTTCTTTTCCAAGAATCTAAAAACCTTCTAGTTGTATCATGTAAATATCTTCCTCCAAATTACCATGGAGGAATGTAGTCTTAATGTCTAACTGCCCCAGATGTAAATTTTCAGCAGCAACAATACTTAATTTAAACCTAATGATAGTTAATTTCACAACTTGAGAAATTTTTTTTGTGTAATCAATTCCTTCATTTTGCTGAAACCCACTTGTTTTGTTACTACTAATCTTGCTTTGTACCTTTTGTTGCCATCAAGTTCTTCTTTGACTTGATACACTCACTTGTTTTGCAATGCTTTCTTCCCATCCAGTAATTGAGTTAACACCCAAGTTCTATTTTTCTCAAGTGAATCTAACTCATTATGCATTGCTAACTCCTACTAATAGAATATATAACCTACATTGCTTCCGAAAAAATTTCTGGTTTGCTACCGTTAGTCAAAAGCAAATAATGCAATGACAGAAAATATCTTTGTACATGTTTAGGTGTTCTACTAGATCTTCTCAAAGTAGGTTCAGGTGTACGTAATTCTTGTTCTGGTTTTTTATCAGTGTCAAAAACAACAGTTTTAGGAATTTCGACCAGAACACTCTTAGAAACCTCCTTTAATTCAATCTCTTTATTCTCCACCGTTTGTTTCTTCACACTAGGTCCTGGCGTAGATTTGTCCTTATACAACATGTTTTCATTGAATGTAACATTAGCGGTTTTTATTATTTTTCTATTATGTTCATTCCAAAATCAATAACTAACATAATAAGAACCATATCCAATGAAAAACATTTTTTAGCTTTTGCATCAAGCTTATCTCTATTTTCAGAATCTACATGAACATACAAAACACAGCCGAAAACTTTCAGATGTGAGATATTTACCTTCTTTCCACTCCATTCTTCTTCTAGTAACTTAAATCAAGTGAAACTGAAGATCCTTTGTTAATTAAATAAGCTATAGTGTTAATTGCATCCACCCAAAACGTCTTGGATAATCCTCCATACAACTTCATACTTCTTGCACGCTCATTCGAAGTTCTATTCATCCTTTCAGCAACTTCGTTTTGTTGCAGTCTGTTGGGAACCGTTCTTGTCATTCTGATTCCATTCTTTACACAAAATTGCTTGAACTCCTTGCTATCATACTCGTCACTATTATCGGACCTTAGACATTTAATCTTCAAGCCAGTTTCATTCTCCACTTCAACTTTCCATCTCTTAAAAGTAACAAACACGTCAAATTTATATTTCAAAAAATAAACCCATACCTTTCTGGTGGAGTCGTCAATGAATGTGACATAATAGCGCGAGTCTTCAAAGGAATTCACAAGAACTGATCCCCACACATCTATATGCACCAACTCTAATTTTCATTTATTTGGTTCTCTCCTAATCTTCAAAAAACTAACACGTTTCTGCTTGCCCAGAATGCAATCTTCACATAGACCAATATCCATGGACTTAAAATTAGGCAATTTTCCTTTAGATACTAACAACTTCATCCCCTTTTCACTCATGTGCCCAAGCCTGTCGTGCCATAATTTGGAATTAGCTTTCGACTCGACAACTGCAACGGTTTCTTTACTGCTTTCAATTATGTAGAGCATTCCTGACTTTATTCCCCGTGCTACAACCAAAGCATCTTTAACTATTTTCCAAGAGCTATCCCCAAAAATAGTTTTGTATCCCGTGCTGTCTAATTGACTTATAGAGATTAGATTTCTCTTAAGTCTTGGAACATATCTGACATCATGCAACTTCCATTGATATTTATTAGTAAATTTTATATAAACATCACCATTTCCATGATACCCAAAGGTTCATCATCAACAAGATAAACCTTTCCAAATTTTTCAGCAATAAAATTGTGCATTAATTCTTTGCATGAAATAGAGTGAAACAACTCACCTAAGTTAAGAATCCAAGACTCAATTGGACCGTCAATGCTCAATATCAAAGCATCACTATCATGCATCTCTTCAAGAGTTACATTCACATATTTTTCTTCCTCATGAATTTGGTTTCAATGCTAAAATTTCTTCTTTGGGGCTCTATGATCTTGTTTCAAATGGTCCTTCTTTTCGTAATTCTAGCAAATTATTTCTCCACAATGTCTCGATTTACTTCTCCCTCTAGACTTTGATCTACCGCGGTATAGGTTCCACCCTCATTGATTGCTTCTCCCTCTACTTTCAGTATTTAAGGCAGCACTCGAAAATTCACCAGATACTCTTCTACGAATATCCTCACTAAGAGTCAAATGTAGGATTACTTGAAGCTTCAATTTTTTCTTTCCAGTCAAACTGTTCACTACAGTCACAGTTGCATTCTAACTTTCGAGTAGAAAAGATAATAAAATTAAAGCCTTTACCTCATTATCGAATTTGATATCCACTGAACTCAACTAAGTTGTGATCACGTTGAATTCGTTGATGTGATCTGTCACGGAAGCAAGCTTGTAACCCTAAAAGCTTGTAACACTGATACTTATAGTGGATGATTGCCTAGTGCGGCACCATGGTTTGTAAAGCTCTCGATACCGCAAAGGTGGAAGCAAGGAAGATGTCCAAGGAAGAAGAGGAAAAGAGAGACGAAGAGGTCCGCCAAAGTGCGGCCACCAGGTGCTGAGAATGATCAGAAAGGCGGTGAGTTGCAATTTGAAGATGCCATGAGTGACTCGGTATCGTCCGAATAATGATGTAGTGAAACAGAGCCACAGCGAAGAAGAGGAACATCTGCAAGCAACAGGGATGGCATCTCAAGAAGCACGGCAAATTGAATTTTGCTGGTGACTGGTCTGTTAGTTTCCACCGTTCCATCTCATCGATGGCAATATCCACTCAAGAACCTGTGATGATCAACGAGATTTCTTCCCTAAGATACATATTTCATTGAGCACTTGAACAAATTGGACGCCCACCAATGAACCACTGGCTCTTATATCGCTTATTTCGGAAAACCCTTTCTCATTATCATGTCTATCAGGACATCAAAACCAAGTTCCGCCTCTGAATTATTTGGCTTGTGAGGCTCTTTATTCGTTTTATTCCACTTGCTCAGTCCGATTTGCACATGAGTTGAGAGTGTCAAAATATCTCAACCCGCTTGACTACGGGGTTCATGTGAGCCTCAAGTTTATATAGTCTCCCCACTATATATCCCAAAAGTTTAATCTAGAAAAATGACCACTAATGTACACGCAGTCAATTACTAACACTCCTCCTCAAACCAGTCCCCTACATGTGCAAGATAATATGGATGTATTCACGTCAATTAGAAAATCGAGACAAAAAACAAACAGGATAATGGAAATAGACTTCAAGAGAAAACTAGTGTTAGGATTTGAACCCTCAGTCTATGTTTTGGCACCAAGTTAGACAAATCATAGTTCACAGAAGCTAAAAATACGGACCAACAATGTATTTGTACAATATTACTCAACAATTTCACCGGCAATGCTTGACTTGTTATTAGCCCTTGATACATACTTACAATCTGCCGATGTCTTAACAGTTGCAGCCTGATTTCTTTGATAGAATGGCCTGCTTTCTTTGATCACTGGGAAAATTTTGAGGTGCAGTTCAAGAAGACATCCACATTAATAACCATATTAGCAAATATCGAAAGACTATTGTCACGACCCAATCCTCTAGACCCATGCCCATCCCTACTCGGTCAATATAATTGCGAAGTCCCATGACACATCGCTGACCCATTCATTTTAATATATGCATGCGGAAGCAGATATAAATCCCCAGACAATAAAACAATGGGATAGAAAAGTAGGGCCAACTTTTTCAAACCAAAACAAACATTTTATAACAAACAGGTTTATTCACAACATCAGGTCGCTTAAAAAGTATCGGCTTAACAAAAAGGGAACTGTCTTAAGACTCTCTACTCAGACAAGTTCGCTAATTCTTCGATCTCCCATTCCCAGGCTTCGGGGCTTCCGGTCCTCCACTAATTTCCTCTAAGGACCTGAAAATGGTTATACAATAATCAGTGAGATAATGTCTCAGCAAATTCAACCCCTTAAGACTCGACTAGGAAGAAAATTACGCCCTAAGGGCTGCCTAAGCACAATCAAGCGTCAAAGTATTTACCTTGGCCTCAATTCCTTCTTACAAGTCAGTTCAATTTATAAATATTGATAATTATATCACTCAATCAAATCAGATCGAATCATCGATCAATTGACCCAGTCGATTATATGTCATCTGGCCCATTCAATACCATCTATGAATTTGATTAAAATCCAAGATTCCTCAATCAAAGTGAAATATAGACAGTACTATCCTATCTTCAAATGACTTATAGAGCCATCAAGTGGGTATACATAACGTTCTATCTCCGAGGCGGCATATAGAGTCATCGAGCCGTTATAACATACCTGTGCATAACGTTCTATCTCCAAGACGACATATAGAGTCATCGAGCCGTTATAACACACCGTTTGGTCATACCGTCCTTTCTCAAATATAACATATAGAGTCATCGAGTCGGTATACAAGCAATTCCTTCTCAAGATGACATATAGAGTCATTGAGCCATTATAGTATATTGTTCTGAAGACACAATGAATTTATCTTTTTTATCATACTCGATAAAAATACACGTGTGTGGGTATACAACCGGCCTTAGCCAAAATACAAGGTTTTTCAGTTTTAAATCTCCTACTATTTTCAGCAGTCCCAAAATAAATTGTTGGCGCTGTAGACCGATGCTCGGTAATTCTCCAATTAATTACCAAAATTATCCAATTTATGAATAAAATTCTAAAATCACAATTAAATCAAATCAGCACAAATTAGAGCTCAAATAAATAAATAGATTGCACCACCATAACCAGCATAAAATTTTGGTTGTCGACTGTCCCAGCTTAATTTCCGGAAAATAAATAATTAATCAAATAATTACGGAAAATATTAAATAAATGCAAATAAATCCAATTTAGGCTCGTAATGCCTAATTAGACGTTGAAACGGACCCGGAAAAATTCCAATGTTCGTTAAATAAATATTAGCACGTGTCTACTTGCTAAATACACTAACTAACCACCTAACATGCATCGGCAGATAATTAAATTAACTAATATAATCTAATCTATCCACCTAAATCATGCTTAATTAATCTAATCAACTCCTAAGCATAATTAACTTACTAAGCGGGGATTAGTGAGTTAAACTCATTTGTTCGGCGAGCCGGTCGGTGCAAATTGACGGGGATGCGACGGGGGACGATTCTTTCGAAAGCAAGCCTAACTTTCGGGGCTCGAAACCATCTCAAAACGGGCTGCAAAGCTGCTGGAAAACCCATTGCTTTGCTCTCTGTTTTTGGACTGCAAAAGAAGAAAACAAAGGCTGGTTCGGCTTCTGCTTCTGCTTGCTGGACAGAGGAGAACCAACGGCTGAATGGCGAGGAAATGGGCTGATCGGAGCTTTGGCGAGTGGGTGGTCGGCAACCGATGGCTCTTGAGGATCTAGGGGGTCTTGTTGGAGGTTGGAATGGGCAAAGGAAGGGATGGAATGGGAGAAAAATGAAGAAAAACACGAAACAGGCGAACCAGCGGGCGGACTGACGGACTGGCGACCGGCGGCTTGCGGCAACCGTACAGGACGGTCGGCGGCTTCGTTCAGGGCGAGGTTGGGCTCTTTGGAACGGTCTGGATGTGCTAGTCATGGTGATGGGTGAATTGTTGACTAATTCGTCCGGGAATGCCACTTTCAACTAAGATCTTTGGCGAAAGGTCAGTTGGAGTAGAAATTGGAATAAAGGAAAACAAAGGAGGAAAACGGTCCGATGGGCGTGCGGCTTGGTCAAACGGCAAGGGGCTTGCTTCTTTGGTTTTCTCAAGTTTCTAAGCACCCTTAACAATGGAGAAAGCAAGTTAATTGAGGAAGAAGAAGGTTTCTGCAAGATGGGGGCCGCTTGGTTCACATTTTCTTCTCCTTTGTCCTCTTGACCATCCTCAGCCATGTCTGGCTTCCTTGGCCACAATCCAGCCACCCATGCTCTCCATCTAGAAGCTTGAAATGGTCCAAAAGTTGTGGGGGTGTGGGACATACGAATTTGCCTTGATTTTGCTTCAATTGGACATTAAATCCTTCTTAATTCAATCCAATTTTGCCTCTATAAAATCAATCAACCCACCATCGATCATCTTGGCATTTTTTCTCATCCATACAACTCACTTGCTTTCCAAATTTGCGATAAAAAACCGATCCCCGATAATTTCTGAACAAAACCGACCATATGCCAACTTTTTCCCAAAAAGTCTCGATTTGTAGAAAAATCTTCTAAGACTTAATCAACGCTCCTAGAATTAATTGTGACATGACAGAACTTTCAATTTCTGAAATCGGATTCAAATTCACGGTTAATTTCAATCCGGCGCGTTTTTCGCATGACCTGGACTACTGGGTAACTTTCAGAACTTTTTAGTACAAATGACCCGTGGTCAATTTTCTTCGAGCCACAATGAACCCCTTCGACACATTGGCGACTCTCGATTGTCGTGAAAATCTCGAGATTTCAAATACGGACACAGAGTACCAAAACGATAGAAAAATCAAACTAGTGTCGATCGATGAGAATTTTGCAATTTAGTGGGATCACCCACGTTTAACCACGCATCTCAATCGAATCGACCTATCTCTGATTTCTAATCGATTTATGTCTGTGCCATAATGATCTCGGCAGATGAACACGGTCAAGCGGCCGATTCCTTAAATCTATTTGTTTTAAAATTCTTAATGGCTTCCCTAGATAGTCTAGTTATCTCACGAGTGATCAGCTCTGAGAACAACACTATAGACACGTCAATGAAATGCCCGATTTATTGAATTGAAAGCAGAGTCGAAAATCTAAGATGTCACAACTATGATTATTTTTAAAATAGTAATAAACAAAATTACGTTATCAGTTAATCACAAAAAACACACACTTCAATTTGGTCAATGCAAACCTTTCTCTTTCACTTTTTTTAGCACATCCTCTCCATCATTTTCTTGCTCCTTCACTCAATTTATGTGGGAAAAGATTAGTATTAATGTTACAATTTTTGTATAGTGCCCACTTTAATGCTAAAATCTCTTAAAAGATCATTTAACTGCTGCAGCTTTTGAAAATTGATTACTTAAGTGACACTAATAACTTAATTTGCTGGATAATTTGACATGGCGCATCGGAGTCATTTATAAAAAGTTTGGGCATTATGATGATCATTTTATCACTAAATTGATCATGTATAAAATTTTTGCTCTAAAATTTTTGGAGTTAGAAATTTGACAAAACGGCAACATAAACCAAAAGCAAAAATCACAAAGCAAATATTCTGACTCTATCGCTATTTTTGTTTTGTTTTGTTAGACTCAAAAGCAAGATCACGATGCAAACATTTCTCAAAATGGTTTCCTTTAAAATACAAAGATTTATTTGTTTTCCTTAAAACAGGAAAAGGAAGTAATTAAAATTTTCTTCAACTCCACATTGCTCTGTTTTGAGATTGAACAATAAAGTTTGGTGCCTCGTGGAAATGAATTACATCTCTTTGATCAATATTGGAGAAAGATTGGGAACTAATTTAACCCCAATTTCGCAATTTGTCAAAAGTTAATACAATTAACGACCTTGCTGCTGCTGCTGCTTTCTCAGTCATTGCTCTAGCTGCAGTTGCTTCTGCTGCTGCTGCTTTTTCTTCTTCTTCTAATTTCTTCCTGGCGTACTCTTTCACCTTTTTGAGCGTTTCGATCAATCCCTCCAGACAAGCCTCCTCGTCCTCATCGTCCGACTTGGGAATCAAGTTCTCCGCCACGTCCGCCGGAGTCATCTTTGTCTCCTCCAGCAGCTGCATCACTGTTGTGAACAGCGGGTGCCCAAGTAATTCCTCACAAGCACCTTGAATGACTCGAAGCAGCAATACGACATCTCGATATGCTTGTCCATCCTCCCTGTCCTGATTAGAGCTGGGTCGAGCTTCTCGATGAAGTTTGCTGTAAACACGATGATTCTCTCGCCTCTGCACGAAGACCATAGCCCACCAATGAAGTTCAGGAGCCCTGACAGCGTGACCTTGCTCTCCTTGCTCTCTTCCCCGCCTTTGGTCATTCTCTTGACAGGACCCTCTTTCCCTTCATCGCTGTCTCTCTCTTGCTTCTTCATCTTCCTCTGACCGGTCAGGTCAAGCGAGCAGTCGATGTCCTCGATCACTATGATCGACTTCGCGGTCGTCTCAATCAGCAGCTTCCTCAGCTCCGTGTTGTCCTTGACCGTCGTCAGCTCCAGGTCATACACATCGTAGTTGAGGAAGTTGGCCATCGCGGCAATCAACGTTGACTTGCCGGTCCCTGGTGGGCCATAGAGAAGGTAGCCGCGCTTCCACGCCTTGCTGATCCACGCATAGTACTCCTTCCCTTGCTTGAACTTGAGGAGGTCGTTCATGATCTCCGTCTTCTTGCTTGGCTCCATTGCCAAGGTGTCGAAAGTCGCCGGGTGCTCAAATGCCACGTGGCTCCACTTGCTTGAATCCCAGTTCGAGCTCGGGTTGTTGGTGAAGAGCTTCCGCTGCCGGTTGTCGGCCGCCACTGCCTTCCCCTTCGCCAGGACATGGTTTATGTAAGAGCCGGTGATCAACTCCCGATGGCGCCAGTGGAAGGCCAGCCTATAAAACCTGGTGGCAAATGCAACGATCTGAGGGTAGGCCAGAATTTCATCATCAGGGAAAATTACACTTATTCCACTAGATGAATCAAGTAAAAAGATTTAATAGTCTTTGATTAAATTAAGTCGTTATTAAAGTATCCGCGTCGCTTATTTACGAGATTTTAATTGGACTTTCTAACATTTACGTCGACAAACAGAAAGAGCAGATAAGCTAATAACTAAGCATAACGATACAGATTTTAATAAATTGGTAATTCCACTATATGCTATATGTACATCTACCTTCTATAAGGTAAGGTAAACGTGGAGTTCCGGGAGACGATCTGGGACGACGACCACCAAAGCTTGACCCCTTCAAATTCATGGACGACCTCCTCGTCATCGTCCATGCTGAGGACGAGCGACTGGCTGTCCTTGACGGACTTGACCTTGAGCCGCTTGGCCCGGGCAGAGGCGCTGGCGTTCAGGTAGTTCTGAATCGCAATATAGGCCTCGGACCGCTCCAGCCGCTCGCCCGCAAACTCCAGGAACGTGACCTCGATGTATGGATAGACGTGGCCCGCAGCCTTGTGAGCATAGCCCTCGATGTGCATGCGGAGCTGGGGCATAGCCCACGCGAATATCAGCCCGGCCATGACCGAGCCGAGGTGAGTCCATATTTCTGATGCAGTCCTCATGGTTTCACTCCTGTTTTTCCCCCTCGGTTGAAGGTCGTGAGGAAGCTACAAGTCTAGCTTTGGGGATTTTGGCTCCGACTTTATGTGGAGGCTTGTGCTTATATATGGAGCGATCAGGAAGCTACCTGCTCATCCACGCGTAACTTCCCCACCATATTGTTTTGTTCTGCGGTTTGGCCTGGTAGCACTTTGACGGAAGATATTACCTCGAAGTTTTTAGGGAAAATTTAAAAAAAAAAATCATAAAATTATTACAATTATGTATTCAATTTTAATTTTTTTTTTATCAATTGAGTTTTATATATTTTACATTTGTGTCATTTAGTGATATGGGCACCGACCGTCTTACGTGGCGCTGTTGACTGAAATAGACAATTTTTAATAATATTTTCACATTTTTAAAATTTTATTTAATTTTTTAGTTTTTATTTTCTTTTTCTATTGTATCTTTCTTTTCTGTAGATTATCGTCAGCCTCTGAATCGTTCATGGCTGGTCACCTTCATGCGCTTGAAGCCACCATTGAACCTCGCGGCTTCACCTTTGGCAAGGCTTGGGTCTCGCCAAAGGGCTGGGCAACGCTGCCAGAGGCCAGCAAGGCCTCGCCTCTAGTCGATCGGCGAGGTTTGGCGATCAGCTAAAGGAAGAAGAAGGCGAAGAGGGAAAAAAAAGAAAAGAAAAAAGAATTTAAAACTTGGAAAAAAATATTAAATTATTATTACGTTAGCGCCAACCACACCACGTAAAACAACTGGCATCTATATTAGTAATTTCTGACCAAAATTGATCAGATGAACTAAATTGGCACAAATATAAAAGAATCTAAATTGGCACAAATATAAAAGAATTTAGAGTTCAATTGGCTGTGCATAGTTATAAAAAGTTTAGCACTTTTGGGTAATTTTTCCTCATTTTTATTGGCCGAATATCTACGATAGATCTATGATGGGGTTATTCCACATCATTCGTGGCAAGGATTGATAAATAGTTTGTAAATACGGGAGAAAGCCGTCTTTTAACTGTTGCTACAAGAGTCCGTCCCACATTTGGTGTGTGATTTTCTATTTGAGCTAGCAATCATCTAACTTTTTTCATATGAATGTTCGGAGAAGCAGAACTTTGTCCAATCAAACATGGCAAGTTCAACTTGGCCTTTTATCTTTTCTTGAGTTTTCAAACTTCCAATTGACACGGACATATTAATAAATACTGAGACGACCCCGCTGAGAAAGTGACGAGTCCTTTTTTCTTTTGGGTTTATGGCGTTGCCAACGACTCTGATGGGCATGGAAGAAGTTGTTTGGCCTCCGTGATTTGATCCAACATCATTTTAAATGGCGCGTTGGTAATGGGCTATCTATCTCTTTCTGGTTTGATCACTGGCACCCTCGTGGTCCGCTCTACAAGCTATTCTCTGACCATGAAATCTATTGCTCTGGTATATCAAGGCTCGCTACGGTAGCTGCTGCTCTAACTGCCTTTCCCCTACCTTCTGCTGTTGTGACCACCATAATGAATTGGAATGATCCCCTTCCAATCCTCAATGGGGCCAGTGACCGTCTTCTTTGGCTTGGTCATTCCTCAGAAGTGTTTTCTACTGCTTCAGCTTGGAGCCTTCTAAGGCCGAGGGGTGTTGTGGTCCCCTAGTCGAGATTTATATGGAACACCTCCTTACCTCCTCGATATCAGACCCATCTATGGTTAATCTCCCGCAATCGGCTGCCAACCCAGGTATTGTTGTTTGCTCATATGAGAATCCCTGATGTTTCTTGTGCCTTCTGCTCTTCTATGCCAGACTCGGTTGATCATCTTTTCTTTGGATGTTATATCTCTAATCACCTTGCATCCTTTTGGGCGGCTAAGTGTAACTTACCTTGGAGGAATCATGCTTGGAAGGACAATCTTTTATGGGTTATTGAACACCTTTCTGATGCTACCTTCCACCAATCCTTGGCTCGTTTTGCCTTTGGGGCCTTATGTTATCTCATTTGGAAAGTAAGGAATAATATCCTCTTTCGCAATGAAAGATTATACCTCCCGACTTTGAAGGCCCACCTTCGTAAAGTTGTCAATGATAGGGCTTTATCTTACCCCAAGGTCCCGGACAACCCCCGTAATAGAAGACTACAGCTTAACTGGGGCATCCACCCCTCCATCTTTGATTGATTATGCTCTCTATTGGCTGCCCCCCCCTCTCTTCTTCCTCGGACTGAAGATTGATGAAGCTGTCCTTTGCTACATTGCTGCCCTTCTCGCCATTGCTGGTTGATGCTTCTAATGGATCTCTCCCGAATCTCTCCTGATGATGCAGCTTGGGTTCCCTTCTTGGTGTCTCTCCTACTCCTCTCCTCTTAGTCTCTTTTCCTTGTGCGGGCCACAGTGTTGTGTGCTCTTTGCCCTTATCTCCTTTGTCGGCCGCTGTTTTGGCCTTCCTTTGCTGCTTTTTTTCTTCAATGTATCTCTCTTGCAGCTCTCCCCTCCCCTTTTCTCCTCCTTGGTTTCACTCGTTTGGAGTTTCTCTCCTTCTGAGTGTGTTCTGGTGCCAAGGCCCCCCCTTCCTGTACTGCTGTATAGCTTTTTGGTGCTTGAGTCTATATATTTCTTACCTTTTACCAAAAAAAAAAAAAAAAACGACTCTGATGGGCATGCATCTGAAGTCTTTCAGTCCCCGTGATCGTTCACACTTGTATATCCATATAAGTCAATAGAAAAAGTTCAGATTATGACGACCATTTGATGGTGATCAAATCGTAAAATCATATAATCGATGTAGAAAGCTCCACTTTAATGCTAAAAGTTAGTTAAGCTAGTTTGAAAATACTTTGGGAGGCAAGGCAAAGTCGAATGTGCATATAACGTGAGGATTAGGGGTATCAGTTTCAAAGTGAATCGATTCCGAGAGTAGAATCTAGAATTTATCTTACAAGTCTGGGCTTCAGAAAATTGAAATCGGAAACCAAACTAGCTGATTCTTGTAAATATCACATTATTGACATTACATATTATTTGTTTTAGCCTATGACGCGTGCCTACTTCAAGCAAATCATGGTTCCAATCTCCCATTGATATTTCTTTGATAATCCATGTAAGACCAATTCTAAATAGCTTTGACGTTTAAATGAGCCTACTTGGTTGATTCCAAGGTCAAACCGGTTGTCGTGATAAAAGAACCGGGAACCAAAACCATTAAAGACTGGTTTCAATGTTCAAAACCGATTTAGGAACGGGCCCTGAATCGGTGGAGCTGGTTGCTCACCCCTACTGAGGACATTCACATGATGACGGAATAGGGCGGTCAAAATTATGTTTTTGAAAACTTTTGTTGTTTATTCTACATATATAAATATTGACATAAAAAATTTAGAGTTCAAAATATTCTTTTCATTTTTAAAGGAAGCAAGAATACAACTGAAACGGATTTCCCAATTAAAGAGAGGATTCATGAAACATGGTCCGAAAGAAGCCCAGCTCCTCACAGTGGCATTCCATGTAATTTTGTTGGCACATATTTAATTCTGTCCAAAAAGCAGGGACATGATTGTTTCCGATTCAGAGTAAATTGAAACAGTCTCCTTTGGAGCACTCATCCTTTTCCTTCTCCGATTGGATCCACCCTTGTATTCATAAGCTACGTTTCCTATCAACAATTACGCGGTACGTTTTAAAAAGATGGAAAAGAATGATTATTTGCAATCTGGAAATTTAAATGCATCAAATTTTACTGACTGCGCAATGAAAAATGAACAATTTTGATAGCAAGATAGTTTGTCAAATATGGTAATCACATCTGAAGGCACGCACCACGCATAATTGGATGCATGGGGAAAATTGAACGGTTATATAACAAGTTGGTAATTATGAGTGACCTATTAAAATAATATTATTAATGGAAGGGTAGTTAAAGAAATTCAAAAGTGGGTCAAATATGGTGTTTCGGCTTAAGCGTACAGTCTCTCTCTCTCTCAGGTTCTAAGATTTGCTTATGGGAGAGAGTTTTGAGTTAGGACCTCACTACTTGTGTGATGAGAAAAAATTTGTCAAGCATTTTTAATTGTGCAGGATGTGTAGAATAACTTAGTTAATAGGTAATAATCTCTTTACACGGATTGTGACACTAACAATGTTCGTAATTGAAAATTCCCATTGCCACTAGAGCTAATAAAAGACTAAAGTTTAGCATTGATATTTGACTGCATCTATACGTATACATGTCAAAGCTAAGAAACTATGATATCCCTGGATTAACTCATTAAAAATATTGTCCGCTTTGACCCGCTCCATATCGAGTCTCGCAGTTTTACCATTTGGAATACAAGTAGACACTTTTCTAGGAGGTCACTCATCTTAGTAGTGCTCTAACCTGAGCTCGTTTAACTTTGGAGTTCCAAAGCAAAACTTATCGGTATGTTAAAAGGTGCTTTTGTGAGTTAACTCCACGAATGTCACATAAATATAGATCATCACCTATTAGTGACCAGTTCCATTTATAGTCAGTTGATGATCGTGAAGAATGTTCATCTTTTTTTCCAAAAAGATAAAAGAGTAAAGGCTGGACATATATCAGCCATAATGAAAATTACAAAATGAAAAGAAAATGTAAAGGCTCCTTGTATATGGATGTTAAAAGAGTCCTCGTAGAGCACTTATAAAATCCTAATAATTATGTTTTGAAGATATAATATTTGTTTGATTAAAATAATTAGATTTCTCGAACTCTGTACTTCTTCAATTTTTAAAGCGTCTCCAAAAGTACCTTTTCCATTTCTAGTTTGCTTAATTAGTGCCCTTTTGCGCTTGTTAATAAAACCCCGTAGACCAAATAGCGAGAACAGAGACAACATATTAAGTTTAAGTGAAAGAAAATCAAGAACAAACCAAAATTGCAGGACACTGCAAGGCAACTAAAGGACTACCCTGCCAACTTATTTACCTCGACTATATATTTATATCCTATAACATGTTTATTCTACCCAAATTACAAATAAATCTGGTTCCGTCAAATCGTTCTTAAGCAAAAAAAATCAATTAGATCTTCGGAACATCTTTGCCCACGCCCTTTTCGGCCACCTTCGACCACACGTTTCCTTTGGCCTTCTCAAGGATCTAGACCAGACTCTCCAGGCAGGCTCGGCATTGCCTCGAATGACTTGGGCATTAAGTTCTCCACAACATCGGCCGAGTCATGTGGCAGTTCTCCACAACTCGCTGCATTGGAGAACGTACCCCTGCTTCCACGCCTTTAGGATGCTTGCGTAGTAGTCCTTCATTTCGGTGAACATGACGAGGTCCCTGATAATCTCCTCGGTTTTTTCCGGCTCCATGGGCAAGGTCCTGAACGTCACGGGGTGCTCAAACATCAGGTGGCTCTGCTTTCTCTTGTTGCAAACATATCAAGTGCCGCACACGCGGTTGGTGAGAAGCTTCCTCTGCCGGTTTCATGCCCGACCCGCCTTCCCCTCACCCAGGACATGTTTTAATTGAGGACCTTTCACAACATCGCGGTGTCGCAGATTGCCAGTGAGCATGAAGAACCTCTCGTGGTCATTGGGAGGATAATAGGAGACTGTAGCGGGACCAATCTTCCTAGGAGACCACCATAACTTAAGACCCTTGAATTTGTCAATGAACTCTTCATAATCATCTAACCCCATTTTCAATAAGATTGGAAGAGATTTTGGGACTGTAGTAGGTTCTTAAGGATAATGCATGCTATCCTATTGGAAACATTCAACTAAGACAAAGGAGATATCTGAGTCTAAGATATGAAGAACAATTTCACAAGATTACTCAAAAGTTCTTTTCTATTTTGTGTTGTTCATAGTAATTTCACATGTGAGCTTGGAGTGGAAAATTGCCTTTTGAGTAAATTTTAAGTGAACATGCCCAAAGGCAAAGAAAAAGGAAAAATTCCATAAGAGCTTGAAGTGTCCTCATTTTCTCAAATAATGGCATGATGTAGATCTTGTTTCAAATAGGGACCTGAAGTGGCTATATCAGTTTCAAAGAATGATTTGAAGTAGATATAGCTGTTTCAATAAGGGTTAGCCTCACCATCGGTAATAAATTCTAGACAATCAGGAATATTTTCCTTCAAACACAATTTAAATTTAAATTTAAATTTAATTAGATTAAAAAAAAAGTACAAGCGAGATGGCTGCCGCCCCATTGTTAATAGGGCGACGGCAATGGCCGACGGGATCGTCGATGCCTAGGCGGCAACCCTCACCAACCAGAGGTGAGGACCAGCAAGCCCTCTCCAGAAATGGGAAAGGGCAGCGACCCTCTCCTAGATCTTGGCAAGGGTCGCCTGCCCTTGCCTCGATTTGGGTGATGAGGTCCGAGGGCCCTAGGCCAGGGCCAACAACCCTCACCCAGATCTGAAAGAGGGTCACCGCCCTTTCCCGTTTCTGATGAGGGTCATCGACCCTCACCCAGGCACCGATGAGTCGATGACCCCACTAGCCATCGCCGCCACCTGACTAGCAATGGGGATGTGGCCACAAGCGAGAGGGAGCCCTCCCTCTGATATGTGTTCCTTTTTCTTTTTAGTTTCTTTTTTATGGGAAGAAAAAACAAAAAAAGGAAAAATTTTAAAATTTTAAAAGATGAAATTGCGCTTCACCAAACAGTGAGTTCAGATGCTTCTTTGAGACTGATATGACCACTTAATGCCCTAATTTGAAATAAGGTCTACTTTAGACTTTTATTTGACAAAATGAGGACATTTCAGGCTTTTATTTGAAATAAGGTCCACTTTAAGCTCTTATTTAATAAAATGAGGGCACTTTATGCCCTTATTTAAAATTTTCTCAAAGAAAAATAAAAATTTTAGTCGGGGATCCATATTTCGTTATAGGTTTTAAGTGAAGTACAGTTAATATTCCCTAGTCGTTAAAGACCCATCATGGCCCAATTACAAGCTTTATTTTGGAATTGGCCACCTTATGTGCTATATGTCCTATTTGGTATGACATGAGAAAAAAGGGAAAATGGGAATTAGTGACCTAGCAAACAATGTTTCCACCAGATTTTAATGTATAGGAACCAGATAACAAAGAAAACATTCATGAGATTTTTTCTAGAAACAAACTAAAGGCTGGACATAAATCAGCCAAATTGAAAATTTAATAATTAAAAAGGAAGGGCGGCCCCATTTTCACTAAAAGGACAAGATTGCCCTTGATCATACACTTGCAAATTTTTTTTTTTTTTTTGGGTATTGATACACTTGCAATTTAAATTGGTGGTCCCATTTCTTTTTTATTTTATTTTTTATTTTTAGTTTCACTTCCATTTAGAATCTAGTTGCCATAATTAAGCATTTCACATTTTTTGTTTTAGTCTATTATGGGTATCCCTTATTATTGAAGGCATCATGTTTTCTTTATTTTTTTGTTAGTTTTTAATTTCGTAGAAATAATTTTTTTGAAAGAAAATTTCTTAATAAAATATATATCAATTCTTTTTAATTACAACATCAAAGAATTTGCATTTTTTTTTCTTTTCTATTGGCCAAATATTTTTACACAGAGCATGTGAGACATTATAGAAGTATCTAAGAATACACTAAAAACATCGATGTGAAAAAGTTATGCATAATAAGTCATCTTAATATCTTTATCGTTAACATTTCATGTATACTATTAATTTTTGTCAATCCAAAATGATGATATTTCATTGGCATTTGAAACTAAAATTTAAGTAATTTTTTAAATAATTAAATTTCATCTTTTTAAGTTTCACATTGGAAGTTATTACTATGATTTCATTCTGGAAAACCTTTAAAGAGTTTTTTTTTTTTTTTTTTTTTCAATCTTTTCAACTCGTTTGATGTATATGCATATGAAAGACAACTGATAACAGATGAATTGATGATGATATGCATGACAAAATTAAAAATTTATAAACAAGTCATTGTGTTAAAAATTAGGGTTAATATCCTGAAAAATCCTAAACTAGTACATCTCGTGACAAATTTACCCCGACTAGCCATAAAAAACCCCCAAACCGATACATTTATGACAAATTTACTCCAAACTAATTTATTCGATCGCAAAAAACCCTAAATTGGTAAATTTATAACAAATATACCATTCGCTAAATTGGATTAATACCACAAAAAAAAATTACAAAAATTGTAAACTATGACAAACGGAACGCAAAATCCCAAATTGGTATACCGGTCAACTGTCACGTGTCATTTAACTTAATAATTTGACAGTAAAATTTAACGAAAATTAATAGAGGATAAATTGTCACAAGTGTATTAATTTTGGGTAAATTTGTCAAAGATATACCAGTTTGGGGTTTTTGGTGGTCAAAAAAAAATAGTTTGGGGTAAATTTGTCACGGTGTACTTGGTTTGAGGTTTTTCAGGGATAGTAACCCTAAAAATTATCTATTTTAATTTTTTAAAAGATTTTCTTTGATAATCGATCCATAAGTTTTCTCAACAACATAAAAAAGAATTAAGTTTTTGAAAATTTTCTTTTCAACAAAATAATTTATATGGAAATAAAATATATCAATAAAAGAAAATAGTGCATACAATATGCAAAAACAAAACATGTAAAATTCTTAATTTTGGTAGTTATATCCTATAGATCTTATATAGAAATAGAAAAACTACAAAAAAGAAGGAAAGTAAATAAATTTGCGACACCAATTAAATTGCAATGAATGATTTGGGGCCATTTTGTCTTTTTGTTGAAATTTGGGTGGATTTAGTTATTTAAAAGGTGAAAATAGCGCTGCCCAAAAAGAAAATGATTTAAAGATTACATTTAAAGAGTGCTCCTAGATCACTTATAGAACCCTATTAAACATATTTTGATAATATAAAATTGCCACTGCAAAATAATTAACTTTCTTATAGTGCATTTGTTTCGTAAAAAATATATGATTTATAAAAAATGAATGAAAATTATTTGAACTATGTCTTGAGCGAAGGAAACGCCGTCACTGCGAGGGACCAGTGGAGGATACTTTAGGCCGACCTTCCAGGGAAGGACGGTTCAGTGTTATAATGTTGTATTTGAGCATCTGGCGACGTTCGAGATGCTCGCGATGGAGCTGGAGAAGGAGGACTTGACCGACAATCTTGTCACGTTCACGAAGTCGAAGGATTACTACACAGGATACGGTCAGCATGCGCAGGGGCGAGATCGATCTGTGTTAACGAACGAATTTTGTGGACAGACTCGACCCGGCACTCATCAGGAGAGAGAGGACGGACAAGAACGTCGAGTTGTCCTACTGTTGTTTTGAGGGCTTCAAGGTTCTCACCGAGAACTATCTGGGCGTCGATTCGCACGATTTGTTCGACACTGTCAGGGGCTTCATGGAGGAAGTTGAAATAACTCCCACCGGCATCGCCGAGAACTAGATGCCTAAGTTAATATCTTTTGTCCCATTTTATCGTAGGAAGTCTATTTTCAAATGTTTGCTCTTAAAAAGAGTATTAAGTCCATTCATGTGAGGGTATAATTACAAAAAAAAAAAAAAAAAAAAAGTCTTAAATTTAAAGTAGGAGTGTCAATTTAATCTTAAAATTTTCAATTTGTTAATATAGTCCTTCTAGTAAATTGGTCGAAAACTGCCGATGTGGCAATCCATTCAGCTCTAGCTATATTATTTGGTATAACCAGCACTGATGTGGATCGATTTTTGCAATTTTTTTTTCTTTTATATTTTTGACTTCTTCCATTTCTAATTGCTGGTTCTTGATGATGGCCAGCGAAGGAAAAAGTTGGATAATTGTGCCACGCAAGATGGTTGCCATCCACATGAGTGATTCCAGTCAAAATTGGCAAGAATAACTATATTGGTAATCTCAAAAGGTTTATGATTAAATTGGCTAAATTGTAAATTTTAAGAGTAAATTAGCACCTATACGATGGTTTTTTTTTTTTTTTTTTATAGTAATTTTCCCTTCATGTCGGTCCACATTTTTTGAAGTACAGATTGGAGAAAAGGTGGTATATGAGAATATATGAATGGAATTAGCCTATCTAGATTAAAACTATAGATAAACTAATAGAGATGCATTTCATGTTAGCTTGTCCAGCCATAACCCGTTAAAACCATGCAAAAATTAAGCTAGCTGGCTTGGCTACACGCTCAACAAAATTGTCATGCACAACAATCATAATTACTTATGACCCTCCAAATTGAGATAACTAATAAAAATACCCAAGATTGGATAATGCAGATAGGGAAAAGTACCAAAAAAGTACTAAACATATTGTATCAATACAAATTCAGTCATAAATATTTCAATTAGACTAATTTAATCCTAAACCTTTTTCACATTGAAGCTAATTTAATCCATCTAGCCAATTTTGCCCAACCAATGCTAATGTGGACGCCGAGGTGGTGCATAAACTTTGACGAGGCAATTTTTATATTATTTCTCAATTATTTTTGAATTTTTTATTAATTTTTCTCTTTTTTTTTTCTTTTTTTTTTCCTTTTTCTTTTCTCTCTTCTTCCTCCTTGGACTGTCCTCACATGGCTGGTAAGGTTCATCGGCCATTGGGCAAGGCAGCTTTGCCCAAATCTAAGCGAGGCTAGCCTCGCCCTAACCTTACCTCGAGTGAAGGCGGCCTCACCCATGGCTGGCGAGGCTGTGGCGGCCATCGCCAAAGCCCGAGGCAACTTTGCCCAAATTTGGATGAGGCTATGGTGGCCTTTGCCCAGACCTTGGTGATGGCTGCCATGGCCTCACCAATCGCGGGTGAAGCCGCCTTCGCCCACAACAAGGCCACGGCGAGGCTAGTCTCACCCAGATCTTAGCGAAGCCACCTCTCCTACAGCCCGAGGTGAGGTTGGGCGAATGCCGCAACCCTTGTGGCCAAGGAGGAAGAAGAGAGAAAAAGAAAAGGTAAAAGAAAAGAAAGGAAAAAACTAATAAAAAATTCGAAAAAAAAAATATTTAAAAAATTACCACATTAGCAACTGGCCATCTGCTAGCATCCACATCAATGCTGGCCGGCCAAAATTAGCTGGATGGATTGAATTGATAGCAATCTGAAAAGATTTAGGATTAAATTGATTCAATGGAAAGATTTATGACTGAATTGATACCAATGCGATAGATTTATGACTTTTTTAGTGCTTTTCCCAAGAAAAAACTTATATATATATATAAATTAGAATACTTGAATAATCCATACTTATCATTTGTTCAACATATCACGCTGCATAAATATCATATTATGGAACATGACTTTGATGGATCATAACAGATCCAAACTTGGTCATAGCAGAGCAAGTAACAGCATCGATAGTATGGCAAACAAGCATTCCTCGCATAAACAGAAAAAGAAAGAAACTCAAGCCAAATTACAAGAGAAAACATCTCGTGCCATGCACACACAAACACGTGACCACACACGAGAGAGAGAAGAATAAGAATGGATTACACTAATAAATCCTCAAGCTTAAAGGACCTCTTGCCGAGCAGAGATGGCACTTGTAGCTATTACAACATGCATACATGTCAAGAAGGCACCGGCAATATAACAATGTTAGAGAATTCATATAATACTTTGATGCGGAAATACATAACAAATCAGTGATCGTTTGATCTTCATGATTTTCACAAATAGATGAAGACATACCTTTATCCATAGTGCTTCACTTGATGATAATCGTTGTAGAAAACCGAAAGAAATCAAACCAAATGAAGAAATCCGATTTCTCTCCCTTAACCCACTAAACCTTAATGTATTCAATTGATGGAGGAGAGAATACGTTCTTTTAGTTACTGTTGTTCATTGTGGGTGGAGAGAGGACTGGACTCTTTTATACGTTCGTTGAAAAGGTGTCTTCCATCAAAGCGATATACCCTTTCGTTTTATTAGAGTCGTACCTTCTCGTAACCAATAATTATTTATAGCATTTCAATAATTATTAAACCATATAATAAATCACATAATATGGGCCACAATAATTCTTACATTCTCCCACTTGGCCCATATGATGTTCCTTTCATGGTTTAATAAAGACTGTAATGTGCACAATAAGATTATGCTATAAAATTTCATTAAATTGGCAATGACATAATAATCACAATTAAGTAAAGAAAACTAATGCGAGTCATAGCGGTTGTATGTCATTAATCGACATAGTCCCTTCTATGCACTACAACTATAGTACTTTACTTAACATGATCCATAAATGAGAAGTACAGTAATAGTCCAACCATAATGTTTCTTTAGAAACTATCCTGTTTAACATTAATCTATTTCCATAACGTATACTAAATAGAAAACAGAAAATATCAGAAACACGTACGTGAGCTCAAAGTGTCAAATATATAAACTCAATACAATCATAATACAAACATTAATGACGTCCAATAATGCCCATCCTTTCAACATGCTCATTAAATGTTTTGGGCGACAGTGCTTTTGTTAAGGGATCTGCTATCATAAGATTGGTGCTAATGTGCTCAATTGACACCCTTTGTTTCTGAACTTCTTCTTTGACAGACAAGTATTTGATCTCCATATGCTTAGCACCCTTAGAATACTTGTCGTTCTTAGAGAAGAAAACTGCTGCAAAGTTATCACAATAAATTTTCAGCGGCTTGGCAATACTGTCGACAATTACAAGCCCTGAAATAAAATTCCGCAGCCATAATCCATGAATTGTGGCCTTAAAGCATGCCACAAATTCAGCTTCCATAGTGGATGCAGCAATAATTGACTGCTTCGCACTCTTCCATGAAATTGCCCCTCCATCCAGAAGAAACAAGTAACCAAACGTTGATTTTCTTGTATCGGCACATCCGGCTAAGTCTGAATCTGAATATCCAATCACCTCGAGATGATCAGATCTTTTATAAGTGAGCATATGATTCTTCGTTCCTTGCAAGTATCTAAGAACTTTATTTGCAGCTTTCCAATGATCCATTCCAGGAATACTTTGATACATGCCCAGCATTCTGACAGCAAAACTGATATCTGGTCTGGTGCAAGTTTGTGCATACATTAAGCTCCCCACAACAGATGCATAAGGAATGTTTTTCATTTGTTCTCGTTCCAATTCACTCTTCGGACATTGCATAAGGCTAAATTTGTCACCTTTCTAAATTGGAACTATTCCTGCTGAGCATTTACTCATATTGAATCTCTCTAAAATTTTCTCAATGTAGGCTTTCTGAGACAATCCTAATAATCCTTGTGATCTATCACAGAATATTTCTATTCCTATCACATACGTTGCCTCTCCCATATCATTCATTTCAAAATTCTTAGAGAGAAATTTCTTGGTTTTATGTAACAAACCAATATCATTAGCAGCAAGTAAAATATCATCAACATACAGAACTAGAAAAATAAACTTGCTCCCACTAATCTTCATAAATATACACCGATCAACGGTGTTTTCCTTAAATCAAATGAAGTTATGGTATCGTTAAACTTAAGATACCATTGTCGGGAAGCTTGTTTAAGTCCATATATTGACTTCTTTAATTTACATACCATGTGTTCCTTTCCTTTAACTGAAAAGCCTTCGGGTTGGTCCATATAAACTTCTTCTTCTAAATTCCCATTAAGAAATGCGGTTTTTACATCCATTTGGTGTAACTCCAAGTCATAATGAGCCACCAAAGCCATAATGATTCTAAGTGAGTCCTTCTTAGAGACTGGTGAAAATGTCTCTTTATAGTCAATGCCTTCTTTCTAAGTAAAACCCTTTGCAACAAGTTTGGCTTTATGTCGTTCAATATTGCCTTTTGAGTCGCGCTTGGTCTTAAAGACCCATTTACACCCGACCTTCTTACATCCTTTAGGCAATTCAACTATATCCCAAACTTGATTTTGATGCATGAATTTTAACTCTTCTTCCATGGCATTAAACCATTCATTAGAATCTTCACATTCCATGGCTTGGGAAAACGAGTCTGGATCATTTCCAATTCCTAAGTCAATTTCTGACTCTTGTAGATAAACCATATAGTCATCAGAAATAGCCGACCTCTTTTCTCTTTGAGATCTCCTTAATGCTATTTCTTGTGACTCGGCTATTGGAGGTTCATTATTGACATCTCCATTATCGAGTGTTTGTTCATTAATTTGTTGTTCTTGATTATTGTTAGATTGTACTATAATATCAGGAACAACTTTAGAAGCTTTGGGTGTAGGAACTTCTACCCTTACTTCTTGAATGTAAGCATCACGCATTCTTTCACTCCCACTGATGTCACCATTCTCAATGAACCTAGCATTTCCAGATTCAACAATTCTTGTACTATGATTAGGACAATAAAATTTATACCCTTTGGATTTCTTTGCATAACCAATAAAATAACCACTGGCCGTTCTTGAATCCAATTTCCTTTCATGTGGATTATAAATTCTTACTTCTGCTTGACAACCCCAAACATGCAGGTGTCGTAAATTAGGTTTCCTTCCCGTCCACAGTTCAAAGGGAGTCTTTGGAACTGCCTTACTAGGAACCTTGTTTAATTAGTATATAGAAGTCTTTAAAGCATACATCCACAAAGACAACAGTAAAGATGAATGACTCATCATACTCCTAACCATTTCCATTAAAGTACGGTTACGCCTTTTTGCTACACTATTTTGTTGTGGTGTACCTAGCATTGTGTATTGAGCACAAATGCCATGTCTTTCAAGGAATTTAGCAAATGGACCTGGATATTGTCCCGATTTATTATACTTTCCATAATATTCACCGCCTCTATCCGATCTTACTATTTTCACCTTTCTATCTAATTGCCTCTCAACCTCTTTAATATACACTTCAAGTGCATTCATTGATTGAGACTTATCATGCAATAGATAAATGTAACCATAACGTGAAAAATCATCAATAAAGGTTATGAAATAGCTTTCCTTACCAAAAGATGGAACATCAAAAGGACCACATATGTCAGTATGTATAATTTCAAGAAGCTTCGTGCTTCTTGTGGCACATTTCTTAGTGTGCTTTGTTTGTTTACCTTTAATACAATCAATACACACTCCAATGTCAGTAAAATCCAAATTTGGAAGAATTTCATTCTTCACTAATCTTTGCATTCTTTCTTTGGATATATGACCCAAACGTTTATGCCACAAGTAAGCAGAATTTTCATTCACCAAACTTCGCTTAGTGCCAACATTATGATGCAAGGTCATTAATGTCTCAATAAAAGTATTATCAAGTCTAAATTTGTAGAGACCATCACATAAAGTTCCAGTTCCAATAAGAGTATCACTCTTAAATAAACTGAAAGATTCAGATCCAAATTTACAATAAAATCCCGCCACATCAAGTCTTGGCAAAAAAACTAAATTGCGAGAAAATGTAGGTACATAAAGGGTTCGAAACAAATCCAAATAATGCCCAGTATCTAAGATCAAACGATAAGTGCTAATGCCTTCAACTGGAGCTTTGTTTCTGTTCCCCGTAATCACATAACTTTCATTTGGCTTTATAGTTTGGATCGTAAGAAATCCATGCATCGTATTTGACACATGAGTGGTGGCACCATAATCAATCCACCAAGTATTATAAGGAACTTCAGTAAAGTTTGATTCAAAACATACTAAAGCACAAGACTTACCTTTCTTTTCGAACCAAGCCTTACATTTCAGACAATCTTTCTTCAAGTGTCCAATTTTGTTGCAAAAATGACACTTAATAAGATTTGTTCCTTTTGTGGATTTGAGAAGCCTTTGAAGAGTCATTCAGGGACGTGTAGTCCTTTCTTCTTGCTCCTTCCACCTTTCCTCTTAAAATTCTTTCGAACTTCTTGATGACTTGAGAGATGAACAGAATGAGCCTTTTGATTCTTTATCCTTGTTTCCTCTTGAACTAGCATACTGGCCAATTCGTTTACATTCCACTTATCCTTTATAGTGTTGTAATTCATTTGAAATGGCCCATATTGCTCATGAGGTAAGGAATTAAGTATAAATTGTACTAAAAAGTACTCATCCACATTCATTCCTAAAGTCCTTAACTTTGCTGCTAAATTCGTCATCTCAAGTATATGCTCATGCATGGTACGCAAACCATCATATTTCGTGATGGTCAGTGTACTCATCAATGTACCAGCAAGTGACTTATCAGCAGTTTGAGAACGTTCTTCCACAAATTTCATAAATTCCTTAGCATTGTTAGTCTTGGGAAGAGAAGTCTTTAAGTTGTTTGCAACTGTCATTCGCATGAACATTAAGCTCGGTTTGTTCGATCTTTCCCAAACTTTATGGAAAGACTTTTCATCATTGCTACTTTCATCGCAATAGTAGCTGGTTTCTCGCTTGAAGCGCTAAATCAAGATCCAAGACACCTAAGTGAAACTGGACTTGTTCACTCAAATTAGGAAAATTTATCCCATTGAATAAGAGAATAGATGAGGCGTGCGAATGGAGTGAAACAGGTACAGATACTGCAAATGTGCAAGAAAATACTCATACATTAATGTTTTGAGAATATCACCTAATCAGATTCAAACTAAACTACACATGCACATCATAGTTCTCCTTTGGGCGATCCTATGATATACAAAAATATATATAAACCATAATGATGCTAATAAATTTTATTTGATAATTGTAAATATTTCTTATTAAAATTTATTTGTTATCTTTGGATATACAAACAAATTTAACAAGTCATATTAATTATCAACTATCATGTTCATGAATTATAAGAAAATAATTAACCTTTGGGTTAATCCCTAAGTTCTTATAATAAATGAACTTCAATATACCCATAACTCCAATAATGATATTAAAACATATCAATTTCATATATAGCATCAATTAATCATGGGTAATTGAATAAAATAATTTACAATATCAAAAAATTCAAAAGACTTCAAGATTCGGCCACTTTGGTGACTAACAAACCTTTCATAATATGAATTTTTTTAATATTGTAAAATACAAATATTTACCAAATTGCACACAAGGACGTAAAATGCAATCAAAGCATAAGGGCAAAATCGTAAAATCATAATTCCATAAGGTCAAAATCATAAATTTAAAATCCAGGGGCAAAATGGTAAATAATCAGCAATGGCAGAATCTTAATTATAAATTAAATAGGGGCAAAACAGTAAATAAATAGCGAGAAGGACAAAATGGGAAATTAAAAAAAAAGGCATAGGGGCAAAAATGTAAAAGGCCGCGCGGGGACGTCAGGCACGTGCCGAGCACGTGCCTTCGTCCTCGGCGGGCGCATGCCCGGCACGCGCGCGTTCAGCGCGCAGGCGCGTGCACGGCACGCGCCTGGCAACTGCCGCGGGCGCGTGTCCCGCACGCGCCTGCCAACAGCCGCGCCGTTCCGCGCGCGTGGGCTCCACGCGCGCAGCGATTTCGCGCGCGTGGACCCACGCGCCTTCTTCCCCGCGCGACAAAACACCTCTCTTCACCGTTTTTCGCCGTTCCGCCGCGGTTTCGCCGGCCGTTTCTTCTCCGGCAGCCCATCCCAGACACAAATAAATAATGGGTTTTGAAGAGCATGCCGATACGACCACATGGCTTTAAGTTTCGGCGAAAATGACTAAGAAATTGGCCCCAAATCAAACCAAATCGGCGAGTTTCGAAATTGCCCTCAAAATTCCGAATTTTTTTTTTTTTCACTCGCGCACAGTGACTTTTCTTCGCCATTTTCGTGCATGAAGAACGTTCCATCATTCGGATTTTCTTTATCCATAATCATCCAAAAAAATTTTAACAATAATAAATAATACGAACATGATCGTTCAACGAATCATCAAACATAAATTATAATATTTCTTTAAACGGAAAAATCATGAGATCATAAACCAAATGCTCTGATACCAACTGTTAGAGAATTCATATAATACTTTGATGCGGAAATACATAACAAATCAGTGATCGTTTGATCTTCATGATTTTCACAAATAGATGAAGACATACCTTTATCCATAATGCTTCACTTGATGATAATCGTTGTAGAAAACCGAAAGAACTCAAACCAAATGAAGAAATCCGATTTCTCTCTCTTAACCCACTAAACCTTAATGTATTCAATTGATGGAGGAGAGAATACGTTCTTTTAGTTACTGTTATTCATTGTGGATGGAGAGAGAACCGGACTCTTTTATACGTTCGTTGAAAAGGTGCATTCCATCAAAACGATATACCCTTTCGTTTTATTAGAGTCGTACCTTCTCGTAACCAATAATTATTTATAGCATTTCAATAATTATTAAACCATATAATAAATCACATAATATGGGCCACAATAATTCTTACAAACAATGCATGCACAAGCAATAGCTCTAGGTGACATCTCTCCTGCGACAAGAGCTCCTATTAACCTTATGTCTCTCCTTTCTCACTTTTCTCTGGGGAGGGGACAAACTCCTAAAAACTCTCGTCCTGATGTATCTATCTCTACAGCAACACAAACTGTATCTGTCTCACCTTATTCATCCAAATGAACTCTGATATAGAGCGCTCAGGAGGATGGTTCCCCCCTTTTCCCTTTAACTTTTAATTTTTTTCCTCTTTGTTCTTTTTTAAAATTCGGTGATAAAGATTGACAAAAGAACTTGTGGTCCAGGCGACAATTTGCTTGGATCGTCGTTGAATTCTCTTTACTTTTTATGTTGGATTCAATGTTATTAAAAACAAAGTGGACGTCAAATCGAAGTCATATCCATAATCCTTCCATTTCCACATAATCAACATGCACAATGGTTAATCATTGTAAGAATAGCTTGAGTTGACTCTCGAGCCTCAACATCAACATCACATGCGTCGTATCTCTGATATCAATCTGTACTTTAGTCACCCCGATTGTTAGGTAAGATTGGAATACGTCAAATGAAAATGACCTATGTAGATTATCCTTTTAGAAAAATTTCATACACTATAGAGCATTGGATTTTCTGATCTCACGTTGAGTGACAAGTCCGGCGATAGCTCGCTCAGCTCGATTGAAACATAAATACAAACAAACTAAAATAGACACATGCATCTGTATTGGAACTGACAAAACATTCTCTAGCTAAAAACGAGAATTTTCATGTCCATCCTTTGTAAAGACGTGACTAGTCAAATGTAGTATCGAATTGGTAATAAAAAAGTGACGCGAACTTGTGTTTTGGTTGAAGATGGGATTACGAGGCTTAAGACTATGACCTAATGTCTTGCCAGAGGTTTGAGGGTGACAAACCTTTTGGGCAAAGTAAAAGAAGGGCATGATGATCACTTTGTTAGTGTGTCACATGTTGATGAGGTCCTGAAGTTTGGAAAAGTAGATGTTGAATTCGAACAGCTAGCACATAAAACATATGATGGTTTTCATGAAATTAAAAAATGAACAAGTTGCCAAAAGCGAATTTAAGTCAAACGAAAAATGTCCTCGGCGGGCCCTTGTGTGCCAAATTCACATTCATCAAAATACATGCATTAGATTCTTGTGGGGGGGGGATTTGTTTAATGGATCAAGGTTTAAGATGATATTTTCACTCTATTGATCGATTTCCTACCCTTTTAATTGTGCGGAATAATATCGGCAGAGTTCACAAAATCAACATACTAAGTAATGTGGCATATCCAATTAAATGGTTAGTCTTGAGTGTGACTCATCTAAATTCGTGTGGACTAATATTAATATATTGAACATTAGTCAGATTATATATGTCTTTTGCACGCATGATCTGGCTTCAACTTCCTTAATCTCGATTGAGATTCTAGAGATCTTCCACCGGTTCAACGTCCATTTTTTTTTTTGCACGCATGAACAGTAGTCAAATTTTCTTAACCAATTGTTCTTTATTTGTGAAAAGCCATCATCTCGATTGAGATTCTAGAGATCTTCCACCGAAAAGTCCACGGTGCAATCGATTTGGCTCTTTGGCGCAAACGAAGAGGTAAAAATAATTGCTATATTTCTCGAAATTGATTCTAATTAACATTCGGATTACACTCTTAAGTAATATTTTTGGTCGTTCAATTGTAAATGTGCTTTCTCATTATTATACTTTTGATCAACAATTGATGATAACATATGATACGAGTTCCACAAGCCGCGCACTGATAATAATCCTTCCAGTTCTAGTCCATCAGGGACTGTTTTGACACGGCTTTACTCCTTTTAAGTTCTTCTCTCGGTCCATCACGAACTTCTTAGTTTCCTAAGTTGCGCTCAAATGGAAAATTTGCAGAACTGCCGAATCCTTCAATTGCCCTTTTGCTTAATTTAAAAGGTACAAATATTTTGGGGATAATAGGGAAGGATGAAATCTGAACATGGACCGTTTGTGTACATTAAACCTTGGTTCTTAGAAGACTTCGGCTGATTCACACAAAGCTAGCTAGTTCAATTGATGTAACCAAAGTAGGTTCAACATTGACTAGATAAATTAAGTTCATTTGACTTAATTAGGTTCATGTACATCCATTCATGTCAGAGTGCATGAACCACTTTAGCTCGTCACAATTTAAGGTCAAGATATTGATCATAGAAGATCTTTGTTGAGATCAATATGACATCATCAACGGTTCTTCAATCGTCTCAAATTTTCTTTTTTTGTATTTATCAAAATTAGTCGTGTCAAAAGGATCAGACATCTCACACGCAATCATACACACCTCTAACCCTTCCTAATTATTTTCAAAGTTGATTAACTTCGGATGGCCAACAACATACTTCCTCGGGAATAAGGCCGATGTTATGAAAGCCTTTGACTCGGTAAATTGGATTTTTTGCTGAAGCATTGAGGGCTATTCAGGTTCCTGAGTCCTTTGTCCCTTGGATGGAGACTTGCATAAGTTCTCCATATTTTTTTCATTTCTATCGTTGGAGGCTTGGAGGGTTTTTTCAAAGGTGGAAGAGGTTTGAGACCATGAGATTCATTATAAGTAATGACTGTAACGGCTTGGAATCGCACGGGCCCGTGGGGTCGCCCGAGTTCTTTAGCTACCCCTTCCTCTCCCAGGACCTTCCCCAATCCTAGGTTCAGGCAAACTACGGGATCAAGATACGGTAACTTCAATATCGGACTAGAGCTGCAACCCGTCAATTTAGGTAAACTTGGGTCCTTGGGAACCCAAGGGCCTAGATCGCTATGGGAAGTGATGGTTTTATATGACTAATGGGCTTATGGCCCGTCCGCCCATGTTGGGCCTAAAAGCCCGGCCCACGGGAATAGGGCCCGTGGATGGAGGGACATATAAAAGGGAGGAGAGAGAGGGAGAAGTTACCGTTTTGCCAAAACTGACGTACGTCTTCTCCCCCCCTCACGCTCTCTCTCTCTCTCTCAAAAGGGAAAAAGAAAAACAGTAAGTTTTTCTTTGATTCAAAGTGCCATCGGATCGAACAGGGCCAGATTTCTTCCTCTTCTCGGCGTCGGTGTCTAATCTGTGGCTAACAAGGTACGCTCGAACTGGTGTGTGCTTTAGGATCGGTGATACATGTTAATTCCCGGGCTTGTCTTCCGCATTGCATTTAGGGGTTCGATTTGGTGTCGAATCCGGTTTCGGGGATCCGTTATCCCCAACATTGGTATCAGAGCCCTGATTCATGTTTTCCCGACCCCCTATCGTGTTTTTGATTGAATTTTTTGATTTTTTTTCAAAAAAATTTTCGGCCGTACGGATCGGGCCAGAAATCCCGACACCCGAGCGTTATTCGTCCTTTTTTCTGTGTTTTCGTATGTCGAAATTCAATTCTGATGGCATAGGAAGGAAGAGGTCGTCGAGACGAGTCTGGCGATATGTCGAACGCCGCCGGGAGACACCGCACGCGCCCACACGCGCGGCCGGCCGCCGCTGCGCGTGGGGGCGACGCGCCCGGAAGCGCCGGCTCGCCCAGTGCGTGCGACACACGCGCCGGCCGGCGAATCGGTTCGCGCCGATCGGCGAACCGACGCGTGCTGACGTCGGCATGACGTCACCCAACGGCCGAGAACCGGCCGGGGTGACGTCATCGATGACGTCGAACGACGACGGTTGGCCGGGCGGTTACTGGCCGGCAACCCGACCGGAGACCCGACCCGACCCGAACCGCGGACACCCGGCACGCGCGCGGCACGTGCCGGATGACGTCTGCGTGACGTCATCCCGTGCACGCGCACGGCACGTGCCGTCGGTTCGGTCGAAGCGGCCCGACTGGTCTGACCGGTCTGTCCGGTCCGACCGGTCCGACGACCGTTGACCTGACCGTTGACGGTTGACCTACGACCGTTGACCGTTGATGGTTGACCGTTGACCCGAAAAAAAAAAAAAAAAAAAAAGAAAAGAATGTGTTTCTTTTTCAATTAAGTCTATGTGGATTATTTGTGATCCCTTATTTGTTCTGCATTTGTTGCGGGAACAGCATTCTGCATTTGTTGCACGAACAATGCCTCCCTTGAGGATGCGCACACCTATTCGCGCAGTTACTGATGAACAAAAGGATAGGCTGTCTATGTTGATAGCTGAGCTGACTGATCATCGATGGGAGAGTGGTGACTTAATTGATCACGTCCTGGAAATCAATGGGAAAATTCAACAGGTCATATGGAATGGTCGTCCTATGCCACAGTCAGAGATGGTGCGATTTTTTATAAACACTCTTCCACCTGAATGGCAAGATGTGTTGAATCGCATATGGGATGTCAACGGAGCTGCTTCATATAAGAAAATTGTGATGGATTTTGTAAATGAATATTACTGCATTGTTACAAGGGAAAAGATCAAGAAATTGAACAAAAGAGGATCTTTCCCAGTTCGTGTGCTGTTTTTGTGATAGATGTATTGGTTGTTTTCTTAGTTAAGTGTGCTTTGTGGACATCTTATGAAATGCTTACTACCTGATTGTTATTGATGTAGCAACCTATATGTTAGTTGTATTATATGAAAGCATTATTATATTGTATGTCAATTATCTGTTGCTTTCTGTTATTGTTGGTTGCTTTGTGGGTAGTTAGTCAGGGTAGTTATAGTAGTTTTTGTAACTTCATAGAATTTATTTTGCATAAGACAATTATATTAATGATAGTTTTTAAGTTAGGATTTTGGAGGATGATTGGAAACATAGTGACATTTTGATTCTGAAGCCTTACTTGAAATTATTCATTAATATGATGGGTCTATGCAAATAGGGATGCATAAATGATAGGCATTAATAATTCGTGCATATATGTCTGATGTGTTCAGATCAATGGCTTCAGCCACGAAGAGCATAGTTGCCGAGCTGAACAAAGGTGAAAAGCTCAATGGTGACAACTATGAGATATGGCACATGAAAATCCAATATGTCTTTGGAAGAGCAAGAGGCACTTGAGGCTCTTAACCTAACCATGGTAGAACCCGAAGAAGGAAATACTGCACAAAGACAAAAGAGATAAGGAAGCTTTTGCTGTATGGAAACGAAAGAACTCTCTTGCTCGCATCACGTTGCTGAGTAGCATGGAAAATGACGTCATGCGAGAGTTTAGGCGTTTTGACAATGCCAAGGAAATGTGGGAGGCATTGGCAGCTAGATTTGGTCATACTTCGGACGGTGACCGAGACAGACACTCACTATTAGGTTTGACTCCTATAAGAAGCCTCATGGTCGAGACTATGAAGCAACATCTTAGAAAGATGTCAAACATGATAAATGAGCTGAAAGATGCTGGCCATGTCCTCACGATGAGCAGCGGTGCAAGCGGTGATTCGTTCCTTGCCTCGAGTTGGGAGCATATGAAGGTGCACCTGACCCATAATGAAAATATCAAATCTTTTGAGGATGCAGTGCGCCATCTTGAGCTGGAAGAGGACCGCCTCTTGGCGACTAAGCCGGAAGCTGAAATCTATCATGCTGGTTCTAGATCACATGGAGCTTCGAGCTCCAAGCGCAAACGTCCTAACTGGTTTGATAAAGGGAAAGGCAAGGAAGCAGGTCCTTCAGGGAAGAAACCCAAATTTAACCAACATGCAAGAGGAAAGCGTCCTCGCATAAAAAAGCTTACAAGGGTGAAATGCTACAACTATGACAAGAAGGGTCACTATGCTCGCGACTGTCGTGAGCCAAAGAAGGTATGCACCCCTTGTACTTTTCAGAACTTTGCTTTTTGTGTCGAGTTCTGTATTCTTAACTGAGTCTAATCCTTTGTGGACTGTGGATTCAGGAGCGACAGACCATATAGCGAAGGATAGAGGATCCTTCGTGGAATTCCGACGGGTACCTACTGGAACTAGGTGGATCTATGTGGGAAACAACTCCAGAGCTGAAGTGAAAGGAATTGGCACATGCCAACTGAATATGCGTGGTGGACGCACTTTGTTCCTACATGATGTGATGTATGCTCCGGAGATTCGTCGGAATCTAGTGTCTGTTTTAGTGTTGGTTAAATTAGGTTTTAATATGAACTTCTATAATAGAGGTGTGGATTTGTTTTTAGATACAAATTACTATGGTTGTGGTTATTTTCTGGATGGTTTCATTGTATTAGATATTGACTATGTTAATGCAAATGTTTGTTATTCCCTTATCACGTCTCCTAATGCCTATGATAATGATGTGAATGTGTGGCATGCTAGACTTGGTCACATTGGCCAACAGCGAATGAATAGACTAGCCAAAGAGGGCTTGCTGGGCAACATTGAAAAAGTCGATTTGCCCATATGTAAGCATTGCCTAGAAGGGAAAACGACAAGGAAACCATTTGGAAAAGGTAAAAGAGCTGAATTTCCTCTGCATTTAATCCATTCGATGTCTCGTGGTCCAATGAATGTGAGAGGAAGGCATGGGGCTGTTTATTTCATCACCTTTATTGATGATTATACTCGATTCGGATATGTCTATTTGATTTCTCATAAATCTGAAGCAATAAGTTGTTTCAAAAAGTTTATGAACCTGGTAGAGAATCAATTAGACAAGAAAATAAAAGCATTGAGATCCGATCGAGGTCGAGAATATTTATCTGATGAGTTCAGAAAATTATGTGATGAAAAAGGAATAGAAAGACAGTTGTCTATTCCATATACTCCTCAACAAAATGGTGTTGCGGAGAGAAGAAACAGAACCCTACTGGAAATGGTTAGGTCCATGATGGCGCATGCTAACTTACCTATTACCTTTTGGAGTGATGCGTTGTTAACTGCTGTCTATATACTTAACCGTGTGCCTTCCAAATCAGTTACTTCCACTCCATATGAGTTATGGACAGGTAGAAAACCAGACTTAAGTTTTCTTAAGCCATGGGGTTGTGCTGCCTATACACATGAGTCCTCTCACAAGTTTGGGAAATTGGGTCCCAGAGGAAAGAAGAGTATTTTCATAAGATACTCGGAACACTCAAAAGGGTATGTATTCATAAGTGAGCAGGAAAGTGGGAGTATAACTGAATTTGAATCACGGGATGTCACATTCTTAGAGGATGAGTTTCCTAAGAAGGGCGAAATAGGGGAAGATCACTCCCTATTTGAAACCTTGGATCAAGATAATGATATTAGTGGAGTTCGTCCAAGTGGGAGTAATATGAGAAGTGATGAATTGAATTCAAACCATTCTCAATTGCAACCATATGATGAGACGACATCATTATCTAATCCAAGTGGGAGCATAATGGGGAATGATGTGCAAAGTGTACAATCTCCCATACGGCGAACAAGTCGCCAAAGTATTCCCCGTCGACGTTTTGGCATTGAAGGGGAAACTTTTATGGTTGCTCCACAAGATGAGGATGAACCAATAAATATTAATGAGGCTCTGAATTGCCCTAGTAAGGAAAAATGGATTCATGCAATGGAAGATGAAATGGAGTCAATGAAATCAAACCAAGTCTGGGAACTGGTTGATCTTCCAAAAGGACGCAGAGCTATTGGGAACAAGTGGGTTCTCAAAATAAAGCGAAAGGCTGATGGCTCAATAGAAAGGCATAAGGCTCGCCTTGTGGCGAAGGGGTATAATCAACGGAAGGAATTGATTATGAAGATACGTTTTCTCCCGTAGTGAGATTTACCTCGATTCGCATTATTCGGCAATAGTAGCTAGTATGGATCTTGAGTTACATCGATGGATGTAAAGACTGCTTTCCTCAATGGAGAATTAGAGGAAGAAATATATATGGAACAACCTGTTGGTTTCATAGTGAAAGGCCAAGAAGAAAAGGTATGTCGACTTTTGAGGTCGATATATGGTCTTAAGCGATCATCAAGACAATGGTATATACGTTTTCATAATGCCATAATGGCATATGATTTTACGATGATTGATGAGGATCATTGTGTATATATCAAAAGATCCAAGGATCAATTTGTGATCATATCATTATATGTTGATGATATACGATTGCCGGAAGCAATATGGAGTTTGTTAATACTTGTCAAGAGTTGGTTGTCTTCCAACTTTGAGATGAAGGATATGGGTGAGGCTACATACATTCTTGGAGTTAAGATTTCAAGAGATCGTTCGAAGAGATCGTTATCTCTTTCACAAGAAACCTATATAAATAAGGTTCTTGAACGATTTCGTATGCAAGATTGTAAACCCATAGACACTCCTATTGCAAAAGGTGAAGGATTGAGCCATAGACTCGTGTCCAAGTACTCCACAAGAGAAGGAACAAATGAAACATGTTCCTTATGCTAGTGCTGTTGGGAGCTTGATGTACGCTATGATGTGTACAAGACCCGACATATGTTTTGCAGTTGGAATGGTGAGTAGATACCAATCCAATCCAGGGACCAGCACATTGGAAAGCCGTTAAGAGAATACTGAGGTATCTGAAGAGAACTGCTGATTTCAAGTTGAATTACCAAGGAAAAGATCTGCGACTTGAAGGCTATTCAGATGCTGATTGGGGAGGAGATTTAGATGAAAGGAAATCTACCTCTGGATTTGCCTTCTTACTGAACAATGGCGCCATATCATGGAGCAGTAAGAAGCAAACGTGTATAGCCTTATCCACGATGGAAGCTGAGTTCGTGGCATTATCAGCAGCGGTACAAGAAGGAGTTTGGCTTAAGAGATTTTTGGATCATTTAGGCGTTATTAAGAAAGCTGCAAATCCATTGTTGGTTAACCGTGATAGCCAAGCAGCTATAGCGTACACTAAAGATCCAAAATATCATGGCAAGACCAAACATATAGATACCAAGTATAACTTTGTCAAGGATATGGTTGCACGAAAGGATGTGAACTTACGTACATATCTACGCATAGAATGGTAGCAGATCCTATGACAAAGCCAATACCTAGAGATGTGTTTTGTGGTCATGTAAAATCTCTAGGATTGCGTAGAGTCGATGTACTTGGATTGTAATTTCCCGAGTTGTTCAAATTTATGAACTAGTGTTGTTTCATTATTAATGCCTATGAATCTTTGTTTGATCTTTATGCATCTTAATGCTCAAAGTGCATTATTTTAAGTTGAGAAAGTATGTCGGACAGATATAAGATTAGCCCACTCACACGGGTAATCGCTTCTATTTACTTGTGTGATAAATAGAGATGAGACTGTTTTAAGCTTATTATCTAGGTGATAATCAAGAGCTAAAGCTTAAAATACGTATGTCGCCTTAACTGGGTGTTAAGATGAGGACATAATACTTACTATGTCCGAAAGTAAAATACCCACATATTTTACTTTATCTGTCTATGATGCCGATGTGAGTTCGATGAATTTTGTGAATGAGTAGATACGTGAACTCAAGTTAGACATTGGGTATGTCTGAACTATCATCTGTATGGTATTGAAAGGTGTAGACATACGCTCCATGGGAAAGTAGTTAATACCGTAATACGTATTTCATACTACGTATGCATAAGCCGACCAATAAGAGTGGCAAAAAGTTTGATCTCAACTTTTATGACGTGTGAGACTCTTGAGGAAAAGAGTTCCTCAAATTTTAGTGCCCTCATGACTTTTACTTATTCTCAAGGTTTCTATTTAGTGTTTGCTATCTTAGGATGTTGCCAATGGTCATGAGTTGATTCGATCTAATGGGACATTTCTAGAAAAGCAAGCTGAACTGAAATTGAGAGTTTGAAGGAAATAGGAAGATCGATTTTGGGGAATCACATTGTAGTTTTGTATTCACTTTGGTCGACCAATTATGACTGTCTTTGGGATAATTATAATTGTGAATACAATATATATATCATGTTTAAAAGAGATCAAGAGAGATATAAAATGTGATCGATCGATCTAGGGTACTGCATACTGAATCTACTCAGAGTAAGACGCCCAATATGAGCTGCTATATATTCCTAACGGATGTATAGTAACGAGCTCTCAAAGTATGCTGGTCGCACGGATTATTCACCGGTATGAATGTTGAAGAGAGGTAAAGAGAATCCTGTTCAGCCCACCATGTGCGAGTGGGAGATGATGGTTTTATATGACTAATGGGCTTATGGCCCGTCCGCCCATGTTGGGCCTAAAAGCCCGGCCCACGGGAATAGGGCCCGTGGATGGAGGGACATATAAAAGGGAGGAGAGAGAGGGAGAAGTTACCGTTTTTGCCAAAACTGACGTACGTCTTCTCCCTCCCTCACGCTCTCTCTCTCTCTCAAAAGGGAAAAAGAAAAACAGTAAGTTTTTCTTCGATTCAAAGTGCCATCGGATCGAACAGGGCCAGATTTCTTCCTCTTCTCGGCGTCGGTGTCTAATCTGTGGCTAACAAGGTACGCTTGAACTGTGGTGTGCTTTAGGATCGGTGATACATGTTAATTCCCCGGGCTTGTCTTCCGCATTGCATTTAGGGGTTCGATTTGGTGTCGAATCCGGTTTCGGGGATCCGTTATCCCCAACAGGAAGGTTAACTTAGTAGGTGCTCATGTGAAGGAACTGATCAAAAGACAACCTGAATTTTCAAGTCCAGAAGTTTAGTCATGCATTGGACAGATTAGCATCCCACGACACCCTTTTGGTACCGCACCTCTATTTTTGGCTAAATCCCACAGCATTCCTCAATTGGTTTTCCTAAACATGCACGGCATTTATTTCTATGTTAAAATCTTTAAATATCGCCAAAACATCGCTATTAAAATCCTTATTTCTGGGGAGCCGACAAGCATATTATATAGGCAAAACAAAGCTCTTGGTGCGCACAAAGAATTACGCACCAAAACTACACGATTAATAGATACTCCACTTATCGATCAGATGGTCGTCTTCTAGATGCACGTGAAATTTCATAGGAGCAATCATTTAGTAAACAAAGCATTTGAAGCTGCATATAGTGTCTCTAGAAATACTCGGATCGATGCACTTCAGGTGTGTCCGATAAATACTCGGATTGACGTAGTTGATTGGGGGCGTCATGATTGATCACTTCAAAAATTGAAGATCATTAGTCAACATGTACTAACTACGTGCAAATTCGTTTGGGTCAAGACCACGTAGATAGACCAAATACTTTGGTTGATGGCGCTTGCAGAGTTTATATATGGCCCCTCTGTACTCATGTCATTGGATTACCAAAAAGGTTGTGTCTAATTGATTTACTTTTTATTTTTATTTTTATTTTTCAAATCTTGTTTTAATAATTCAAAAGAAAAATGCCTTAAAGATAACTGTTGAAGAGTGCTCCTAGAGCACTTACAAAACCCTATTAAACATGTTTTGATAATATAAAATTGCTACTTTCATATAATTAGCCTCCTTATAGTGCATTTATTTTGCGGAAAATATATGATTTACAAAAATGAATGAAAAATATTTGAATCATGTCCCGAGAGAAGGAAATGCCATCACCGTGAGGAGCCGGCGGAGGAAGCTTTTCACCGACCTCTTGGTGAAGGACGGTTCAGTGTGTTATGATGTTGTATTTGAGCATCCAGCGACGTTTGTGATGCTTGCAGTGGGGCCAGAGAAGGAGGACTTGATCAACATTCCGGTCGCGTTCACAAAGTCAAAGGATTAATACACAAGGATGGGGAAGGCGTGAAAGAGCTGTTTCTTGCTATACGGGCCATCTATACTGGCAAGTCCACTACTTCGATCGCTGTAATGGCTAATTACCTGGAGTACGATGTTCATGATGTCAAATTGACGGTGGTGAAGGATATAACACGAATCTGAAGTAGCTGTTGATCAACACTTCGAGCAAATTGATCATCATGATTGAGGATGTTGATTGCTCTCTCGACCTCACAGGTCAGTGCAACAGGGAGAAGACGAACGGAAAACAGAAGACAAAAGTCACTAGAAAGGTGATACTTTCTCGGTTGTTGAATTTCAATGACGGGATACGGTCAGCACGCAGGGGGGCGAGACTGATTGTGGTAACGACGAATTTTGCGGACAAACTCAACTAGGCGCTCATCAGGAGAGAAAGGATGGACAAGAACATCGAGTTGTCCTATTGTTGTTTTGAGGGCTTCAAGTTCTCGCGAAGAACTATCTGGTTGTCGACTCCCACAACCTGTTCGACACTGTCCGGGGCTTAATGGAGGAAGTTGAAATGACTGCTGCGGACGTCGCCTAGAACTGGATGCCTAAGTCCAGTGCTGATAATGCTAAGACTTGTCTGAGGAATTTAATCAAAGCTCTGGATACCAAGCATGTAGTCAGTATATGTTAGTTAGGGATCCCTTCTCCCACATTGCTGGGATAAGTTAGCCTTCATTAGTTCCTGCGATATCAATTGAGCATCGTGCATATACTTGTTGGTTCTATGTGTAAAAGAGGATTTGAATTATGTCTTTTGGTTTATAAGTGCACAATGTAAGGCTTCAATAGTTTTGCGAAAAACTAATGATTTGGCAAAAATTTTCTTAAAAATGATCGCTTGCATCGTTTGAAATAATTAATTGATAAATATATTTTTATTATCGACATTTTTGTGGACAATGAAAGTTTCTTTTGTTTAGCGATCAATTCTCTATACCTCTTACGGAAGGTGAGGTCATAATACCTCGTTTCCTTAGTATAACCCATGCCACACTTATCCAAAACTAATTTTTATGTCAAAAGATCTTAAACTATTACTTATATCTAATATTTACCCCAAATTAATATACTCATGTCACATTTACCTAAAATTATGATAAATCTAAGATTTTTACGGATAAATGTAACACAAGTATACCAATTTTGGATAAATGTGACATGATATACCGATTTGGGATTTTTTTATGATATAAAAAGTAATTTGTGGGAAATGTGATGTGGGTGTACCACTTTGAGAGTTTTTATGATACAAAAATTAACTTAGGACAAATGTAATACAAATGTACTAATTTTGATTTTTTTATAGTATTAACTATTTTTCTTAAGAGCCGGGACACCGGGTCGGGGAATTGGGCTCCTGGGTCTGTCGGCCGAAGTTGGGCCAATGTACACCATTCCCTTTCACTACGGTACCACATCCTCTCCCACCATTTTCTTGCTCTCGTTCACTCAATTTCTGTCGCCCTTCTTCCTCAGCCATTGCTGTAGCTGCACTTTCTGCTTTCTCTTCTTCTTCTCTGGATTTCTTCCCGGCGTCCTTTTTCGCCTTCTCGAGCGCTCTGATCAATCCCTCCACGCAAGCCTCCTCGTCCTCGTCTCCCAACTTGGGCATCAAGTTCTCCGCCACGTCCGCTGGAGTCATCTTCCGTCTCCTCCGGCGGCTGCCTCACCGTCGCAAACGGTGGGTGGGACTCGACACCCAAGTTTCCTCGCCAGCACCTCGAACGACTTGAAGCAGCGATACGACTCGATGTCTTCCCAAGGATGGTACGATCTAAACATGTATATAATTAAAAGCTCGTGAACAAAAAGATTTGGGACTTTTAATGTATAATATTTTCAATCGTTATCTTTTGTTCCATTTTATCACAGGAGTTCTAACTTCAAAGATATACCTTGTCCTTAGCAAGCTAAATTACTTATGTTTGCACTTAAAAAATCATAAGTGTGTTGATGCGAGAATATAATTACCAAATAAATCTTAAATTTATTGTACGGGTGCGATTTTAGTTCTAAACATCTCAATTTAACCAATTTAGTTTAGAACATTTTGACGATTCGTCAATATAATCATTTCATCCATTTTGAAGTGGAAATCGTTGATGTGGCAATCTAGTCAACGTTTAGCCATCTTATATAGCATAACCGACGTTGACATGGACGTTTTTGTAATTTTTAAAATATTTAAAATATCTTACTTTTCTTTTCTTTTTTTTCCTTCTTCCTCTGCCTGTCGCCAAGCCTTGGCAATGACTAGTAAAGGAAAAAAATTTCAAAAATCATCAACATTAACACTAGTTGTGTCATGTAGGACAGTTAATATCCACGTCAGTGATTTTTTTGCCAAAATTAGCCGAGAGCACTGCATTGGCAAAATTGTTAAAAGGTTTAGGACTGATTTAGTCAAATCGAATAATTTAAAACTAAATTGGCATCCATACAACATGTTAAGATTTTCTTTTTCTTTTTAAATAATTTCCCCTGCATGCGAATCCACACAAATTGAAGTACAGGTTGGAGGAAAGGTGGTATCCGAGAATATATGAGTGGAGCTTGTTCAGTACTTCACTGCAAAATGTTGATCTCACATCATCTATGAAATTAGCCTATCTAGATTAAAAATAAAGATAAAGTAATAGAGATGCATTTTATGTTAGCCTTCTCTGGCATAGCCATAACTCATTAAAACCATGCAAAATATACGCTAGCTAGCTTGCTACCTGCTCAACAAAATTGTCATGCACAACAATCATAATTAATTATAACCCTCGAAATTGAAATACCTACAAAAAAAAAAAAAAACCCAAGACTAGACGATGGAAGGAGAAACTCGCAACTATATATCAATTAAATTACTCAAACAATCTATACTTATCATCCATCCCACACATAGATATCGTATTTATGGAACAAAGCTTCTATGGATCGTAATAGAACCAAGCTCAGGGATAGCAAAGTAAGTAAAAACATCAATAGTATGGCGAACAAGCATTCCTCGCAAAACAGAAAATGAAAGAAACTTAGGCCAGATCACAGGAGAAAACATCTCATGCCATGCAAATACGGACAGATGAGCATGTACGAGGCCATAACTCATTAAAACCATGCAAAATATACGCTAGCTAGCTTGCTACCTGCTCAACAAAATTGTCATGCACAACAATCATAATTAATTATAACCCTCGAAATTGAAATACTTACGGAAAAAAAAAAAACCCAAGACCAGACGATGCAAGGAGAAACTCGCAACTATATATCAATTAAATTACTCAAACAATTTATACTTATCATCCATCCCACACATCACGTTGCATAGATATCGTATTTAGAGAGAGAGAGAGAGAGAGAGAGAGAGAGAGAGAGAGAGAGAGAGAGAGAGAGAGAGAGAGAGAGAGAGAGAGAGAGAGAGATTGGATCATACGATAACTCCTCGAGGTTAAAGGGACTCTTGTCGAGCAGAGATGGCACTTGTAGCTATTACAACGTGCATATCAAAAAAGCACCGGCAATATAACAAATGCATGCACAAGCTGAATGAAAATAGGATTGGATGATAACTCCTCAAGGTTAGAGGGACTCTTGCCGAGTAAAGATGGCACTATCTATTACAACATGCATAGCACTGGCAATATAACAAATCCATGCACAAGCAGAATAAAAATAGGATCATGTGATAACTCCTTGAGGTTAAAGGGACTCTTGTCGAGTAGAGATGGCACTTTTAGCTATTACTACATGCATACATATCAAAAAGGCACCGGCAATATAACAAATGCATGCACAAGCAATAGCTCGAGGTGTCATCTCTCCTGCGACAGGAGCTCCCATTAACCTCTAATTCAGTGCTCTCCTCTCTCACTTTTCTCTGGGGGAGGGGACAACCTATGCTCTCCTTCCTCCTGATGTATCTATCTCTACACAACACAATGTATATCTGTCTCACCTTATTCATCCAAATGCACGCTTATATAGAGCTCTTAGAACAACAGTTCCATTCTCCTCCCTCGTCTTTTTTCTTCTCTTTTCTCTTTTTAAAATTTGGCGACAAAGATTGATGAAAGAAAGAGGGAGAGAACTTGTGGTCTTGGCGACAGTGCTTGGGTCGTCGTTGAATTCTCTTCACTTTTTACGTTGGATTCATTGTTGCTACAAACAAAGTAGAAGTCAAAGTGGATTCATATCCACAATCCTTACATTTCCACATAATCAACATGCACAATGATTTATCATTGTAACAATAACTCAGGTGGAGTCTCAGCGCGGCATCACATGCATTGTACCTCTGATCTCGATTTGTAGTTTAGTCACTGTGATTGTTAGGTCAGGTTAGAATACATAAAATGTAAGTGACCTATGTAGATTATTTTTTTGAAGAAAAGTTCATAAACTACAAAGTGTTGAACTTTCTTATCTCGCGTTGAGTGAAAAGTCTGGTAGCAACTCACTTGGCTTGATTGCAACGTAAATCAAAACAAATAAAGAGATACATGCATATTTATTGGAACCGACAAAACATCCTCTAGCTAAACACGAGAATTCTCATGTTTGTCCTTTGTAAAATCGTGATTAATCAAATCTAGTATCGAATTAGTAAAATAAATGTGATGCGAACTTGTAGTTTGGTCGGAGATGGGATTACGAGGCTTAAAACTACGACCTAATGTCTTGCCAAAATGATGAGGGGAACAAACCTTTCTGGGCAAAGCAAAAGAAGGGCATGATGATCACCTTGTTGTGTGTCACGTTTTGACGAGGTCCTGAAGTTTAGAAAAGTAAATGTTGAATTCAAACAGCCAGTACATAAGCATATGATGATTTTCATGAAATTAAAAATGAATAAATGAACGAGTTGTCAAAAGGAAGTTTCAGTCAAACAGAAACTGTCCTTGGTGGGTCCTTGCTCGCCAAAGTCACTTTCATCAAGATGCATGCATTAGATTCTTGTGGGCGGCATTTGTTTTATGGATCAAGGGTTAAGATGATGTTTTCTCTTTATTGATCGATTGCCCACCCTTTTGATTGTGCGGAATTATATCAACACAGAGTTCACAAAATTAATATATGGAGCGACGTGGCATATCTGATTAAATGATCGGTCTTGAATTGATTCACTCATCTAAATGTCCAATTATGTAGACTAATACTAATATATCTGACATTACATGGATAATATATGTTTTTCGCACGCATGATCTGGCTACAACCTCCATAATTCTAGGTATCTAAGTAGTCATTTTTTCTTAACAAATTTGTCCTTTATTTGTGAAAAACCATCATCTCGATTGAGATTGTAGAGATCCGATCACGCGCTTCCACTGAACTGAATATCTTCTACGGTGGAATTCACTTGGTTCTCCAACCCAAAAGAAGATGGGAAAGGAACTACTATATTTCTCAAAATCAATTTTAATTAAAATTTGGATTAAACTCTAGGTGCTTTTATTTCACAAAAACTCAAGATTTAGAAAACATTTTCCAAAAAATGATTAGTTATATCACTTTAAAAAAAATAATTTTCATTTATTCATTTTTTTAAGTGATAAACTAATTATTTAAAAAAAAATGTTTTGGATATTAAATTTTTGTGAAACAAACATACCAAGTAATCATTTTGGTCGTTCAAATGTAATTATGCCTTCGCATAATGTTCTTGGTAAAGAACCACCTTTGGACAGAGTCTTGACAATCAAATGATGATGACATATGATATGAGTGTCCCCTTTCAACGCTGCATGAATTCTAATTCTAAGAGATCGTATACATGTCATAGCCTTCTTTTCTTTTCTTTTCTTTTAATTTCTTAACTTGTTCGCTGAGAGAACTTGTTAAAAAGAGTTTATTATTGTTGTCAATTCTGCTGGTAAGTACAAGGAAAAAAAAATCCATAGAAGGTCTCAAAATACAATGGTATCAATAAAAAAAAAGTCTCAAATCTATTGCACTTCTATTAGTTCAATTTTAAACATTTTTAATTGCATTACTTGAGTCCTAAACCTTTTTATATTTTGCCAATTAAGTCCATCTAGCTAATTTTAGCCGGAAATCCCTAACGTGACCACTAGTCGTCCAACATATAAAAATATGAGAGGGGAAAACAGAGAAGAGATGACTCTCACGTAGATAGAAGGATAAATTATTGATAGAGACAAGTAGCATCTGACTCTGAATCCCATTCATGATAGTACTGCATACTACATAAAACAATGTATTGTAAATTTGACATTCGAGAATTGTGATTGTCTGTTTTCAAACTGCAAGTGCCTATGGCACTCAGGATTTCTAATGTGTAATGACACACTTTAACATGGCATGCATCCCACTCACACAACCATATTTAATACCGTAGTTATTATATGATGAAATATGCATTTCCACACACACATATATAAGCAAAGTGACGTCATAATTACGTGATTATATTCTTCTCGTGAGTGTGAACACTCAAACGAATAGAGAGAGATGCATGAAAGTGCCACATAAAGCACAAAAAAGGAGATGCACCATAAATGTCGGAGGAGGAAGAGAACGGCGTGCCAATTCCATACTAATTATTACTATTTCCTTTTTTGACCAAATGATTGATTATCATCTATGGACAGAGAGTGGAATTTGGATATAAGTACATGGACTATTTTCGGAATTTCTCAAAACTAAATCTATCCACTAATTTAGAGAAAACTTACAACTTACGGTCTATCCAAGACAAGGTGACTATGATTTACTATGGAGATCTAATACGGATCACCTACTAAATCATTCAAGACATGGCGATATACAATTTATACATGCTTACGTGCTGATATAAATTTCTAGAATTCCTATAGAGTATAGAAATGTCTTTTTATACAAATCAAAAGTCACCATCGCAATCCCCCAACTGTCCTAATTTTTGTTGCTATCGTTGATTTGACGGAAAGAAGCGAGGCAAAAACCTAAAATTCTTGTATGCTAGCTCTGGACTATTTTAAAGATTGAGATGTATTGGACAGAATGATTAAATATTGTTAGGGAACATATGTTTCAAATAAGGTTCATGAGGTTACATTTGAACGTTGACCGTTTAAATACATTGAACTTAGAAGTGTATTTACCTTGTTGAAACTAAACTTTGGTTCTCGTCTGAATTAACACTCAGCTAGCGAGTTCAATCAATGTTACCGAAACAGGTTCAACATTGACTAGATAAATTAAGTTCATTCAACTTAATTAGGTTCATGTCACAATGCATGAACCACTTTAGCTTGTCACTTGAATTTAGGGTCAAGATATTGGTTATAGAGGATCTTTGTTGATATCAATATGACAACATCAATGGTTCTGCAACTGTCTCAAATTTTCTTTGTCCATATTTATCAAAATTAGTCGTATCGAAAGGATCATAGATCTCGTTCGCACCCATACACAGCCCTCCTCAATTATTTTCAAATTTGATTAACTTCGGATAGCCAACGACATTTTTCCTCGAGATTATGGCTGATGTTATGAAAGCCTTTGACTCGGTAAATTGGAATTTTTGCTGATGCATTGAGGGCTATTCGGGTTCCTGAGTCCTTTGTCCCTTGGATGAAGACTTGCATATGTTCTGCATATTTTTTCCATTTCTATCGTTGGAGGCTTGGAGGGCTTTTTCAAAGGTGGAAGAGGTTTGAGACAATGAGATTCATTATAAGTGATGACTTGGAATCGCGCGAGCCGGTGGGGTCGCCCAAGTTCTTAAGGCACGCCTTCCTCCCCAGGACCTTCCCAAATCTTTATGTTCAGGCAAACTACGGCATCAAGATACGATACTAAACTTCAATATCGGTTAAGAGCTGCAACCCATCAATTTAGGTAAACCTGGGTCGTTGGGACACCCAAGGGGCTTAGATCGCGATAAGAAGGTTAACATATTACGTGCTCGTACGAAGGAACTAGTCAAACGATAACCTGAAATCTTAAGTCCGGAAGTAGAGTCACACATTGGATAGATTAGCATCCCACGGCACCCTTTCAGTACGGCACCTCTTTTTATTGGCTAAATCCCAAAGCATTCCTCAATTGGTATCCTAAACATGCACGGCAGTTATTTCTATGTACATCGCTATTAAAATCCTGAACTCTGGGGCAGCTCGGCCCCTGCAAACATTTTATATGGGCAAAAAACAAAGCTCTTGGTGCGCACAACGAATTCCGCACCAAAAGTACCCAATTAATAAATACTCCACTAGTCGAGTAGATAGTCGTCTTCTAGATGCACGTGAAATTTCCTAGGAGCAATCATTTTGTAAATATAAGTATTTGAAGCTGCATGAAGGGTCTCTGAGAAATACTCAGATTGACGCACTTCAGGTATGTCCGAGAAACATTCGGATTGAGGTGGTTGATTGAGGGCGTCATGCTAGTCAATATGTACCAACTACGTACAAAATCATTTGGGTCAAGACCACTTAAATAGATCAAAGGCTTATACTTCTTGGTTGATGGCGCTAGGAGAGTATTATATATGGCCCTTTGCGCCCATTCCCTTAGATTAAAAAAGTTGTAACTAATTGATTTACACTTTATTTTTCAAATCTTGCGATGCACGTATTTTGAATTTTTGTAATCTTAGGTAAATGTAATTTTCAAGATATATAACTATTGAAACGTAGATTTGCACAGAATTTATTAAAGTTCTTTTTGAAGTTTAAATTATACTTTAAAATTTCTTAGAGGAAGATAAAAAGTTACTTTTGACTTTTTAGACAACGGAACAACAGTTTGATTTCTAGCTTTTAAAGATTGTTCGGATAGGGTCTTTTCCTCCATCATTTCAACTTTGACGCTGATGCAGTAGAAAGATTAATACACTAGTCACCAATTAAGTAAATGATGAAATAACTTTGCGATTACTAAAGGATAGTATCGCATTCCAGTCGGGCGAAATGTTGATATGTATCATCGTATTAAAACTTGAGATGGAGATTGAGATTGCATTAAACTTCAAATTTGCTCGACTTTAAGCTCAGGAATGTATGATACTCTATTGCGTTGACCTCGAGCTTGAGTTCTAGAAATCAACTCTCAAATTCGAGTTCGGATTGTACGATAAACTACATCATATTAGTTCATGTCTTGTTTACATCCCCTAGCATTTCTGTGTGCCTAATAACTTAATTGCGTCGAACCCACTTTTTTGCAGCCGTCCTTGGTCGGTGCAATGCTGTCGAGCTCATGTTATTCTGAAATATTCTAGAATAAAGTCAATTGCACGAGTTTTTAGCTTGGTCAACTAAGCATTCAACTTTTTTTTTGTCAAACAACTAAGCATTCAACTTCGAAAGCGAAAGTTCGACCAAGATTGCCCCTCTTTTTCTCCTATTCATAAGTTGAATTCAACCTAACCTTTCATATTTACAAAGTCCACCCGACATCCATGCTTTTTCTCAGCTTTCAATCATAGTCTTCTTCTCAAGTTTTCATCACGCGAGTGTTCAAAATGCTAAAACTAATCATCGTTGTCTTGGAGGCATGTTCTTGAACCTCAAACCAAATGGGACGAAAATAATGCTAAACTGTTGTTGACAATGAAGATATTTTGTATTGATTAGTTATTTCAAATTATGCAAGCTATCATTTTTAGGAAAATATTCTTCAAATCATTCATTTTTCACAAAATAAATTGAGCCATGTGTCATCTTACATAAAAGCATCAAAGTTTGAACAAAGGAGAGAGGAGTGTCGGTATATAAAAGCAATAGCTTTCCTTTAAGTTTGTTTGTTTATTTTATTTTCTATTTTATTTTTTGGATTTTGCTAGGAAACATCAACCATGAAAGCAATACTTTATGAGGTTCCGTTTGGACCGCCATTTTTCATCATATCATATATCATATAAGTATCACTTTTGTAATTTGAATTCAAAGTGAAGAGGATATACTTAATCTTCTTACTACATGAAAGAAGGAAGAGTGACCAAAAAGAGAAGAAACTCCTTTTTTTTTTTACTGAGTACTCTACCGATTGGGTTTGGGCTTTCAAGGCACTTATCTCATAAGTAAGTCATGACTAATACTTCTTGAGACACTAGTTAATATGCACCTAAGGTTACCAAACATAGGAAGACTTCACCGAATTGTGATTTTAGTTATCCAATATCATTAATTGTCAATATCTTGAATTTGATGTACTTAGATTGAAATACAGTTGATATCTTGACGATATGTTGGGGTAACATAGCTGTGGCTTGGAAAATTGGTTGTGTGCTTGCCAGGTCAGGAGTTTACAGGAAAATTCGTTAGGTTCCAACATAGTGTATTGATTGCAAAAAAAATAGTGCACTGGTTGATAGAAATCACTTCTAATTTTGAACAGTTGTCCTTTATGACGGTCTAAGATAAGAGATGCTGGCTAATTTTGAAGAATGAATGACCCAAGTCATGTAAATGGAGTTCTCTTAAGGACTATATTGTTAATATGTGATAATATATTTAAATCACATAGAATCACTCTATTTCGTACAATTCACAACCAACTTTTGTTAACAAGTATTGTGTGAGGTCACTCGCAACAAATATCGGTGGTAAAAATTTAAAAGAATTCTTCTTTTAATAATCGTCAAATGATGTTCCAACATAAGTAAGAGGTCAGCTTAATTAGTAATAGATTTTGCTATCTCCATATGATCTTGGGCTCAAATTTTAGTGGGAGCATTGCTGGATTAAAATCCTGAATGCACTAAACCAATGGGGGGATTCCCATACCTGAGATTACTCAAGAAGGTGGACTAGTCAAAATGTGAGAAAGTTGGTCTAGACAATCACCTAATTGCTAAACCAAACAAATTCCTATCTATAGATAAGTATGTGTATTTCTCCCTTCACCTTGGTGAAGTACTTTTCCCCATCAAGATAGCTTTGGAGATTTTAAGAATAGACAAAAATGATTGTGATTGAGTGGTTAAAGGTAAATTTGGTTAAAATTAGCAGATACCATATTCAAATCATAACATCTTCCAACTAAGATTAATCATAAGGACTATGCCCACTATCCTAGTTGAAACATTCAATTCTTTTTATAATTAAATTAACCATAGAACAAAGAAGATATTTAAGTCTCAATAATGAAGAACAGTATGATGAGATTTTTCAGAAGTTTTCTTTGTCTATTTTATAGTAAATTTCACGCGGGAGTTTGGAGTTGGAGATTGGCCCTGAATTCGATAGTCACAGAAAGGCCCAACAGAGGCCCAATTACAGGCTTTATTTTAGAGTTGGTGACTATATATTATAAAGGCTGGACATTGGAAGTTGAAATCAGCCAAAATGATTCGACCACCAAAAAACGAAAAAGAAAAGAAAAGAATGAGCCAAAATGAAAATTAAATAAATAGAAAAGGTAAAGGTTCCTTGTTAAAGCTCAATGTTAATGAGTGGTAAGGCACTATGAAATCCTATTAAGTATGCTCTGAAATATGAATTTGTTTGCTTCTTTATTAAATTGCATACTTCTTCAGTTTCCGAAACATATTGAAATGCACTTTTTCTAGTTCTGTGTAGCTTAATTAGTGCCCATGTCCACTTGTTAACAAAAATCAAAATATCAAATAACAACAAAAGAGAAAACAATTAAAATCAAGTACAAACTAAAATCGCGAGAAATTGCAATTTATATCCAATAACATATTTAGTCTATTTTAATAACTTAGTAACAAAGAAGTTGTAACTTATTATATCTGCAAATCCTTTTTAAGCACAAAAATTATTTAGAGCATAAGTACTAAAATGTCACATCATCTTATCTAATCCAATTGGATAAGTCAGATGAGGTGGGGAAGGCCCATGGTCCTTCGAATTTCTAATCCAATTGGATAAGGTCATAACTTGATCAATGCATGCCATTCTCTTTCACTCCACTCAATTTGAGTTGTCCTTCTTCCATAGTCTTTGCTCTAGCTGCTGTTGCTTCTGCTTCTCCTGCTGCTGCTGCCTTTTCTTCTTCTTCTTCTGATTTCTTCCTGGCGTCCTCTTTCTCCTTCTTGAGTGCTTCGATCAATCCCTCCAAGCAAGCCTCCTCGTCCTCGTCATCCGACTTGGGCATCAAGTTCTCCGCCACGTCAGCTGGAGTCATCTTCGTCTCCGCCAGCAACCGCCTCACCGTCGCAAACAGTGGGCGCGACTCAACGCCCAAGTAATTCCTCGCGAGCACCTTGAATGACTCGAAGCAGCAATACGACATCTCGATATGCTTGTCCATCCTCCCTCTCCTGATTAGGGCCGGGTCGAGCCTCTCCACGAAGTTGGTCGTGAAAACGATGATCCTCTCGCCCCCGCACGCCGACCATAGGCCGTCGATGAAGTTCAGGAGCCCTGAAAGCGTGACCTTGCTGTCCTTGCTCTCTTCCCCGCCTTTGGCCATTTTCTTGACAGGATCCGCTTTCCCTTCATCCTCGTCTTTCTCTTGCTTCTTAGTCTTCCTCTGGCCAGTCAGGTCGAGGGAGCAGTCAATATCCTCGATCACTATGATCGACTTCGCAGACGTCTCGATCAGCAGCTTCCTCAGCTCTGTGTTGTCCTTGACCGTCGTCAGCTCTAGGTCGTACACGTCGTAGTTGAGGAAGTTGGCCATCGCGGCAATCATCGTGGACTTGCCAGTCCCTGGCGGGCCGTAGAGAAGGTAGCCGCGCTTCCACGCCTTGCCAATCCGCTCATAGTACTCCTTCCCTCGGCGGAACTTGAGGAGGTCGTTCATAATCTCACTCTTTTTGTTAGGCTCCATGGCCAGGGTTTCGAACGTGGCAGGATGCTCGAACGCCACGTGGCTCCACTTGCTCGCCTTGTAGTAGTACCAGTTCGAGCTCGGGTTGTTGGTGAAGAGCTTCCGCTGCCGGTTCTCCGCCGCCACTGCCTTCCCCTTCACCAGGACGTACTTTATGTAAGAGCCAGTGATCAACTCCCGGTGGCTCCGGTGGAACGTCAGCCTATAAAGCCTGGAGGCAGAGGCAGTGACCCATTGATTTTGGCTTGTCAGATCGGAGAAGGTCGAGCGTAGGAAACAATTTCATAATTTGGGAAAAAGTACTTTTTTCATCAGATGAAGAAAGTAGACAGATTTTCAGATATCTGCTAAAATTAAACCATGTTGACGATCATATACCCGGAAAGAGTTGAATTGCTAAACTCAACACGTTAACGATACATCTCCTAACCAAGCGTAGCGAGATGGATGTTGATGAAATCGATAATTGCAATATATTCATAAAATGTATGTATGTGCGTGGGTGTGTACCTTCTATCTTCAGGTGGAGGTTGCAACGAAAACATGGAGCTCCGGGAGATGGCCACGCTCAACGACCACCAGACCTTGACCCCTTCAAATTCGTCAACGACCTCCTCGTTCTCGTCCATGCTGAGGACCAGCGACTTGCTGTCCTTGACGGACTCGGCCTTGAGCCGCGTGGCCCTAGCCGAAGCGCTTGCACTCAGGTAGTTCTGGATCGCGGAGTAGGCCTCGCACCGCTCGAGCCGCTCTCCCGAGATCTCTGGGAATGTGATCTGGATGTATGGGTAGGCGTGGCCGATGGCCTTGTGAGCGTAGCCCTCGATGTACGCCCGGAGCTGGGGAGGGAAGTATTGCTTGAACAAGGCCCAAGTGAACATCAGCCCGGCCGCGACCGAGCCGAGGTGAGACCACAATTCAAATGCGGTCGTCATGGTTTCGCTTCTTCTTCTTGTTGTTCTTCTTCTTTTCTCCTTCGGGCTGAAGATGGAGAGGAAGAGGAAGTTCCGAACTCCAGCTTTGCTGGTTTTTGTTTCAAGGCTTTGTACTTGGAGAGATCAGGAAGCTACTTGCTCAGCACGTGAAACCTCCTACCCGCACCTTTTCCTCGTCAGGTCAAGATTTGTTTTGCCTTACGTTTTGGTCTGGTAGCTACTGTAACGGACGATGCTAGAAGTCAGATAGAGCTCGTATGAATCACGAAACCATTTATTCTTCATTTTATTTTGGGCAAAAGCCACCAAAAAATTCCTAACCATGACATATTTACCATAAATTTATACTTATGAGACACATTTATCTCAAACTTTTTTTGTGACATAAAAAATCACAAACTTGTATCAATGTAACATATTTATCCCAAATTTATTTTTTCTAATACCAAAAATCTCAAACTCAGACATGCCTTACACGTTTATCTTTAGTCAAGATTGTTTTATCGTTTTTTTCTTCTTCTTTTTTTTCCTTCCTCCTTCATATTGCCACCAACAGTCTTACTGTCGCTGTTGCCATCATTCTCACCATTGCCAAATGAAAAAAGAAAAACAATACAATGAGTTGACATATTTTTGCCACGTCAATATCGTTTATTTTCCACTGTCCATATAGGTAGTCAAGCAAGATTTTTAGCGGCATTCGTTAATGGAATTTAGACAGAGGCTAAATGTGACACACGAGTATAAGTTCAAGGTAAACATGTTGCATGGGTGTAAGTTTAGAGTTTTTAATGTCACAAAAAAAAAGTTTGAAATAAATTTATCGTGCATGTACAAGTTTGAGATTTATGGTATCACAAAAAAAAAAGTTTAGGGTAAAATGTCACTGTCAATATAATTTAAAAAAATTTATGGTTTTTTTCCTTCTATTTTTGGATCAAAACTTCGTATCAATACAATTGTCACCCATTTGTTGGTCACGGACTCGTAAATTTCTTGAATTGAATTCTGCAACATTATTGGTGACTCGTCCTTAATTGGTAGCCATATAATCTTTCCTCATTTTTCTTTGTGGTCGAAATTTTTTCATTCGATCGGTGGGATTGCCGTAAGAGACTCTGTCGTCGTTGCCTTTTTTGTGTTTTTTCTTGCTCTTTCAAACTTCCGATTGACACGGCGATGCTACTGAGATTCGGAGGCCCCGCAAAAGAAGCGACATCTTTGTTTTTTTTTGGTTCAATGATTTGTGTCCACAAGGCATTGCCGACTGCTCCGATGGGCATGCACTCGAAGCCTTCCATTCCCCAACGATCCAATTCGCACCTGCGTAATCCCATATAAGTCCATCGAAAACGTTCAGAGTAGGTCCACTCTTCGATGGCGATAGATGTAATGGCGAGTTGAACGACTGGTGCGAAAAGCTCCACTTCGATGCCAAAGCCGGCTCATCTCCGAGCTCCCTGATGGGGGATCCAAGGCCAACTCGTGTTGCACACGGATTGAGAGGACCTATCACATGCTGTCATGTGCCTGATGTCATTTGCGGTGGAGTGATACAAGGGCGGGGGTGAGCCATAAGAATTGTGTTTTCCATGTTAACATGAAGCAAAAGTACTTTTCTAAAGCTACGAACAAATGAATTGGATATGCCAAAGAAAGGGCTAGAGCATCCTAAAAACATGGTCCAAACGAGGGCACGTATGCCGTTTTTGCCCAGAATCAAGGACACTTCTCCGGCTGTATCTGACTCGGGAGTAATTTAGGACAATCTCCTTCAGACACATGTACTGTCAATCAGTCACGAGATGTATTTTGGAGAATGTTAAAGAATGATTATTAGAGATCTGGGAATTTAGAGGCATCACATTTTAACGATGGTGCAAGAAAACAACAATTTCGAAAAGCAAGACGATTGCAAAATTTAGTACTCACATCGTTTCTACTTACAAATTCGTGAATTAAACATAATTGAATGCACAAGGAAAAGTGGGCGGTTATTTGTGAAGTGGATGATTATGATTAACCTATTGAAATACTAGTATGTAGTTGCATTGTATTTTAGCAAATTTAAAAGTGAGTCCAAATTGTACTTAAGCTTAAATATATAGGTAAAAAAACACATGGAGTACTAAAACTTAGTATATGGGACACTTAAATGCCAAAAGTTACGAAAGTAACACTTAAGTATCACATTTTTTAAAAAATTGAACATCTGAATGCTAAGTCTAGCGAAAGTGACCAAATATCCTACATTACAATTTTTTAATAATATAACTCGCTCACATGACATGCCGGAAGGCTGAGTTAGCAACAAAAACCAAAACAACATCGTTTTGTTTTTTTTTTTTTTTTTAAAATATATTAATATTAATATTAATTAAATTAAAATATTTATAAGGAGGAGGAGGCAAAAGGCGAGGGATCAACTCTCGCCGCCTGCAATCTTCATCTTTTTTTAATTTAATTTAATTATTATTTATATTATTTATCTAGCTACAGCAGCAAAACAATGTCGTTTTTGCATATGTTTAGCTATGTCCGTGTGCAAAATAACGTTATTTTGCCCTTGTCTCATTGGACAATAGTTACGTTAGCATTTTGATCGGATTTTCTCGTCGTTGGCACTTAACTAATCCATTTTACTCTAATTTTTGCTTTTTTCCTAACTTTTGACATTTAAGTATCTTACATGCTAAGTTTTGGCACTTCAAGAGGTCCAAGTGTCTAAATATATAGTATCTATCAGGTTGTAAAATTGCTTATGTGAAAAAGTTTTGAGGACTCACTACTACTAAAGAGAAAACTTTGGGCCAAGCTTTTTAAAGTACACAAGATGTGTTGAATAGCTTGGTTAATATGATAATCATCTCTCTATACTGGTTATACACTAGCTATGTTCATAATAATTAAAAAAAAAAAAAAATTGTCATTGAAAAACAGCTCATCAAAGATTAAATTTTCATATTTAGATGTGACTATATCTGTAACCATACGTACAATCAAAGCTAAGAAATGTAGATCATCTCCCGTCAGTCAGTAGTTCCATGCGTAGTTCCCTGACGAAGCACATTTATCTTTTCATCAAAAGTAAAATGAACATTACAAAGAATTGTTGACTTGTCTTTTTATACTGTTGAAGTGACTGGCGCTAGTAAGTAAACAAACATTGAGCGATGATAGGGTCACTTGGATTTGTAACTCTTGGATTAGCTGATAGCCGTGTTTGAGGAAAAGGGTATTAAAAGTAACATGATCTGAGTATGCGGTTTTTCACTCTTGAACCGGTGACTATCCACTAAGAACTAGTTCCGAATAAATGGAATAAAAAAAATCACTTATTGATTCTATGGATCTATAGAGGAACTAGACCGTTAATCCGTTCCCAAGTCCATGGAATCGGTCCCCGATCACAATCCCTCACTGCCGCTTTCGCGTCCTTCACATGCTTCGAGTGGGATGGAGTAGCTGAGATGTCAAGATGCGAGCAACACCCATCTCTCACTGCCACTTTTGCCGCCGGCATGAAATGAGGTCTTCTTCGTTGGATGGTGTTCTCCGACCATCACAACTAAAAGAGAGATTTTTTAATGGGTCGGCAAGAAGAATTTAATGAATCAAATACAAGAAATCACAAATCCGTACATTAAATAGAATAGGCAATTGATGACTTAAGGGAGTGTAATCAATTGTCTAGTAAATGACATGAAATGCGGTTGAGTTCTTAACATTCTAAATTGTGGGTACACTTAAATATATATTAGTCCGATCTAGGTGGACATGTGGGTAGTTTCACACCTGGAACCAGGAACCAAACTGATACACACCAATTACAGTAAATTGGAACTGGAAACCAGACCAGTCCCTATGAGAATCACCAGTTTTGGGCCGATCTAGTCTGATTCCAAGCAATTACCAGTTTCGTTGTACACCCTTAATTAAAAATGTCATAACTTACGTACAACACTCATTTTAGTATAAAATTTTTTTTTGTCAAATCACTTCAGCGTCACATCAAAGAAAAATGATTATGTAAGTGCCTTCGATGATAAAATCTAACAAAAAATATTACATGACTTTATAAAATCCGACAAAAAATATTACTTGACTTTTTTATGATATATTAAATGTTAAATGGCTTTTATAATTTAAATATTATGTGGCTTTTAAAAAAAGTCCATGGATGCTAAACTTAATCTCTCTCTACATCTAAAAGTCCACTTAAGCTCCGATCTGCGAGAAATCGCCATTGTCACTTGACTCGCAGCTCTAAAACTCTCCATCTGTCTCTCAATATAATCACTTGATTCTTGGTTTCAATCGAGGAAATGAGTCTCTCGAGCGATGGGGAGATTTCAACCTCGCATTTGTCATCGTCGCGATAGTTGTGTACGTCCTCATCCTCATCTTCATCTTCAATGTCGACGACCTCGTCAACTACCAGCACCTGGACGATGCCAACCAAGCCGATTTACCTAAGTTTGTAGTCGTTCTTGGTCTCTCGGTGGCTGCCATCTCGATACTCATATTGCCGGCCGACGTCGCAAATAGGTAGGCTCACCGCCATGCGATTTACAATGGCCCTTGCAATCTTACCCTCCTGATGAAGGATTTGTGGCTCATAATCTACATTGCAAACACCATGCTCCTGTTGTTCGTCACCCCCTTTGCTGTCTCTTACTACGTCGGGACCAGGACAACTGCATTTAATTAGGGTAATTAGGATTTTGGAGTTGTGTTCTTTGATTAAGTGCTTTCTCTATGTAATGTTGCTGTTGATTGGGTTTCAGTTGCAGCAAATTGCTTGGTTTGAATTAGAATTTGAAGAATTTGGGAAATGGCTAAATTTGTCTGAATTAGGATTTGCATTTGGAGCAAAACATGTAGACAATGCCATTTAAGGGCTATCAATGCTGATTGGACACGCCGGTGAGCCACGCTAATTTGGGAAATTGATAAATTATTACTATGTCAAATTTCAGTAATCTCAATTCAGAATTAACACTTAAATGATCATTTTTTTTAAATGATATTTAAGTGATCCAGTGAAAAGTTTTTACACCAAAATAAGCGTCGTATGAAAGTCAAGCACTTCTAGTGTCCTTTTTCATGTTTGAACTCAGGACCTTTTTAGTTATTGAGGCGTTAAATGCTCAACTACCTCACCAACGGAGATCAATTGAGTTTGCTTGTTAGCTACTGGTTAAAAGTTGATTTCATTAGCAAGATGCAATTAGCTAATTAAAATATTCATGCATCTATCCAACTTAACTTGAGTTATTCCACGAAAAGTGGTTTACTCCCCTTAGATCACTCAAGAATTAGTGGTTCACCTCCTCATATCATTCTGGAGCCTAATGGTTCACTCCCTTTAAAGACATTTAGAATTAACTAGAGAAGAGAGGAGGTGAATCTTCTCTTTTTTTCTCCATTTCAGATAGCAGAGGACGTTGGCAAAGTGGCGGCCGGGGAAGAAGAGTACGAATATGAGCGTGTCCATTGTGGAGGCGAGCTCGGTCCAGAGCTTGACCAGGGTCATCTTCTTGTCGTTGGCCTTCTTTCTTTTTTTAAGGCTGTTTCTAGATCTGGAAAGAGGAGTGAAGCCCGGTGGAAATAAGCAGGACAAAGACAACCCTCTACCAATGTCCGGGATCATGAAATGATTCCGAGTCAAGCATGGGAGAATCTCACATGTTGCCGGATCGGATTGATCGAGTCTTTAAATAAACGCGATCGCGTCATTGATGCAGCGGAGTAGAAGGTTTTGCACGTGCCAGATTTCCGAGTCTGGTAAACGACTCTTCCGACAGGGGACTGACTCCGAAACAGGAACTGGGAAATCGCTAGGAAAGATGTTGGTCTGAGGGCGGTCGTTGACCGGTGCTTTGGCCCCGGTCGAACCCTATTAGGCCGACGCATCGATCTTGCTTGTGCAGAAGCATGCAACTGAGTACATTTAAATCGGTAAATTGTTCCAGAGTGGGATAGCAAACGAGGTCACAGGGATCGTAACGGATCTCGTGAACTCCCATTTCCTAAACTTGAGTTGGAAAGAGACACGTGTTCCGACATTTTTCTCTCTTTTTTATTTCCCTCCAAGCGAAGAAAACGACACTTGTCCAAAAAAAAAAAAAGCGAAGAAAACGACAGACTGCGGCATTGACCCGGCGTCAACTCGGTCAACGTACGTCACTCTCCTTCACTTCACTCAATTTCTGTTGTCCTTCTTTCTCAGTCATTGCGCTAGCTGCCGTTGCTTCTGCTTCTGCTGCTGCTGCTGCTTTTTTTTCTTCTTCTTCTTCCGATTTCTTCCTGGCGTCCTCTTTCGCCTTCTCGAGCGCTTCGATCAATCCCTCCAAGCAAGCCTCCTCGTCCTCGTCGTCCGACTTGGGCATCAAGTTCTCCGCCACGTCTGCCGGAGTCATCTTCGTCTCCTCCAGCAACCGCATCACCGTCGCAAACAGTGGGTGCGACTCGACGCCCAGGTAATTCCTCACGAGCACCTTGAACGACTCGAAGCAGCAGTACGACATCTCGATATGCTTGTCCATCCTCCCTCTCCTGATTAGAGCCGGGTCGAGCTTCTCCACGAAGTTGGTCGTGAACACGATGATCCTCTCGCCCCCGCACGCCGACCATAGCCCGTCGATGAAGTTCAGGAGCCCTGAGAGGGTGACCTTGCTGTCCTTGCTCTCGTCCCCGCCTTTCACCATTCTCTTGACAGGATCCGCTTTATCTTCATCGTCGTCTTTCTCTTGCTTCTTTGTCTTCCTCTGGCCAGTCAGGTCGAGGGAGCAGTCGATGTCCTCGATCACTATGATCGACTTCGCAGACGTCTCGATCAGCAGCTTCCTCAGCTCTGTGTTGTCCTTGACTGTGGTCAGCTCTAGGTCGTACACATCGTAGTTGAGGAAATTGGCCATCGCGGCAATCATCGTGGACTTGCCAGTGCCTGGCGGGCCGTAGAGAAGGTGGCCACGCTTCCACGCCTTGCCGATCCGCGCATAGTACTCCTTCGCTTGCCGGAACTTGAGGAGGTCGTTCATGATCTGCCTCTTCTTGCTAGGCTCCATGGCCAGGGTGTCGAAAGTCGCGGGGTGCTCGAACACCACATGGCTCCACTTGCTCGCCTTGTAGTTGTGCCAGTTGGAGCTCGGGTTGTTCGTGAAGAGCTTCCGCTGCCGGTTGTCGGCCGCCACAGCCTTCCCCTTTTCCAGGACGTGCTTTATGTAAGAGCCGGTGATCAAGTCCCTATGGCTCCGGTGGAAGCTCAGCCTATAAAACCTGGTGGCAAAAGCAATGACCCATTGGTTTTGCTTGTTAGATCAGAGTCAGGAGAGTGTAGGCAAGAATTTCGTTATTAGAGAAACAATACTAATTTCACTACATGAACAAAGTGAACGGATTTTTCAATCTCTGATTAAATTAAACCGCGTCGACAAACATGTAGCCAGAAGAGACACGACCCTGTCTTTCGAATTGCTGAAATTGACATGTTGACGATAACCGAGTGCAGCGAGACAGATGCAAATGAACTGGTAATTCCTACAAACACAGGTGTGTACCTTCTATCTTCAGGTGAAGGGTATAGGGAAAACGTGGGCTTCTGGGAGACGATCAGGTTCGACGACCACCAGAGCTTGACCCCTTCGAATTCGTCGACGACCTCCTCATTCTCGTCCATGCTTAGGACCAGCGACTGGCTGTCCTTGACGGACTCGGCCTTGAGCCGCTTGGCCGTAGCTGAAGCGCTCGTGCTCAGGTAGTTCTGGATCGCAGAGTAGGCCTCGCACCGCTCGAGCTGCTCCCCTGCGAACTCCGGGAATGTGATCTGGATGTATGGGTAGACATGGCCCACGGCCTTGTGCGCGTAGGCCTCGATGTGCATGCGGAGGTGGGGAGGGAAGTATTGCTTGAACACCGCCCAGGCGAACATCAGCCCGGCCACCACCGAGCCGAGGTGAGACCACGTTTCGAATGCGGTCATCGTGGTTTCACTTCTTCTTTTTCTCTCTTGTTGAAGATGAAGAGGAAGTTCCAACTTTGTTGACGTTTGCTTCAATTGTTACGGGGAGGCTTGTTATTAATATGGAGCGATGAGGAAGCTACCTGCTCATGCACGTGAAATGTCACCCACCACTCCTCAGAGGTGTTTTGGTGGTCCAACCTTTCCTGCTTTAGATCTAGATCTGAAAGCTTGTTTAATTTATTTTTGTATCTCTATACAATGATCATGTTGAGGATACCGAATTTAGGCGCATGCGGTCATAGTTATTGAAGAAGAGGATCATGATATGTATGCATCACTAATGACGTGCTGTCATTCATTTTGTCCTGATTCCGAGACAGACCTATTCCTGTGAAGTGAGAATGTGTTTGGCCCTGTTTGGTTCAGCATTTGGAATGCTCATTTGGGCTCTAAAGTCTCTTGGCAAAATGCAAAGATGTTTGGTTCGTTTTTTGGGCGACTTTGATGAGATTCAATTGTATCTCCAAGTGGCTCTAAAGGACTTTAGCTGAATGCGAGGGTTGAGGTGCTTTGAGAAGTTGTATTTTGGGAATGCAAATAGCTCGGTTACTGTTCATCTTCTCCAACCTCTCCAAGCTGCTGATCGGAGGCCAACGACCACCGGCGAAGGGATGGCACGCGCCGGCGATTGCCGCCTGAGGGTCGCCCGACCCCGGCGACCATCATCGGACCTCAGGCGACGCCCGGATCTCGCGACCCAAGTGGCCGCCTGAGGTTGCGCAACCCCCGGCAATGGCCACCTAAGGTCGTGCGACCTAGGCGGCCAGATCTGACAGTCCAACCGTCGGACTTCAAAAAAGAAAATAGAATTTTTTTTTTTGTTTTTTTAATTTAATAAAAGTCATTTACAAATGCAAATTTTATCAAACGATATTTGCATTTCGGAAAACCTCCTTCACCCAAAGGTATTTGCATTTTAGCAAATGCATTCTCCAAAAGCCAAACCAAACGGGCCTTTTGTGTTTATCATTTCAGTTTGTATTTTATTATTCTAATTTGCTTTTTCAGATTTATTTTATTTTGAATATTTTATCTGCCGTATGAGTAAAATATGTACTTTCGGAAAAGATATTACCGAAGCACGTTCATCTCCAGCTCAGAGTCTGCAAATAATTTCGGAGGATCCAAGGCAAACTTGAAGTCGACACGGATTGTGAGGACCATCGCATGCAAATAATTTGGGAGGATCCAAGGCAAACTTGAAGTCAACACGGATTGTGAGGACCATCGCATTATGTCATCTATCTGATGTCATACAGAGGGCGTACGATTACAATTGTGTTTTCGATAACTTTTGTCGTTTACTTTCTAAATATTTATAAGTTGATTCTGACCCAAAAAAAAAAAAATCTTTTTAAATTGACGTAACTATTTTATTATTTGCATGTTTCGATAAATCTTAAGGTTTAATATATTCTTTGCATTTTCAAAGGAAGCAAAAGTACTTTGTAGAGAAGCAAAAAAATATTTACAAATTGACACATAGGCTAAAATTCTTTGAGATATGTTAACGGGACCAAATTTAGACTTTCTCTTAATAATCTCTCGAGTGAAAATATATAATTTCTGATATGCACTTTTAATATTTTTTTTAATGCTAGAAACAATGAAATAGATTTACTAGTGATGGTCCAAAAGAAGTGGAACTCCCCACAACGGCATATATGTCATTTTGGCTAGAATCAAGGACATTTGGTGGTTTTATCTGATTCGGAGCAAATTACTACAATTTCCTTCGGAACACATATCATTTTCCTTTCTCCATTCGATCTGCTCTTGTATTCAATACGCTTTCGCGTACTACCAGCGGATCACAAGATATGTTTTGGAAAATGACCAAGAATGGTTATTAGAGAACTAAAAATTTAGAGTTATCAAATTTTAACGATGGTGCAAGAAAGAAACAATTTCTAAAGAAAGATAGTTGCAAAATTTAGTACTCAAATCGTTTCTGCTAACAAATACTTGAATTAAAAGGCACGAAGTGCACATTTGTGAAGTACATGATTATGAGTGACCTATTGAAATGCTACTATGTAATTGCAATGCATATTAGGAAAATTTAGTGTGAGTCAAAATTGTATTTTAGCTTAAATGTATAGTTTTGAGGACTTACTACTTGTCAAGATAAAATTTTTACCAAGCATTTTAACTTGCACGGGATGCGTAAAAAAAATTTGGTTAATATGGTTATAATCTCCGGGAAAACTTCCCAATCATTTTCATTTGCAGGATGCGACTAGCTGGTTGTTTGCTTTAGCTTTTCTCCGTTTGAATTCTTTACTTTTTTCATTTCCTTATTCATTTCTTCCCAATCACTAGAACAAAAAATAATGATAACAGCACAAACACATTAGCGTTGCCGAAGAAAAAAAGGGAAATTTTTTTCAAAATATAAAAAATAGAAGGAATGTAAAGCCTAGAAAGCAAGAAATCCCTAAACTATTCGACAATTATACTGATTTTTCGTAAATTACGATTTTATTAAATACGTTATGATTAATTTAAAATTTATTTATGGGCTTTTCATAGATCTTTTAGTCAAAATTTGAGGTTAAAGTTGATTTTGGGCATGCCTGCGAGGCTATTTGGTGCCGTTTTCTCGCAACACTTTTAGTCGTGAATAGGAGCATTGCAGCTTTTACATGGTGTTAAGGATTCACCGCACAACTGCAACGCCTCTAAAGCTGGAGCATTTTAATTACGTTGGTTTTCTGGAATTTTCTTTTAGGCCGATGTCCCACCAATATTAGGTGTTGCAGTTCTAGAACATTTTCAAGCACACAAATCACAATCGGGATATAGTTCAGCCATAGGTATATCGAATGGGCTATTGATAATAGAGACTATAGGTATATCGAATGGGCAAATGCTCGGATAATAGATCCCGGCGCATGGTTTAACACTACACATTTGTGATACTTTTCATGGCAGTGGTAGAAAAAATCAAAAGTATGGATCAAATAACCACGCTACACTTTACGTCAAGTTTAGATCTAAGAGTTTTGGCAAATATTTCATAAGTCCAAACTTTATTTGTCTAAGATGGTTTCCTCTTGATAGGGAAATGAAATATGAAGTGCCTTACCATCAACATTTTTCAATTATTGTCCAGTTAAAACCCAAATAAAACATATTTTTTAGGTGTATTATCTCCTCACAACAAAAAAAAAAGACCTATATTGTAAATTGCTCAAAACAAAAGAAGAGTAAAATTATTATTTATATAGTAATGGAGAGAAGGATTTTGCTAGCATAACAATCATTGGGCTACTGTGAGAATAACATTTTATTGTGAGTCACAAATTCTTAAATGAATGAACCCCACAATAATTTATAATTATATGTTATTTGATTTTTTATGATTTAAAATAGATTACTATTCTAACAGTAGATTATAGACTGTCACGTAATCATTTCTCTAAAAAAAAATTACGTGTCATGCATGAATCACAAGAAACACTTCGATTTGGTCAATGGACACCTTTCTATTTCACTTCTTTAGCACATCTTCTCCCTCCATTTTCTTGGTCTCCTTCGCTCAATTTCTGTTGCCCTTCTTTCTCAACCATTGCTGGAGCTGCAGTTGCTTTTGCTGCTGCTGCTGTTGCTGCTGCTGCTTCTTGTTCTTCTTCTGATTTCTTCCTGGTGTCCTCTTTCGCCTTCTCCAGAGCTCAGATCAACCCCTCCAAGCAAGCCTCCTCATTCTCATCATCCGGCTTGGGCATCAAGTTCTCCGCCATATCCGCTGGAGTCATCTTCGTCTCCTCCAGCAACTGCCTTACCATCGCGAACTGCAGGTGCAACTCGACCCCCAAGTAATTCCTTGCGAGCACCTTGAACCACTTGAAGCAGCAGTACGACATCTCAATGTGCTTGTCCATTCTCCCTCTCCTGATTAGGGCTAGGTCGAGCTTCTCCACGAAGTTCATTGCAAACACGATGATCCTATCGTCCCCGCATGCCGATTACAGCCCATTGATGAAGTTCACGGGCCCTGAGAGCGTGACCTTTCTGTCCTTTCTATCGTCCCTACCTATCGCCATTTTCTTGAGAAGATCCGCTATCTCTTCATCATCATCTTTCTCTTGCTTCTTCATCTTCATCTGGCCAGTCAGGTCGAGGGAGCAGTCAGTGTCCTCGATCACTGTGATCGACTTCACAGAACTCTCGATCAGCAGCTTCCTCAGCTCTGTGTTGTCCTTGACCGTCATCAGCTCAAGGTCATACACGTCGTAGTTGAGGAAGTTGGCCATCACAGCAATCATCGGGGACTTGCCAGTCCCTGACAGGCCGTAGAGAAGGTAGCCACGCTTCCACGCCTTGCCAATCCACTCATAGTACTCCTTCCTCGCTTGAACTTGAGAAGGTCGTTCATGATCTCCCTCTTCTTTCTCGGCTCCATCGCCAGGGTGTCAAAGGTCGAGGGGTGCTTGAACGTCACGTGGCTCCACTTGGTCGCCTTGTAGTAGTGCCAGTTCAAGCTCAGGTTGTTGGTGAAGAGCTTCCGCTGCCGGTTATTGGCCGCCACCGCCTTCCCCTTCGCCAGGACGTGCTTTACGTAAGACCCTGTGATCAAGTCCCGGTTGCTCCGGTGGTAGGTCAGACTATTAAACCTGGTGGCAAAAGCAATGACCATTGGTTTTGCTTGTTAGATCAGAGACAGGTCAAGTGTAGGCAAGACTTTCATCATTAGGAAAAAGAAACTCCTTCCACTTTGCGTACGAAGTAAACGGATTTTCAAATCTTTGATAAAATGAAACCATGTTGACGGACATATATACCCAGAAAGAGACGTGATCCCGACTTTGAATTGTGGAAATTAACATGTTAACCATAAATCCCGAAACCAAGCCTAGCGAGACAGGTGTTTATAAATTGGTATTTCCAACCTACACATTTTTTCAATGCACCTGCTTTCCTTAGATGAATTGTACAAGGAAAACGGGGAGCTCTGGGAGACGATCGGGCATGACAACCGCCGGAGCTTGACCCCTTCATATTCGTCGACGACCTCCTCGTTCTCGTCCATGCTGAGGACCAGCGACTTGCTGTCCTTGACAGAATCGGCCTTGAGCCGCTTGGCCCTGGCGGTGGAGTTCACACTCAGGTAGTTCTGGATCACAGCGTAGGCCTCACACCGCTCAAGCCGCTCGCCGGCAAACTCAGGGAACTTGATGTGGATGTACGGGTAGACGTAGCCCACGGCCTTGTGAGCATAGGCCTCGACGTGCCTGCGGAGCTGGGGAGGGAAGTATTGCTTGAACATGGCCCCCGCGAACATCAACCCGGCCATGGCCGAGCCAAGGTTGCTCCACATTTCTAATACTGTCGCCATTGTTTCACCACTTTTGTGTGTTTTTCTGTGGGCTGAAGAGGGAGAGGAAGTTCCAAAGTCCAGCTTTGTTGATTTTCCTTCGATGTTACGTGGAGGGCACGTGTTTATATGTAGAGTGATCTGAAGCTACTTGCTCATGCAGTGAAACTGCCCCACCATTTCCTCGTCAAGTCAAGTTTGTCCGGCAGCAACTTTGACGGAGCCCGTGGTCGCCTTTTGTCTTCTCTCGCGTTCCGCATTTAAGAACGAAAGATTCCGAGGACCACATTCGTTTTTTGTTTGTGTTGCCAACCACTCTGGTGGACCAGGCTGTTGAAGCGTCTCATTCCCCAAGACCAAAGTCACACCTCTTAGAACCGTCAAACAGATTAATCGGATTTTGGCTCAGGTTGTGTCAAGAATGGTCCAATAATCCATTTCCATACAATATAAATTTAGTAACTCATACCCACCCGACCTGACTCATATTATTAAAACACTTCCATATTTAACATAATCTAAGAAAACTTATACCAAAGCTGACAAAGCCTATCATCGCCTTTTGTCTTCTCTCGCATTTCTGAACGAAAGATTTCGAGGACCACATTCATTTTTTGTTTGTGTGTTGCCAACCACTCTGGGGGACCAAGTGTTTCATTCCCCAAGACCGAAGTCATGCCTCTTAGACCCGTCAAACGGGTGGATTAGATCAAATTTGGGTCGGGTTGGGTCGAGAATGATCCAATCCAAATAAACCTATTTAACCCATTTCCATAATGCAAATCTAGTAACTCATACCCAACCCGACCCGACCCGACTCATATTATTAAAATACTTCCACTTTTAACATAATCTACGAAAACTTATACCCACACTGAGGGGAGAGTGTGGAGCGAGCAAGTGTGAGGTGGAGTGAGGGCAGAAAAGAATGAAGAGAGAGTCATAGAAGTGTGTTGAATCTAAGTAAGACGTAAACCTATTTATGACTCATTTAATGTCCATAGTATGCTTAAACACATTTATGACCATTTAATTAATATAACTAACCCATTTAACCCTCATATGGATTAAGAGATGACGGGTCTACATTATCCATATATATAAGTGTAGGGTTGAGTCCACCTCTTGCAGGGCCGAACTCATCATTTAAAATAACAGTTATAAAAGTAAAGAAAAAAAAGATAGAGCAGATGTTTTTAATTGAGGAGAGAGAGAGAGAGAGAGAGAGAGAGAGAGAGAGAGAGAGAGAGAGAGAGAGAGAGTTGCTTTGAGGAGGAGGAAAGACAATCTAAATTCGACTGTAAAATTTTGTTGAAATTGGCTGAAATTTTAGTATGTTAATTCGTGAGATCAAGATCTACAAATTGACTGATTTTGTTCATAAAGATCATTTTTCCAAATTGTCTTTCGATTTTCTTTAGTAGCGGTTAGATCTTTATTATTTCTTTGAGTTAATCTACCTTTACGGTGATGATACATTATTGTTTTACTAATGTGGAGAGCCTATAGTTGTCTGACTAGACATGAATAATTGTTTACTGTTTTGGGGCTGCTATTGATGGAATATTGTGATTGGCTACTGCTAGGCTTAATTTGATATTAGTTGGTTTAATTTTGGGAAAGATATTAATCCTGGACAGCTTAGCTTTAAAGAGTAAAGCGTTGCCCTTTCTTCTCAATGATAAGTCAATAAGTCAATAAATGGAGTTCAGATTAAGTTGACCAGTTACTGGGATGAAATCGTCAAAAAATGACAAATTAAGGGCCTGTTTGTTTATTTGTGTTTCTGTTCTCCAAAACAAAAATTTATGTTCTTTTGTTTCGGGGAACAAAAAAAGAACAAAAACACGTTTGTTTACATTTTTGTTCCTGGGAACAAAAAATATATTTTTTTGTTCCTGAGAACAGAAACAAGAAGTGGAAAAAACTTGTTTCTTATTCCCAAGAACACTTCCAAGAAACACTTCCTTTTTTTCTCCTTTTTCTTCTTCTTTTTTCTTCTTCTTTTTTCTTTGGCTGGTGACCTCACCGGAGCGTCGCCGGCCCTCAGCGAGGTTAAGCGTCGCCAGCCCTCATCGGCCGATCACCGACCATGGCCGAGGCGGGCGACCGACCAAAAGGAAGAAAAGAAAAAGGAAAAAAGAAAAAAGAAAGAAGAAAAAAGGAAAAATGAAATAAAAATATTAAAAAATTAAAAGAAACAAAAAATTATATAAGTTTACCAAACGCATTTTTATTCTTGGAGTATAAATTTTTTGCAGTTACTAAATACGTTTTTATACTCAGAAATTGTTCCCTCGAACAGAAATAAAAAAACTATTTATGTTCAAAAATTGTTCCCCATAACAGAAATGTTACCAAACACGCCCTAAATGACAGGAGCAAAAAGCTCCACTTCAATGCCAAGCTGCTCGTATGTGGGGGAGCCAGCCAAGACGAAGTCGCTTGAACACGGATCGGGAGGACCATCGCATGATGTCATGCGTCTGATGTCATAGAAATGTTGACGTACATAATTCATTGTATTTTTAAAGAACTTTAAAGTTTAAAACATTCTTTTCATTTTTAAAGGAAGCCAAAAAAAACTTTTTATGTGTTGAAAACAATGAAAAGGATTTCCCGAAGAAAATGATAGAGCATCTGAAAAACATGGTTCGGAATTAGCCGAACTCCTCACAATTGCATATATTTAATTTTGCCGAAAATTACAGGGACACTTGATAATTGTGTGATTCAAAGTAAATTTGAACGATCACCTTTGGAGCACAACTCGTTTTCCTTTCTCGATTCGATCTCCTCTTGTATTCATAGGTTAGGAGTACGATCAAAGGATCACGCAATAGGTTTTGGAAAATGAAAAGAAATGATAATTACAAATCTAAAAATTTAAGTGTGTCGAATTTTGCCAAGGATGTAAGAGAAACCAACTCCGAAAGTAATAGTCATAAATTTTCTTTCTATTAATAAATAAGAGAATTGAAAGTACACGCTACATATATGACACGAGGAAAATTGGTTGAGTGAAGTAGGTGGTTATGAGGGACTTATTGAAATGGTATTATATGATGAGCAGGTAATTTTGGAAAATTTAAAAGTGAGTCAAAATTAGGGGTGAGCGGGTCCAGGGTGGGAAGGGTCTAGACCTAGACCCTGTTCCCTACCCTGTTATAATCGGTTCTCCTTTTTTGGACCCTGTTCCCTACCCCGTTTTCATTGGACCTCTTTCCCGCCCACCCCGTTTTTCCGTCCGGAACAGGGGTTGACCCCGTTTATATTGGAACATGTTTTGCATAAAAATTAACCTTAGAAAAGCAAGTCTAGATGAGTTATCTGCTGAAACAAAAAGGCCGGACCAAGTACATCCTTCGACCAAGCAAAGTGGCGGAGTGCTCGGCCTGGCGGAGCTGGGCTGTCGGTGGTAGGGGCGTCGCTCGGGAGTAGGCTCGGAGTAGATCTGTTGGGCGTCGGAGCAAATCTGTCGGGCATCGAGTAGAGAAGGACCTAGCAATAGGGAGGTGGTGGTGCAGGGGGCTTGGACAGACGGGCTAAGGACAGAATCGCGACAGGATCGGCGGCTTTTGGCGTCTGGTCGCAGCGGCGATGGCGCCCAGAGGTGGTGAGCGAACCAGTAAACGTCGGCAATGGGGCTCGGGCGGAGCAGTGAGGCAGCGGCAGTTTCGCGAAGGGGGGCGGCGGTAGATCGGCAGCAAGGGAGCTCGGGAAACAGCGCGCGGTGAGATCTGCGGGTCAGGGGCGTTGACGAGGCAACATTAGCAGTTGGAATGGCGAGATTGAACGGAGGCAGCGTCGGCGCTCGAGTGTGAGCTTGGCGGGGGTCAGCAACTTCGCGATTTCGGGAAGCGAGGGCAGTCCGGCAGCTTCGCGAACGAGACCGTCAACTCCTCGTCGGGCCGGAGGAGGTCCCGCCACAGGGCGAAGGCGACGGAGAGCCCGAACGCGCCGAACGGCGAGAAGACGTCGCGCGGGATGCCGAGGTCGCGGGCGAAGCGGTGGGTCCACTTGAGGAAGAAGTCGGAGACGATCTGCGCGGGGCGGGGAGGGGTGGGACTCGAACCACCGGGAGAGGAGCGGGAGGTGGAGGTCACGGAGGGCGCGGACTTTGGCGACGAAGCGCACCTGCGGCGGGTGTGGCGTGGCGGGGGGCTCTGGGGAAGGCAAGACGAGAGGCTAGAGCGAGGAGGAGGAGGAGGTGAGGAAGGGGTCGAGCGGTGGAGGTTGTCGGGGTGACGACGACGGTGACGGTGACGGTGACGGCGGGGGGTGGGGGGGGGGAGGAGGAGGAGCTTGGCGGCGGTGGTGCGAGCGCGAGGGGAACGACGGCGTCGGCTTCGCGATTTCGGGAGAGGAGCTCAGGGAAGTCTGGTTCTCTGCGTCTGCGCCTCTACGGGTAAAGATAGAAATAAAATTAGGGTTTTGCTGGCGTAAAAACCGGTTCTCCAACCGGTTCCCAAACCGGTCCGGTCGAACCGGTTCCTGGGTGGGTAATCCCTCGGAACCAATTCCCGGACCGGTTTAAACAGGGTCTGAGTTTTGGGAACCGGTTCCCGGCCCGGTTTTAACCGGAACCGGTTCCCGACCCTATTTTCCGGGTGGGCCAGACCGGGAACCGGGTAAACCCGGTCCGGTTGCACACCCCTAGTCAAAATGGTGCTTTAACTTAAATATAGTTTGGGCCACACTTTTTTCTGACAATATTTCCCTTATGGGATCTCTCGGATAGTGTTCTAAGAGAGTGTACCCTTTTTTCGTCAAGTCCCTTTTATTATTGCTTTTCTATTTCTTTTCTTGTGGGTCCCACATCGACTTTTCTAAATCTTTTTCCTTCTCTCCTTCTCTCTCTTTTTTCTTTTTTTGGGTCAGTTCTCTCTCAGGAGGCAAAGAAATGGAGAATCAGAAAGGGCATGTCCTCGAAGTGCTCGTATATCCTAATTAGGGCCACATCAACTCACCACCGGGACACATCAAAGCCCTCCACCTCCTTGACCACCTTTGTCTCTGCGACTACCGATTCGACTTGCTCAATGTCAGCGACATAATTCTCTCTCTTTGCGACGCGAAAAGTGTTGGAAGATATGATGTCTATTCAGGAGAATATATTCAAGAGATACTGAAGATTTATTTTGATTGTAATTGATTATTTGAATCAATCTAGGATTAGATTCGATACTCGTAGATTAGAGAAATATAATCATTCATTTTTATTGATTGTTGTCTGTGTTGTATAATGATTCATTTGTACATTAAACAAGACAATTAATGAATACAAAAGTTTCCCACGTCTCCTTTCTTTTCTTGTTGCTTCTGCTTCAAACTTTGTCATGGTATCAGAGCAGACGCTCTTGATCTAACTTCCGCAATTTTTTCTTGATTGCCCTCCGGATAGAATTGCGCCTTTGTTACTATGGGAACTCTAACTTGTAAAACAAGGTTAGCACTTCGGTGTAGGAATCAGTATATGAATATCTTGAAAACAACCACAAAACACTTTTTCTCCTTACCGTCTTTCACTTACAGACACCATGCGTAAAGATCCTTCTGAAATGGCTAGTAACAACATCTAGAGGGGGGTGAATAGGTGTGAACAATTTTTCGCAAAGAGCAGTAGAAATAATTTGCTTTTAAAACAGAGTCTAAAAAATAACAAACTTTGAACAAATTCAGACTTTAGCAGTTGAATAGAACTACGGATAAAATAAAGAATTCAGGGAAGAGAATAAGAACACAAGATTTATAGTAGTTTGACTTAGATTAAGCCTACGTCCACTCTCCCACGCTAACAGCCCACTGGCTGGATTCTACTAAGAAACAAAAGAGATTTTACAACTTGATGATCTCGATTTCACAGTGAAAAGTCTCTACTGGTCTCTCACAAAGTCTCACTATGAGTTTCTCTCTTTTGTATACAACTTTGAGCTCAATGAATGAAATAGCAAGGAACTAGGAAGCTTCAGACTTTGAAATTTTTCTTTCACATACTATCTCGAACAACTAGAGAGTCCACCTTAAATACTCCTTCATGCCTTCTTGACCGTTGGCACTTTCCAAAGGAATTCTTCCAATCTATCCATTGGACAGAATCAATTAAGGAGATCTCGAGTTGTTTGATGATTTGTGATGAAAGCCCGTTAATCCTGTTCGCCCATACAATCAGGATCTTGGTTTCCATAAGTAGAACTTTCCAAGTTTGCTTGCTTTCCAAAAGATTTGAATATCGAAATTGATTCCAATAAGGATAATCAATCATGTAGGTGTCGTATCCAACCATAAAGCCTTCCATAAGCCATACGAATCGAATCTTCGAAGAAATAAAGATAATCTCGCATCTGGATAAATCTTCATTCTTGAGTAGCGTTCAGTCTGGAATCTGTCAGTGTGGGTAGACTTTGAACCTAAAGTCTGGCGGTCTTCAGACTTTGACAATAAAGTCTGAAAGTCTTCAGACTAGACTATGGAAAGGTTTTGTCAACTTCAAAACAGTTAAGAAGTTTTCTCTAACACCTTCATCAACTCCAGAGGAGTCGATCGTGCAGCAAGATACAAGCATCCAAGAAAATATCTTGGATCCGCCTACTAAGGTCCTGACTCAAGAACAGAGGGCTCAGGCCTAGCCCAACTAGGGACAACCCATTGCGGGCTAGTCCATCCAGTGGCTATCTGTCCATATGGCGCCCGGTCCATGGTTTTATGGGTCCACACAAATGAATCAAGGCCACAGAGAGCAAACCCAACCCAATAGAGGCTCACAAATCGTGCTCAGGGCAAGCTCATCCACTGGGCAGGGTTTCCTTTATGTCGGTCATATGCCTGAATTGGGTAATTCGGGTTTTGGGACTGAATCCCTACTCGGTTCCCCAACCAGATTTTTTTCGTATCCAATCGTCACCGCCAGCAGTCACCCAGAACCCGGCAACCCACTTTACACAACGACGGTCGATGGACTAGAGCTACGGCTCATCGCCCAACAACTGTCCTGTGCCGACAACTATTCAAGCTAGTCACAGGAATTCCAGCGAGTGTTGGTCACCAAGAACAAAGACGGATTTATTGACGGGACGATTCCGATTCCATTCGACGAGCGCCAGGCGCGACGATGGAGGAAATGTAACCAACTTGTCTCTTTTCACCGATCATCATCCGACCATATGTGTTGTATTAGTAGAGTATCTGAGGAACAAGGCTCGGTTAGTGGCCAAAGGCTTTACTCAGAGAGAAGGTTTTCATTATCACGAAACTTTTTTCTCCAGTAACGAAGGATGTTATAGTTCGCACCTTCTTATTAATTGTTGCATTTCATGATTGGTCATTACACCAAATGGATGTTCACAATGCATTCCTCCATGGGGATTTAGATGAAGAAATTTATATGGATCTTCCACCGAGTTTATGGAGATAGGGGGAGTCCAGAGTGTGTCGTCTCTGCAAATCCCTCTATGGCCTCAAATAGGCTTCGCGACAATGGTACGCCAAGTTCACCAATGCACTTACAGCTGTAGGAAAAACAGTCCAAGCATGATTATGCTCTTTTCACATGGACGAAAGGTACATCATCCATTTACTTAATGATATATGTTGATGACATACTTATTGTGGGGAATGATGAACTTGCTATGAAGAATCTTAAAGAAAATCTTCACTCTATTTTTCATATCAAAGATTTGGGGTCACCAAAATATTTCCTTGGAATTGAGATAGCCCGTTCAGAACAAGGGATCTCTCCTAGTCAACGGAAATATGTACTGGAAATTATATTAGAAGCAAGGTTATCGGGATGCAAGCCAATAGTCATTCCCATTGAACAGAATGTCAAGTTGACCACTGCAGACTATGATGCGGGTCTACAATCTACAGAAAATGACCCATTACTCAAGGATCCGTCAAGTTATCAGAGATTAGTTGGGAAACTCATCTATCTCACTATGACCAAGCCCGACATTTGCTATGCCGTTCAGACACTCAGTCAATTCATGCATAGCCCAAAATAGTCACGTATGAATGTTGTTTTGAAAGCTGTGAAGTATTTGAAGAAATGTCCGTGACTAGGGATTCTTCTTTCTCGCAAATGCAACATGGAAATGACAGCTTACTGTGATGCGGATTATGCGACTTGCCCTATGAGTCAAAGTTCTATCATTGGTTTCTGCATCAAACTCGGGGAATCATTACTCTCATGGAAGACAAAGAAACAATCCACTGTATCCTTGTCATCGGTAGAATTTGAATATCAATCCATGGCCAAGACTGTTTGTGAGGTGGTTTGGTTACGAGGCTTGCTTCTAGATCTCAGAGTAGAGGTCAAAGGACCAACTTTGCTATTTTGTGACAATGATTCTGCACTCAAACTTGCTGCAATTCCTATATTACATGAGAGAACGAAACACATAGAAGTCGATTCTCATTTTACTCGAAAGAAGATTCAAGAAGGAATAATTGAAACAAGAGGAATAAGAATCACAAAACAACCTGCGAATATGTTCACCAAGCCTTTGTGTCAGAGGCAACATTCATATCTTCTAAGCAAGCTCAGTGTCTTGGACATATATAAGCTACCAGCTTGAGGAGGAGTGTTGGAAGATATGATGTCGATTCGGGAGAATATATTCAAAAGATATCGAAGATTTATTTTGATTGTAATTGATTATTTGAATCAATCTAGGATTAGATTCAATACTCCTAGATTAGAGAAATATAATCATTCCTTTTTATTGATTGTTGTCTGTGTTATATAATGATTCCTTTGTACATTAAACAAGACAATTAATGAATACAAAAGTTTCCCACGTCTCCTTTCTTTTCTCGTTGCTTCTGCTTCAGATTTTGTCAAAATGGTTTGAGGAGGCCCATCATCAGTTCGTCTCCTTCATTTTCGTCTGATTATGTTGTCATGGACAAAAATGATCGTTACTAGATTGCTCAATTCTCACAGCTCACATGGCATGTTACGGGTCATTAGGTGTTTGGCTAATGTCAAGCCCGAGTACATGTGTTTCTTGACTAATCTCGACTGCTTGATTGATCAGTGATGCTATATTTCATGATTAGGTCATGGACTTTTCTGGATATGAGGAGCATGGCAGATTACTATATTTTGGAGTGTTTAAGTAAAAAAGGAGCGGAAAAACATGACCCTTTGTGTATCATTCAAATACTTAATACTATTTTTTAGTTCATATAAAGATCTCATATCACATATAAATGTGTTTCTTTAATAATGTAAACTAATTATTCGTGCACACACTACCTTTCCATAAAAGATCAACACACCAAGGAGTATACTTAGATTTACTGGATTTGTTGCTAAAAGAATGGTCAAAGCACACCATTCTTTTTCACTTCTTTAGCACAACCTCTTCTACCGTTTTCTTTCTTTCCTTCACTCAATGTAAGTTGCCCTTCTTCCTCAGCCATGCTCTAGCCGCAGTTGCTTCTGCTTCCGCTGCAGCAACTTTTTCTTCTTCTTCTTATTTATTCTTAGCGTCCTCCTTCGCCTTCTCAAGCACTTCGATGATTCCCTCCAAGCAAGCCTTCTTATCCTCATCATCCGACTTGGACATCAAGTTCTCCGCCACATCCGCCAGAGTCATCTTCATCTCCCTGAAGCAACCTTCTCACCCTCGCGAACAGCGGATGTGACTCGATGCCCAAGGAATTCCTTGCGAGCACCTTGAATGACTTGAAGCAGCAATACGACATCTCGATATGCTTGTCCATTCTCTCTCTCCTGATTAGGGCTGGGTCGAGCTTCTAGACAAAGTCCGTCGTAAACACAATGATCCTCTTGCCCCTACATGCCGACCACAGCCCATCGATGAAGTTCAGGAGCCCTGAGAGCGTGACCTTGCTCTCCTTGCTCTCTTCCCCACCTTTCGCCATTTTCTCGATAGGATCCGCTTTCTCTTCATCGTCTTCTTTCTCTTGCTTCTTCGTCTTCCTCTGGCCAGTCAGGTTGAGTGAGCAGTCAATGTCCTCGATCACTATGATCGACTTCTCGGATGTATCAATCAGCAGTTTCCTCAGCTCCATGTTGTCCTTGACCGCTGTGAGCTCCAGGTCGTACACATCGTGGTTGAGGAAGTTGGCCATCGCAGCAATCATTGTAGACTTGCCTGTCCCTGGCCGGCCGTAGAGGAGGTAGCCACGCTTCCACACCTTGTTGATCCGCTCATAGTACTCTTTCCCTCGCCAGAACTTGAGGAGGTCGTTCATGATCTCCCTCTTCTTGCTCAGCTCCATCGCCAGGGTGTCGAACGTCGAGGGGTGCTTGAATGCCACGTGGCTCAACTGGCTCGCCTTGGGGTAGCTCCAGTTTGAGCTCGACTTCTTCGTGAAGAGCTTCTGCTGCCGGTTTTAGGCCGCCACTGCCTTCCCCTTCTCTAGGACGTGCTTTATGTAAGAGCCGGTGATCAAGTCCCGGTAGAGCAAAGACCCATTCGTTTTGCTTGTTTGGTTAGAGTCGGGTGAGTGTCGGCTAAAATTCATCATTGGTGTCGCGACCTCCCCGAAGTGGGTTGGACCACCTAAGGGTTCGGCTAATGGATTGCTAAGCCTAAACTTAGCTCGAGCTCTCCCAAGCCCATACCAATTCGCAACTTAGGGTTTAAGTTCTTAATATGCAAATGATTTTTATCATGGAGTTGCCACTAATCTATTTTTGATGGGTCGATTAGAAACCCAAGTAAAGTAATGGGAGAATTACTTCACTCCTACGAACCAGATATTAAATGAGTTCGGGGACTTGATTATGCTAGATTTTTCTAACGCCCTTTCGGTAACTTTTCTTTTTTATTTCAAAAAAAAAAATTGTTTTACATGCAGCTTGAATTGATTTTAGCTTAAACCACTAAAGTGATCATACGGGTGCACAAACATTAAAGATAACATTCAAAGGGAAAAAGCATTGCAGAATTAAACACAATAAGGCAAGCAATTATTTTTTTTTTTGGGTTTTCTCTTGTTTTAAAATGAAAACTTACCTAGATAATATGCATTTGATTTTTTTTGGTATTTTTGTATTAAAATTCGAAATAATTACTGAAAATTGACTACAAAACCCGACAAGTTATCCTACTCAAGTTAGGAAATAATTTAGATTAAATTCCATTTTAATTCGGAAACTCATCTTAATTAAGTAGCCGTAACATGCAATCTAATATTAAAACATCTAACTAGATAAATTCTAAGCATGCGGTCCTCACCTATTTAAGAAACTATCCTAATATGTCACACAATCTGATTTTTTTTTTGTTGATGTTTTCCAAAACAAATATTTATCAAATATAAGCATTATATCCAACCACTCAAGATATTTATCAAGAATTCAAATAAAAGGGTTAAAATAATTGAAAAATAATCCATTGTCTCACGGATTAAATTAGCAATTATTCTAACCCGAAACAACACGATATACAAGAAAATCAGAATAATTAAAAAAAATGATCCAAAGTCTTACGGATCAAATTAGTAATTACAATTATTTTAAACATCACCAATGATATTGGGTAATGTCTAGCATCTCAATATTAGAATTCTGTTATCCAATTTATGCAACAAAATATCGAGATGAAATTTGGCTCAAGAAAACTACCTAGTTTAGATGATTCGTTTCCAAAACGGGACCGGCAACAAGGGACTCACGAATGGCAGCGATTTCACGGTCACGAAGCTTGGGGACCTGCGATTCAGTTGCTCGCCAGAGGCTCTACGGGACGTGAATGTCCTGCAAAGAAAAAGAAAGTGATCTTTTTGTTCATTTTTTTATTTATTTGCTCTTTATGTGCCCCCCTCCTCTTCGTTGGTGGACTTCAGAAGAATGGTGATTCGCCGGTACTGCAACTTCTCAGTTTAGAATGGTCAGGCTCGAGCTTGGACAGCAGCTCGCCATTATTGCTGGGGATTCCGCGGATGGCTTAACAGGCCGTATGGATGTGGCTCACGTCGGGGAACGACGGCTCGACTCGAAGGAACATTACAGCTGCAACAGGATCACCAGGGCTCTGAAGATGGCTCGTGGGGCTGAAATTCGTCGTAAGGGCAGTGCAGGCAAGCGACGTTGGGCACGCAAGTGGAGGCTGGCGGGCGCGACCGCGGGGGGCGACGCTCAGGCGGCGAAGGTGATGGCGCGGGCTGCGGCAGAACGGAGGTGCGGCGTCGGCTGGTCATCGAGGGTAGAGACAGAGGCTGGCTGTGGGCGTCGGGCACCAGGCGCAGCAGCAGTGATGGCGCGGTGCAGAGGCGCGGGGACCAGCAGAGGTGGTATGGGCGGTGGCGAGTTGCAGTGGTGTGGCGACGGTGTCAGGTTGCTGCGGAGGTGCGGCGCGGTGGGGACCGGCAGAGGCGCGGCGACGGGCGATCAAAGGTGCGGAGGCGCGGGTTGCAGGCGTCGAGGTCGGCCCAGATCTGGGCGACGGCAGCAATGGTGGCGCGGTGATGGCAGCAGCGGTGGCACGGGCGTCGGCTTGGCTGAGGGCTGCAACGGCGACGGCGTTTGGAGCTCCGGCAACCATGAAACAGCAGCTGCGGTGGTGGAGTTGCAGGCGTTGCTCGAAGCCCCCACCTAAAGAAGACAACCCCTCTTTTTTTTAATTTTTTTTTCTCACATTCTTTCTCTCTCTGTTGCCCTCTTTGACTTCACCTTCTTTTTTGTTTTTCTCTGAAAGACTCTCTATCTCTCTTCATCTCTTTTTTTTAATCTCCTCCCCGACTTCATTTTTTCTTGTTTCTCTCTAACGAGAGTCTCTTCTTTTTTTAATCTCCTCCTTTCTCTTAACTCGTGTGTCTCTCTACGGGCTCCTTTTTTTTTTTTTTAAATAGCTTTTTTTCTCAGAAACCTCTCAAGTGAATTTTTTTCGTTCTCCTCCCCTCTCCTCTATCCGTGTGGCCTCCTGTGGTCTTATGTATGGGCGTTCCACCGCCTCTTGAAGATAGCCGACTTTAGTGTGAAAAGATCCAGCCGCAACTTTTCCAAAATCCAAGTTGAACTTTGATTTCTTTCTTCTCCAGACCTTTCTTTCAATCTCCTCTCCAGCAAGGAAAATATTATAAAAATGTTAGCGAATCTTCTTGCAGGCATCTGTAGAATTTTCACGTCCCCCATTTCGTGCGTGCATGTGCATGCATTAATGAGGAGGAGAAAATGGACGTTCATGGATTCTTCTTTCTTCTTCATGCTTGGGGCTTCTTATGTGGCTACTTGTCCCTCCATTCTATAGGATTGCCGCAACTGTTGACTTTTCTTGCTTGTTACTTGCTTCTTTCTTCAGCAAACTGTCACGGCCCGAAAGTTAGCATGTCCAAGAGATTTCCATGGCACGAGCGTGACACGTTGATGACCCTCGGCCTATGTTCCCGAGATGTAAAGTATTCTCCTAGGGGCGGGTGATACTGTATTTGTATGCATACGATATAAATGCGAGTAGCTGGTAGTTGGTAGATGGGGAGGTGCAATCTCCACCGTTAGATCTGAGGGAGATCTACGGATACGGTTTGCCTTATACTTGTATATAAAGGGGTCTCCTCCCTCATTGTATTCTCATTCACAAGTTATATGAAAAGCAAAGCTTCTCTCTCTAAGAAGTTTCTCTCTCTACAAAGTCTCTTGTGAGTCGAGTGTTGAAAGGCTGCTTAGGGGTAAAACCTTAAGGCCGCACGGGTAAGTCGAGGAGTGATCGAGAGTGAATCAATCGACCCGTGACAAGTGGTATCAGAGCTGATTTGTGATCCAAGCACAAGTGCAATGGTTGATCCACGATCTGATGAGGCGTTGGTCCTGGGTGGTGACTGCGCTGATTGTGGGCGGAACGCCGAGAAGGGCGGTGCCAAGGGGAAGAAGACCCGTGGTGGTTCGAAGGATCCAACGGGGGATCTTGCACAACAGATGGCGAAGCTAGAGTTATTCGTCTCCGATGTCCAAGGATCGGTCAATGACCTGACCCAGACCGTGGACGGAGTTGACGCCGGAAGGGAGGAGCTGGTTGCGGATGTGCAAGAGCTCAAGACCGGCATGGGAGAACTCCGCCACGAGTTGCTGGGGACCCTACAGGAGGAACTCACACAACGGTACGAACCCTTGGAGGCCACAATAGCGGCCATGCGCACGGAGATAGTGGAGCTTACGAGTAAGCTCGCTAAAGCACAAGCTGCACGCGTGAACGGTGTCATCACGGTGCAAGATCCGCGGGTGGACACGCCGAAGCCGAAGGAATTCCGGGGCTCGCGGGTGGCCAAGGACGTGGACAACTTCCTATGGTACATGGAGCGGTACTTCTAGGCCATGGGAATCAACGACGACCAAACACGGGTAAACACTGCATTTATGTACTTAGCGGATAGTGCTTTGTTGTGGTGGCGTCGTCGGTCGGATGATAGATGCGGGAATCCTATCGCGACCTGGGTTGGTTTCGTCGAAGAGTTCCGACGGAACTACTTTCCCGCTTATGCGGAGGAGGAAGCTTGTGACGAGCTGAAGCGTCTCGAGCAGAAGGGTGGTGTGCGTGACTACATCAAGCGGTTCTCGGAGTTGCTACTCCAAATCCCCTCGATGAATGAAGTCGAAGCGTTTCACCAGTTCATGGGCGGTCTCAAGCCATGGACAAAGCAAGAGTTGAAGCGGTACAACGTGGGAGATCTCACTACGGCCATGACCGTAGCCGAGTCGCTCGTGGAGTACAAGGCATCGCCTTCCACATCCCGACCGGACACCCGTCCAAGGGACAAAGGCACTGGTGGGGGAGATCGGGGTAGATTCAACAATCGCCCGACTGGAGCTAGACCACCTAATGGTCCTCATCCTCACCGGGCTAATGCGGGACAAAATGGAGGTGGGCAAAGGAAGGTACGCTCGTATAGCTGTTTCTTTTGCGATGGTCCGCACATGGCGTGGGATTGCCCGAACAAGGCCAAGCTGGCTGCTCTTTGCAAAGAGGACGAGCCTAGGGAGGAAGCGCGGTTGGGATCGTTGCGACTCCTTAGCACGATCAAGGCCAAGAAGGCGAAGGAGCCTAAGGGCTTGATGTTCGCAGACATGAAGATCGGAGTGACCACGATGAGTACACTCGTGGACACGGGAGCATCTGACATCTTCATCTCGGAGGAAGCCGCAAGGAAACTTAACCTACGGGTTGAGAAAGGAGCCGGTTGGCTCAAGACCGTGAACTCAAAGGAAGTCCCTGCGATCGGGGTTGCAAGGGACGTGGAGCTATAACTCGGCTCATGGAGAGGCAAGGAGACTCTAGAGGTAATTCCACTTGACGACTACGATATTGTCATTGGAATTAAATTCCTAGATAAGATCCATGCTGTTGTAGTTCCCTTTGCGGAATGTATATGCGTATTGGACAAGAGTAGTCAATGCGTGATTCCGGTCCATCGGGAATCGGATCGTGATCGGAAGATGATCTCGGCCATGCGACTCACTAAAGGAGCAAGGAGGGGCGAAGTAACCTTCCTGGCAGCCTTGAAGGTTGAGGAAGATAAGGGTGAAGAGAAGGAAGTCCCGACGGAAGCAACCCGAATCCTCGACTCGTTCAAGGATGTCATGCCTTCGAAGCTGCCAAAGGAGTTGCCACCCAAGAGAGAGGTGGATCACCAGATCGAGCTAGTGCCTGATGCTCGACCGCCTGCCATAGCGCCTTACCGTATGGCGCCACCCGAATTGGAAGAGTTAAGGAGGCAACTCAAAGAGCTGCTCGATGCGGGCTATATACGGCCGTCTAAAGCCCCGTTCGGTGCGCCGGTCCTGTTCCAAAAGAAGCACGATGGGTCACTCCGGATGTGCATCGACTATCAGGCGCTGAATAAGCTGACTGTGAAGAACAAATACCCGATCCCGCTCATCGCGGATCTGTTTGATCAACTTGGTGGAGCTCAGTGGTTTACCAAGCTGGATCTCCGATCGGGCTACTACCAAGCTCGGATCGCTGAAGGGGACGAGCCAAAGATAGCCTGCGTGACGCGGTACGGATCCTACGAGTTCCTCGTAATGCCGTTCGGCTTGACCAATGCTCCGGCTACTTTCTGCACAATGATGAACAAGGTACTCCACCCTTTCCTAGATAGGTTTGTAGTGGTTTACCTAGATGATATTGTGATTTATAGACGAACGTTAGAAGAGCATGTCGAACATATAAGGCAGGTCTTCCAAGTCTTGCGCGAAAACAAGCTATATGTTAAGCGCGAGAAGTGTGCTTTCGCCCAAGAAGAAGTTCCGTTCTTGGGACACATCATCGGGGGTGGACGTGTGTGGATGGACAAGGCAAAGATTCAATCGATCGTCGAATGGGAGCCGCCGATGAAGGTACCTGCGTTGAGGTCATTCTTGGGCCTCACCAACTACTACCGACGGTTCGTGCGAAGTTACTCGAGTATCACCATGCCACTCACGGACCTACTAAAGAAGGAGAAAGCATGGGAGTGGACGAATCGATGCCAAAGAGCCTTCGACCGATTGAAGACCGCCATGACCGAGGAGCCGGTGTTGGCGTTGCCCGACCACACCAAACCTTACGAGGTAGAGACGGACGTATCGGACTATGCAATCGGTGGCGTTCTTATGCAGGATGGACATCCGGTGGCATTCGAGTCCTGAAAGCTGAACGACACCGAGCGTCGATACACCGTCCAAGAGAAGGAGATGACTGCGGTGGTGCACTGCCTTCGGACGTGGAGACACTACATCCTGGGATCAAAGTTCGTCGTGAAGACGGACAACGTGGCCACGAGTTACTTCCAGACCCAAAAGAAGTTGAGTCCGAAGCAAGCTCGATGGCAGGATTTTCTGGCGTAGTTCGACTACGCGCTGGAGTACAAGCCGAGGAAGGCCAACTCCGTGGCAGACGTGTTGAGTCGAAAGACGGAGCTGATGAGCCACACTATGAGTCGACCGAGCTGTCCTTGGGTCGACCGCATCAAGGAGGGATTGGCGCATGATCCAAGAGCCCAAGCCCTCATCGGGTATGCCAAGGAAGGTAAGACCCGACAATTCTGGTGTGAGGACGAACTCCTCTACACCAAGGGAAGGCTCTTATATGTGCCCTTCTATGGGAAGCTGAGGAAGGACATCTTGCGCGAGTGCCACGACTCGAAGTGGGCGGGTCATCCAGGGATCCACCGCATGTTGGCCCTCGTCGAAGATCGTTACTACTGGCCTCAAATGCGGGACGACGTGGAGGCGTATGTGAAGACTTGTCAGTATGCCAACAAGACAAGCTGGAGCAACGGTCGTCGTCGTCGGGTTTGCTTTGGAGCCACTTCCCGTCCCTACTCATCCATGGGAAAACATTTCCATGGACTTCATCGTCAACCTGCCAAAGTCCGAAGGGTGCCGGACTCTAATGGTGGTGGTTTACCGGTTCTCAAAGTATGCAACCTTTGTGCCTGCGACAAAGGATTGCCCGGCCGAGGAAGCGGCCAAACTGTTCATGAAACATGTGGTGAAGTACTGGGGCGTGCCGCAAACGATCGTGAGTGATCGGGATCCCCGCTTCACGAGACGTTTCTGGTCCGAGTTGTTCAAGCTGCTGGGGTCGGAGCTGAACATGTCAACAAGTTTGCATCCCCAAACCGACGGTTAGACGGAGTGGGTCAATGCACTCTTGGAGATCTACCTCTGACACTATGTGAGTACGACGCAAGCGAATTGGGCGAAGTTGGTCAACGTAGCCCAGTTCTCCTACAACTTGCAGCGGAGCGAGTCGACCGGCCAGAGTCCGTTCGAGGTTGCAACTAGACAGCAACCGAACACCCCAAGCATGATTGCTTCGGGTTACCGGGGGAGTAGTCCGCCCGCATACAAGTTCGCCAAGAACATGCAAGAAGAGGCGGACTTGGCACGGGCGTGTCTACACAAAGCCTCCAAGCGCATGAAGAAATGGACGGATAAGAAGCGACGGCACGTGGAGTTCCAAGTTGGAGACCAAGTGTTGGCCAACCTGCACGTAGTTCTTCGATACAAGGACGTGCACAAGGGTTTGATTCGTCGCTACGAGGGGCCATTTCGAGTGCTACAACGGGTTATGAAGGTCGCATACAAACTGGAGCTACCACCAAAGCTCAAGGTGCATCCGGTGTTCCATGTAAGTATGCTCAAACCTTTTCAAGTTGATGAGGAAGACCTGGATCGAGGGGAGTCACAACGAGCGCCGCTCGGGGCAAAGACCTCGTATGATTATGAAGATGAGAGCTTGGCGGATCGAGTCATACGGAAGAGATATTGTGCGGCCAAGCACGAGTATTTGATCTGATGGAAGGGTCTTTCGGAGAGCGAAGCCAGTTGGGAGCCCGAGGAGAGTCTTTGGCAGTTCAAGAAAGAGATAAAAGATTTTCATGCTGAAGACGCGACGAGGGCGTCGCCTGATTAGGTGGGGGAGAATGTCACGGCCCGAAAGTTAGCATGTCCAAGAGGTTTCCATGGCACGGGCGTGACACGTTGATGACCCTCGGCCTATGTTCCCGAGATGTAGAGTATTCTCCTAGGGGCGGGTGATACTGTATTTGTACGCATACGATATAAATGCGAGTAGCTGGTAGTTGGCAATAAATGCTGGTAGTTGGTAGATGGGGAGGTGCAATCTCCACCGTTAGATCTGATGGAGATCTACGGATACGGTTTGCCTTATACTTGTATATAAAGGGGTCTCCTCCCTCATTGTATTCTCATTTATAAGTTATATGAAAAGTAGAGCTTCTCTCTCTAAGAAGTTTCTCTCTCTACAAAGTCTCTTGTGAGTCGAGTGTTGAAAGGCTGCTTAGGGGTAAAACCTTAAGGCCGCACGGGTAAGTCGAGGAGTGATCGAGAGTGAATCGATCGGCCCATGACACGTTGCTCGAAGCCCCCACCTAAAGAAGACAACCCCTCTTTTTTTTTAATTTTTTTTCTCACGTTCTTTCTCTCTCTGTTGCCCTCTCTGACTTCACCTTCTTTTTTGTTTTTCTCTGAAAGACTCTCTATCTCTCTTCATCTCTTTTTTTTAATCTCCTCCCCGACTTCATTTTTTCTTGTTTCTCTCTAACGAGAGTCTTTTCTTTTTTTAATCTCCTCCTTTCTCTTAACTCGTGTGTCTCTCTACGGGCTCTTTTTTTTTTTAAATAGCTTTTTTTCTCAGAAACCTCTCAAGTGAATTTTTTTCGTTCTCCTCCCCTCTCCTCTATCCGTGTGGCCTCCTGTGGTCTTATGTATGGGCGTTCCACCGCCTCTTGAAGATAGCCGACTTTAGTGTGAAAAGATCCAGCCGCAACCTTTTCCAAAATCCAAGTTGAACTTTGATTTCTTTCTTCTCCAGACCTTTCTTTCAATCTCCTCTCCAGCAAGGAAAATATTATAAAAATGTTAGAGAATCTTCTTGCAGGCATCTGTAGAATTTTCACATCCCCCATTTCGTACGTGCATGTGCATGCATTAATGAGGAGGAGAAAATGGACGTTCATGGATTCTTCTTTCTTCTTCATGCTTGGGGCTTCTTATGTGGCTACTTGTCCCTCCCTTCTATAGGATTGCCGCAACTTTTGACTTTTCTTGCTTGTTACTTGCTTCTTTCTTCAGCAAATTTATCGTTGCTTCACCAAAACTGACAACCCACACTTGATAGAGCATATTTTATAATATATTATGAGCTCCTTTTGCTTCTTTGAGGCTTTGTCTTGAGTCCTCACGTCTGCCAAATTTGTGCATGCATGTGCATGCATTAATGAGGGAGAGACAATGGACGTGCAAGAACTTCTTTCCTCATTTTTTTGACTTTCTCTCTTATGCGTGTTCAGACCAGCGAAAGAGAGACCATCCTTTTGTGCATGTAATCGACTGCGAGCGCCTGCTTCTTGTTGTCCTTTGGTACCGATGCAAATCCGACTACATGAAATGCAATTTTACTATTTTTTTTTAGGGGTTAAAGATTAATCCCAAAATTTTTATGCAATTAATTACTAAATGATTAGTGAAAATTTAGGTGTCAACAATTGGGAAAAAAAATTTAAAAAAAGAAACTTATTTCAGTACATAAACAAAGTGAACGGATTATTAAGTCCTTGATTAACATAAACCATGTTGACAAACATATAACAGGAAGACACTTGTGTATAGCGTGACAAAAGTGACCAAACTGGTATGTTAAAGTATTTAAATATTGAACCATATATTCATATTATAGTTTAAGCTTTTAGAACAGTTGGTAGCGGTCCCACAAAATCTCACATGATATCAGAGTAGGAGGTTCTGAGTTCAAATCTTTTCAGAATTTTATTTGCCTCGCCAATTATATATTTCCACAGTTTCGGCTTAGGCCAAAGTTCAGCCTATTTGTTAGGGGGAGTATTAAAGTATTTAAATATTAATTCACGTTTTTATCAAATAGATTAAATTTTAAAACAGGTAGTCCCACAAAATCTCATATAGTAATTCCAATCCACACACGTGTGTGTACCTTCTATCTTCGGATGGCGGGGACCAAGGAAATGGGGACAGGAACTTCTGGGAGATGATCAGGCTCGACGACCGCCAGAGCTTGAACCCTTCAAATTCATCGACGACCTCCTCGTCCTCATCCATGCTGAGGACCAGTGACTTGCTGTCCTAGACAGACTTGGCCTTGAGCCGCTTGGCCTTGGCAGAGGCACCCCCGCTCAGGTAGTTTTGGATCGCAGTGTAGGCCTCACACTGCTCGAGCCGCTTGCCTACAAACTCCGGGAACTTGATCTGGACGTACGGGTAGACGTGGCCAACGGCCTTGAGAGCATAGGCCTCAATGTGCATGCGGAGCTGGAAAGGGAAGTATTACTTGAACATGGCCTGCGCGAACATCAGGGCGGCCATGAAGAAGCCGAGGTCACCCCACATTTCTAATGTGGTCATCATGGTTTTGCTTCTTCTTCTTCTTCTTCTTCTTCTTCTTCTTCTTCTTCTTCTTCTTCTGGTCATCATGGTTTCGCTTCTTCTTCTTCTTCTTCTTCTTCTTCTTCTTCTTCTTCTTCTTCTTCTTCTTCTTCTTCTTCAAGTTCCAAGTCCACCTTTTCTTATTCTTCTTCAAGTTCCAAGTCCACCTTTTTCGATTTATCCTTCGATGTTATGTGGAGGGTTGTGCTTGTACTTATATGGAGTGATCAGGCAGCTCCTTGCTCAGCACGTGAAACTTCTCCGCCATTTCCTCATCGAGTCGAGATCCTTCTGTCTTAAGGTCTGGTCCTGAGTTATTTTGTTTTGGTTTTTTTTTTTTTCATAGAGTTCGAATCAATCACGGAATCTAGTTTTATTCACGTTTTGGTTAGATACATGCACACGTTGCCCATTCAATGGTCACAGACTCGCGCTGCATGTCTCATCAATTTCTTGAATCAAATTTTGTAATATCATCAGTGAAGACTTCCTTAATTGGTAGTCTTTCGTTCGCCAGTATCGAATTTGGACTTGTCTGTCCGCATAAGTCAAACAGAAAAAGTTCAGATTAGGTCGATTGTTTGATGGTGTATCCAATTGTGAAATAATGACAAAAATAGAATGATTGATGCGAAAGGTGATTAATCTCCAGCTCAGAGTTTGCAGATACTTTGGGAGCGAAGGCAAAGTCGAATTGAGCACGGATCTTGTGACATCCCGAATTTTTTATTCTGTTTTCAATTGAATAAGTTGGGCTTTTCATCGACGTGCCTATAGTTCTTTTCCCTGAGCTGATCACTCATGGGATAACTAGTCTATCAGGTGAAGCCGTTAAAGGATTTTAACGCAATAGACTTGAGAATTCGATCAGAAATCGACCGCTCGACAGTACTAATCTGCAAGGGTTAATACGGCACTGTCAAAATCGATCAGAGATCGGAGATAGATTAGTTTGACAAAGTATGTGATTAAAGTGTGGGTAATTCCACCTAATTACAAAATTCTCATCGAACGGCACTAAATTGATTCTTCTATCGTTTCTGTACCCTGTGTCCGTATTTGAAATCTCGAGATTTTCATTACAACCGAAAGTCGCCAATGAGTCGAAGATATATAATGTGGCTCGAAAATAATCGACCACGGGTCAATTGCACTAAAAACTCCTAAAAGCTACCCGGTAAGCTAGGACACGCTAAAATAGCGCTCGGTTGAAATTAACCGTGAATTTGAACCCGATTTTAGAAATTGAAAGTTCTGTCGTGTCACAATTCATTTTAGGAACGTCGACTCATCCTCTGAAGATTTTTCTGCAAACCCGAAATTTCGGCGAAAAATTCAAAGTAAGGTTATTTTGGACAGGGAAATTCAGAGGGCCGTTTTTTATCGCATTTTTGGCCATCAAGTTGGGTCAATTGAAGAGGAAAAATGTTGAATTTGACGAGGACACCTTGGCTGAATTTTTGGGGCTTCAATTGGATTGTTTTGGAAGAGAAATGAATCAAATTGAAGAGGCAAATGTCCAAATTCGTAGCTTGGGGGTGCTGCAACTTTTTGGACCATTTGGGAGACTTCTTGAGGAAGCCATGGAGGGGAAATTGGCTGAGGATGACAGCCTTGGTGGCGGGGGCATGTGTGATGAGTGATTTGGGCAAGTGTTGAAGACTTGGAGGCCATTTGGGGTCTTCCCCTTCAGCTGAGCCTTCTTCTTCCTTCAGCTGCTGCTTTCCCCATTGTTGAGCCACTTGAGAGCTTGAGAGAACTAGAGGAGGTCAGCCAGCCACCGTCCGAGCCAACCAAGCACCGCTCGAAAGCCGCCCAAGCCCATCGTTGCCGTCGCAAGCCGCTCGCATGCTCGTCTCGCTCGCGCACTGCTCCGCGCATTCTTGGCTGTCCCACGCCCCTATCCGACGAAGCCAGGCCTCCCTCCGTCCGTGCCAGCTACCATACGTCGCCGTCCAGCCGTCCGTTGCCCCCGCCGTCGCCTGCCTGGATCGCTGCTGCCGTTCCCCATCCCGCCTTGGCCGTTCCAGCTCTGGTCCAACCTTTCTCGGCCCAAGGTAGAAACCGAAGGTCTCAGCCCGGCTAAGACTTTGTGAGGCTTTTCCGGGCCTTTCCTGGCCTCGCTTGGTGTCGCCGCAGGCTTGTTTATTGCTTACCTCCGCGTCGCCGTCGCCGTCGCCGTGGACTCACCGACTCACTAAATTGGTGAGTTTACTTGCTAAACTCTGCTTAGGGAGTTAATGATGCTTAAGGGATGATTAGTTTAGGCTAATTAAGGTTTAGGTGGTTAGTTAGATTAGATTAGTGATTTAATTGCTTATTTATACATGTTAGGTGGTTAGATTAGACTAATTAGGGACTAGATAGATTGTACTATTTATCTAGATAGGTTTGAAAATTTTCTAGGCCCGTTTAGGTGGTTAGATTAGTATTTTCGGCTAAGTTAGTATTTATGGTATTTAATTTGCATTATTTAATTATTTTTGGTATTTATTTAATTATTTATTATTTTCCAGAAATTATACCGGGATAGCCGGTGACCGGAATTTCGTGCTGATTGCAATGGTGTGCTTAGTTTATACAATTGAGTGCAATTGAATGGTGATTTTGATTTTTGAGTATTTATTTCAAAATCGAGAAATTTTGGTATTTAATTAGAAAATATCGGGTGTCGGGTTTTGATACCGAAAATGGTTTTAAATACTATATCAAATAGTGGGATTTTAAAAGGAAGGATATCAATTTTTAAGGTTCGATTTGACCGTGTACCCGCACACAATTATTTTCACCGAGTGTTTTTAATACTAAGAAAACAGGCCAATGTCATTATCTTAATTGAGGCATGTGAGTGCAAATCACAATGTCCTTGGCCGGAATTGAATGATCATGTGTTGATTAAGAGAACCCGTCCTCGATGGACGTTGCCTCTATATGGGATGCCCCTGGACAATAGAAGCCGGTCGTAGTTGATTCTGGACCGATGCTCCTTCGAGAATGCCGTCTAATAGAGACGTAGCCATGCTCAATGGGGTGAGATGACGCCTGGCTACACTATAAAACCGCCGAACAGAGAGTAGGCCATGCCCTAGGGGCCGTAATCAATTGGAACGTGTGAATAATTGTGCTATATGTGCCGAATTATGGGACAGAATTGTGTGGCACTGTATGGGACGTGTCATAACGATTTGCCCCTATAATCAGGACCCCTGTGACTAATTGTGATTGAGTGAGACGTTCCAATTGATGTGTGCATTTATTATATGCATCTGCGATATGAACTGTGCTGACGTGCAGGAGGGAACTGAGGCAAGGAAAGTCCTCTGTGGTTGTGTGGTTAGGACGCCTTTAGGCGTATTTCCTTCCTAAATGGGGTTTAGAGGGTGAACTTGCTGAGACATTGTCTCACCCCGTCGTGAGCTCAATCTTTTCAGGTCCTTATATAGCAGTTCCTCCGGAACGTTTTGGACAGTCGTGGGCTATTACTGAGCAGGGGATAGACGTTCGGATCCCTGGTAGTCATTGGGTCTATGAGTTAGTCGTGACCACCGTCTGGGTCGATGAGGGCCTACTTGAGAGGGTACCTCATCGATTCAGGGTGTGGTTCCGCCATGGACTTAATGGATACAGAGTAGGTCCCCTCCAGGGTTTTGAGATCCCCATTGTGGTTGTAGATGCCGCTTTTGGCGAGGGTGTAGCTGACCCTCCTGATGGAGCTGTGGAGGACCTGGTGCCCCCGGAGCCTATGGAGTCCGAAGAATCGGTGAACGTGTCCAACTAGTAGGTCGTAGGACAGTTCCTTTTTGATGGCCAATCTTTTGTAGACCTTTGTGTATAAACTTAGTTTGTTTATAAAAGTGTTTGGTTTGATGTGATTGTCCTGCTTTCCTATCCCATGCTGTTTATTGTCAGGGGATTTATTTATTCGCTTCCGCATGTACATTAAAATGGATGGGTCGGCGATGCGTCCTAGAACGTCGCAATATTTATCGACCACCGAGGGATGTGCACACGCTCGAGGATCCGGGGCATGACAGATCCATTGCAATGATGTGATGTGTTTGATGTAATTGCAACGATTTTCTTCAAACCATTAGAATTGTGTTTATGATAACACGGGGGGTTTGCCTTCTATTTTTAAGTTCTGTAGTTATTACGCTTTTACCAATTGAATCGTAAGCATTTTTTTTTATATTAATTGAGTTTTAAATATTTTCATGTTTTATCAATTGATCTATCCAACCAAGTCCGATCAGAAATCACTGATGTGGACACCGACCGTCCTACGTAACATGGTCGACGCTGACGTTGATAATTTTAAATAATATCTGCAGGGCAGAATTTGTAGACAAAAATAAAACAAAAGAAAAAGAAACGAAAATAGTAACAAATTAATAAAAAAGAATCTAAAACTATTAAAATACTATTAAAAGTTTTCCACGCCAGTATCAGCATACCACGTAGAATGGTTAGAGTGCGCATGATAAAACTTCTGTTTCTCGATTTCTCTGTTTCTCTGTTCTCCGGAACAGGTTTGGAACAGAAATCCGTTTGGTAACGCAATTTAATTTTTCTATTACTGAAAGAGATTTCTATTCCAGAAATTGATTTGGAGGAGAAACCAGAAGCTAAAAATTGTAGCTTCTCAGTTTTTGAAATAGAAATACAAATTATTTCTTCTTTTTTTCATCCTTCTTCGTTCAGCAGAGACGTCGACTCCTTCTCCTCACTTCTTACCCTTGCTTTTCTATTTGGGCGTTCCTTCTCCTCACTTCAACCAAAAACCCTAGCGCCGTCGACTCCGACGCTGTCGCCGTCCTCTTGCCGGTCAGATCGTCGCTCATCTCGCCGTTGCCGTCCTCAGACTGTCCAATTTGCTCCGGTCGTCCCGTCGGACCCGACCCCTTTTCGCTCTCAATTCCGCAACTCCAGTCGCCGTCACCCATCTCCGTCGTTATTCAATCCGCTCGCGTCCGTGTTCGTTTGCGGCCTTCTCTGGAACTTCCCCCTACGATTCCTCACGAGGTTCGATCGATCCTTCCCTTCTCGCCACTCTTATCATGTTTCAGCTTTCGTCTCGCAGATTCGATTTCGATTTCCCTATAGCTTGTTGAAGAGGGAGGTTGAGGACGACGGCTAGGAGGCTGATCGATGGAGCGGCAGCAGCGTCAGCGACGGAGACGGCGAGGGATCCGATCAGAGGAGGAGGACGCTTCCCGAGGAACTCTCCAGGAGCGTTGTGGTCCTTGACTGTGAGTCCACGGCCGAGGGCGGCACCTGCGACGTGTACCTGGTTGGGACGGCCCATGTCTCCGAGGTGAGTGGTGTGAAGTTTCAGACTCTAAATTTTGGGTCATGATTATCTATGGATGTTTATCTTTAGCATGACGACTTTGTTGTCGTTCTTGAATTGATTGGAGTGGAATGAGAAATCGGTATCTTCATAATGAATTTTGATGATTGTTCGGGGGAGGATTGGGAGGAAATCGATATGAGACTTGGAAATTGAGTTTTCTTGCAGTTGGGCTGATGATATGTTTGGTTGATGAGAAAATGTGGCATTGAAAGAGAATTGAATTCATGGAACACTAATTTGTCCATGCATAATTCGTTTAGTATCAGTTTCATGTTATTGTGGCAACGCAAGTTTGTGTTGTAAATGTACTGATATGGGTTTGGTTGCAGGAATCATGTAGAGAAGTAGAAGCTGCCATCAGTTACCTGAAACCACAGGTGTTTTTCTATTCTTGCTAATTGATGGATGGATAATGTTTTGGCGACATTGCACTATTCATGCTTCAGAACTACCTCTAGTTACTGAGGAAGTTTGAGAAAATTTGGTGTTTCTATTTGAGCGCAAGTGGTATTTTTGGAGTTATGCCACAGTCGAGCGGCTGTGCTTACACCGCATAATCTGAAGGTGTGTGGTATTTATATGATACATTGACCGAGGAGAGAAACCAAATAAATACGCTTAGGAAAACCATTGCCAATAAAATGGCAAGGGATAATAATATGGCAGAAATTCCATGAAATTGTATTTTTACTTTTGTAATGTATTACTATTATTTCGACTATTATTTTGCATTTGAGGATTTCCTATGTTGTAATCTAATTAATTTCTATTCCTAGAAATAGAAATTTTATTCTGTTATCAAACGGATTTCTGTTTCAGAAATAGAAATTTTGAGTCGTTATCAAAGGTTTCTTTGCTCAGAAACTTGTCCAGGGAATAGAAATTGAGAAATCAATTTCTGGCCAGAAATCAATTTCTATTTCAGAAATTTTATCATGCGCACCCTTAGTGTCCATATCAGCGATTTCTGACTAAAATTATTTAGATAGACTCAATTGATAAAATGTAAAAAGGTTTAAAACTCAATTAGCATAATTAAAAAGTTTATGATAGAACTAGTAAAAGTACAATAAATTTAAGATTTGTTGGACAATGTCCCTAATAGCACCTCATGTTTGCTTTCTATTTCTAAGTATACAAGTATTAGCGTATATATCTCAATGTACTTTTTAGAAGTTTTTAAAGTTTGAAATGTTATCATTTTCAAAGGAGGCAAGGAATTCCCATGAAAGCGATAGAGCATCCGGAAAACATGGTCAAAAAAGAAGTCAGACTTCTCATGATGGCACATATGATGCTTTGCCCCAAAATCAAGGACATATGATGGTCGTGTCAAATTCAAGGTAAATTCAGACGGTCTTCTTCAAAACACTAATCATTTTTCTTTCCCCATTCGATTCCCTCTTGAATTCGTACCGTAATTAATGATGTGTTTGGTAATATTTCTGTTCTAGAGAATAATTTTTTTTTAGAAATACTTTTTTTTTATTTCTATTCTTGAAAACAATTTCTAAACATTTGAACGCATTTGATAACTATATAAAATTTATGTTTCCGGGAGAGAAATGCATTTGGTACGACCCTACATATTTTTATGACTTAGAATTTTTTTAAAATTTATTAGTAATTTTATTACATTTTCTTTTTCTTTTTCTTTTTCTTCTCCTTCCTCTAGTGGATCGCCAGCCTTGGGGGAGCCTCGCCAGCCATCAGTAAGGTCACCCCAAGCCTCGCCGTGACTGGGCGAGGCTCGAGGGAGCCTCCCAGCCATGGTGAGGCTCGAGGGGGCCTCGCCAAATTTGGGAGAGGTCGAGCCTCGCCCAACCATGGCGAGGCTCGAGGAGCCTCCCTAGCCACGGTGAGGCTCAGGGGGGCCTCGCCGGTGGCTGACGAGGTCGCTGGGTCTCATCTGGCTGGCGCCGAGGTCGGCGACCAGCTAGGGGAAGAAGAGAGGAAGAGAAAGAAAAAAAAAAGGATAAAAAAGCTTGATTCTTGGTTCTTATTTCTTGAGTTGTTCCCGGAACAAGAAGTAACTTTTTTTTGTTTCTTGTTTTTGTTCCAAATTTGTTCTCGGGAACAAAAAACTACTAAACGCGTTTATGTTCTATTTCTGCTCCCGAGAACAAAAAAACAAAAACACCTATTCCTAGAAGCGTTAACAAATGCAGCCTAAATCACACAATAGGTTTTGGAAAATTAAAAAGAATGATTATTAGAATTCTAGAATTTTAAATGTATTGAGTTTTGCCAACAGTGCAAGAAAACATCTTTGAAATGTTGTTATGTAATGAAAGGGTAGTTTATCAAATTTAAAAGTGAGTTGAAACTGTGTTTTAATTGAAATATATTATATCTATCAGGTTCTAAGAATGTTTATGTGAAAAACTGAGTTAGGACTCGCCACTTGTGAAGAGAATAATTTTCCCAAGCATTTTCAATTGCACGTGTAGAATAACTTGGTTAATATGGTAATAATCTCTTTATATGGTTTGTGCATCCTTTCATTGGTAGTGAATAGTTTTCTTCCCCACCAACTAGAGAATATAGGAAGGCAGCACAGGGTCTTTCGCCAAAGGATAGATCTCTCGCCTATTTCTTTCCATGAGCCTTTTAAGGACCTAATCAAGTCCAACACTAACATTATTTGTAATAAAACAAATTCCCCGTTGAATCACAGAGCTGATAAAAGATTAAATTTTCATATAGATATTTGACTATATCTATACCCACACATATGATATGAAATAAGAAATGCCGATCATCGCTTATTAGTCACTAGTTCCAAGCATAGTTATCGAGAAAACTGTACAAAAAGGAGAAAAGAACACTCCAAGTGCCAAAACTTGGCATAAAGGGACACTTAAATGCCAAAACTTATGAAAGTGACATTTAAGTGCCACTTTTTATGAAAAATAGGACACTTGAGTGCCACATCCAGCGAACATCGCCAGAAATCCTATGTAGCAATGTTTATTAATTTTATCGCTTACGTGGCTACCGAAAGGCTGACTCAGCGAAACACATACAAAAACGATGTCGTTTTGATATAATTTGAATTTTAATACAAAATTTTTTTTAATTTTAATTTAAAGCAGATAAATAATAATTTTTTTAAAAAAAAAAAAAAAAGGAGGAGGAGGAGGGAGGCAACCGGTGGCTGAGGGCTTAGCCCTTGCTGCCGCCGCCTCCTCGTCGTTGCCGAAAGGTGGGGGAGGGCCGGCGACCCTCGCCGGATCCGGGGAGGGCCACGACCCTCGCCTAGATCCGGGTGAGGGCACGCATGCCCTGACCGCCGATTGGCTAGGGTTGCCATCCCCTAGCCAGGGCTCGGCGGCCCCGACTGACCCTCCCCCACCTTTTCGGCGACGACAGGGAGGCGGCGGCAGCGAGGGCTGAGCCCTCAGCCACCAATTGCCTCCCTCCTCCTCCTCCTTTTTTTTTTTATTTTAAATATTTGTTTTAAATTTAATTTAATTAATTATTTTATTAATTATTTACTACGTCAGCACCAAAACAACATCATTTCGGCATTGTTTTTTTCTCACATAAGCATGCAAAACGACGTCGTTTTGCACTAAGCTTGCCGAAAAATTGCCACGTCAGCATTTTGGCCGGATTTTCTCACAATTGGCACTTAACTGATTTATTTTGCTTCGATTTTGGCACTTAAGTGTCACTTTCGTAAGTTTTGGCACTTAAGTATCCCTTTGTGCCAAGTTTTGGTACTCCTAGTGTCCTTGTGTCGTACAAAAAGTCATAAACCTATTGCAAGATAGCCAATTCTGCCATAAAACGTTCAATTGTGTCAGTTTAGTTCTATACTTATTTAAGACTTGCTAATTTAGCTTTAAACATTTTCTTGATTTGTCAACCTAGTCATAAACCTTTTAACGATTTGTCAATTTAATCCATATGGCCATTTACTTGAAAATCTCTATCGTGAAAGCCAACCGTCTTCTGTGATACGGCTGATGTTGACGAGGTCAGCGACATCACCCACCTTAGTGAGGCTCACCTTTGCTCACCTCGCCAGTGACTGGGCAAGCTAGCTAGGTCATCGACCCTTGCTTGAGGCCCAACAACCAATAGAGTAAGAAGATTAAAAATCAGAAAAAAAAAATTAAATAATTATATGAATTAGTCCACATTAGCACTAATTGTCCTATGGTCGTATCACGTGGGATGGCCAATACTGAATTAACTACTATGTCAGCAATTTTCAGTTAAAATTGGCTGAAAAGACTAAATTAGCAAATCGTCAAAAGGTTTAAGACTAAGTACGCACGATTGAAAAATTTTCGACTGAATTGGCCGTCGTATGATAATTTAGGACTTTTTGGACAATTTTCCCCATGGTTGCCTAATCGATCGAAAAGAACGTATATCTTTTCCTTTAAAAAAAAGACAAGAAGAAGAAAAAATAACTTTGCAAAGAATTGTTCAGTTGTTCTCGGATATGTCTCGCGCTAATTAGCAATCAACTAATCCCAACAGGTGTCACAGTCTCCTCGCCCCAACGAGCGGTGATATATGTATTTGCCTATCGGTTGCAGGTTAAAAGTTCATTTCCTTTGTAGGATGCAATTAGTTGGTTGCTTCCTTTACTTTTTCTCCATTAGAATCCTCCACTTTTTTTTATCTTCCTTATTTCTTTCTAGTAGAATTCTAGAAGAACAATAGTGAAAAAAGTTCTAAATTGGTGAAAAACAAAAGGAATTAAGTTTGAACCGACGTAGATAAAAAGGACAGAAATTTAGTAAACATTTGAGGTTAAAGTTCATCTAGACGCTCCTTAGATTATAAAATATCTTTTCATTATCAAAAATAATTTATATTTAAATATTTACGTGAATGATGAAAATATTTTTCAAATATTTATTTTTGTAAGTGATACGAGTAATCATTTTTAGAAAAATATTTTTTAACTCATATCTTTTTTGCCAAACAAGCGAACCTTAATTTAAGGAAAATTCTCTTTAAGATATTCAAAATACTTTCTTCAAACTAATGAGTCGTGAAATTGTGATGTGTGTAGCCAGATTACTAGAATGGCCTGCTTTGTTCGAGTACTGAGAAAATTGTAAGGTGCAACTTAAAAAAAAAAAAAAAATCAATTGCACTTAGCTTCTTTTCCTTATCATCAAATACCTTATACTATTTTTTACTTCATTTATAGCTAGCAATGCCTAATATCATATATACATGGGGTTCTTCCATAATGCAAACCATTTATACCTGCACACACTCTCTTCACATAAAAGATCAACACACCAAGGACTATACTTAAGATTTATTGGATTTGTTGCTAAAATAATGGTCAGAGTACGCCATTCTCTCACTTCTTCAGTACATTCTCTCCCACCTTTTTCTTGCTCTCCTGCACTCGATGTCTGTTACCCTTCTTCCTGAGCCATTGCTCTAGCTGCAGTTGCTTCTGCTTCCGCTGCAGCAGCTTTTTTTTCTTCTTCTTCTGCTTTCTTCCTGGCATCCTCTTTCACCTTTTCGAGCGCTTTGATCAATCCCTCCAAGCAAGCCTCCTCGTCCTCATCGTCCGACTTAGGCATCAAATTCTCCGCCACGTCTGCCGGAGTCATCTCCGTACCCTCCAGCAACTGCTTCACTGACGTGAACAGCGGGTGCGACTCGATGCCCAAGTAATTCCTTGCAAGCATCTTGAACGACTCAAAGCAGCAATACAACATCTCGATATGCTTGTCCATCCTCCCTCTCCTGATTAAGGCTGGGTCGAGCTTCTCGACAAAGTTGGTCGTGAACACAATGATCCTCTCACCACCGCACGCCGACCACAGCCCATCGCTGAAGTTCAGGAGCCCTGAGAGCGTGACCTTGCTGTCCTTGCTATCTTCCCCGCCTTTTGCCATTCTCTTTACAGGATCCGCTTTCTCTCCGTCGTCATCTTTCTCTTGCTTCTTTGTCTTCCTCTGGCCAGTCAGGTCGAGCGAGCAGTCAATGTCCTCAATTACTATGATCGCCTTTTCGGACGTGTCAATTAGTAGCTTCCTCAGCTCCGTGTTGTCCTTGACTGTCGTCAGCTCAACGTCATACACGTCGTAGTTGAGGAAGTTGGCCATCGCAGCAATCATCGTGGACTTGCCGGTCCCTGGTGGGCCATAAAGGAGGTAGCCACGCTTCCACGCCTTGCCGATCCGCTCGTAGTACTCCTTCCCTCGCTGGAACTTGAGGAGGTCGTTCATGATCTCCCTCTTCTTGCTCGGCTCCATCGCTAGGGTGTCAAAGGTCGAGGGGTGCTTGAATGCCACGTGGCTCCACTTGCTCGGCTTGTGGTAGCTCCAGTTCGAGCTAGGGTTGTTGGTGAAGAGCTTCCGCTGCCGGTTGTCCGCCGCCACCACCTTCCCCTTCTCCAGGACGTGCTTTATGTAAGAGCCGGTGATCAAGTCCCGGTGGCTCCTGTGGAAGGTCAGCCTATAAAACCTGGATGCAAAAGCAACGACTCCTTGATTTTGCTTGGTTGACCAGAGAAGGTGGGTGTAGGCAAGAAATCATCATTGAAAAAAAAAAAATTCAGTACGTGAAAAAAGTGAACGGATTTTCAGGTCTCCGAATTAAATAAACCACGTTGACGAACATATATACCACGAAGAGAGACAGATGTTGATAAACTGGTAAATTTTAACCCACACACGTGTGTACCTTCTGTCTTCAGATGACGGGGACCAGGAAAATGGGGACTTCTGGGAGACGATCAGGCTCGACGACCACCAGATCTTGACTCCTTCAAATTCGTCGATGACCTCCTCGTTCTCGTCCATGCTTAGGACAAGCGACATGCTGTCCTTGACGGACTCAGCCTTGAGCCGCTTGGCCCTGGCGGAGGCGCTCCTGGTCAGGTAGTTCTGGATTGCAGTGTAGGCCTCGCCCCGCTCGAGCCACTCGCCTGTGAACTCCGGGAATTTGATCTGGACGTACGGGTAGACGTGGCCAACGGCCTTTTGAGCATAGGCCTCGACGTGCATGCGGAGCTGGGGAGGGAAGTATTGCTTAAACATGGCCCAAGCGAAAATCAGCGTGGCAATGAAGGAGCCGAGGTTACCCCACATTTCCAATGCGGTCATCATGGTTTCGCTTCTTCTTCTTCTTCTTAGGGCTGAAGATGGAAAGGAAGTTCCAAGTCCAGCTTTTTTTATTTATGCTTCGATGTTATCTGGAGGGTTGTGCTTGTATTTATATGGAGCGATCAGGCAGCTCCTCGCTCAGCACGTGAACTTCTCCGCCTTTCTCGTCGGATCGAGATCCTTCGTCTTAAGGTCTGTTCCTGATGACAACTTTTAACAGAAGATATTATAATTTTTTCATAGAGCTCGAATCAATCATGGAACCTAATTTTCTTCATTTTTTTTATACCAAAAACGGAACATTTTGGTTAGATCCATGCACATGTCGCCCATTCATTGGTCACAGACTCACACGGCATGGCTCATCAGTTTTTGAATCAAATTCTGTATGTCATGGGTGACGACAACCTTTATGGCCAGCCATACAATCTTCTTCTTTCGACAGGTGAAAGGATGGGAATAGCAGCCCTCTTTGAGCGTTGTATCACGGGGTCCGTCCCACAAACGGTGTGGACTAACAATGTCCGGAGAACCGGCTAAATACTTTGTCCATCTAGAGATCGAATTCTTTTGTTAACAAGGCATGGTGGACTGTTCCTACATGTGTGTCCTGCCACAGTAGCAACGCCCATCGTTGCCTGTCGTCTTTTCTTGCATCTGCAAATTTCCAAAATACCGAGGAAGTGACATCTCTGTTTTTTCTTGTCTCTCTTTTGCTTGTTTTGTGTGTGCTCCTCCTTTGCGAAGCTAATCCTATCTTTTTCTTTTCTTTTCTTTGTTTAAGATGATGAGCTGGGCCCCACAAGAAGCCGACCATCCCAACAATTGCGACACACGTGTTTCCAATCGTTGCATTTTGTCTTTTCTTGCATTTTCAAACGCCCAATGGACCCGGTGATTCTCCTAACGCGATTCAGGGGACAGCACCGAGGGAGAAAGCAACATTTTCTGTTTCGTTCACTTTTCTTTCCTGGCCGAAAACTTTTCAGTCGTCAGCTACTCCAGACATGCATTTGAATTCCGATGTCGAAATCGCACTTGTCTATCCATATAAAGCTAACAGAGAAAGGTTCATGACATCATTTGATGGCGATCAAATCGTAAAAGTAATGACAAAATTAGAATGATTGATGTGAAAAGCTGCACTGCAATGCCAAAGTTGGTTCATATCCAGCTCAGAGTTTGCAAATATTTTGGGATCCATGGCAAAGCCGAATTGAACATGTATTAAATTTCATGATGTGACGTGGGCGATGTTAGAAAGAAGTGGGCTGAAATCGGTGGGTGAATGACAAGGATTGTGCTTCGGTAACTCCCCTTATTTGCTTTCTTAGTATATAAATGTTTTTTGGTCAAGTAGTATGTAAATATTGACGTACATATCTTATTGTCTTTTTCATAAGAGTTTAATGTTGAAAATATTACTTTGATTTTTTAAGGAAGCAAAGAAAGTGATGGAGCATCCGAAAAACATGGTCTAGTACGAAGTTGGACTCCCAACAAAGGCATGCGTCAGATTTTGCCCAAAATCAAAGATATTTGATAGTTGTGTTTGATTTAGGGTAAATTCAGACAATCTCCTTTGGATCACTGATCGTTCTCCTTTTTCAATTCAATCCGCTCTTGTATTCATAAACTACATATACTATCAATCAATGATATGGTATGAAAGGGATGTTGAAATCTCTTTACCCCAACCACATTGGATAATTATAAAATTTCACGAATCTGTGACTCTTGGGATCAACCCAAAAATCAATGATAGCAAAGTTTGAACTCAGGACCTTTTTGTTTTTCAAGGAGGTAAGGCTCAAGCGTTACCTAAAAAATGGAGATTAATTGAGTTTGTAAATTGGCTGCTGTTTAAAAATTCATTTTCTTTGTAGGACGAGATTACTTGGTATTTCCTTTACATTTTCTCCATTAGCATCTTTACTTTTGGTTCCTTAGTTATTTGTCCTAAAAAATAAAAATAAAAAAGGCATTAGCATGGCAAAATTAGAAAAGTGAAAAAAGTTTCAAATTAGTAAAAAACGAAAGTTTGAACTGACATGAGTAAAAAGAGACAAGGATTTATGAAATACTTGGTAATTATCTCGAGTTCAAATTTGGAAAGCAAGAAATCGCTGAATTATTTGACAATATGCTGATTATCATAAATTACGGTTTTTCTGAATACATTACAGTTAATTTAAAATGTACAGATGGGCTTTTTTATAGCATTTTTTCGTTAAAATTTGAGGTTAGAGTTGATTTTGGGCGGGCTTTAGAAACTGTTGGATACAATTCTCTCGTAACAACTTCAGCCATGCAAAGGAACGTGGCAGTTTTTACACGGCTTTTGGTAACTAGTGACTTACAAAAAAAAAAAATGGATATGTGCATTGAAAATCCTTAAACTTATTAATAAAGTGTAATTTAGTCTTAAAACTTTCAGAATGTGCAATTAAATTCTAAAACTTATCAAATTAATTAAATCAATTCCTTCCTTTAACGACACTTTTTGCAAGTTTTAGGACTTGATTGCACATTTATGACAAGTTTTAGGATTTGATTACACTTTTTGAAAGTTTTATGACTCGATTATATTTTCGTGACAAGTTTTAAAACTTAATTGCAATTTTTGAAAGTTTTAAGACTCAATTGCATTTTCATGACAAGTTTTAAGATTTATAATATACTTATCTCAAAATAAAACATCAAATTGGTTTGTTTAGTCTATAAAATAAATCTAGGGGATTCTTTGTAAATCTTTCTTAAGCAGAAAATTTCAAGTAGATCACCGGCGAGTCCTTGCCCGTGCCCTTTTCGGCCTACTTCAACCCCACCACGGCTCGTCTGGCCTTCTCGAGGGCCTTAAACCAGACTCTCCAGGCAGGCCTCAGCATCGTCCTCAAATGAATTGGGAATCAAGTTCTCGGCTACGTCAGCCGGAGTCCTGTCAACCTCCTCCGACAAGCCCTTGATGTCCCGCAAAGAGCCGGTGATCTCGGACGCCCCAGTAGTTCCTGGCAAGAGCCTCAAAGGCCTCGTCTTTGCTTTTTTGCCCTTCACTGCCCTGTGAGGTTGAGCGAGCAGTCAGTGTCCTCGACCGCGAACATCGACTCACTCACCGTGCTTATTTGCAGCCTCCTCAACTCCGTGCTGCCATTTGCTTTAGCCCCGCCTCCACCGATGCTTGTTCCTCATCCAGCTCGCCAGCGTTGGGCCTTCGAAGTCCTGTTGCCACAGCTCCCAACAATCCCGAATTGCCGCCGGCATTATCACCGTTGGGCCTGAATTGAGGCCCTGTTTCTCGGTCTCATTTTCTTCAAATTTCAAGGAGCATCCGACCACGATTCACGTTCAACCTTCCCCACAGCTTCGACCGCTGTCTCATTGAAGACCGATCAAGGTCTTGAGACGCCTAGAAATTTGCGTCCTCCGCTGGCGCAGGGCAACACTTGCTGCGGCAACACTTGCAAAGCGGTGTTGCCTGGAACAGTCCAATTCGCCGAGAACAGCTCCGATTTTCAATCTTTTTCGTGTTGTACCTACTATATCTGCTTTTGGACAGAACAAGTTAGAAGTTTGAATCAATTTGAACCTGTTCGATTGTCTTTGTGACAGCATATACTTTTCCTTTTGTGCAGGGTTCTGTTGCATTCCTTTGAAACGTGGTTGGCATTTTACAGATGAATAGTGATCCTTCCATTTTCCTAAATTAATATTTTTCGGATTTATTTCGGACCGACGGATTTTTCTGTTAAAGACCCATCTACCATCTACACTATCCAACCGCCGCCTGCCATGTCTCCTTTGAGACCATGGCAACTCTCCGTTGTTTGTTTCCATCCCGCAACTCTTTCAGTTGTGACTTGGTTCGCTCCCCATCTTTAGCTCCGACAACCTCAAAAAATTGTGTTTTGGCTGCTAGATTCATGAAATATCTAAAAATTTCTTTTCTGTTAATGTTTTTTCATGTTTAATTTATTTTTAATTGATAATTCTTTTCAGTGTGCTATTATTTTCCATATAGAAAGAAAAAATTGTTAAGAATTGCAGTCAAATCGGGCATGATATGGGTTTAATTTGGTCGAATCAGATATGAATCATCAAATTGTATTACATGAAATGGGTAAAAAGTAATATTTTCGAGCCATCCGAATCGACACAACTCACATGTTTGAAACACATCCCCCAATTTGGTCAATGTACATCATTCCCTTTTGTTGGAGAAAACTTCCTTATCTGTTTTGAAGCTGACAAAACGTTTTCTTTAGTCTAATCTGAAGACTTCCAAACTCTATCGTCAAAGTCTGAAGACCGCCAGACTCAAGATTTAAAGTTTACCCTCATTGACAATTTCTAGACCGACGAAGAAGACTTATCCAAATGCGAGTATATCTTTTAGGATTTGATTCGTACGGCTAAAGAAGTTCTCACAGCTGGAGATAGCATCTTGAGATCTATCATTCGTATTGCAATTAATTCGAGTAATTTAGATCCGTTGATTGGTGAAGCATACTTGGAAGGTTCTACTTATGGAAACCTAGATCCTGATTGTATAGGCGAGCATGATTGGTGGGCTATCTTCACATTCCTTAAGTAACTCGAGATCTTCCTAATTGATTCTGTCCAACGGGTAGATTGGAAGATTTCCTTTGGAAGGTGCCAACGGTTATGAAGGCATAGAGGAGTATATAAGGAAGACGATCTAGTTATTCGAATGTATGCGAGATAGATAAATTCCAAAGTCTGAAGCTCCTTATACTTTGCTGATTCAATTGTTGAGCGTAAATTTGTACTCAAAAGAGAGATTAGATACTTGTGAGACTTTGAAGAAGTGTAGCAGAGTCTCAACACTGTGGAATCAAGGACGTGAGATTGTAACATCTCTTTTGATTCATAGTGAAATCCAACCGGTGGGCTATCAGTGCGGGAGAGTGGACGTAAGCTTGGTCTAAGCCGAACCACTATAAACCTTGTATTCTTATTCTCTTCCCTGAACTCTTTTAATTTGTTCGCAATTCTAAAGTCTGATTTCCTCTGCAAAGTCTGTTGTTAACCAGACTTAGGTTAAAAGTAAAGTTTTTCACTGCATCTTGCAAAATCTGTTTTCACACCTATTCACCATCATCTAAGTGTTCGTACTAACACTTTCACCTTTCACTTCTTTAGCACATTCTCTCCCACCATTCTCTTGCTCTCCTTCACGTAATTTTGGTTACCCTAACACACATGTTTGATACATCTATTTACGAGAAAGACATTTCACCAATTTGGTCTATATATACCATTCTCTTTCACTTCTTGAGCACAACCTCTCCCACCATTCTCTTGCTATCCTGCATTCGATGTCTTTTGCCTTTCTTTCTTAACCATAGCTCTAGCTGCAGTTGCTTCTGCTGCTGCTGCTGCTTTTTCTTCCTCTGATTTCTTCCTGGCTTCCTCTTTCGCATTTCCGAGCGCTTCAATCAATCTCTCCAAGCAAGCGTCCTCATCCTCTTCGTCCGACTTGGGCAGTAAGTTCTCTGCCACATCTGCTGGAGGAGCCAGAGTCATCTTTGTCTCCTCCAGCAACTGCCTCATGTCACAAATAGTAGGTGCGCCTTGACGCCCAGGTAATTCCTTGGGAGCACCTTGAACAACTCGAAGCAGCAATATGACATCTCGACAAGCTTGTCCATCCTCCCTCTCCTGATTAGGGTTGGGTCAAGCTTCTCGACATAATTCATCGTGAACACAATGATCCTCTGACCTTGCAAGCTAACCATGGCCCGTCGATGAACTTCAGGAGCCCTAAGAGCGTGACCTTGCTCTCTTCCCCACCTTCCTCTGTTCTCTTGGCAGGATCTGCTTTCTCTTCGTGGTCATCTTTCTCTTGCTTCTTTGTCTTCCTCTGGCCTGTCAGGTCGAGCGAGCAGTCGATGTACTCAATCAATATGATCGACTGTACAGACGTCTCGATCAGCAGCTTCCTCAGTTCGGTGTTGTCCTTAACCGTCGTTAGCTCGAGGTCATACACGTCATAGTTAAGGAAGTTGGCCATTGCAGCAACCATCGTAGACTTACCTGTCCCCGGTGGGCCATAGAGAAGGTAGCCGCGCTTCCAAGGCTTGCCTATCCGTGCATAGTACTCCTTCCCTCACTGGAACTTAAGGAGGTCATTCATGATCTGGCTCTTCTTGCTGGGCTCCATTGCCAGGGTGTTGAACGTTGCGGGGTGCTCGAACGACACGTGACTCCACTTGCTCGCCTTGTCGTAGTGCCAATGTTGTGAAAATACAGGTTCAAATTAGGTAAAACAATAAAGTTGGATCTTTAGAACAATTAAGTTGGATTTTGAAACGTGATATCACTTTCTTTAAGGATTTATTTGCCCCATAATATTGCTAATGATCATTGGCAAATTTTATGCAGGATACAACAAAATCTCAAATAAAAATTCTATTTAACAATTCTAGTATTTCTCCGGGGACTCTCTAGAAAACAATTGAAAATAATGACTATATATTCTTTTGAAAGAAAATGAAAAATGCGAAGAGGAAGATCATGATTGAATCGACACGTTTAGTAATTTATAGCAAAAAACAATAAGTTATATCTGAATAGACACAACCTTCAAAGGATTTATAACTAAAGGCACGAACGTTGAGATAACTCTTGGAAGAAATAGTAAAATTCGGAATTAAATATATAAAAAATAAAAAATAACCATAACTCCTTCGTGAACAGTCACACTGTTTCAACAAGACTTTATGGTTAATTTTTTATAAAAATAAGTCCGAATTTTCTAATAAAAGATAATGATCATTGGTTTGTACCAAATCTCGTCCATGTGCGCACTCACATCTTTTCAATGTGGGACAAATCACCTATTAGTTTGTTTTACAAACAAATTACCAACAGCTAGTTTGAGCTGGGGTTGTTGGTGAAGAGCAACCACTACCGCCTTCCCCTTTTCTAGGACGTGCTTGATGTAAGAGCCGGGGATCAAGTCCCATGGCTCCGGTGGAAGGTCAACCTATAAAACCTGGTGGCAAAAGCAATGACCCATTGGTATTGCTTGTTAGATCAGACTCAGGCGAGTGTAGGCAAGAATTTCATCATTAGAGAAACAATACTTATTTCACTACATGAACAAAGTGAACGGAATTTTCAATCTCTGATTAAATTAAACAACGTCAACAAAGACGTACCGGAAGAGACGCGATCATGTCTTTCGAATTGCTGAAATTAACATCTTGACGATAACCGAAGTGCAGCGAGACAGATGTTTAATGAACTGGTAATTCCAACAAAGACAGGTGTGTACCTTCTATCTTCAGGTGAAGGGTATACGGAAAACGTGGGCTTCTGGGAGACGGTCAGGTTCGACGACCACCAAAGCATGACCCCTTCGAATTCGTCGACGACCTCCTCATTCTCGTCCATGCTTAGGACCAGCAACTGGCTGTCCTTGACGGACTCGGCCTTGAGTCGCTTGGCCCTAGCTGAAGCGCTCATGCTCAGGTAGTTCTGGATCGCGTAGTAGGCCTCGCACTGCTCAAGCTGCTCGCCCACGAACTCCAGGAACGTGATCTAGATGTATGGGTAGACATGGCCCACGGCCTTGTGCGCGTAGGCCTCGATGTGCATGCGGAGATGGGGAGGGAAGTAATGTTTGAACACCGCCCAAGCGAACATTAGCTCGGCCACCACCGAGCCAAGGTGAGACCACGTTTCGAATGCGGTCATCGTGGTTTCACTTCTTTTTCTTTTTCTCTCTGGTTGAAGATGGAGAGGAAGTTCCAAGTCCAGCTTTGTCGACGTTTGCTTCAATGTTACGGGGAGGCTTGTAATTTATATGGAGCGATGAGGAAGCTACTTGCTTATGCACGTGAAACTTCACCCACCACTCCTCATAGGTGTTTTGGTGGTCCAACCTTTCCTGATTTAGATCTAGATCTGAAAGCTTGTTTAATTTATTTTCGATGTCTGCATACGATGAACGTGTTGAGGATACCGAACTTAGGGGCATGCAATGGTAGTTATTGGAGAAAGAGATCATGGTATGTGTTTATCACTAATGATCGGCTACCATTAGTTCTATTTTGATTCTCTAGTTCTAAGCATGGATCCCCTCATGGTATCAAAGCCATGGTTTCATTTTTAACTTGATTAGTTCCATACGCTTAGATGGTGAATCCAGTGCTGAGAAGACCTTCTCATCATCATGACCGACCCTAAAACTCTCAATGCACCTGTTACACTTATTTCCTCTCCATCTTCCTCCTCTCTTTCAGATTTTTGTGTGTCAAATGCCTCTAAGATTGATTATCTTTATGAAGTCTCTCTTAATAATGACACCAAGATCTCTAAAACTCAACTTCCTCTTATAAATCCATATTTTGCTTTTGCTAAACCCACTTCATCATTTTCTCCCATCCGTTCTATTCGACATCTTATCTGCCAAACTCCCAAAAAAGTGAAAGAATACTTATAGTCCTTTAAGTTTAATTTACATCACATTCCAGTCACTGAAAAGGAGTATTTTGTTACTCCCCATATGTATTTCAGAATTTCCCAAATAGTGGACCTAACAGGGATACTGTCATATCCACTATAGAGTTATCTGACTTGCACTCACTTTCCATGGCCGAAAAGACTTGCTAGTTATGGCCAGGATGACCCTATTAGATACTCGGTTCCTAGAATACCAGCATATTTGCATTGGCACTATCCAAACCACTTTGAATGTTGGGAGAATCTTTGTAACCCTATATCTAAACTTCAATGTTGCTCTTTCAGATCTTCAACTGCTTTCTTTCTTGAAGGTTCAAATTCAGCTTACTGGAGCACCCCAGACTACTGATTCTGTTGCGGCAACCCTACCCTACCAGATGGTCTGTCGAGTGCAGAATCACGCACTTGATCTAAATTTTCAAAATATAAATGAAGATTTCTTGTTCATCTCCATGCAAAATGACCAGGCATCATGCATCCATGTTCCTAGGCAAATTCCCATAGAGAAGCTGGCCAAACTCCTTCTAGAGACTTGGATTACCAGCTATGAAAAGTTACACCAGAACAATAAACCTCGTTAGTCCTCAAATTCTGAATTTGTGAGGAAAAAGGATAGCACTGTTGCCATCAAATTCGACAAAGAAAAGGAAGAAAACCCTTCCATCTTCCAAACTCTGTTTATGATTGAACCCTACGTTATAGAATCAATTTCTGAGCTAGATTGAAATTAGCTTGTTAAATATTTCTAGAATAATGGAAATCGTGTCCATTACTATAAAGACCAATATGGTCATTGTTTCTAGGATCCTTTCTATTAGTATTCTTACTGCACAAATTCTCTTGATGAAGTGGATCCGACTACAAGGCCCTGGCGAAAACCCAAAAGACCAAAGGATGGTGTATACCAAAGGTATTTGAATGGAGACCTCTCTGTTGATACTCTCGGTGAAAGTGATAAGCTCTAATTCATGATTTCTTATGCTCCACCACTAGCATACACATCACTAGATCTCGTTCCACCAACTTTACCACCAACACCACCTCCTTCACCTTTTCACAAAAAATCAGCTATTTCCCCATTCTATAAGCCAACCCTAAAGTGGGCAAAAAATCATACATATCCACTTGAAATTCCAGGTAAAATATAACCCAGTCAGGAGAAGAAGGTTAGTTTCTCTATCGTCGTGTTTGAAGAGGTAGATTTTCCTTCTCTTGATCGAGAAAGTACCAAGCTTTCTTTCCTAGCCTCTAAACAATTCTTCCATCATCGAGGAAGATATTGTCATGTTCCAAAAATCCCTACTCCTATTGATGTGGACAAAAATTGAAGGCAAAAGAGAACCCTTGTTACTGAAAGCGTCCTGAATTGGCAATCAGAAACTCTTTTGGTATACAACAATGCTTTTAGAATGATTGATTCCAAAATCATTGATGCATAAAGAGATCTTAAGAGATATGATGAAACCATGAAGAAAATGCTTTCAGATTGCTAGAAAAGGCTTCACGCCCTAAAATTTGGACAACACATGAGATATCATCATCTTGAAAGTCCAAAGGTGGAAATAGATTAGCTCAAGAGATAGATCCAACTTCTTGAAGAAGGGAAATTCAAACCTTCTAATCCATTCTTGACTTTGTCACGAACTAATTATTCTCTTCCACCACCACAGAGCATTTCAATTTTTGATACTCTCACATAAACCTCTACCAGACGAGATAAAACCAATATGGTAGAAATGTGAAACTGCCTTAGAGAAATGGACCGACTAAGGAAAGAAAATGAGAAAAAAAAAAGATTCCTAAAGGATCTTCGACTTCCACAAAGGAGAAGCCCGACCAAATGATATTTCCAACCCGTTGCAATGATTCCTAAGAGATCTAGGCAATCAAGAAGAAAAATAGCTTGATCCTACTATCTTGAGAAACCAGATTCAGCTTCCTCTAGAATCGATTTTTTCAATCGACTCAAATTCAGAACTAGACTCAATATCCTTTTCATCCTCCTCCTCTTTTTCGATCACTGCTATTGAATCATTTCCCATTGTACCAACCACTCATTTGATATTCATGGCTGATCCTCTAGATCAAGAGATGGATTCAAATCCTTCTGAACCAGAGGTTATCCAACCAAATAATACATCCCAAAATCTAACTTCCTCCTCCAAACAGTTTTTTATTATTGATAATATTCCTTATCCCAAATGGCTAGAGAGATTTGAAGAGTTTCATACTTGGTTAAATGCCTAAGCTCTCACAAATCACGATAAGTATGATGTCCCTTTGAGATTTGTCACAAGGTTCATAGGTAGCCTCAAATATTAGTGGCAATCGGTTACAGAACAAGATCAAGTATAATTTCTACTCTCAGTAGACTTCGGTCAAGCTATTGCTCTCCTCTACCATTTTTCATTGACAAACCTGCTGACCTCCATGGGCTCAAAAGAAGAGAGTTTTTTGAAAGAAAATGCTACTCTATCCAAAAAAGGCATCTCGACAAGCAATATCGAGGAATGATCAAACTCTTATATGGCCTTGGAGTTTATGCGAACTTGAAATAGGTTTTTCTAGCCTCTATTTCTAGATAACTATCTCAGCAAGTTGAGAGATCCTTTCTTAATAAGTAAAGGAGAATTGGGGATATTCCCTTGGGAGAAATACAGCAAGAGATCCATTTGTGCCTTGATGATTCATGTCTAAAGCGTCAGATGATGAAAACCTACCTCAAACACAATCGAGAACTCGACGGAGCTTGTTCACATTAGAATTTGAAGATTAAGTGTTCCCAAAAAAATTGTGATGACTCTTGTGGAATATCTTCAAGAAAGAAGAAGCATTTCAAAAAGTATTGGATGGAAAGGTCCAAGTATGATCTAAGCATTTTTAGAGAAAAAAAATAATGATTTTTACAAAGAAGGAAAGATCGCTTGGGTCGCAAGAAATCAACTCGATACTTCATTCGCAACAAAAAAAAAAATCATTTCGCCAAAAATTGGTATGGGCGAAAAAAATGTCAGAACCATTTGATACACCACATTGAAATTAAAAATGGTGTTTCACTTGAAAATGATGATGTTGAATCATTGTTTTCCATTGATGATGAACCATCTGAACAAACCCTTTGTGTCATTCTTTGTTATCAAATCCCTAGTGAAATTGATTCTGATTCGGATCTGGAGATCTTTTCCATATATCTCTCACCTCTTTAGAACAAGACTCTAGTATATATTCTAGTCAAGTTCATTGTCCTCATTTTTCTATAAAAATCTCCATCTCAAAGTTTGTTAAACCAATCGCAATCATTACTCTTATAGATATTAGTACCAGTTCTTCAATTCTAGACACTAAAATTATTCCTGAAGAATATTGGATTTCTTGTGTTCGATATTTTAATTCTGCCTCACAAGATACTAGTTTATACAATTGTGCGAACTACATCAATAATCATTCAGTTCTTGCCCCAATATTTTATAACCACTAAAATCTTTGGATCTAATCTTCCAACAAAGATTTGATAATTGGTTGGGATGTTATGACTCAAATTCCTCAACTTTGAATCATTCTTGGAAAATGCCTTAAGTATAAAGACTAGTTCTCTAAATTTGTCAATATTCAGAGGCTTTTATCTATCCAAATGAGTTTACTAGATCCAATCATACAAATATTGTTAGAATCCTGCTCAAATTTTCATTCTAAATTCTCTCAGAAATGTTCTCATCCTTTGTGGAAAAATATAAAGTTTTTTATTCATCTTCCTTTCAAAAAAATGAAGACATAAATCCCATCAAAGCGAGTTACATGGGAATAAACCCAGATCATCTTGTTGCTACTTAGAAGGAGTGCTCAGAGCTGCTATAGCAAAGCCTTATTGAAATCTTAGATTCTCAATGGACTTGTGAAGCTTTTTATATTAACAAACGAGCTAAGTAGCACAGAGGAAAAATGCGGCTAGTAATAAATTACCAGCCCCTCAACCTTTTCCTTCAAGATGATAAGTTCCCTTTGCCTTCTCGAAATTCCCTTTTTACTGGATTATCCAAAGCGCACATTTATTCTAAATTTGATCTCAAAGTTGAATTTTTGGCAATTGGGCATTCATCCTGAAAATAAGCCCAAGACATAGTTCTGTATGCCATACCAATATTTCAATGGAAAGTCCTCACTTTTGGCCTCAAAGTAGCCCCATCTTTATTCCAAAAGGCCATGTGCCGTATTTTCCAGCCAATCCTGTCAATGCAGTAATCTACATTGATAACATCTTGCTCTACAGCCCTGATGATAAATCTCATTGTCAACTCCTTGATCAATTTGTAAACATCGTGAAAAAATATGGAATCATGTTTTTTCAGAGAAAGATGAATATTGCCTAGACAGAAATTGAATTTCTTTGCATGCACCTTAACAAAAGTACATACTATCTAGGGCCGCACATTGCTTAGGAATTATAAAAATTTCTAGAGGAAAATTTCATGACAAAGCAAGTTCAGCAATTTCTTGGGATAATTAATTTTCTCCGAGACTTTGTTCCCAACATTGCAAAATTGCTGCTTCTATTGCAATTGATGCTGAAGAAGAATCCTCCGCCTTGGAGTAAAGCTCAAACCGATGCTAGTGACAAATATTGAGCAGCCATACTATTTGAAGAAGTTGAAGGTAAGGGAAACCTTTACGCTTATAAAAGTGAAAAGTTTAAAAAGTTTTCCCAAGCTGAAATGCATTATCATTCTACTTTTAAGGAAATATTGATAGTAAAGAATAAGATGAAAAAGTTTAAATTACATCTTATTGGCCATCATTTTCTAGTAGAATTGGATACGGCATCCTTTCCTCAGATGACCAAATTCAAACAAAATCAGATTCCTCATTCTCATCTGCTCCAATGGGCAGAATGGTTTTTGAAATACTTTTTTGAAACCAAACATATTATAGGAAAGAAAAATGTTCTCGTTGATTTTCTCTCTAGACCAAAGGCACAGCAGAGATCAATATGTACATTTTCAAGCATGCTTTTCCTCAACAGGAGAAGTACAAAATTAAAAGAATGCAAGATTGACCAAGTCTAAAATATCGTCAGAAAATCATTGAACAAATCCAAAATGATAGCTTCATTGAAAATCTTGATAAATTCATGTAGCAACACCATACAAATCTATTCAGATTCCATGGAGGTTCAATTCTTTATTATTTTGAATTAAACTTTAGGCATCCATTCATTCATCTATTAATCTAGAAAGAATAAGATTTCCCTTATCATCGTTTATGGTTTTTTGTACTTAACCAATAAGTACTTAATAGCCGTTGAGTTCCCCACCAGAAAATTCATTGTCAAGTTGACTAAACTGATTGTGCTTCGGTGTAATAAAGGGAGTGAAAGTGACAAGAACCTCTTGGCTATACTTAATTGGTTATATCCTCTTTGTACAAAAACTAGGAAAAGCTCCTCGAACAGAACCAGAGTTACACATAGTAGTGTTTTTCCGGAGACCATGAACTTTTGTGCGACACAATGGCACCCTCACCAGTGCATTAGAATGAATAGGAACCACAACATACAAGCCTCAACCGCATCTCCAAGAAGCCCATATTTACAAGACATTTCCAAGCTATGTTGGATCTATTGAATACAACTACAAAAAACTCCAGAGGGTCTTATGCTCAGAAAACTAGACCATTCCTAAAGAAGTATGAGACTGCATAACACTTGTCTCATGGGACCACTATGGCCTTATACCTTAAACCAAACAAGTACTCGAGGACTTCAAGCGAGCACAAAATCAAGCAAGGACACCTCCATTGCAAGTGCAAGAAATGGCAAATACAAATGATCCTACACAATCCTCTCAAAAATCCAATGCTCAGGCATCCTATGCCCAATAGAGGGTCCTCTCTCTTAAGATCCATATGATTAGGGACCTCTGTCCTTATCTCTCGAAATGGACCCCAACATAGCCTCCCATTATGCCCAAACAACAAACTGACCCCAGCCTGTCATACCTACTGACACTTTAGGACATTGCATAATTCATGAAGAACCTGCCTCAAGCAGTGAAAGAATGTGGCATGCCTTGATCTCACAAAGGGGATCCTCTCGTAATACCAACAAGCCTCCTGATGATGACATTGGAAGGGAACAATGCTATAAAGAAGAAGGGCTGGCAAGATATAACTCTTATGATTCAGACTATGACTATAACTCTCGGGATGGCAGATAGACTTGTAATGAAGGTTACTATAGCATAGGTCACTGTAGTAAAGTACTATAGCAATAGGTTATGAAAATCACTGTTCATACCACTTAAAATAATTCCCGATCTGAATTCCCGAAGCCCCTATGTTTTCAAACCCGTGACTAGTGGTCCTTGTTTGTTTGTAATCTCTTAATACCTATAAAAGGGAATGAGGATATAATGTTTTTGGCATAATCTCTTGAAGTAAAGTGTGTGCTTATGGAAATCCTCTTTATGTCTCTCTAAACAACTTCTCTTCTCCAACCTAGTAGGATCCTCTGAAAAATGAAGCTCTGCTAAGTTAGAAATGTTATTATCCAAGCATCTTTGAGTGTCTCTATGCTCTGATCCAAATTTCTAGGAAATCCTCTCCATATCTCTCTAAGCACTTCCTCTTCTCCTGCCTGGTAGGATCCTTTAAGAAATGCAACTCTACTAAGTTAGAAATGTTACTATCATGCATCTTTGAGTGTCTCTATACTCTGATCCAAATTTTCGGGTAGTTCGCAGCTAAAAGGCAGTCCCTTGAAGGCTTGAACAGAGGTTCACCTGTTGTGGGATAGTATATCTACTGTAATTGACTTGGTCTTCCTTGGTTCTAAGCATAAAGTGAGATGAGAGTGTGTTCGTGTTTATCACGTCAGTTTATACTTTTTTTATTCTACTTTACTATTTGAGATTTATTTTATTATGAATATTTTATGTGTTGTATGAGTAAAATATTTACTTTCGGAAAAAATATTGGCAAAGCACGTTCAATGAGGCCTTGTATTCAATATTCTTTCGCGTACTACCAACGAATCACGAGATATGTTTTGGACAATGACCAAGAATGGTTATCAGAGAGCTAAAAATTTAGAGTTATCAAATTTTAACGATGGCGCAAGAAAGGAACAATTTCTAAAGAAAGATAGTTGCAAAATTTAGTTCTCAAATCGGTTCTACTAACAAATACTTGAATTAAAAGGCACGAACTGCGCATTTGTGAAGTACATGATTATGAGTAACCTATTGAAATGCTATTATGTAATTTCGATGCACATTGGGAAAATTAAGAGTGAGTCAAAATTGTAATTTAGCTTGAATGTATAGTTTTGAGGACTTACTACTTGTGAAGATAAAACTTTTACCAAGCATTTTTACTTGTACGGGATGCGTAGAAAAATTTAGTTAATATGGTAATAATCTCTGGAAAAAGTTCCCAATCATTTTCATTTGCAGGATGCGACTAGCTGGTTGTTTGCTTTAGCTTTTCTCCATTTGAATTCCTTACTTTTCTCATTTCCTTAGGGTGCGCATGACAATCATTCTGTTCCAAAAATAGTTTCTGGAACAGAAATAGATTTTTCTATTTCTATTTCTTGAAGAGTTTCTAAGTAAAAATAACCGTTTGATAACGACACAAAATTTCTTCCTTTCGGACGGCCGGCGGCCGGCGGCCGGCGACCGGTGGCGGCGGCGGCAGGGGCCGGCGGGCGAGCGGCGACCGACAGACGGTGGTCAGCGGCAACGGATGAAGGATCGGTTGACAAACGATGAGAAAATTTTTTATTTCTCATTTCTGTTCTAGAAATAGAGAAGTAGAAAATTTCTACTTCGATTTCTATTCCAAACCTAGTTCTGGAATATAAATCTATTTCAGAAATAGAAAAATGGAATAATGTTACCAAACGAATTTCTATTCCAGAAACAGATCTGGAATAGAAAAATTGTTTCTGGAACAGAAATTCTGATTTGTCATGCACCCTCTTAGGGGGTGCATGACAACCTCGATTTGTTCGAAACAAATTTTCTATTCCGGACTTGTTTCTGGAATAAAAATCCGTTTGGTAACATTATTTCATTTTTCTATTTCTGAAATAGATTCTTATTCCGAAATAGGTTTGTAATAGAAATCAGAAGCTAAAATTTTCTACTTCTCTATTTCTGGAATAGAAATCAGAAATAAAAATTCTTCTCATTGTTCATCGCCGCTGACTATCATCCGCCGAACGCCACCCGCTGCCGTCGCCGGTCGCCCGTCATCGCCGCCGGGTCACCGATCGTCGCCGCCGCCGGTCGCGCCGATCCACCGCCGCCGGTCGCCAGTCACCGGTCGCCGCCACCGCCGGCCGCCGGTCACGCCACCGCCGGTCGCCGCCGGTCGCCGCCGCCGCCGCGTCGTCGCCAGCCGTCCGAAAGGAGAAACTTTTTGTCGTTATCAAACGAATTTCTATTTTTAGAGTAGAAATTTTGTGTCGTTATCAAACGGTTATTTTTGCTTAGAAACTCTTTTAGAAATAGAAATAGAAAAATCTATTTCTGTTTCAGAAACTATTTCTGGAATAGAATGGTTGTCATGTGCGACCTTAGTCATTTCTTCCCAAACACTGGAACAAAAAAAATAATGATAACAACACAACCACATTAGCGTTGCCGAAGAAAAAAGGGAAAAAGGTTTCAAAATATAAAAAACAAAAGGAATGTAAAGCCTAGAAAGCAAGAAATCCCTAAATTATTTGACAATTATACTGACTTTTTCGTAAATTACGATTTTATTAAATACGTTATGATTAATTTGAAATTTATTTATATGAGCTTTTTATGGCATCTTTTAGTCAAAATTTGAGGTTAAAGTTGATTTTGGGCATGCCTTCGAGGCTATTTGGTGCCGTTCTCTCGCAACACTTTCAATCGTGAATAAGAGCATTGCAGCTTTTACATGGTGTTAAGGATTCGCCGCACAACTGCAAGCCTCTAGAGCTGGAGCATTTTAATTACATTGGTTTCTTGGAATTTTCTTTTAGGCCGATGTTCCACCAAATATTAGGTGTTGCAGTTCTAGAACATGTATTTTCAAGCACACAAATCACAATCGGGATTAGTTCAGCCATAGGTATATCGAATGGGCTATTGATAATAGAGATTATAGGTATATCGAATGGGCAAATGTTCCGATAATAGATCCCGGCGCATGATTTAACACTACACATTTCTGATACTTTTCAAGGTAGTGGTAGAAAAAATCAAAAGTATGGATCAAATAACCGCGCTTCACTTTACATCAAGTTTAGATCTAAGAGTTTTGGCGAATATTCCGTAAGTCCAAACTTTATTTGTCTGAGATAGGTTTCCTCTTGATAGGGAAATGAAATATCAAGTGCCTCACCATCAACAATTTTTCAATTATTGTCCGGTTAAACCCCAAATAAACATATTTTTTAGGTGTATTATCTCCTCACAAAAAAAAAAAAAAAGAGACCTATATTGTAAATTGCTCAAAACAAAAGAAGAGTAAAATTATTCTTTACATAGTAAGGGAGAGAAGGATTTTGCTAGCATAACAATCTTTGGGCTACTATGAGAATAACAACTTGTTGTGAGTCACAAATTCTTAAATGAATGAACCCCCACAATAATTTATAATTATTTATTATTTGATTTTTTATGATTTAAAATAGATTACTATTCTAACAGTAAATTATAGACTGTCACTCAATCTTTTATCTAAAAAAAAAATTACGTCATGCATGAATCACGGGAAACACTTCGATTTGGTCAATGGACACCTTTCTATTTCACTTCTTTAGCACATCTTCTCCCACCATTTTCTTGGTCTCCTTCGCTCAATTTCTGTTGCCCTTCTTTCTCAACCATTGCTCGAGCTGCGGTTGCTTTTGCTGCTGCTGCTTCTTGTTCTTCTTCTGATTTCTTCCTGGCGTCCTCTTTCGCCTTCTCCAGCGCTTCGATCAACCCCTCCAAGCAAGCCTCCTCATTCTCATCATCCGACTTGGGCATCAAGTTCTCCGCCATATCCGCTAGAGTCATCTTCGTCTCTCTCTCTCTCACGTTGCTACCGGAATTTCGTGCTGATTGCAATGGTGTGGTTGATTTATGCAATTGGATGTTAATTTGTGCAAATTAAGTACAGATTGGATTTTTGGTAATTTATTCCAAAAATTGTGAATTTGTCGGGTTTTAACACTGAAAATGGTTTTATATACTATATAAAACAGTGGGATTTTAAATTGAAGGATATCAATTTTTCGGGTGCGATCTGACCATATACCCACACACGACTATTTTCACCGGGTGTTTTTAATACGAAGAAAATAGGCCAAGATCACCATTTTAATGGAGACATTTGAGTGAAATGTACAGTGTCATGGGCCAAGATTGATTGATCGTGTGTTGGTTAATGAGAACTCATCTCGACCTTTTAAGCTGAACATTACCCTATATGGGATATCCATTCTTTGGAGCGCGGGTCGCAATAGATTATGGACCTACGCCCCTTCGGGGAAGCCGTCTATTAAGATATAGACGTCGCCGTGCTCAATGGTGATGAGACGACGTCTGGCTGTGCCAGAAGGACACTGAACTTATGAGTAGGTGACTCAGGTTGCAGTAGATTCTGGACCTACGCCCCTTCGGGGAAGCTGTCTATTAAGATATAGACGTCGCCATGCTCAACGAAGGTGAGACGACGCCTGGCTACGCCATAAGGACACCGAACTTATGAGTAGGTGATACCCTTAAGGGGTAAATTAACAATTGGAATGCATGAATGATTGATTGAGTTGATGAGACGTTTCAATTGTTGTGTGCATTAATTATCTACAATTGAGATATGAACTGTGCTGACATGCAGGTAGGAACTGAGGCGAGGTAAGTTCCCTGTTCTCATTGAGTGATTGTGTGGCTAGGTCACCCTTGGTGTATTTCCTTCCTAATAGGGGTTTAGGGGTGGACTTGCTGAGACATTGTCTCACTGGTTATTGTATAACCATTTTCAGGTCCTTAGATGGTGGTCGTGGAGGACCGAAGCCCCGGAGTCTGTGGAGGTGAAGTCTGGAGGATTGGCGTATGTGTTCTACTAGGATGTTGTAGGATAGCTTCTTTTGAGAGTCGATCATTTTGTAGACTTTTACCTAGACGCCCAGTTGTTTATAAAAGTGTGCTTTTATGAAATGTTGTCCTACTTTCCTCTCCCATATTGTTTGTTGTCAAGGGTTATTGTTCGCTTCTGCATGTGCATTAAAAATGAAAGGGTCGGCGACTAGTCTTGGGAAATCGCATCTGTATCGACCGCAGTGGGATATGCACATTCTCGAGAGTCGGGGCGTGACAAGGAGAGAGATAGAGAACGAGTTGCTTTGAGGAGGAGGAAAGACAATCTAAATTCGACTATAAAATTTTGTTGAAATTGGCTGAAATTTTAGTATGTTAATTCGTGAGATCAAGATCTACAAATTGACTAGTTTTGTTCGTAGAGATCATTTTTCCAAATTGTCTTTTAATTTTCTTTAGTAGGGGTTAGATCTTTATTATTTCTTTGAGTTAATCTACCTTTACAGTGATGATACATTATTGTTTTGCTAATGTGGAGAGCCTATAGTTGTGTGACTAGACATGAATAATTGTTTATTGTTTTGGGGCTGCTATTGATGGAATATTGTGATTGGCTGCTGCTAGGCTTAATTTGATATTAGTTGGTCTAATTTTGGGAAAGATATTAATCCTGGACAGCTTAGCTTTAAAGAGTAAATCGTTGCCCTTTCTTCTCAACGATAAGTCAATAAGTAAATAGATGGAGTTCAGATTAAGTTCACCAGTTGCTAGGATGAAATCGTCAAAAAATGACAAATTAAATGACTGGTGCAAAAAGCTCCACTTCAATGCCAAGCTGCTAATATGTTGGGGAGCCAGCCAAGACAAGGTCGCACGAACACGGATCGGGAGGACCATCGCATGATGTCATGCGTCTGACGTCATAGAAATGTTGACGTACATAATTCATTGTATTTTTGAAGAACTTTAAAGTTTAAAACATTCTTTTCATTTTTAAAGGAAGCAAAAAAAACTTTTTATGTGTTGAAAACAATGAAAAGGATTTCCCGAAGAAAGTGATAGAGCATCTAAAAAACATGGTTCGGAATTAGCCAAACTCCTCACAATTGCATATATTTAATTTTGCCGAAAATTACGGGGAACACTTGATAATTGTGTGATTCAAAGTAAATTTGAACGATCACCTTTAGAGCACAACTCGTTTTCCTTTCTCGATTTGATCTCCTCTTGTATTCATAGGTTAGGAGTACGATCAAAGGATCACGCAATAGGTTTTGGAAAATGAAAAGAAATGATAATTACAAATCTAAAAATTTAAGTGTGTCGAATTTTGCCAAGGATGTAAGAGAAACCAACTCAGAAAGTAATAGTCATAAATTTTCTTTCTATTAATAAATAAGAGAATTGAAAGCACACACTACATATATGACACGAGGAAATTGGTAGAGTGAAATAGGTGGTTATGAGTGACTTGTTGAAATGGTATTATATGATGAGCAGGTAATTTTGGAAAATTTAAAAGTGAGTCAAAATGTTGCTTTAACTTAAATATAGTTTGGGCCACACTTTTTTTCTGACAATATTTCCCTTGGGATCTCTCGGCCCGTGTTCTAAGAGAGTGTACCCTTTTTTCGTCAAGTCCCTTTTATTATTGCTTTTCTATTTCTTTTCTTGTGGGTCCCACATCGACTTTTCTAAATCTTTTTCCTTCTCTCCTTCTCTCTCTCTCTTTCTTTTTTTTTTTTTTTGGGGGGGGTCAGTTCTCTCTCAAGAGGCAAAGAAATGGAGAATCAGAAAGGGCATGTCCTCGGAGTGCTCGTATATCCTAATTACGGCCACATCAACTCGCCACCGGGACACATCAAGGCCCTCCACCTACTTGACCACCTCCGCCTCTGCGGCTACCGATTCGACTAGCTCAACCTCAGCCACGTAACTCTCGCTCTTTGCGACGCGACTCTCGCTCTTTGCGACGCGAAACGTGTTGGAAGATATGATGTCGATTCAGGAGAATATATTCAAGAGATACCGAAGATTTATTTTGATTGCAATTGATTATTTGAATCAATCTAGGATTAGATTTGATACTCATAGATTAGAGAAATATAATCATTCCTTTTTATCGATTGTTGTCTGTGTTATATAATGATTCCTTTGTACATAAACAAGACAATTAATGAATACAAAAGTTTCCCATGTCTCCTTTCTTTTCTCGTTGCTTCTGCTTCAAATTTTGTCATGGTATCAAAGCAGACACTCTTGACCTAACTTCTGCAATTTTTTCTTGATTGCCCTCTGGATAGAATTGCGCCTTTGTTATTGTGGGAACTCTAACTTGCAAAACAAGGTTAGCACTCCGATGTAGGAATCAGTATCTAAATATCTTGAAAACAACCACAAAACACTTTTTTTTAGACGGTAGTCTTTCACTTACAGACACCATGCGTAAAGATCCTTCATCAACTCCAGAGGAGTCGATCATGCAGCAAGATACAAGCATCCAAGAAAATATCTTGGATCTGCCTACTGAGGTTCTGACTCAAGAACAGAGGGCTTAGGCCCAACCCAACCAGGGACAACCCATTGCGGGCTAGTCCATCTAGTGGTTACCTGTCCAGATGGCCCCGGTCCATGGTTTTATGGGTCCACACAAATGAATCAAGGCCACAGAGAGCAGACCCAACCCAATGGAGGCTCACAAATCATGCTCGGGACAAGCTCATCCACTGGGCCGGGTTTCTTTTATGTGGGTCATATGCCTGAATCGGGTAATTCGGGTTCGGGACTAAATCCCTACTCAGTTCCCCAACCCGGATTTTTTTCGTATCCAATCGTCGCCGCCAGCAGTCGCCTAGAACCCGGTGACCCACTTTACACGACGACGGTCAATGGACCAGAGCTGCAGCTCATCGCCTAGCAACTGTCCTGTGCCAACAACTATTCAAGCTAGTCACAGGAATTCCGGCAAGCGTAGGTCACCAAGAACAAAGACGGATTTATTGACTGGACGATTCCGATTTCGTCCGACGAGCGCCAGGCGCGACTATGGAGGAAATGTAACCAACTTGTCTGAACGTGGATTAGAAATTGCATCACCCCCGAAGTCATGGCCGGACTACCCTCGATGGAGGATTTGAGACAGATGTGGGAAAACATCAAAGAGATGTACGGAAAATTAGATCATGTTAGGATTTTCTCACTAACCCAACAACTTTCAGATTTGAAAAAGGGGAACATGATCATAGACGCTATTTACAACATATTCTCAGCCTTATGGAACGAGTTGGAAGCGGTCGAGGAGAAACTAGAGGGGCCCAAATCGACTTTACGACAATACCGAGCCATACGGGAACAGGAAAAAATTACCAGATTTCTCCTCATTTTAAACGAATCATACCTTTCGTTTCAGTCACAGATTCTCACCATGGAGCCTATGCCGACACATGGCCGGATCTATCAGCTCATCGTTCAGGAGGAGAGCCAATGCCTTGCAGTTTCTAACCACCTCAAGACCAGAGATAGAATCACGCTTGCCGTTCACACAAACAGACCGCAAAGGGGAGTCGCGAGGAAGGGGCAAGGAGAGAGGTGGAATGGGCAGCTAGGGTTTTCTGCATAAGACCCTAGAAACTTCAAGAGGGGATCGGACGGTCCAGATCTATTCAAGCGATCCGACGGCTCACGAGCATCCTATCCACTAACTGGATCCGACGGCTCACGAACATCCTTCTCAGCAGGATCGGATGGTTCACATGTCTTCTCACCATCAACAAGATCGGACGACTCACAAAGTTTTTTTCCATCCGATGGCTCAATGAAGCTACGGTGGCTCCCGTTTTTAAATCATCCAATGGGCCACATTCTGCCATGACATCAAAAGGCAATTTTAAAGGCAAAGGTAAATTATATTGCGATTATTGCAAGCGTCAACATCATACAATTCATAACTGTTGGAAAATTGCATGGCAAGCCCAGAAAAAGGAAAAAAGGATTTTTCGACCTTTTTTTCAGGTTACAGGTCAATGTGCTAACAAATTTAATCAGCTAATTAGCCATGAGCAATATCAATAACTTATGAGGGCTTTCAAGAAATTGGATGCTTTTGACAAAATTGGGAGTTTTACAAGTACTTCATATTGCTTGATGAATTCAATTTCTAAGGATGCATGGATAATTGATTCATGTGCTCGTGACCACATTGTCTGCAATAAAGGTTTATTTTAAAAAATCCAAACATTACCCTTTCCAACCTTGGTACAACTTCCAAATGGAAATACCACACATGTCATGACGATGGCACAATGGATCTTAGCCCACTCATCACACTCCAAAACGTACTATATGTTCCCGATTTTCATTTCAACCTCATATTAGTTTCTCGAGTTTGTGAAGAAAATTCATGCCGAGTTCTATTCAATTCCGATAATTACTTCTTTTAGGCCCTTTCGACTGGCAAACTGATGGGCTTAAGTAGTATCTCGCAAGGGCTATACTTTTGGATCAATTTTCCCAGCAATTCCAAATTATCATGTATTGAATTGAATAATCAATCATGGTGTAACTCTGCTACCAATGATAAAAATTTCCTTCATCATCAAAGATTGGGTCATTGTGCTTCTTTCTCTTATCCTTAATGGCCCATTTGTCCTTTGGCAAAACAGGCTCGTGCACCTTTTGCAAATGGTAGTTCTCGTGCAAAAAATCCATTTTCTCTAATTCATGTTGATGTTTAGGGCCCTTATCACACATAACATCGTGATGGTTCTCATTTTTTTTCTTACAATTGTGAATGATTTCTCACGAGCCACATGGGTGTTTCTCATGCAATCAAAAAACCAGGTTCTCCCTCATTTGAAAACATTATTTTCTTTGTCCAAGAATCAGTTTGGGAAGTCTATTCAGCGCATTTGCACTGATAATGGAAGGGAATTCTTTATCAATGAATGCGCATCCTTCTTTTCTTCAAATGGAATTTTGCATGAAAGCTTGTGCATTTACACTCCACAGCAAAATGGCATTGTTGAGCGTAAGCATCACCATCTATTAGAAGTAGCATGCGCACTTAAGTTCCAAGCCTCTATTCCTGAAACTTTTTGGGGGGACTGTGCGGTCACAACTGCTTACCTGATCAATCGCATGCCAAGCCGGGTTCTTAACAAGAGAACTCCATTTGAGATGCTTTATGGAAAGAAACCAGAACTTCAACACTTAAGAGTTTTCGGCTGTCTATGTTATGTGACCACAGTGGGCCCTCGAGATAAAATGAGTCCTCGAGCTCGTCAGTGCATATTTATGGGATATCCGAGTCCAAAAAAGGGGTATCGGGTTTTTGAACCATCCACTGGAGATTTCTTTGTAAGCATGGCTGTCATTTTTCATGAGAAAAATATTTCCTTTTCGTGATGAATTACCATCTTCTGAGAATTCTGACAGTGATACAAATTCTCACCGTTTTTTATCAGATGAAGACTTACCTTCTGGTCAATCATATATTATTGCATCTCCAGAACGTTAACCAGAGGTTACACTATCATCTCCATTGTCTGATGGGGTTTCTACATCCACAACACATATGATTCAAATATGCATTCTTCTATGGAAAATGTAGAGGAACTCAACTCTTCTACAATGGCAGCACCTTCGGCACCCGTCAATACTGAGGAAATGCCCAAGAATGAGGAATCGTCTTCAATATTACAGCATGAGATGCCACAACGATCTGGACATGTTACCCGTCCACCTACTTGGACAAAAGATTATGTTTGTGCAGCCTCGAATTCATCAGGTACTCATTATCCTATTTTCTCATATGTCTCTTTTCACCGATTATCATCCGACCATATGTGTTGTATTAGTCGAGTATTTGAGGAACAAAAACCATCTCATTATGATGAGGCAATAAAAGATCCACGTTGGCAAGAGGCTATGGAAAAAGAATTATATGCCTTGATGGAAAATCATACGTGAGATATCGTCCCATTACCTCCTCATCGCAAGCCGATTGGTTGCAAGTGGGTATACAAGATTAAGTATAGAGCAAATGGTTCTGTTAAAAGATATAAGGCTCAGTTAGTGGCCAAAGGCTTTACTCAGAGAGAAGGTTTTGATTATCATGAAAAATTTTCTCCAATAGCGAAGGATGTTACAATTTGCACCTTCTTATTAATTGCTGCATTTCGTGATTGGTCATTACACCAAATGGATATTCACAATGCATTCCTCCATGGGGATTTAGATGAAGAAATTTATATGGATCTTCCACCGAGTTTATGGAGACAAAGGGAGTCCAGAGTGTGTTGTCTCCGCAAATCCCTTTATGGCCTCAAATAGGCTTCGCAACAGTGGTACGCCAAATTCACCAACGCACTTACAGCTGTAGGATTCAAACAGTCCAAGCATGATTATGCTTTTTTCACATGGACGAAAGGTACATCATCCGTTTACTTAATGATATATGTTAATGACATACTTATTGTGGGGAATGATGAACTTGCTGTGAAGAATCTTAAAGAAAATCTTCACTCTATTTTTCATATCAAAGATTTGGGGTCACCAAAATATTTTCTTGGAATTGAGATAGCCCATTCAGAACAAGGGATCTCTCTTAGCCAACAGAAATATGTACTGGAAATTATATTAGAAGCAAGGTTATCAGGATGCAAGCCAACAGTCATTCCCATTGAACAGAATGTCAAGTTGACCACTGCAGACTATGATGCGGGTCTACAATCTATAGAAAATGACCCATTACTCAAGGATCCGTCAAGTTATCAGAGATTAGTTGGGAAACTCATCTATCTCACTATGACCAGGCCCGACATTTGCTATGCCGTTAAGACACTCAGTCAATTCGTGCATAGACCAAAATAGTCACATATGAATGCTGCTTTGAAAGTTGTGAAGTATTTGAAGAAATGTCCGGGACTAGGGATTCTTCTTTCTCGCAAATGCAACATGGAAATGACAGCTTACTATGATGCGGATTATGCAACTTGCCCTATGAGTCAAAGGTCTATCACTAGTTTCTACATCAAACTCGGGGAATCGTTACTCTCATGGAAGACAAAGAAACAATCCATTGTATCCTTGTCATCGGCAGAATCTGAATATCGATCCATGGCCAAGACTATTTGTGAGGTGGTTTGGTTACGAGGCTTGCTTCTAGATCTTGGAGTAGAGGTCAAAGGACCGACTTTGCTATTTTGTGACAATGATTCTGCACTCAAACTTGCTGCAAATCCTATATTACATGAGAGAACGAAACACATAGAAGTCAATTGTCATTTTACTCGAGAGAAGATTCAAGAAGGAATAATTGAAACAAGAGGAATCAGAATCATAGAACAACCTGCGAATATGTTCACCAAGCCTTTGTGTCAAAGGCAACATTCATATCTTCTAAGCAAGCTCAGTGTCTTGGACATATACAAGCCACTAGCTTGAGGAGTGTTGGAAGATATGATGTCAATTCGGGAGAATATACTCAAGAGATATTGAAGATTTATTTTGATTGTAATTGATTATTTGAATCAATCTAGGATTAGATTCGATACTCGTAAATTAGAGAAATATAATCATTCCTTTTTATTGATTGTTGTATGTGTTATATAATGATTCCTTTGTACATTAAACAAGACAATTAATGAATACAAAAGTTTCCCACATCTCCTTTCTTTTCTCGTTACTTCTGCTTTAGATTTTGTCAAAACGGTTTGAGGAGGCCCATCATCAGTTCGTCTCCTTCGTTTTCGTCTGATTATGTTGTCATGGACAAAAATGATCGTTACTAGATGTTGGATACATTAGTAATATAGTCCAAAATAATATATTCACATACAAGCCCAATAGGTAAAAGCATGGTTATTTGGGTCCATATGGGCCGAAGCCCAATAACTTTCATATAAAAACTCTAGGGTTTCCCTACGCTGGAGATAACACTGTTGAGCGTTCCAAACTTGACGTCTCTTGGTGTAATACTTCAAGTAACCGCTTCTTCTCTCTCAAACCCATAACCTCCAACAATCTTGAAGTATTATGTTCGTGTGTTAGATTTGAGCGAGTCAGGTGTCTTCTTGAAGATTTCATCAAGACGAACTCACGGGTGTAATTTACTTTCGATTTCGACGGTGATATTGGCCGAGATCTGAGTTTCAAGATTCGGGTGACCGAAATCTTTGATTCAAAAACCCAAAAATTATAGCCAATTTTAGAGGGTGAAACTACTTGGGCTTTGTTCTACTCGTCGATACGAACATTTTGAGTGGTCACTCAGGTCAATCGAAGGTCGGACGGAGAAGTTACGACACCCGGAAGTTTCCATTTGAATTTCTAGCGAATTTCGGGGACGAAATTTCCAGCGAATTTCGGCGGCGGAAATTTCCAACGAGTTTTAGCGACAAGGGCAATCCATCTTAAGGTTTTTGGGCACTCTAGATCTGTTTTTGGGGTTTGTTTTAGCAAATTCCATCTCTACAGAGTGGTTTGATCAATGTTAGGGGAGTTATTCGACTTTGTGACTCCGAGGACTCCAAGATACACTTTTTCTAACACTTTGCTCTGATTAAAATGGCAAAGCGTAGTTCCTATGATATTATAAAGTTGCAATCATTTGATGTTACTGAATTTCATGGCTGGAAATTACATATTCAATTTGGCATGAGAGAACATGACATATTCTATACTGTATTAAGTGATTTTGCATCTACCACTGAAGATGTGGATGAATATCAATGGAACAAAGATGAGGATTTTTATAGAGATTACTTGTTGAACTCTCTAAATCATAATCTGGCTATGACTTATAGTGAGTATAAGACGGTGAAAGAGATATGGGATCACTTGAACGCTCAGTTCCATAAACAATAGGGGCTCTCTAAAACTCTCCTAGCAGAGAAATTTTTTTATTTTAAATTCACTATGAATTCAAGCATCACCTCTCAGTTAGTTGAATTTGAGAACATGAGGAACAAGCTGAAAGATGATCATTCTAATATGTCCGATAATCTCTTTATCGGTCTTGTGTTGAGCAAACTACCAACTGAATGGAGTTCTTTCAAAACTGAAATGCACAGACTGAAGGTACAGATGGGACTGGATGAATTAAAGAAGTATATTCACATTGAGGATCAAAACATTACTAGGAAGAGTTTGGAACAAGTGGGACAACAAAAGTCAGTTGCCAACTTAGTTTCACACTCCAATAAACCTCAGAAAAAGTCCAAGTCACCAAAAGGTGAATCATCTTTACAGTTAAGGCCAAAAAGACTATCTTCAAAAAGAAGAAGAAGGGCAAGTGCCATAACTATGGAAAGTGGGGTCACTGGGCAGCAGAGTGTAAGTTGCCAAAGAAGCCATAGAATGACACACCACAAAATGAGGCCAATATGCTAATTAGAGGATCTGAGCCTCGAGCCTTCACTGGAATGATGAAGAATGGAAAGACCAGCGTCTCTTCTGAGTGGTGGTTGGATAGTGGTGCTACTTGTCATGCTACAAATAACAAGAACTTACTTACTGAGGTCACAAAAGTAAAAGATACTGTGGAAAATTGCAATGGTGCTGAGGCAAATGTGACTCATGCTTAGTACCTTTACTTAAAAAGAATTTACTATCTATGAGTTTACTTGATAAAGCTGGTATGTCATTTTCAACTATGAATGGTAGAGTAACTTTATATGTTAACTCATATTATTTCGGTTGTGCATTCATGGTTAATGGTATGTATAGGTTGAGTTTAAATACTGATAGCATAAATCATGTGAATTCTACTTTGATTGATCCAAAGTTGCTACACAATAAACTTGGACATGGGAATTACAGGAAAATGCAACATTTAGCTAAAACTCACAACATTCCATTAGATACTTCTATTCGATTTGACAAATGCAAAGTGTGTGCACAGGCTAAAACACTAGAAAACCCTTTAAGTTGGTTTCTAAAAGCACACAACTTCTTGAGTTAATACATTCTGACATTTGTGACTTTAGAAATTACATTACTAGAGGTAGTCGGAAGTATCTAATAACATTCATAGACAATTTTTCTAGATATTGTCATGTCTATTTGTTGAAATCGAAAGATGAGGCTTTTGAAAAATTTAAGATTTTCAAGTATAAAGTAAAAAGTCAACTCAACTTGAAAATTAAGAGGTTTAGGAGTGATAAAGGAAGAGAATATACTATGTCAAGGTTCAAGGAATTTTGTGCTTCAGAATGTATAATACTTGAAACCACTACTCCTTATTCATCCCAATCAAATGGTGTTACTGAGTGTAAGAATAGAACGTTAACTGAAATGTTAAACTCTATATTACTTACAACTGGCATGCCTTCCTCCTACTAGGGAGAAGCAGATCTAACTGTTAATCACATCTTGAACAGGTTGCCGCATTCTAAGTTGTTCATGACACCTTATGAGATATGGCATAAGCACCCTTGTAGATATGATACTCTTAAGACTTGGGGCTGTATTGCTTATGTAAGTATACCAGATCCTAAGAAACCTAAGGTAGGATCTAGAACCATTACTTATGTATATCTAGGTAGTGCAGAAGATAGCACTGCAAATAGGTTTTTAGATCTATTTACTAACACAGTGATAGAATCTAGAGATGCAGTGTTCTTCGAAAACAACTTTCTTAGAGATCAAGGCTTGAATGTTTCTGGATCTACAAATATGATTTCAGAATCTCCTGTAGAATCTGAAGCAGGCCCTTCTGACACTAATTCCACACAGTTGGTTATTGAACCAATTCCAGTTAGAGTATCTACAAGAGAGAGAATTCCCAAAAGTTTTGGTGAGGACTCCGTTGCTTACCATCTTGAGGATGATCAATTCTCCTATCAGGAAGCAATGAGATCTAGAGAATTTCTACTGTGGGCAGAAGCCATAGATGATGAAATAAGCTCTCTGCTGCAGAATCACACTTCGTAGCTAGTAAATTTGCCAAAAGGAGCTAAAGCTATAGGCTGTAAATGGGTGTTGAAGAAGAAACTGAATAGTGATGGATCAATAACCAGATACAAATCATGTTTAATAGCTAAAGGCTATAAACAACAGAGTAAAATAGACTATTTTGATGTCTATTCACATGTGTTGCATCTATCAACTATAAGAATTCTTCTTGCTTTGGCATCTATTGAACACTTTGTAGTACATCAAATGGATGTAAAAACAGCTTTCTTAAATGGGGATTTAAATGAGGAAATTTACATGGAACAACCGGAAAAATATGTTATGAAAGGTCTTGAGGACAAAGTTTGTAAATTGAATAAATCATTGTATGGTCTTAAACAAACACCTAAGATGTGGCATCTTAAATTTGACAAAGTGATAAAGAGTTATGGCTTCCAATCTAGTTATTCAGATAAATGTCTTTACCATCGTTCTACGTCAAATAAAATAGTTATCATTTACTTATATGTTGATGACATGTTAATTCTTGGTTCCGATCATTCTGTAGTGAGTGACGTGAAAGCTACTTTAGCTAAAGAATTTGACATGAAAGATTTTGGTATTGTTAATACCATTCTTGGTATGAAAGTAAGCTTTAACTGGCAAGTCATCTTCCTTAACCAGACTCATTATATTGAGCAGCTACTTTCTACTTGGGGATATGATAAGTGTAAACTGAGTGAGACACCATGTGATTATAATAACAGACTGAGTCCTAATGAAGGGACCAGCGTGGATCAGTTAAAGTACTCGAAACTGCTTGGTAGTCTCATGTATGCTATGAGTTGCACTAGACCCGACATAGCATTTACAGTTAGCATGCTGAGTCGTTTTACTAGTAATCCTAGTAAAGAGTATTGGGATGCCCTCGATAGGCTAATGAGATACCTCAAAGGTACTAAAGATTATGCTTTCTATTATTCTGGTTATCCTCCAACTGTGGATGGATATTCTGATGCCTTATGGTGCTCAGATATTGGAAATAGTAAGTCCACTAGTGAATATGTATTCACTTTGGGTGGAGCTGCTATTACTTGGAAATTCAAATGACAAACTTGTATTGCATTGTCGTCTATGGAATCGGAACTTTTTGCTTTAGCCTCAGCCGATGAAGAGGCAGAGTGGATAAAGAATCTGATTATGGATATTCCTTTAACTCGGCTAAAGATTAATTCTTTAAGCCTATTCTGTGATAATCGAGCAACTGTCCAAGTCGTCAAGAATGCTCTCTTTAATTCAAAGCGAAGACATGTGAGACTAAGACATGTGTTGTTGAATTATCTGAGAGAACAAGGGGTTATCACCTTGATCAATGTGAGATCGAAGGATAACATAGCCGATACTTTCACCAAAGGTATGCCTAAAGATCGATTATTCAAAACAGTGGGGGAACTGGGGTTAAAGACTATATAGGCAAGTCTTAACTACCATTTACTTACTTTCTAATTGTGTGTTTTGAATTATCAAATCTTTCTTTATTGGCTACAATGATAAGCACAGTTTATATGTTCCATCGATGTTCACAGTTGTTGACTAATTTGAAAAGGGTGAGTTATCTCATTCCAAACTTGATGAAGATGATTTTAATCTAATTCAAATGTTCTATCGGGGAAAATTGTGTCATTCTAAACTTGATGATACAATTCAACTAGGTTGGACTATCTTTTTGGTTAAATGATCTCATTCCAAACTTGATGCTAGATTATTTGACTTTAAGGAATCAGTAACTGTGATATTCCAAATTGAAACATAGAAACAATTGTTTACATAAGAAGCCTACTGGTCTTGTTCTTAATTGAAACTTGATATTACATGACTAGGTTATTGTAGGTGACTTGACTATTGGTCATGTTCTTTGAAACTAGACAATAGTTATTCTCCTACAAATAAACTTAAGTTGATGGCTCTTTGTAAATCACATTGTTTAGGTCTTGTTCATAATATATGAAACTTGATTGATGCTTATGAACATGATATTATAATACTTTATAACATCAATATATGTTCTTCTCTGCCTGATGGAATGTTGCTAAGTTTTTATTCAAATGATTGAATTCATGATAATATGAAATTCATATTTGACATTCTACAGGGGATGGCAGAGATGGAGGAGAGCTTAATGAGTGGGAACCTGACCAGGATGACCTACTTGATGAATGGATATATATCATTTAAAGCATGTAGAAACTTGACAGTTTACCTGCTATTGCCTATTTTGATGAAGTCCATTTACTTGAGACTTGCATTTTGCTATTTTTATTTTGTGAACATTATTATGCTTGTTTCTTATATTTGTAAGGCCTTGGATTATTTTGACTGGCCTACTTATACTTGACTATTATGCATATATTGGTTGTGAACTGAGTCTGAGATTTATTTTGGGATTTGGATTTTGTTAATCTCAAAATAGATTCATGATAAGAATGATGGGTAAATGATGATTTAGTTTAATACTTTACTGCTGAAATAATCTTTGACAGATCCGAGTTGATTGTCTTGGACTGAATGTGGATGATTCATGTTTGTGTGAACATTACACTGACCACCTTATTGGATTGTGCTGTATGGTGAACATAGGAGGAGATTGTTGGATATATTATTAATATAGTCCAAAATAATATATTCACATACAAGCCCAATAGGTGAAAGCATGGTTATCTGAGTCCATATGAGCCGAAGCCCAATAACTTTCATATAAAAACTCTAGAGTTTTCCTACGCTAGAGGTAACACTGTTGAGCATTCCAAACTTGACATCTCTTGGTGTAATACTTCAAGCAACCGCTTCTTCTCTCTCAAACCTATAACCTCCAACACTAGATTGCTCAATTCTCGCAGCTCATATGGCATGTTATGGGTCATTAGGTGTTTGGCTAATGTCAAGCCCAAGTACATGTGTTTCTTGACTAATCTCGACTGCTTGATTGATCAGTGATGCTATATTTCATGATTAGGTCATGGACATATAGTGTTTCTGGATATGAGGAGCATGGCAGATTACTATATTATGGAGTGTTTAAGTCAAAAAGGAGCGGAAAAACATGACCCTTTGTGTATCATTCAAATACTTAATACTATTTTTTTAGTTCATATAAATATCTCATATCACATATAAATGTGTTTCTTTCATAATGTAAACTAATTATTCGTGCACACACTACCTTTCCATAAAAGATCAACACACCAAGGAGTATACTTAGATTTACAAGATTTGTTGCTAAAATAATGGTCAAAGCACACCATTCTTTTTCACTTCTTTAGCACAACCTCTTCTACCGTTTTCTTGCTCTCCTTCACTCAATGTAAGTTGCCCTTCTTCCTCAGCCATGCTCTAGCCGCGGTTGCTTCTGCTTCCGCTGCAGCAGCTTTTTCTTCTTCTTTTGATTTATTCTTAGCATCCTCATTGGCCTTCTCAAGCACTTCGATGAGTCCCTCCAAGCAAGCCTCCTTATCCTCATCATCCGACTTGGACATCAAGTTCTCTGCCACGTCCGCCAGAGTCATCTTCATCTCCTGAAGCAACCGCCTCACCCTTGCGAACAGCGGATGTGACTCGATGCCCAAGTAATTCCTCACGAGCACCTTGAACGACTCGAAGCAGCAATACGACATCTCAATATGCTTGTCCATTCTCCCTCTCCTGATTAGGGCTAGGTCGAGCTTCTAGACAAAGTCCGTCGTAAACACAATGATCCTCTGGCCCCTGCACGTCGACCACAGCCCGTCGATGAAGTTCAGGAGCCCTGAGAGCATGACCTTGCTCTCCTTGCTCTCTTCCCCACCTTTCGCCATTTTCTCGACAGGATCCGCTTTCTCTTCATCATCTTCTTTCTCTTGCTTCTTCGTCTCCTTTGGCCAGTCAGGTCGAGTGAGCAGTCAATGTCCTCGATCACTATGATTGACTTCTCGGATGTATCGATCAGCAGCTTCCTCAGCTCCATGTTGTCCTTGACCGCTATGAGCTCCAGGTCGTACACGTCGTGGTTGAGGAAGTTAGCCATCGCAGCAATCATTGTAGACTTGCCTGTCCCTGGCGGGATATAGAGGAGGTAGCCACGCTTCCACACCTTGCTAATCCGCTCATAGTACTCTTTCCCTCGCCAGAACTTGAGGAGGTCGTTCATGATCTCCCTCTTCTTGCTCGGCTCCATCGCCAAGGTGTTGAAAGTCGAGGGGTGCTTGAATGCCACGTGGCTCCACTGGCTCGCCTTGTGGTAGCTCCAGTTTTAGCTCAGCTTCTTCGTGAAGAGCTTCTGACGCCGGTTTTAGGCCGCCACTACCTTCCCCTTCTCCAGGACGTGCTTTATGTAAGAACTGGTGATCAAGTCCCGGTAGAGCAAAGACCCATTCGTTTTGCTTGTTTGGTCAGAGTCGGGTGAGTGTTGACAAAAATTCATCATTGGGAAAAAAAATTAAAAAAAGAAACTTATTTCAATACATAAACAAAGTGAACGGATTATTAAGTCCTTGATTAACATAAACCATGTTGACAAACATATAACAGGAAGACACTTGTGTATAGCGAGACAAAAGTTACCAAACTAGTATGTTAAAGTATTTAACTATTAAACCATATATTCATCTGATAGTTTAAGCTTTTAGAATAGTTGGTAGCAGTCCCACAAAATCTCACATGGTATCAAAGTAGGAGGTTTTGAGTTCAAATCTTTTCAGAATTTTATTTGCCTCGCCAATTATATATTTCCACAGTTTCGGCTTAGGCCAAAGTTCAGCCTACCTGTGAGGGAGAGTATTAAAGTATTTAAATATTAAACCACGTTTTTATCAAATAGATTAAATTTTAAAACAGTTGACGGTAGTCCCACAAAATCTCATATACTAATTCCAACCCACACACGCGTGTGTACCTTCTGTCTTCGGATGGCGGGGACCAGGGAAACGAGGACAGGAACTTCTAGGAGATGATCAGGCTCGACGACCACCAGAGCTTGAACCCTTCAAATTCGTCAACGACCACCAAAGCTTGAACCCTTCAAATTCGTCGACGACCTCCTCGTCCTCGTCCATGCTGAGGACCAGCGACTTGCTATCCTAGACGGACTTGACCTTGAGCCGCTTGGCCTTAGCAGAGGCGCCCCCACTCAGGCAGTTTTGGATCACGGTGTAGGCCTCACACTGCTCGAGCCGCTCCCCTGCAAACTCCGAGAACTTGATCTGGACGTACAAGTAGACGTGGCCAACGGCCTTGAGAGCATAGGCCTCAACGTGCATGCGGAGCTGGAAAGGGAAGTATTGCTTGAACATGGCCCGTGCGAACATCAGGGCGGCCATGAAGGAGCCGAGGTCACCCCACATTTCCAATGCGGTGATCATGGTTTCGCCCCTTCTTCTTCTTTTTATTTAAGGCTGAAGATGGAGAGGAAGTTCCAAGTCCAGCTTTTTCGATTTATCCTTCGATTTTATGTGGAGGGTTGTGCTTGTACTTGTCACGACCTCTCTTTTTCTATCCAGAGGAAAAGGATAGAGGTTTAGGGGTATTTGGCTAAAGAAGCATACCAACAACCCTGGATTAGGCGAGGGCTCTCCTAAGCCCATACCTCGCGCGACGTTGGATTTTGTCTTTTAGTTCTTAATAACCTATGTATTTCTAGGAGTCGCCACTAGCCTATTGGGGTCTAGAAACCAATCAAGACGCGGGAGTGTTGTCTCGATTCCTACGCAACTAGAGATTTCTAGGAACGGGGACTTGTTTACGCCAATGTTTTTATTAGCGCCCTTGCGGTACCACTAACTTGGAAGGTTATTTATCTAAATGGCCACACAATCTTGATTACCAATTATAATCTTTATGAAACCACTAAGTGTCCATGCAAATGTTTTTGTAGTTTTTTTATTTTTTTATGTCTAGACTAATCCTAACATAATTTAGAAAAGAAATATACACTTAAATTATTGAAAAGCGGTGCGGTAAATAAACATCCAAGAAAATGAAAGGACTTGAAAGTAATGCGGAAAAGAAAGACCCGATACAAGTCGGGCAAATAATATTACATGGCCTTGTTTTTACACCCCAGGACAGGACCCTGAGCAAAATGGGAATTTAAATGTGCATGAAATTACTCTAAATGCATGAAACTACTCTAAATAATTTTAATCTACGCAATATGGATTATTTACAAAAAGGATTATAAAATATCAAAATAGCATTAAATTAGGAAAAATGACTTTATAAAATTAGGAAAATCTCCTAGATGTCATTTTTGGCTTAATTTGATACCATCCATAATTTTTATTTTTCTTTTTGAAATTTTCTGATTTTTTTATTTTTTTATTTTTTATTTGAAAATAATTAACTAAACCGATCTATGCTTGATTTACACTAATATGAAAGAGCCCAATGCATAAATATCACAAGAACGGAGCTCGAATCGACTGTTTCAAGATTAAAGCTTAGTTTGGGCATTTTGTCGAACACTTGGTGTGCATTAAACTAGCCCAAACAGCTTCCTTGAGCCATGTTTGTGGCCTTCAATCTCAACCCATAAGCAATCTCATGTGGAACTAAAATATCAAGGTTATACTACCACATGCAAAGAACAAGATTAGATAGAAATCATAGCTTAAAATACACAAGAACCAAGCTGAAATTGTCCTCAAATATGCGGGTTTGAGCTGATTTTGCAAATCTGGGTTTGAACCCAAGTCAAGCAAACAGGTTACATGCCCGTATTCAAGCCCCGACACTCATCACATGCAAGATCTACAGGACATATTACTTAATCCGAGTGAAAGTAGGTAGCATGGGCTTTCAAATGTAACAAACATCATAGAGAATGACCAACTGAACACATCAACTCTAAGAAGCACACATGCAAAGTTCACACTGACCAGCCATAAATCAATGTGGATAGGCTTGGTTTTTAGCCCAAGTTGTGGACGATTGCATGGTTTATCTAGAGATTTAAAGACCAAACCAAGCTAACCTCAGCATCATTTGTACTCTCATATGACATTCATCAAGCTCGTGAAGATAGAAAACACATGCAAAGGGGAGTAGCAAGTCAAACATGTATGGCTCTTGAAGAAGCTTCAAACACCTAGAAAAATTTCAGCCGCAGAAATCAGTTTTCCGGGCTAGTTTTCCTCTTAGTTTTCCATGGTTAAAACATATTCAAAATTGATCAAAAATACATCTAAGACTCTTATCTTGCTTCCTAGTTTCTTTTTCAAGTGGTTCTTGGCCGAGGAAACCAAGAAATTATCCTCGGGTGGCACGTGGAAGTTGGCTCCTCATATTGGAAATGAGATCTGCAGAGAAAAAAACTGACAACGAAGGTTTTCGTTGACCTCCAAAATTAGACTTCAAGACCTCTTTTGTTGACCAAATTAACACCGAACCAAACCATATGTATTCTAGTTTGGTTTACAAGTCATGGATTTCCTCATTTGTCTCTCACTTTCTCAAAAACACTCGCTTTCCCTCACTCATGACCAACTTGGCTCAACACATAAATTTTCGGACTTTCTTGGCCCGTCAGGAAGGTACTGTTTCGGGGGGCTTTAGGAGGCCTTCCCGATCTCCATTTGGGACATACGACCTATGATTGGAAATATCTTTGAGTGAAGTTTCATTCTCTAGTTGAAGGTTTTTGCTAATTTTGGCCGCAAGTTTGTGAAAATTTCACTTCTCTCCCAAGATCGGTCTGGAATTTCTGGGTTTTAGCTTTTCTAGAGTTGCTTCTGAAGGCCTCTTTGGGGGACGACCGTGAGCTCACTCCTCTCCTCCTTGTCTCATATCTTTCATTCCCTGAAAGAGCTTGCTTCACTGATCTTATCCCCTGAATTAAGGGATTTTTTGTCGGTCTTTTATCCACCTACCAAACCTGCCCACTGAGCTAGTTCACCCATTTTCTGACTTAACCAAATTTTCAACTTCTGCAGCTGTTGAGTGTGTAGATTTTGCTGCGATTTTCCCATACTTTCAGCGGCTTATCCCTGACCAATTTTTGTCCATTTGCACTACCAATAATTTTCTTCCATCACGTGCAGAGATCAGGTTGATTGGGCTGCTGAGTAGGATATGGTGGGATCATAAAGTTGCTTACTCAGCAACTCTGAATTAAGACCTAATTATGGGCTGGGTTTTGGTAACTAGTTTGAGTGCTTTAATCCATCAATTTGGCTACGGTTTTTTATCATTTAGCAAGCTCATGTATAGTAGTTAAAGATGTCGACCAACTTTCGCAATTATGCCCACCCAATTTTGCAAGAAAGTCCCTCAAAGTTAACCATTTTCTTATCCGAAAATACCAAATTCAATGCAAATTTGATCATTTTGGCCCGATTTGATTGATTCAACCTGGCCCATTTCAACTTAATTGGTGACCAAGATGATGATTTAAGGGTTCGGGCGAAATTTTGCAAAATTTGCGAATTGGTCCCTCAACTTTTGGAAATTGTATTTTGGCCCCAACTTGCCTTTTTAATTACAATCTGACCTCCTGGGCTTGGCTAGTCACATTTAGATCGTCAGCTCCAACTTTATTTTCTTCTTTTTTTTTTTTTTTTCTTTTTTAATCTTTTTTTATATTTTATATTTTTTTAAAAAAATTTAGGAAAAACATCTTCCATTTTAAAAAAAAAAAAAACTATACTAAACACCTAGATAATCTATATTCAAGAATTTAACATGAAATATTTTTGTGGAAAAACAAGTTCCAATTTTTTCGGAAATGATTTTTGGGCAATAATTTAGGTATGAACAATACTTATATGGAGTGATCAGGTAGCTCCTTGCTCAGCACGTGAAACTTCTCTGCCATTTCCTCATCGAGTCGAGATCCTTCTGTCTTAAGGTCTGGTCCTGAGTTATTTTGTTTTGGTTTTTTTTTTTTTTTCCTAGAGTTCGAATCAATCATGGAATCTAATTTTCTTCACGTTTTGGTTAGATACATGCACACGTCGCCCATTCAATGGTCACAAACTCGCACTGCATGTCTCATCAATTTCTTGAATCAAATTCTGTAATATCATCGGTGAAGACTTCCTTAATTGGCAGTATTTCATTCGCCAGTATCGAATTCGGACTTGTCTATCCGCATAAGTCAAACAGAAAAAGTTCAGATTAGGTCGATCGTTTGATGGTGTATCCAATCGTGAAATAATGACAAAAATAGAATGATTGATGCGAAAGGTGATTCATCTCCAGCTGAGAGTTTGCAGATACTTTGGGAGCCAGGGCAAAGTCAAATTGAGCACGGATCTAATGCAATGACGTGATGTGTTTGATGTAATTGCGACGCTTTTCTTCAAACCATGAGAATTGTGTTTATGATAACACGGGGGTTATGCCTTCTATTTTTAAGTTCTGTAGTTATTACGCTTTTACCAATTGAATCGTAAGCATTTTTTATATTAATTGAGTTTTAAATATTTTCATGTTTTATCAATTGATCCATCTGATCAAGTTCGATTAGAAATAGCTAATGTGGACATCGACCGTCCTACGTAACATGGTCGACGCTAACGTTGATAATTTTAAATAATATTTGCATGGCAGAATTTGTAGAAAAAAAATAAAACAAAAGAAAAAGAAACGAAAAGAATAACAAATTAATAAAAAAGAATCTTAAAATATTAAAATACTATTAAAAGTTTTCCACGTCAGTATCAACATACTACGTAGAATGGTTAGTGTTCACATCAGCGATTTCTGACTAAAATTACTTAGATTGACTCAATTGATAAAATGTAAAGAGGTTTAAAATCCATAGGCATAATTAAAAAGTTCATGATAGAACTAGTAAAAGTACAATAAATTTAAGATTTGTTGGACAACGTCCCTAATAGCACCTCATGTTTGCTTTCTATTTCTAAGTATACAAGTATTGGCGTATATATCTCAATGTACTTTTTAGAAGTTTTTAAAGTTTGAAATGTTCTCATTTTCAAAGGAGGCAAGGAATTCCCCATGAAAGTGATAGAGCATCCGGAAAACATGGTCAAAAAGAAGTCAGGCTTCTCATGATGGCACATATGATGCTTTGCCCCAAAATCAAGGACATATGATGGTCGCGTCAGACTCAAGGTAAATTCAGACGGTCTTCTTCAAAACACTTATCATTTTTCTTTCCCCATTCGATTCCCTCTTGAATTCGCACCGTAATTAAGGGTGTGTTTAGTAATATTTATATTTTAGAGAATAATTTTTTTTAGAAATACTTTTTTCTATTTCTATTCTCGAAAACAGTTTCTGAACATTTAAATGCGCTTGGTAACTAGATAAAATTTATGTTTCTAGGAGAGAAATGCATTTGGTACGACCATATATATTTTTATGACTTAGAATTTTTTTTAAATTTATTAGTAATTTTATTACATTTTTCTTTTTCTTTTTCTTTTTCTTCTCATTCCTCTAGATCGCCAGCCTTGGGGGAGCCTCACCAGCCACCGGTAAGGTCACCCCGAGCCTCACCGTGATTGGGTGAGGCTCAGGGGAGCTTCCCAGCCACGGTGAGGCTCAAGGGGGCCTCACCAAATTTGGGAGAGGTTGAGCCTCGCCCAACCACAGCGAGGCTCGAGGAGCCTCCCCAGCCACGGTGAGGCTCGGGGGGGGGGTCTTGCCGGTGGCCGACAAGGTCGCTGGGTCTCGTCTGGCTAGCGCTGAGGTCGGCGATCGACTAGGGGAAGAAGAGAGGAAGAGAAAGAAAAAAAGAAAAGGAAGAAAAGAAAATGATAAAAAGCTTGATTCTTGATTCTTATTTCTTGAGTTGTTCCCGGAACAAGAAGCAACTTTTTTTTGTTTCTTGTTTCTGTTCCGAATTTGTTCTCAGGAGCAAAAAACTACTAAACGCGTTTATGTTCTCTTTCTGCTCTCGAGAACAAAAGAACAAAAACACCTATTCCCGGAAGCTTTATCAAACGCAACCTAAATCACACAATAGGTTTTGGAAAATTAAAAAGAATGATTATTAGAATTCTAGAATTTTAAATGTATCGAATTTTGCCAACAGTGTAAGAAAACATCTTTGAAATGTTGTTATGTAATGAAAGGGTAGTTTATCAAATTTAAAAGTGAGTTGAAAATGTGTTTTAACTTAAATATATTATATCTATCAGGTTCTAAGAATGTTTATGTGAAAAAATTGAGTTAGGACTCATCACTTGTGAAGAGAATAATTTTCCCAAGCATTTTCAATTGCACGTGTAGAATAGCTTGGTTAATATGGTAATAATCTCTTTATATGGTTTGTGCATCCTTTCATTGGTAGTGAATAGTTTTCTTCCCCACCAACCAGAGAACACAAGAAGGCAGCACAGGGTCTTTCACCAAAGGACAGATCTCTCGCCTGTTTCTTTCCTTGAGCCTTTTAAGGACCTAGTCAAGTCTAGCACTAACATTATTTGAAATAAAACAAATTCCCCATTGAATCATAGAGCTGATAAAAGATTAAATCTTCATATAGATATTTGACTATATCTATATCCACACATATTATATGAAATAAGAAATGCGGATCATCGCTTATTAGTCACCAGTTCCAAGCATAGTTGTTGGGAAAACTGTACAAAAAGGAGAAAAGAACACCTCAAGTGCCAAAACTTGGCACAAATGGACACTTAAGTGCCAAAACTTACGAAAGTGACATTTAAGTGCCACTCTTTAAGAAAAATGGGACACTTGAGTGCCACATCCGGCGAATCCCGCCGGAAATCCTACGTGACAATTTTTTTATTAATTTTATTGCTTACGTGGCTCGCCGGAAGGTTAACTCAGCAAAACACACACAAAAACGACGTCGTTTTGATATAATTCAATTTTATTACAAAAATTAATTAAATTTAAATTTAAAACAAATAAATAATAATTTTTTTTTAAAAAAAAAAGGAAGAGAAAAGGAGGACGAGGAGGGAGGCAACCGGCGGCTGAGGGCTCAGCCCTCGCCGCAGCCACCTCCCCGTCACCACCGGAAAGGTGGGGGAGGGTCGGCCGGGGCCACCGAGCCCCGGCCGGGGGCTAGCGACCCCAACCGACCGGCGGCGAGGGCCTACGTGCCCTCGCCCAAATCTGGGCCCCCAATGGATGGCGGTCCTTGGCTCGACCCGGCGAGGGCCAGCGACCCTCGCCGGATCTAGGGAAGGGTTGCAACCCTCACCCCAAATCTAGGCGAGGGCACGCAGGCCCTCGCTATCGATCGGCTAGGGTTGCCGGCCCCCACAGCCCGGGCTCGGCGGCACTTGCCAACCCTCCCCACCTTTCCGGCGACGGCGGGAGGTGGCGCACCGAGGGTTCAACCCTCGGCCGCGCCTTGCCTCCTCCCTCCTCCTCCTCCTCCTTTTTTTTTTTTTTTTAATATTTGTTTTAAATTTATTTTAATTAATTATTTACCACGTCAACACCAAAACGACGTAATTTTGGCACTATTTTTTTCACATAAGCGTGCAAAACGACGTCGTTTTGCACTAAGCTCGCAGGAAAATTGCCACATCAGCGTTTTGGCCGAATTTTTTCAAAGTTGGCACTTAACTGATCCATTTTACTCCGATTTTGGCACTTAAGTGTCACTTTCGTAAGTTTTGGCACTTAAGTATCCCTTGGTGCCAAGTTTTTGCACTCCTAGTGTCCTTGTGTCGTACAAAAAGTCATAAACCTATTACACGATAGCCAATTCTGCCATAAAACGTTCAATTGTGTCAATTTAGTTCTATACTTATTTAAGACTTGCTAATTTAGCTTTAAAAATTTTCTTGATTCGTCAACATAGTCATAAACTTTTTGACGATTTGTTAATTTAATCCATATGGCCATTTACTCGAAAATCTCTATCGTGAACACCAACCGTCTTATGTGATACGGCTGATGTTGATGTGAATTTTTTTTTTTTACACTTTTTAAATTTTTTGATTATGTAATATTTATGAATTCCTTATTTTCTTTTTCTTTTTTTTTTTTTTTTTGCTTTACCCTTCCTCCTTTGCTAGCCTCCAAACCTCGACAATGGCTGGCCACAAGCAAGGCCGGCGATCTCACCAATGTCAGCTGAGGTCAGCGACATCGCCCACCTTAGTGAGGCTCACCTTTGCTCGTCTCGCCAGTGACTAGGCAAGCTAGCTAGGTCATCGACCCTTGCTTGAGGCCCAGCAACCAACAGAGTAAGAAGATTAAAAATCAGAAAAAAAAAATTAAATAATTATATGAATTAGTCCACATTAGCACTAATTGTCCTATGGTCGTATCACGTGGGACGGCTAATACTAGTTAAACCGTCACGTCAGCAATTTTCAATTAAAATTGGCTGAAAAGACTAAATTAGCAAATCGTCAAAAGATTTAAGACTAAGTAGGCACGATTGAAAATTTTAGGACTGAATTGGTCGTCGTAGGATAATTTAGGACTTTTTGGACAATTTTCCCCATGGTTGCTTGATCGATCGAAAAGAACGTATATCTTTTCCTTAAAAAAAATAAAATAAAATAACTTTGCAAAGAATTGTTCAGTTGTTCTCGGATATGTCTCGCGCTAATTAGCAATCAACTAATCCCAACAGGTGTCGCAGTCTCCTCGCCCCAACAAGCGGTGATATATGTATTTGCCTATCGGTTGCAAGTTAAAAGTTCATTTCCTTTGTAGGATGCAATTAGTTGGTTGCTTCCTTTACTTTTTCTCCACTAGAATCCTCCACTTTTTTTTTATCTTCCTTATTTCTTTCTAGTAGAATTCTAGAAGAACGATAGTGAAAAAAGTTCTAAATTGGTGAAAAATAAAAGGAATTAAGTTTGAACCGACGTAAATAAAAAGGACAGGAATTTAGTAAACATTTGAGGTTAAAGTTGATCTAGACGCACCTTAAATTATAAAATATCTTTTCATTATCGACAATAATTTATATTTAAATATTTACGTGAATGATGAAAATATTTTTGCAATATTTATTTTTGTAAGTGATACGAGTAATCATGTTTAGAAAAATATTTTTTAACTCATATCTTTTTGCCAAACAGGCGAACCTTAATTTAAGGAAAATTCTCTTTAAGATATTCAAAATACTTTCTTCAAACTAATGAGTTGTGAAATTGTGATGTGTGTAGCCAGATTACTAGAATGGCCTGCTTTGTTCGAGTACTGAGAAAATTGTAAGGTGTAGCTTAAAAAAAAAAATCATTTGCACTTAGCTTCTTTTCCTTATCATCAAATACCTTATACTATTTTTTAGTTCATTTATAGCTAGCAATGCCTAATATCATATATACATGTGGTTCTTCCATAATGCAAACCATTTATACCTGCACACACTCTCTTCACATAAAAGATCAACACACCAAGGACTATACTTAAGATTTATTGGATTTGTTGCTAAAATAATGGTCAGAGTACGCCATTCTCTTTCACTTCTTCAGCACATTCTCTCCCACCTTTTTCTTGCTCTCCTGCACTCGATGTCTGTTGCCCTTCTTCCTGAGCCATTGCTCTAGCTGCAGTTGCTTCTGCTTCTGCTGCAGCAGCTTTTTCTTCTTCTTCTGATTTCTTCCTGGCATCCTCTTTCACCTTTTCGAGCGCTTTGATCAATCCCTCCAAGCAAGCCTCCTCGTCCTCATCGTCCGACTTAGGCATGAAATTCTCCGCCACGTCTGCCGGAGTCATCTCCGTACCCTCCAGCAACTGCCTCACTGACGTGAACAGCGGGTGCGACTCGATGCCCAAGTAATTCCTTGCAAGCACCTTGAACGACTCAAAGCAGCAATACAACATCTCGATATGCTTGTCCATCCTCCCTCTCCTGATTAAGGCTGGGTCGAGCTTCTCGACAAAGTTGGTCGTGAACACAATGATCCTCTCACCGCCGCACGCCGACCACAGCCCATCGCTGACGTTCAGGAGCCCTGAGAGCGTGACCTTGCTGTCCTTGCTCTCTTCCCCGCCTTTTTCCATTCTCTTTACAGGATCCGCTTTCTCTCCGTCGTCATCTTTCTCTTGCTTCTTTGTCTTCCTCTGGCCAGTCAGGTCGAGCGAGCAGTCAATGTCCTCAATTACTATGATCGCCTTTTCGGACGTGTCAATTAGTAGCTTCCTCAGCTCCGTGTTGTCCTTGACTGTCGTCAGCTCAACATCATACACGTCGTAGTTGAGGAAGTTGGCCATCGCAGCAATCATCGTGGACTTGCCGGTCCCTGGTGGGCCATAGAGGAGGTAGCCACGCTTCCACGCCTTGCCGATCCGCTCGTAGTACTCCTTCCCTCGCTGGAACTTGAGGAGGTCGTTCATGATCTCCCTCTTCTTGCTCAGCTCCATCGCTAGGGTGTCGAAGGTCGAGGGGTGCTTGAATGCCACGTGGCTCCACTTGCTCGGCTTGTGGTAGCTCCAGTTCGAGCTAGGGTTGTTGGTGAAGAGCTTCCGCTGCCGGTTGTCGGCCGCCACCACCTTCCCCTTCTCCAGGACGTGCTTTATGTAAGAACCGGTGATCAAGTCCCGGTGGCTCCTGTGGAAGGTCAGCCTATAAAACCTGGACGCAAAAGTAACGACTCATTGATTTTGCTTGGTTGACCAGAGAAGGTGAGTGTAGGCAAGAAATCATCATTTGAAAAAAAAAAATTCAGTACATGAACGAAGTGAACGGATTTTCAAGTCTCCGAATTAAATAAACCACGTTGACGAACATATACACCAGGAAGAGAGACAGATGTTGATAAACTGGTAAATTTTAACCCACACACGTGTGTACCTTCTGTCTTCAGATGACGGGGACCAGGAAAATGGGGACTTCTGGGAGACGATCAGGCTCGACGACCACCAGAGCTTGACCCCTTCAAATTCGTCGATGACCTCCTCGTTCTCGTCCATGCTTAGGACAAGCGACATGCTGTCCTTGACGGACTCAGCCTTGAGCCGCTTGGCCCTGGCGGAGGCGCTCCTGGTCAGGTAGTTCTGGATTGCAGTGTAGGCCTCGCCCCGCTCGAGCCACTCGCCTGTGAACTCCGGGAATTTGATCTGGACGTACGGGTAGACGTGGCCAACGGCCTTTTGAGCATAGGCCTCGACGTGCATGCGGAGCTGGGGAGGGAAGTATTGCTTAAACATGGCCCACGCGAACATCAGCGCGGCAATGAAGGAGCCGAGGTTACCCCACATTTCCAATGCGGTCATCATGGTTTCGCTTCTTCTTCTTCTTCTTCTTCTTCTTCTTCTTCTTCTTCTTAGGGCTAAAGATGGAGAGGATGTTCCAAGTCCAGCTTTTTTTATTTATGCTTCGATGTTATCTGGAGGGTTGTGCTTGTATTTATATGGAGCGATCAGGCAGCTCCTCGCTCAGCACGTGAACTTCTCCGCCTTTCTCGTCGGATCGAGATCCTTCGTCTTAAGGTCTGTTCCTGATAACAACTTTTAACAGAAGATATTATAATTTTTTCATAGAGCTCGAATCAATCATGGAACCTAATTTTCTTCATTTTTTTTATACCAAAAACGGAACATTTTGGTTAGATCCATGCACATGTCGCCCATTCATTGGTCACAGACTCACACGGCATGGCTCATCAGTTTTTGAATCAAATTCTGTATGTCATGGGTGACGACAACCTTTATGGCCAGCCATACAATCTTCTTCTTTCGACAGGTGAAAGGATGGGAATAGCAGCCCTCTTCGAGCGTTGTATCACGGGGTCCGTCCCACAAACGGTGTGGACTAACAATGTCCGGAGAACCGGCTAAATACTTTGTCCATCTAGAGATCGAATTCTTTTGTTAACAAGGCATGGTGGACTGTTCCTACATGTGTGTCCTGCCACAGTAGCAACGCCCATCGTTGCCTGTCGTCTTTTCTTGCATCTGCAAATTTCCAAAATACCGAGGAAGTGACATCTCTCTTTTTTCTTGTCTCTCTTTTGCTGGTTTTGTGTGTGCTCCTCCTTTGCGAAGCAATCCTATCTTTTTATTTTCTTTTCTTTGTTTAAGATGATGAGCTGGGCCCCACAAGAAGCCGACCCATCCCAACATTTCGACACACGTGTTTCCAATCGTTGCATTTTGCCTTTTTTTGCATTTTCAAACGCCCAATGGACCCGGTTATTCTCGTAACGCGATTCAGAGGACAACACCGAGGCAGAAAGTGACATTTTCTGTTTCGTTCACTTCTTTGTTTTTTTTTTTTGGCCGAAACTTTGTTCACCCTTCAGTTGCCAGCTACTCCGGACATGCATTTGAAGTCCGGTGTCGAAATCGCACTTGTCTATCCATATAAAGCTAAAGAAAAAGGTTCAGATTACAACCACCATTTGATGGCAATCAAATCGTAAAAGTAATGAGAATATTAGAATGATTGATGTGAAAAATTGCACTGGAATGCCAAAATTGGTTCATATCAGTTTACAAATATTTTGGGATCCATGGCAAAGCTGAATTGAATATACATTGAATTTCATGATGTGACGTGGGTGATATTAGAAAGAAGTGGGCTGACACTAGTGGGCAAATCACAAGGATTGTGCTTCGATAACTCCCCTTTTTGCTTTCTTAGTATATAAATATTTTTTGGTCAGATGGTATGTAAATATTGATGTACATATCTTATCGTCTTTTTCATAAGAGTTTAATGTTGAAAATATTACTTTGATTTTTGAAGGAAGCAAAGAAAGTTATGGAGAATCCGAAAAACATGGTCTAATACAAAGTCAGACTCCCGACAAAGGCATGCATGAGATTTTGCCCAAAATCAAAGATATTTGATAGTTGTGTTTGATTTAGGGTAAATTCAGACAGTCTCCTTTGGATGATCGTTCTCCTTTTTCAATTCAATCCGCTCTTGTATTCATAAACTACATGTACTATCAATCGATGACATGATATGAAAGGGATGTTGAAATCTCTTTGCCCCAACCACATTGGGTAATTATAAAATTTCACGAATCTATGACTCTTGAGATCAATGCAAAAATCAATGATAGCAAAGTTTGAACTCAGGACCTTTTGGTTTTTCAAGGAGGTAAGGCTCAAGCGGCACCTAAAAAATGGAGATTAATTGAGTTTGCAAATTGGCTGCTGTTTAAAAATTCATTTCCTTTGTAGGATAAGATTACTTGGTATTTCCTTTGCATTTTCTCCATCAGCATTCTTTACTTTTTTGGTTCCTTAGTTATTTGTCCTAAAAAAAAAAAGGCATTAGCATGGCAAAATTAGAAAAGTGAAAAAAGTTTCAAATTAGTAAAAAATGAAAGTTTGAACCGACATGAGTATAAAAAGACAAGGATTTATGGAATACTTGGTAATTATCTCGGGTTCAAATTTGCAAAGCAAGAAATCGCTGAATTATTTGACAATATACTGATTATCATAAATTACGGTTTTTCTGAATACATTACAGTTAATTTAAAATGTACCGATGGGCTTTTATAGCATCTTTTGGTTAAAATTTGAGGTTAGAGTTGATTTTGGGCGGGCCTTAGAAACTGTTGGATTCATTTCTCTTGTAACAACTTCAGCCATGCAAAGGAATGTGGCAGTTTTTACACGGCTTTTGGTAACTAGTGACTTACGAAAAATAAAATAAAAAGGATATGTGTATTGGAAGTTCCAAAACTTATCAATAAAATGAAATTTAATCTTAAAACTTTCAAGAAATACAATTAAATTCCGAAACTTGTCAAATTGGTCAAATCAAGTCCTTACTTTGAGAACACTTTTTTGCAAATTTTAAGGCTCGATTGCATATTTATGACAAATTTTAGGATTTGATTATACTTTTTGAAAGTTTTAGAATTCGATTACACTTCCGTGATAAGGTTTAGAACTTAATTGCATTTTTTGAAAGTTTTAGGGCTCAATTGCATTTTCTTGACAAGTTTTAGGATTTATAATATACTTATCTCAAAATAAAACATCAAATTGGTATGTTTAGTCTATAAAATAAATCTAGGGGATTTCTCTGTAAATCTTTCTTAAGCAGAAAATTTCAAGTAGATCACCGGCGAGTCCTTGCCCGTGCCCTTTTCAGCCTACTTCAACCCCACCACGGCTCGTCTGGCCTTCTCGAGGACCTTAAACCAGACTCTCCAGGCACTCAGGCAGGCCTCAGCATCGTCCTCAAATGAATTGGGAATCAAGTTCTCGGCTACGTCAGCTGGAGTCCTATCAACCTCCTCCGACAAGCCCTTGATGTCCCGCAAAGAGCCGGTGATCTCGGACGCCCCAGTAGTTCCTGGCAAGAGCCTCAAAGGCCTCATCTTCGCTTTTTTGCCCTTCACTGTCCTGTGAGGTTGAGCGAGCAGTCACTGTCCTCGACCGTGAACATCGACTCACTCACCGTGCTTATTTGCAGCCTCCTCAACTCCGTGCTGCCCCTTTGCTTTAGCCCCGCCTCCACCGATGCTTGTTCCTCATCACAGCTCACCAGCGTTGGGCCTTCGAAGTCCTGTTGCCACTCCCGGCAGCTCCCAACAACCCCGAATTGCCCCCAGCATTATCACCGTTGGGCCTGAATTGAGGCCCTGTTTCTCGGTCTCATTTTCTTCAGATTTCAGGGAGAATCCAACCACGATTCACGTTCAACCTTCCCCACAGCTTCGACCGCTGTCTCATTGAAGACCGATCAAGGTCTTGAGACGCCTAGAAATTTGCGTCCTCCACTGGCGCAAAGCAACACTTGCAGACTTGCAGTTGCTGCGGCAACACTTGCACAGTGGTGCTGCCTGGAACAGTCCAATTCGCCGAGAACAGCTCCGATTTTCAATCTTTTTCGTGTTGTACCTACTATCTCTGCTTTTGGACAGATCAAGTTAGAAGTTTGAATCAATGCGAACCTGATCGATTGTCTTTGTGACAGCATATACTTTTCCTTTTGTGCAGGGTTCTGTTGCATTCCTCTGAAACGTGGTTGGCATTTTACAGATGAATAGTGATCCTTCCATTTTCTTAAATTAATATTTTTCGGATTTATTTCGGACCAACGGATTTTTCGGTTAAAAGACCCATCTACCATCTACACTATCCAACCGCCGCCTGCCATGTCTCCTTTGAGACCATGGCAACTCTCCCTTGTTTGTTTCCATCCCGCAACTCTTTCAGTTGTGACTTGGTTCGCTCCCTATCTTTAGCTCCGACAACCTCAAAAAATTGTGTTTTGGCTGCTAGATTCATGAAATATCTAAAAATTTCTTTTCTGTTAATGTTTTTTCATGTTTAATTTATTTTTAATTAATAATTCTTTTCAGTGTGCTATTATTTTCCATATAGAAAGAAAATTTTGTTAAGAATTGCAGTCAAATCGGGCATGATATGGGTTTAATTTGGTTGAATCAGATATGAATCATCAAATTGTATTACATGAAATGGGTAAAAAGTAATATTTTCGAGCCATCCGAATCGACACAACTCACATGTTTGAAACACATCCCCCAATTTGGTCAATGTACATCATTCCCTTTCACTTCTTTAGCACATCCTCTCCCACCATTCTCTTGCTCTCCTTCACATAATTTCGGTTACCCTAACACACATGTTTGATATGTCTATTTACGAGAAAGACATTTCACCAATTTGGTCTATATATACCATTCCCTTTCACTTCTTGAGCACAACCTCTCCCACCATTCTCTTGCTATCCTGCACTCGATGTCTTTTGCCCTTCTTTCTTAACCATAGCTCTAGCTGCAGTTGCTTCTACTGCTGCTACTGCTTTTTCTTCCTCTGATTTCTTCCTGGCTTCCTCTTTCGCATTTCCGAGCACTTCAATCAATCTCTCCAAGCAAGCCTCCTCATTCTCTTCGTCCAACTTGGGCATCAAGTTCTCTGCCACATCTGTCGGAGGAGCCAGAGTCAACTTTCTCTCCTCTAGCAACTACCTCACGTCACGAACAGCAGGTGCGCCTTGTCGCCCAGGTAATTCCTCGGGAGCACCTTGAACAACTCGAAGCAACAAAATGACATCTCGATAAGCTTGTCCATCCTCTCTCTCCTGATTAGGGCTAGGTCAAGCTTCTCGACATAATTCATCGTGAACACAATGATCCTCTGATCCCCGCAAGCTGACCATGGCCCGTCGATGAAGTTCAGGAGCCCTGAGAGCGTGACCTTGCTCTCTTCCCCACCTTCCCCTCTTCTCTTGGCAGGATCTGCTTTCTCTTCGTCGTCGTCTTTCTCTTGCTTCTTTGTCTTCCTCTGGCCTATCAGGTCGAGCGAGCAGTCGATGTACTCAATCACTATGATCGACTGTACGGATGTCTCGATTAGCAGCTTCCTCAGTTCCGTGTTGTCCTTGACCGTCGTCAGCTCGAGGTCATACACGTCATAGTTAAGGAAGTTGGCCATTGCAACAACCATCGTAGACTTGCCTGTCCCTAGTGGGCCATAGAGACGTGGCTTGCCTATCCGCGCTTCCACGACTTGCCTATCCGTGCATAGTACTCCTTTCCTCGCTGGAACTTGAGGAGGTCATTCATGATCTGCCTCTTCTTGCTAGGCTCCATCGCCAGGGTGTCAAACGTCGCGGGGTGCTCTAACGACACGTGACTCCACTTGCTCGCCTTGTCGTAGTGCCAGTGTTGTGAAAATACGGGTTTGAATTGGGTAGAACAATGAAGTCGGATCTTTAGAGCAATTAAGACGGACATTAAAACGTTATATCACTTTCTTTAAGGATTTATTCACCCCACAATGTTGCTAATGATCACTGGCAAATTTCCTCCAGAATACAATAAAATCTTAAATAAAAATACTAGATAATAATTCTAGTATTTCTCCGGGGACACTCTAAGAAACAATTGAAAATAAAGGTTATATACTCTTTTGAAAGAAAATGAAAAATAGGAAGAGGAAGATCATGATTGAACATACACGTTCAGTAATTTATAGCAAAAAACAAGAAATTATATCCGAATAGACGCAACCTTCAAAGGATTTATAACTAAAGGTACGAACTTTGAGATAACTCTTGCAAGAAATAGTAAAATTCGGAATTTCAGTTACCCTAACACACATCTTTGATACTTCTATTTACGAGAAAGACATTTCACCAATTTGGTCAATATACACCATTCTCTTTCACTTCTGTCGCGACCCGATCTCGCCGCCCTCGAGTCCAAGGGGGAAAGGTCGGGTTTAGGGGTACTTTAATCACAAGAGTTTCCTCTACGAGATCGCGAGCTCTCCCAGGCTTGTACCCCACGCGACAGCGAATTTTTGTATGATCTAATTGTTTATGACAACCTAAAGATAAGACGGGAGTCGCCACTAGCCTCATTTTGGGGGTCGGCTAGAAAACCCAATCGAGGGTCGGGAGAGTTCCCTCGATTTCTACGCAACCAAATATCTAGGTTCGGGAACTTGGGTTACGCTAATATTTCTATTAGCGTCCTTTCGGTACCTAAACAATATATTGTGTTTTCCTAACATGTCCATGCATTTCTTTTTATATTTTCGGGATCATCAATTCTAGACTAAGTGATCATGCGTGGTTGGTCACTTTAATTCTATTCTATTTCTAAAAAAACAAGAAAAGAAAACAATTAATGGAATTGAAATTACAAGACAGTAAGTAAACAATCAAGGAAAAGCAGTAAATCTATCATGCCATCCTAAAAATATAAAAGAGAATACAATGAGAGAAAGAGAGAAAAACCCGCAACTCGTCGGGTTTTATACAACAAAATAAACCCGAGACATATGTCGGGAGAAACGAATATTACATAATAATAGTCGGAATTGACATCGACCTCCACCATCTTCACCCCTTCTCCATCTTCGGGGTCTAATCGAATCCTAACCTAAGAAACCTATAACTAGGTACATACAATGGAAGGAAACGAACAAACACATCAAAACAACCAAAAACAAAACGTCATACAAAAATATGCAAACACCTACAACTTTGGTGAAGAAACTTACTCTTGAATCCAAATGCATGATTTGATCAAGATCAAAGAATTGAGACACTCAAATCAACAACATGAATTTTATAAAACAAAGCATGGATGATTTATTGATGCTTGACCTATATGAATGACATGCGAAAATCATGAAATCGTTATATATCATAGATTCATGTGTTCCAAGCATTCTCCATGAAGGCACCAACTTTTAAAAAAAAAATGATCATCAATCAGTTAGAACAAGGTACTAAAACAAGACATATATCATTTACTAATCTAACTTTGATTTTGCAAAAATCATTAGACATAGCAAATGACAATTTGCCCTCTCAAAACAAAGAACCAGTAAAATCAGTAAACAAAGAACCAGCAAAATCAACAAACAAACAACCAGCAAAAATAGCAAAACAAAGAACTAGCAAAATCAGCAAGACATCATGACAAATCAGAAAATGATGCATGATAACTGACTTGTTAAGCCACCTAATCAATGCATGAAAATTATGGAATTTGAACATGACGTAGGGCTAAATGTGAAGAACAAGTTTGATTAAGACATTTAACCCTAAATCCATGTGCAAAAGACCACACAAATTCATTAACATTGCTATGTGACTTGTCATTAGGGGCAAAACACATGACAATTTCAGTTGTGACATATAGACTTGATGTACAGTTTTTACACAGTAAATGATCCTCAAATGAGGCATGCCATACAACATTGTGAAGCTTATGATATGCTCTAAGTATGTCTAGAAGGCATCAAGCATCAAATATGCTCTTAAGGAGCTTAATTGAAGGCATTTTCACAAAACACACATCAGTCCAAATCACAGCAAAAATTTCATGGAACATGGGTTGTTTTCACTATTCTAATGTCATGAAGAAAACCCTATAAAAATCTATGATGTAGAAAGGGATTTCTAGATCATGTCTTGTGAAGGAACCTAAGTCTAATTGGGCCTGCAAGATTCCACAGAAAATCAGCAAGTAATGCAGGTCACTGAGGAGCGGAACAAAGGCATAATGAGTTTCCGAATGTCTGCAATCACTGATGAAAACTTGAATAGGACTAATTTGATTTTAATCTAGAACATGCTGTTTTATTTACCTTTCTTTATCAAAACAGGACGTAACAAAACATGTTCAATCGACAAACAAATAGGCATGAAGATCCATATGACTCTCCTCGACCATGGCAAAACTTATTTCATCAATGGTTCAGTTTCAGACATGAATCAATTACATCTACCGATCAATGGTCAAAAGACATTCGAGAGCCAACTCTGATCTAACTTGAGCATTTCATCGAGCATAAAGTAGGCATCTCGGCCATGAGTCCAAAATGCAACAGCCAAATAGGAAAGCACAACCAAACTATCACGACAACAATATTACAGGCTCAGATTACCCAATGAACTTCGATAGTAGGTAAGTTTCTCACAAACAGAAATTAGAATCCTCAGTCACTGTTCAACACAATGAACATCCGGATATGGAAGATGAATTTATGTTCAACGTACCTTGAATAAATCGGCGAAGGATCGGAAGTCGTCGCTGCCGTCGACGCTATCACCGCCGCTACTGGCTACGCGAATCTGAGTCCCGCAGCTGCAGGAGAGTTACCTGAGAAACAGAACGAAGAAAAAAAAAAAAAAAAATCGGAAGCCGTCGCCGTCGTCGCTACCGCCACCGCCGATCGGCTTCGGAGCTCGAGGAGATGCAGAGGAGGAAGTCAGATCCCGAAAGCCAAAGAGAGAGACCGATCGAGCGCCCGAGAATGATTAATCCAGAGAAAGCTAGCTCCCGAGAGAAAACCCGAGAGAAAAAACCAGAGAGCAGCTCTCCGCCTTCTCGCGCGGATGAACACCGGCGACGAAATCCGGAACGAACAACCACTCCGTTCGGCCGGAGACGGGGATTTCAGCGTAGGACAAGAGGCCGCGCCACCGTGGCGCCGCCGCGTCGCTCGCACTCTCGGCTGACAAGCGGGCTAAGGGAAGGAGGTTGTTACCGCGGAGGAGAGAGAGATCCCAAAGAGAGAAAACCGAGAGAGCGGAATCGAGAGAGAGAGAGCGCGAGAGAGAGGGAGAAAACGGTTGTAGAGAGAGAGAGAGTCGATTTTCAGGGAGAGAAACCCATCCGTCGAATGGCCCCCTTTTTTTTTTTTTTTTTTTTCTTATACATATTTTCAGGCAAGATCAAATCTTAGCCCTTGGATTGAACTAAGGGTTAGGATTTGATCTTCCTAGTTAAGAGTTCCCCTAATTGAGCACATGCCTATTTCAACGGCCATGATGAATTATTGATGAACGGCGACGATTAATTGTGAACTAATTGGGGTTTTCTCTCTACTATTTTTTTTTTAATGATGTATCGACTAAAAATCAAGTGTCAATAACTTCTTAAGCACAACCTCTCCCATCATTCTCTTGCTTTCCTTCACTCGATATCTTTTGCCCTTCTTTCTTAACCATAGCTCTAGTTGCAATTGCTTCTGCTGCTGTTCCTCTAATTTTTTGGTTAAAAGACCCATCTACCATCTACACTATCCAACCGCCGCCTGCCATGTCTCCTTTGAGACTATGGCAACTCTCCCTCGTTTGTTTCCATCTCACAACTCTTTCAGTTGTGACTTGGTTCGCTCCCTATCTTTAGCTCCGACAACCTCAAAAAATTGTGTTTTGGCTGCTAGATTCATGAAATATCTAAAAATTTCTTTTTTGTTAATGTTTTTTCATGTTTAATTTATTTTTAATTGATAATTCTTTTCAGTGTGCTATTATTTTCCATATAGAAAGAAAAATTTGTTAAGAATTGCAGTCAAATCGAGCATGATATGGGTTTAATTTGGTTGAATCAGATATGAATCATCCAATTTTATTACATGAAATGGGTAAAAAGTAATATTTTCGAGCCATCCGAATCGACACAACTCACATGTTTGAAACACATCCCCCAATTTGGTCAATGTACATCATTCCCTTTCACTTCTTTAGCACATCCTCTCCCACCATTCTCTTGCTCTCCTTCACGTAATTTCAATCACCCTAACACACATGTTTGATACGTCTATTTACGAGAAAGACATTTCACCAATTTGGTCAATATACACCATTCTCTTTCACTTCTTGAGCACAACCTCTCCCATCATTCTCTTGCTTTCCTTCACTTGATGTCTTTTGCCCTTCTTTCTTAACCATAGCTCTAGCTGCAGTTGCTTCTGCTGCTGCTGCCGCTTTTTCTTCCTCTGATTTCTTTCTGGCTTCCTCTTTTGCATTTTCAAGCGCTTCAATCAATCTCTCCAAGCAAGCCTCCTCATCCTCTTCGTCCGACTTGGGCATCAAGTTCTCTGCCACATCTGCCGGAGGAGCCAAAGTCATCTTCGTCTCCTCCAGCAATTGCCTCACGTCACGAACAGCAAGTGTGCCTCGACACCCAGGTAATTCCTCGAGAGCACCTTGAACAACTCGAAGCAGCAATATGACATCTCGATAAGCTTGTCCATCCTCCCTCTCCTGAGTAGGGCTGGGTCAAGCTTCTCGACATAATTCATCGTGAACACAATGATCCTCTGACCCCCGCAAGCTTACCATGGCCCGTCGATGAAGTTAGGAGCCCTGAGAGCGTGACCTTGCTCTCTTCCCCACCTTCCTCTCTTCTCTTGGCAGGATCTGCTTTCTCTTCGTCATCGTCTTTCTCTTGCTTCTTTGTCTTCCTCTGGCCTGTCAGGTCGAGCAAGCAGTCGATGTCCTCAATCACTATGATCGACTGCACAGACGTCTCGATCAGCAGCTTCCTCAATTCCGTGTTGTCCTTAACCGTCGTTAGCTCGAGGTCATACACGTCATAGTTAAGGAAGTTGGCCATTACGGCAACCATCGTAGACTTGCCTGTCCCTGGTGGGCCGTAGAGAAGGTAGCCACGCTTCCACGGCTTGCCTATCTGTGCATAGTACTCCTTCCCTCGCTGGAACTTGAGGAGGTCATTCATGATCTGCCTCTTCTTGCTAGGCTCCATCGCCAAGGTGTCGAACGTCGCGGGGTGCTCGAACAACACGTGACTCCACTTGCTCGCCTTGTCGTAGTGCCAGTGTTGTGAAAATACGGGTTCGAATTGGGTAGAATAATGAAGTCGGATCTTTGAAGCAATTAAGTTGGACTTTAAGGCGTGATATCATTTTCTTTAAGGATTTATTTGTCCCACAATGTTGCTAATGGTCACTAGCAAATTTCCTCTAGGATACAACAAAATCTCAAATAAAAATACTAGATAATATTTCTAGTATTTCTCCAGGATCTCTTTAAGAAACAATTCAAAATAATGGCTATGTATTCTTTTGAAAGAAAATGAAAAATGGGAAGAGGAAGATCATGATTGAACATAAACATTTAGTAATTTATAGAAAAAAAAAAAGTTATATCCGAATAGACACAACCTTCAAAGGATTCAAAAGTTATATTTGAACAAGTATGAACTCTAAGATAACTCTTGGAAGAAATAGTAAAATTCGGAATTAAATAAAAAAAAATAAAAAATAACCGTAACTGTTTCGTGAACAGTCACACTATTTTAACAAGACTTTATGGTTAATTTTTTTAAAAATAAGTCCGAATTTTCTAATAAAAATTATGATAATTGATTAGTACCAAATCTCGTCTATGTGCGCACTCACATCTTTTCGATGTGGGACAAAGCAGCTATTGGTTTGTTTTACAAACAAATTACCAACGACCGGTTTGAGCTGGGGTTGTTGGTGAAGAGCAGCCACTACCGCCTTCCCCTTTTCCAGGACGTGCTTGATGTAAGAGCTGGGGATCAAGTTCCTATGGCTCCGGTGGAAGGTCAGCCTATAAAACCTGGTGGCAAAAGCAATGACCCATTGGTATTGCTTGTTAGATCAGACTTAGGCGAGTGTAGGCAAGAATTTCATCATTAGACAAACAATACTTATTTCACTACATGAACAAAGTGAACGGAATTTTCAATCTCTGATTAAATTAAACCGCGTCAACAAAGATGTACTGGAAGAGATGCGATCATGTCTTTCGAATTGCTGAAATTAACATGTTGACGATAACCGAAGTGGAGCGAGACAGATGTTAATGAACTGGTAATTCCAACAAAGACAGGTGTGTACCTTCTATCTTCAGGTGAAGGGTGTACGGAAAACGTGGGCTTCTAGGAGACGGTCAGGTTCGACGACCACCAAAGCATGACCCCTTCGACTTCGTCGACGACCTCCTCGTTCTCGTCCATGCTTAGGACCAGCGACTGGCTGTCCTTGACGGACTTGGCCTTGAGCCGCTTGGCCCTAGCTGAAGCGCTCGTGCTCAGGTAGTTCTGGATCGCGTAGTAGGCCTCACACCACTCAAGCTGCTCGCCCACGAACTCCAAGAACATGATCTGGATGTATGGGTAGACATGGCCCACGGCCTTGTGCGCGTAGGCCTCGATGTGCATGCAGAGGTGGGGAGGGAACTATTGTTTGAACACCGCCCAAGCGAACATCAGCCCGGCCACCAGCGAGCCAAGGTGAGACCACGTTTCAAATGCGGTCATCGTGGTTTCACTTCTTTTTCTTTTTCTCTCTGGTTGAAGATGGAGAGGAAGTTCCAAGTCCAGCTTTGTCGATGTTTGCTTCAATGTTACGGGGAGGCTTGTAATTTATATGGAGCGATGAGGAAGCTACTTGCTTATGCACGTGAAACTTCACCCACCACTCCTCATAGGTGTTTTGGTGGTCCAACCTTTCCTGATTTAGATCTAGATCTGAAAGCTTGTTTAATTTATGCACGTGAAACTTCACCCACCACTATAGAGCTATCTGACTTAAACTCACTTTCCATGGCTGAAAAGACTTGCCAATTGTGGCCAGGATGGTCCTATAAGATACTCGGTTCCTATAATACCAGCATGCTTGCATTGGCACTATCCAAAATCACTTTGAATGGTGGGACAATATTTGTAACTTTATATCCAAACTTCAATGTTGCTCTTTCAGATCTTCAACCGCTTTCTTTCTTGAAGGTTCAAATTCAGCTTATTGGAGTACCCTAGACTGCTGATTCTATTGCAGCAGCCCTACACTACCAGACGGTCTATCGAGTGCAGAATCACGCACTTAATCTAAATTTTCAAAATAGAAATGAAAATGCCCTATTCATCTTCATGCAAAATGACCAGGCATCCTGCATCCATGTTCCCAGGCAAATTCCCAAAGAGAAGTTGGCCAAACTCCTTCTGGAAATTTGGATTACCAACTATGAAAAGTTATACCAAAACAATAAGCCTCTTCAGTCCTCGGATTTTGAATTTGTGAGGAAAAATGATAGCACTGTTGCCATCAAATTCGACAAAGAAAATAAAGAAAACCATTCCATCTTCCAAACTCTGTTTATGATTGAACCCTATGTTCTAGAATCAATTTTTGAGCTAAATTCAAATAAGCTTGTTAAATATTTCCAGAATAATGAAATCGTGTCCATTACTATAAAGACCAATATGGTCATAGTTTCTAGGATCCTTTCTGTCAGTATTCTTACTGCACAAATTCTCTTGATGAAGTGGATCCGACTACAAGGCCCTGGCAAAAACCCAAAAAACCAAAGGATGGTGTATACCAAAAATATTTGAACGGAGACCCCTCTATTGATACCCTTGGCGAAAGTGATAAATTCCGACTCATGGTTTCTTATGCTCCACCACCAGCATACACATCACCACATCTCGTTCCACCAACTATACCACCAACACCACCTCCTTTACCTTCTCACAAGAAACCAGCCATTTCCCCATTCTATAAACCACCAACACCGCTTTCTTTCTTGAAGGTTCACGACTTGACGCCCAAGTAATTCCTCACGAGCACCTTGAACCACTTGAAGCAGCAGTACGACATCTCAATATGCTTGTCCATCCTCCCTCTTCTGATTAGGGCTGGGTTGAGCTTCTCCACGAAGTTCGTTGCAAACACGATGATCCTATCGTCCCCGCATGCCGACCACAGCCCGTCGATGAAGTTCAGGAGCCCTGCCTGAGAGCGCGACCTTTCTGTCCTTGCTCTCGTCCCTACCTATCGCCATTTTCTTGACAAGATCCGCTATCTCTTCATCATCGTCTTTCTCTTGCTTCTTCATCTTCATCTGGCCAGTCAGGTTGAGGGAGCAGTCAATGTCCTCGATCACTATGATCGACTTCACAGAAGTCTCGATCAGCAGCTTCCTTAGCTCTGTGTTGTCCTTGACCGTCGTCAACTCAAGGTCATACACGTCGTAGTTGAGGAAGTTGGCCATCGCAGCAATCATTGGGGACTTGCCGGTCCCTGACAGGCCATAGAGAAGGTAGCCACGCTTCCACGCCTTGCCAATCCACTCATAGTACTCCTTCCTCGCTTGAACTTGAGAAGGTCGTTCATGATCTCCCTCTTCTTGCTCGGCTCCATCACCAGGGTGTCAAAGGTCGAGGGGTGCTTGAACGTCACGGGGCTCCACTTGGTCGCCTTGTAGTAGTGCCAGTTCAAGCTCAGGTTGTTGGTGAAGAGCTTCTGCTGCCGGTTATTGGCCGCCACCGCCTTCCCCTTCGCCAGGACGTGCTTTATGTAAGACCCAGTGATCAAGTCCGGTGGCTCCGATGGTAGGTCAGACTATAAAACCTGGTGGCAAAAGCAATGACCATTGGTTTTGCTTGTTAAATCAGAGACAGGTCGAGTGTAGGCAAGACTTTCATCATTAGGAAAAAGAAACTCGTTTCACTTTATGTACGAAGTAAACGGATTTTCAAATCTTTGATAAAAGGAAACCATGTTGACGGACATATATACCCAGAAAGAGACGTGATCCCGACTTTGAATTGCGGAAATTAACATGTTAACCATAAATCCTGAAACCAAGCCTAGCGAGACAGGTGTTTATAAATGGGTATTTCCAACCTACACATTTTTTCAATGCACCTGCTTTCCTTAGATGAATTGTACAAGGAAAACGGGGAGCTCTGGGAGACACCGGGCACGACGATCGCCGGAGCTTGACCCCTTTTATTCGTTGACGACCTCCTCGTTCTCGTCCATGCTGAGGACCAGCGACTGGATATCCTTGACAGACTCGGCTTTGAGCCGCTTGGCCTCGGTGGTGGCGCTCACGCTCGGGTAGTTCTGGATTGCAGCGTAGGCCTCGCACCTCTCAAGCCGCTCGCAGACAAACTCCGGGAACTTTATGTGGATGTATGGGTAGACGCAGCCCACGGCCTTGTGAGCATAGGCCTCGACGTGGCTGCGGAGATTGGGAGGGAAGTATTGCTTGAACATGGCCCACGTGAACATCAACCCGGCCATGACCAAGCCGAGGTTGCCCCACATTTCTTATACCATCGTCGTGGTTGGTTTCACTTCTTTCTGCTTCTCTGTTGATTTTTTCTTCGATGTTATGGGGAGGGCGTGTACTTATTTTGTGGAGTGATCTGAAGCTACTTGCTCATTCAGGTGAAACTTCCCCACCATTTCCTCGTCAAAGTCAAGATCGTCCGGCAGCAACTTTTACGGAGGCCATCGTCGCCTCTTTTGTCTTCTCTCGCATTTCCAAGCAAAAGATTCCGCGGACCAGGCAGTTGATGTGTCTCATTCCCCACGATCGAAGTCACGCTTGTCTATCCATATAAAGGGTAGCGCTGAGTCCGCCTCTCGTGGGGGCTCAGCTCATCATTTTCTTTTAAAAAGTTCGAAAAGTAAAGGGGAAAAATGAAGGAAAGGGCAGAAGTTCTTAATTGAGAGGGAAATGAGAGGCAGACGGCACCATCACTCTCTCTTCTAAGAGTATCGTGGTTTCCCAAGGATTGTTGGTTTCTTTTTTGTTTTTCATGGCTTTTTATTCCTCCTCTTTTCTTTTCATTTTTTGGGGAAAATTACCAAGACGGCGGCCGGCCACAAGAAGAAGAAATGAAAATATAAAGAAAAATAAAAAAATTAATAAAAAATATGAAAAAATAAAATATTATTACAAAATTATCACATTAGTATTGGCCGCTATCAGCTGATATCCACATCGTTGATACCTAAATTTTAATGAAGTATTTATGATAAAAATTGCCTAGAAAATTTGGGACCAATTTAACCCTAACAAAAATTATTTTCACATCACCCGGTCTTAGTTTTTATTTTCATCAATTAAGTTTTATTTCCTATTCTATTTTCCTTTTTTACCTTATTTTAGAATAAATTAATTATATTTTAAAGAAAAAAAGAAAAGCCCCACGGGACTGGGCTTTCATGCCCAGCCCCTTCTTCTTCTTCCCCTACACGGGCCCGAAGCCCATTCCTTTTTTCTTCTTCTTCTCCTTCTTTGTTCTTCTTCCTTCCTCCTTCCCCCTGTGCCTCTGCAAATCACGCGCAGCGACGACGACGCTTGCGAGGACGGCCTACGGCAGAGAGAGGGGAGTAGGCCGACGATGGAGGGGACGTCTCACAGACGCCTTCAATGTGCGCCTTCAATGCCGAGATGAGGCGCCGGTTCGGCCCAGGGGGGAGGTCGGTGGGCACGCCAAGGACCGGCGGCCGAAGCGTCCGTCGACCGGCCTCGCTCGGCCTATAAATAGGGCGTCGGACGGAGGCCAAAGGGACAGAGAGAGCGAGCTCAAGGACTTCCCCTGAGAGACATCAAGATAAGGCCCGAGAGCGAGCGAGATCTGTGAGAGAGAGTTCAGATCTGGAGAGCTTGTGGGCGTAGGTAGAGGAGAGAGAAATCGAGATCTGGGGAGGAGGTCGAGAAGAGACACAGACGGAGGTGGCAACTAGCAAGCTCAGAGACTTCCGCAGAGAGGCATCAGGGGAGGCCCGAGAGTAAGCAAGCCAGAGAGATCGGAGAGAAAGAAAACGAGAACAAGGATCTGTGAGGGCCGCCGTTGGCCGCCACTTCCGAAACAAAACCGACGAGCCGCTACCGCCACTTATAATAGTTTTTTAGAATTCGCTTTTAGGCCGTTGTCCGGCCAACATTAGGTATTGCTGTTCTAAAACATGTATTTTCAAGTACACAAATCACAGTAGGGATATATAGTTCAGCCATAGGTATATATCAAATGGGCTAATGGACGGAAAGTAGGAATTGGTGGTAGCCTTTTATGCCGGAGGGTAGAAACAATCAAAAGTATGGATCACATAACCACGCTTCAATTTAAGTCAAGTTTAGATCCCGAGATTGGGCTTGTATTTCGAAATTCCAAATTTTATTTGTCTAAAATGGGTTTCCTTTTTTTTTTTCCTAGAAAAATGGGTTTCCTCTTAATAGGGAAATGAAATATGAAGTCCCTTACCATCAACATTTTTCAATTATTTTCCGATTAAACCCCGGACAAAACTTATTATTTAGGTGTATTATCTCAAAAAAGAAAAAAACAGACCTATATTGTAAATTGCTCAAAACAAAATAAGAGTAAAATTATTCTTTATATAATAATAGAGAAAATTACGTCATGCATGAATCGCAAGAAACACTTCGATTTGATCAATGGACACATTTCTATTTCACTTCTTTAGCACATCCTGTCCCACCATTTTCTTGGTCTCCTTCGCTCGATTTCTTTTGCCCTTCTTTCTCAACCGTTGCTCCAGCTGCGGTTGCTTTTGCTGCTGCTTCTTCTTCTTCTTCTGATTTCTTCCTGGCGTCCTCTTTCGCCTTTTCCAGTGCCTCGATCAACCCCTCCAGGCAAGCCTCCTTGTCCTCGTCGTCCGACTTGGGCATCAAGCTCTCTGCCACGTCCGCCGGAGACATCTTCGTCTCCTCCAGCAACTGCCTCACCCTCGTGAACAGCGGGTGCGACTCGACGCCCAAGTAATTCCTCGCAAGAACCTTGAACGACTCGAAGCAGCAATACGACATCTCGATATGCTTGTCCATCCTCCCTCTCCTGATTAGGGCTGGGTCGAGCTTCTCCACGAAGTTCGTCGTGAACACGATGATCCTCTCACCCCCGCAGGCAGACCATAGCCCGTCAATGAAGTTCAGGAGCCCTGAGAGGGTAACGTTGCTGCCCGTGCTCTCTTCCCCGCCTTTTGCCATTTTTTTGACAGGATCCGCTTTCTCTTCATCGTCTTCTTTCTCTTGCTTCTTTGTCTTCCTCTGGCCGGTCAGGTCGAGTGAGCAGTCGATGTCCTCGATCACTATGATCGCCTTTTCGGAAGTCTCAATCAGCAGATTCCTCAGCTCCGTGTTGTTCTTGACCGTTGTCAGCTCGAGGTCATACACGTCGTAGTTGAGGAAGTTGGCCATCGCGGCAATCATTGTGGACTTGCCAGTCCCTGGCGGGCCATAGAGAAGGTAGCCACGTTTCCACGCCTTGCCAATCCGCTCATAGTACTCCTTCCCTCGCTGGAACTTGAGGAGGTCGTTCATGATCTCCCTCTTCTTGCTCGGCTCCATCGCCAGGGTGTCGAAGGTCGAGGGGTGCTTGAACGTCACGTGGCTCCACTTTGTCGCCCTGTAATAGTGCCATTCCTTGCCTGGGTTGTTGGTGAAGAGCTTCCGCTGCCGGTTGTTGGCTGCCGTTGCCTTTCCCTTCTCCAAGACGTGCTTTATGTAAGAACCAGTGATCAAGTCCCGGTGGCTCCGGTGGAAGGTCAGACTATAAAACCTGGCGGCAAAAGCAATCACCATGGATATGGCTTGTTAGATCAGAGACAGGTCGAGCGTAGGCAAAAATTTCATCATTAAGACTCCGTTCGTTTCACGGAAAATGACTTCCAAGAAAACGTTTTCCGGATTTTTCAGTATTCGTTTCACGAAAAATGAATTAGTCAAAAAAAATGTTTTCTATCATTAGAAAAAACAACATTTAAAAGTGAGGAAAATGTTTTCCACTTTTCAAAAGCGAAAAACATTTTCCATAACTTTTTCCACCTTACTTTTTTTCACCAACACATTTTCGTTTTATTTTTATGCTTTTTTTCTTTTATTTTTTTCCTTTTATTTTTTTTCTTTATTTCCTTTTCATCTTCTTCCTTGGCCTTGGCCGGTCACCGGACACGGCGGCAACCGACGACGGCCGCGAGCGCTCGAGCCTCACCCCAGCCGGCGAGGCTCCGCCTAGCCCGATCTGAGGAAGCCAAGCTCGCCCGAGCTCACCAGAAGTTCGTCGGGCTTTGGCGAGCCGCGAGCTCGCCAAATCTGGTGGCGAAGCTCAGGCTCCCGATCCAGGTGAGCCCAAGCTCTGCCACCAAATCCAACGAGCTCGGGCGAGATTGGCCGAGCCTCGAGCTCGCTAGATTTGGCGACCATGTCTTGGTCGGCCGCCGGCAGCCGGCCATCGTCAGGCCTGCGACGGCGGAGAAAGGAGGAAGGAAAAGAAAAAGGAAAGGGAAAAAGAAAAGATAATAAATAATAAAAATTTCAAATTTTTAAAAATACAAATGATTAAAAAATCATTTTTTAAAAATATAAAAAATAAAACTAATTTTTTGGTCAATTAAAAATATTAAAATTCAATTTTTTTTTAATTTTTCCCAAACAATTAAATTAGTTAACGAACGGTAGAAAATATTTTCCACTCAAAGTTCAGATTTCAGCCGAACACCGGAAAATAATTACATTTTCTTGAAAAATTACTTTATGGAAAACATTTTCTAGAAACGTGATGTTTTATGTGAAACGAATGGAGCCTAAGAAAAAGAAACTTGTTTCACTTTTGAATTGTTGAAATTAATATGTTAACCATAAATCCCGAAACCAAGCCGACTACACAAATTTTCACATGTACCTTCTTTGATCAGATGAATTGTAGAAGGAAAACGGGGAGTTCTGGGAAACGATCAGGTGCGATGACCACCGGAGCTTGACCCCTTCAAATTCGTCAACGACTTCCTCGTTCTCGTCCATGCTGAGGACCAGTGACTTGCTGTCCTTGACGGACTCGGCCTTGAGTCGCTTGGCCCTGGCAGTGGAGCTCGCGCTCAGGTAATTCTGGATCGCGGCGTAGGCCTCGCACCGCTCGAGCCGCTCCCCGGCAAACTCGGGGAACTTGATGTGGATGTATGGGTAGATGTACCCCACGGCCTTGTGAGCATAGGTCTCGACGTGCTTGCGGAGCTGGGGAGGGAAGTATTGCTTGAACATGGCCCACGCGAACATCAACCCGGCCATGGCCGAGCCGAGGTTGCTCCACATTTCTAATACTGTCGCCATGGTTTCACCACTTTTGTTTGTTTTACTGTGGGCTGAAGGTGGAGAGGAAGTTCCAAAGTCCAGCTTTGTTGATTTTCCTTCGATGTTATGTGGAGGGCATGTGTTTATATGGAGAGTAATCTGAAGCTACTTGCTCATGAGCGTGAAACTTCCTCACCATTTCCTCTTCAAGTCAAGTTTGTCCGGCGGCAACTTTAACGGAGCCCACCGTCGCCTTTTTTCTTCTCTCGCATTTCCAAGGAAAGATTCTGAGGACCACATTCGTTTTTTATTTGTGTGTTTCCAATTACTATGGGGGACCGGGCAGTTGAAGTGTTTCATTCCCCAAGACCGACGTCACAGCTCTACCACCTACCCAAATGGATGGATGAGATCGAATTTGAGTTAAGTTGAACCAAGAATGGTCTAATCTAAATAGATCTATTTAACCTATTTCCATACAATACAAATCTAGTAACTCATACTCCATTCGGCCTGACTCATATTATTAAAACACTTATGTATTTAACATAATCTACAAAAACTTATACCCAAGCTGAGGGAAGAGTGTGGAGCAAGCGAGTGTGAGATCGAGTGAGGGCGAGAAAAAATGAAAAGAAAGCAATAAAAGTATATTGGGTCTAAACAAGATGTAAACTTATTTATGATTCATTTAACGCCCATGTTTAAACACATTTATGGCCCATTTAGTTAATATCACTAACCCATTTAACCCTCGTTAAGAAATGACGGGTCTGCATTGTCCATATATATAAGTGTAGGGTTGAGTCCGCCTCTTGCTGGGCCCAACTCATCATTTAAAAAAAATCATAAAGTAAAGGAAAAAAAAAAGACACAGGGCAGATGTTCTTAATTGAGGAGAGAGAGAGAGTTAGTTTGAAGAAGAGGAAAGGCAATTTAATTCGACTGAAAATTTTGTTAAAATTGGCTCAAATTTTAGTATGTTAATTGGTGAGATCAAGATGTACAAATTCACCAGTTTTGTTCATTGAGATCATTTTCCAAATTGTCTTTCAATTTCTTTAAGTAGCAATTAGATCTTTATTATTTCTTTGAGTTTATCTACCTTTAAGGTGATGACGCATTGTTGTTTTGTTAATGTGGAGAGCCTCTAGTCATGTGACTAGATACGACCAATTGTTTACTGTTTTGGGGCTGACGTCGATGCAATATTGTGATTGGCTGCTGCTAGGCTTAATTTGATATTAGTTGGTTGAATTTCAGGACAGATAGTAATCCCGGACAGCTTAGCTTTAAGCAGTAGATCGTTGTCCTTTCTTCTCAACGACGAGTCAATAAGTCGATAAATGGAATTCAGATTAAGCTGACCAGTTGCTGGGATGAAATCGTCAAAGAATGACAAATTAAATGACTGGTGCAAAAAGCTCCACTTCAATGCCGAGCTGCTAATATGTGGGGGAGGCTGCCAAGACAAAGTCGCATGAACACGGATCGTGAGGACTGTCGCATGATGTCATGCGTCTGACGTCATAAAAATGTTGACCTACGTAATTGATTGTATTTTTAAATAACTTTAAAGTTTAAAACATTCTTTTCATTTTTAAAGGAAGCAAAAAAGCTTTTTTGTGCTGAAAACAATGGAAAGGATTTCCCGACCAAAGTGATGGAGCATCTGAAAAACATGGTTCGAAATTAGCCCAACTCCTCACGATTGCATATGTTGAATTTTGCCAAAAATTATAGGGACACTTGATGGTTGTGTGATTCAAATTTAATTCGGACAATCACCTCTGGAGCACAACTCGTTTTCCTTTGTTGATTCAATCTTCTCCTGTATTCATAGGTCAAACGATCAAAGGATCATGCAATCGGTTTTGGAAAATGAAAAGAAATGATTATTGCAAATCTTGTATCAAATTTTGCCAAGAATATAAGAGAAATCAACTCCAAAAGCAATAGTCATAAATTTTCTTTCTATTAATAAATAAGAGAATTGAAAGCACGCTACATATATGACGAGGAAAATTGGTTGAGTGAAGTGGGTAATTGTGAGTGACTTATTGAAATAGTATTATCTGATGAGTAATTAATTTTGGAAAATTTAAAAGTGAGTCAAAATGGTGCTTTAACTTAAATATAGCTTGGGCCACACTTTTTTCTGACAATATTTCCCCCATCCATATTGGAACGGTCACAGGACAGCCACATATGCTTTTGGAGGAAACCGGTGGACTTCCTAAACCGGTTTATTCATTGACTCTATGTTTCCTTCTTCATCATTTTTTTTACTTCTATGTTCCTTATTGCAACCTCAAATTTATAGACAAAATCAGAATAGGCCACACTGAATCATTTTTCTTGAAATTTTCACTTTGATTTGTTTCTTTAAATAAAACAAGAAAATCGTTCTCTTCTTATAGCTTTTTTATTTAAAAAAATGCATTTTTTCTCTGCTAATTTATTTTTGGAATGTCTACTAATTGATTATTCTTATTCTGATCTTTCATTCAATTCATTTATTTTATGCATAATTAATATCAATTGTCTAAATTTTAGATCATCGGAGAGTCCTTCCAAAGTAATTTAATTTGAGCAAATCAAATGATGAACTATTTCATTGCATAATGATTTCGTTATTAAATACGAAGCTAATGTTACAAGTATTTTTTTCATCTTTTAATTTTTCAATAGATTTTTGTGATGATATTAACGATTATTTTAGTGAGCTATAATATTTTTTTTTTACTTGTAATTATCTATATTTCAGTTTTTAATTTATTTTTTCTTTCTTCATATTCAAGAAAATTGATTCCGTGGGCATCCTTCTGATTTTGTCTCTAAATTTGAGCTTCTTATCAGTATTTAATTATTTGTATTTTGGTATTTAAGGAAACATAGAAGTAAAAAAAAAAGCGAAACATGGCGTCAAAAATTGAAACCAGTTGCCGGCTTCCTCCCCAAGGATTTATGGCTTGCCTTTGATCGCTCCACTGTCATTGTGCAGTGGATGGTCATGCTAGTCATTCCCCTTTTATTATTGATTTTCTATTTATTTTTTTGTGGGTCCCACATCCACTTTTCTTAATATTTTTCCTTCTCTCCGTCTCTCTCTCCTTCATTTTCACCTGTTATGTTGTCATGGACAAACATGATCGTTACCAAATTGCTCAATTCTCGCGGCCCACACGGCATGTTACGGGCCATTAGGTGTTTGGCTTATGTCAAGCCCGAGTACATGTGTTCCTTGACTAATCTCGACTGCTTGATTAATTAGTGATGCTATATTTCATGATTAGGTCATGGGCATATAGAGTGTTTCTAGATATGAGGGAACATGGCAAATTACTGTATTGTGGAGTGTTTAAGCCAAGAAAAAAGTGGAAAAAAACATGACTTTTTATATATCATTCAAATACTTAATACTACCTTTTAGTTCATATAAATATCTCATCACATATACACCTGTTTCTTTCATAATGTAAACTTATTATTTGAACTAGCACTACCTTTCCATAAAAGATCAATACACTGAGGACTATACTTAGATTTATTGGATTTGTTGCTAAAATATTGTTCAAAGCACACCATTCTCTTTCACTTCTTTAGCACATCCTCTTCTACCGTTCTCTTGCTCTCCTTCAGTCGATGTGAGTTGTCCTTCTTCCTCAGCCATTGCTCTAGCTGCAGTTGCTTCTGCTTCCGCTGCAGCAGCTTTTTCTTCTTCTTCTGATTTCTTCCTAGCATCTTCCTTCGCATTCTCGAGCGCTTTGATGAGTCCCTCCAAGCAAGCCTCCTCATCCTCATCATCCGACTTGGACATCAAGTTCTCCGCCACGTCCGCTGGAGTCATCTTCGTCTCTTGCAGCAACCGCCTCACAATGATCCTCTCGCCCCCGCATGCCGACCACAGTCCGTCAATGAAGCTCAGGAGCCCTGAGAGCGTGGCCTTGCTGTCCTTGCTCTCTTCCCCGCCTTTTGCCATTTTCTTGACCGGATCCGCTTTCTTTCCGTCGTCGTCTTTCTCCTGCTTCTTTGTCTTCCTCCGGCCAGTCAGGTCGAGCGAGCAGTCGATGTCCTCAATTACTATGATCGCCTTTTCGGACGTATCAATTAGTAACTTCCTCAGCTCCGTGTTGTCCTTGACCTTGACTGTCGTCAGCTCAACGTCATACAGGTCGTAGTTGCGGAAGTTGGCCATCGCAGCAATCATCGCGGACTTGCCGGTCCTGGGGGGCCGTAGAGGAGGTAGCCACGCTTCCACGCCTTGCCGATCCGCTCGTAGTTCTCTTTCCCTTTCCGGAACTTGAGGAGGTCGTTCATGATCTCCCTCTTCTTGCTCGGCTCCATCGCCAGGGTGTCGAAGGTCGAGGGGTGGTTGAATGGCACGTGGCTCCATTTGCTCGGCTTGTAGTTGCTCCAGTTCGAGCTCGGATTGTTCGTGAAGAGCTCCCGCTGTCAGTTTTAGGCCGCCGCCGCCTTCCCCTTCTCCAGGACGTGTTTTATGTAAGAGCCGGTGATCAAGTCCCGGTGGCTCCTGTGGAAGGTCAGCTTATAAAACCTGGAGGCAAAAGCAACGACTCAATGATTTTGCTTGCTAAATAAGAGGAGGTGAGTGCAGGCAAGAATTCATCATTGGAAAAGGAAAAAAAAAACGTATTTCAGTACATGAACAAAGTAAACGGATTTTTAAGTCCTTCGATAAAACTGGTAATTCCACAACCCACACAAACGTGCGTGTACCTTCTATCTTCAGATGAAGGGAACCAGGAAAATGTCGGCTTCTGGAAGAGCATCAGGCGCGATGACCACCAGAGCTTGACCCCTTCAAATTCGTCGACGACCTCCTCGTTCTCGTCCATGCTGAGGATCAGCGAGTTGCTGTCCTTGACGGACTCAGCTTTGAGCCGCTTGGCCTTGGCGGAGGCACTCCCGCTCAGGTAGTTCTGGATCGCGGTGTAGGCCTCGCACTGCTCGAGCCGCTCGCCTGTGAACTCCGGGAACTTGATCTGGACGTACGGGTAGACCTGGCCGACGGCCTTCTGAGCATAGGCCTCGACGTGCATGCGGAGCTGGGGAGGGAAGTACTGCTTGAACATGGCCCAGGCGAACATCAGCCCGGCCATGACGGAGCCGAGGTAAGACCACATTTCGAATGCGGTCGTCATGGTTTCACTTCTTCTTTTCTTAGGGCTGAAGATGGAGGGGAAGTTCCAAGTCCAGCTTTTCTGGATTTATGCTTCAAATGTTCAGTGGAGGGTTGTACTTATATGGAGTGATCAGGCAACTCCTGGCTCAGCACGTGAAACATCTCCACCATTTCCTCGTCGAGTCGAGATTCTTTTGTCTTGCGGTCCGGTCCGATGACAACTTTAACGGAAGAAATTAGATTTTTTTTTTTCTATAGAGCTCGAATCAATTTTCTTCATGTTTTTTTTATACCAAAAAGGGAGCATTTTGATTATATCCATGCACATGTCCCATTCATTGGTCACGGACTCACACAGCATTGCTAATCAGTTCTCGACTCAAATTCTGTAGTGTCATAGGAGAAGACAACCCTAATTGGCAGCCATATAATCTTCTTCTTTCGACAGTTGAAAGATGGATAGGAACGATCGGGAATAGCAACCCTCTTTGGGCGATGTATCACGGGGTCCCTCCCACAAACGTTGTAGATTAACAATGTCCAGAGAAGCGGCTAAATACTTTGTCCATCTCGAGATCGAAATTTTTTGTTAACGTGGCATGGCGGAACTTTCCCATCGTTGCCTGTTGTCTTTTCTTGCATCTTCAAATTTCCAAAACACTGAGGAAGTGACATCTCTGCTTTTTTCTCGTTTGTCTTTTGCTTGTTTTTTGTGTTTGTGCGTCTATGGTGATGCCAACCACTTCGATGGAAATGTACTTGAATTTGAAGCCTTTCATTTAGCAGTACCGAATTTTGACTTGTCTATCCGCATAAGTCAAACGGAAAAAGTTTTCGACCCAAAAGAAAAAAAAAAAGGGAAAAAGTTCAGATTAGGTCGATCGTATGATGGGGTATCCAATGTAAAATGACGACAAAATAAAGAATGATTGATGCGAAAGTTGGCTCTTCTCTCTTGTCCAAAAAAAAAAAAAAAAAAAGTTGGCTCTTCTCTAGCTCAGAGTTTGCAGCACGGATCCAATGCCAGGACATGATGTGTCTGATGTCATGGAGAGGTGGGCTGAAATCGGAGGGCAAGTACAAGAATTATGTTTATGATAACTCCTGTTGTTTGCTTTCTATTTCAAAATACATAAGTCAAAATTTTATGACACTTTTATTAATTTAATCATAAAAATATTAATTTTATTAATCTAAATATAAATTATTTCACAATTTTACTAATTAGATTCATCCGGCTAATTTTGATTGAAAATTGCTAACATATAGAGTTTGTAAAAAAAAAAAAAAGGGAAAGGAAAAATAAAATAAAAGAATAAAAAATTAATCAAAATATATAAAGATAGATAATTTTATTAAAAAATTGTTCATGTTAATATCGACTGTATCACGTAAAATGGTCAGCATTTATATTAGCGATTTCAATCAAAATTAATTAAATTGACTCAATTAGTAAAACGCGAAAATATTTAAACTCAATTTGCATAATTAAAAAGTTCATGATTGCTTGATAAAAGTACAATAGGTTTAAGACTTATTAAACAATATTCCTGAAAACTTATGTTGTTTGCATTCTAATTCTAAGTACATAGGTATTGAAGCACATATCTCAACGTACTTTTGTAGAATGTTAAAGTTTGAAGTGTTTTGTTCATTTTGAAGGCAGCAAAAATGCTATGGAAGTTCCCATGAAAGTGATGGAGCATCTGGAAAACATGGTAAAAAAATAAGCCGGACTCCTCATGATGGCATAAATGATGCTTTGCCCAAAATTAAGGACATTTGATGATTGTATCTGATTCAAAGTAAATTCAAACGATCTCTTTTGAGACACTAATCGTTTTTATTTTCCAGTTCGATTTGCTCTTGATTTCATAAACTACGGTGCCACTATTGAATCACACGATATGCTTTGGACAAGGAAAAGTAATGATTATTAGAATTCTAGAAATTTAAATGTATCAAGTTTTACCGACGTTGTTGAAACAATTTTGAAATACTACCCACCCACGCATGGCCGCACTGGTTGAAACCACCAGGTCAGGGGTCCACAACTCCCAGAGTAGTTCCGTGACTTAAGCGGAGGGGGCCTGGATGATGGGTTGCTGGGCTAGTCTCCCCCGAAGTATAGTCGGTGATGTGCTCCCATAAAATGAGTTAGGTCAGATCCTCGGCATAAAAGATAAAATAAAAAAATAATAATTTTGAAATACTATTATGTAATGAAAGGGTAGTTTAGCAAATTTAAAAGTGATTCGAAAAGGTGTTTTAACTTAAGTATATTGCATCTGTCAACTTTTTTTTTTTTACCGACAAAAAAAAAATTCTAAGATTGTTTATGTGAAAAAAGTTTTGAGTTAGGACTCATCATATGTGGAGAAAAATTTTCCCAAGCATTTTCAATTGCACATGTGTAGAATAACTTAGTTAATATGGTAATAATCTCTTTAGGCGGGTTGTGGCTAGAAGTGAGTATGGTTACAAAGTAGAATCTAAAACCTAAGAACCAAACCGATAGAAACCTATAAGTTTCGGGTTCTAATACATGCATGATAGGTTTCAAGTTCCAAAAAAGGAGAAACCGATTTCGACAAGTAGGTTCGAAGTTCTTAGTTGAAAGAACTTAAAACTCATAACCTAGAACTTATAGTAAGTTTTAATGTTTGTCGTAATTCATGTCTTCGCGCGATCTTACAATATTCCATACTATTCAATGATAAATGTCTAATCTAGAGGCACTAGTTTGATCCTCTATTTTGTAATTGAGAATTTTAATTTATTAATGTTTATATTTTTCGTGTGTCTTTATGGTCAATAATTGTAGTAGCAAGTGATAGTTATTAAGGGTTTTAATTTAATGTTATCGTTCAATTAATAATATAGGTGGAACTTAAGTGGACCCTAGAACTTGTCAAAAGGTAGATTCCAGGTTTTAGGGTATACAAGGTATATTTCAAGTTCCAAAAATTGAAGAACTTATTTTAATGGATAGGTTTTAGGTTCCATATGGAAGTTGTGCGAAAGCCGGAACCACTCATCCCTAATTGCGACACTAACATTATTTGTAATTAAAAATTCATCATTGAATCATAGAGCTAATAAAAGGTTAAATTTTCATATTAATATTTGACTATATCCATGCCTACACATATGATATGAAGCCAAGAAATGTGGATCATCACCTATTAGTCACTAGCTCCATGCATAGTGGATGGAAAAATTATATAAAAAGTTCTAAATCTATTGTACGACGTTCATTTCAATCCCGAATCTTTCAATTGTGTTAATTCAATCCCAAAATTTTTGACAACTTACCAATTTAGTCCTAAATATTTTCACAATTTATCAATTTAGTCATAAATCTTTTGGCAATTTACCAATTTAGTCCATCTTGTCAATTTTAGCTAGAAATCAATGTTGTGGACGTCAGCAATCTTATGTTACATGATTGGTGTTGACATGGAATTTTATTTCCAATTTTAAATTATTCTAATTTTTTATGATTTTTTTTTATTTTTATATTTTTCCCTTCTTCCTACATCGATTGCCAAGTCTCGACAATGTTTGGCAACCAGCAAGGCCAATAATCTCTCTAGCCTTAGGCAAGGCTTGCCCTTGCCTACCTCACCTAGCCACAACTAGGTTGAGATCAGCGAGGATCAACCTAGCCAATGGCTAGGGAAAGGCTCGACATTACCAAATTTGGCGAGGTCATTGGTCCTTGTCAATGGTGATTGCCAGCCATTGCCAAGGCCTAACAACTGGCAAAGGAAGAAGGTAAAAATTAAAATTTAAAATTTTAAAAAATTGTAGAAAAACAAAAATATCTTAAAAATTATAAAAAATTTGTCCAGTCGGTAATTTTCAGTTAAAATTGGTTTAAATTACTAAAATAGCAAACCATCTAAAGGTTTTAGACTAAATTGGTACAATTGAAAATTTTATAACTAAGTTGGCATATTGTCAATAGGTTTGGGATTCAATTAGAATAATTGAAAGGTTTATGATTGAATTAGTTGTTGTACAATAGGTTTATATTTTTTGGATAATTTTTGCCATAGTTATATGATCGATCGAAAAGAAAATTAATATTTTTCTCATAAGAAAGAAAAAAAAAAGAATTTTGCAAAGAATTCTTGATATATCCGATGCGAATTAGTAATCAATTAATCTCATATTGGGTAAATACCCCGTCACACGGGTCTGTAACTCTTGGGATAAGCCCAAGAAATTAATTATTACAGGGTTTAAACTCGGGACTTCTTGATTCTTAACTCGACAAGGCTCAGTGAGCTAACGAGCGGGGATAAATGTATTTTCCCATCTGTTGCTGGTTAAAAAGTTCATTTCCTTCGTAGGATGCAATTAGCTGTTTACCTCCTACTTTTTCTCCATCAGAATCCTCCACTTTTTTATCTTCACCATTTCTTTCTAATAGTATTGTAGAAGAAAAATAGTGAAAAAAGTTCTAAATTAGTGAAAAACAACAGGAATATAAGTTCGGATCAACGTAAATAAAGAAGACTGGATTTTTGTAAAAATTTGGGGTTAAATTTTATTGTAGGCGCTGCTTTAGGTTATGATGTCAGAAATTACTCATTGTAATTATGGAAGAGGAGTGATTCCTATCATTATTTTCCAACCAAGTAAAAACCTGCCTTTAATAATTTATAAAAATACAATTTTTGGTATTATATAAATAATTATTCCATAGATAGCCGCTTGATTAAGTTTAACAATAGAATTTTAAGATATTAAGACTCCATTTATTTGGCAAAAAATGAATAATTAATATTTTTGTTAAAAATGACCACTTATTTTACTTGAAATAATTAGTCAATAAAAAACATTTTTATTATCGATAACAATATATATCTAAATATTTACATGAATGATGAAAATATTCTTCAAACATTCATTCTTATAAGTAATATAAGCAATCATTTTTTGAAAAATATTTTTTAAATCATATCTTTTTGTTAAACAAACAAACTTTAAAATAAGAAAAATTTGAAATATTTCTTGAAACTAACGAGATAGTGTCTCCTAACCAAGGGTAATGGGCTGATAAGTTGGTTAGGAGACACTATGTGAAGTTCAGCTCGACCCAGTAGGAGCCCATCAAGCTCTATCATCTCACCCCAAATGCATGAAGCTATTATACCTATCTACCCAATGGCTACCACTTCCAAAGAAATGACGGGAATCTATCTCTCCCCGCTGCCCCCTCGTTGCCAAGTGAATATTTTATCTTTCCCACCTAGCTGGATATACCCTCAAATTTTAAGTCCCAGAGTTCAAACAAAGCAATTTATGGACTTGGTTAGATTCAGTCACGGAATTGTTATGTTGATAATTCATAGTACCTTCTATTGTGATGTGTGTAGCCAGATTACTAGAATGGCTGGCTTCGTTGGGGTACTGAGAATATTGTAAGGTGCAATTCAAGAAAACATCAGTTGGGCTTCGCTTTCTTTTTATCATCAAATACCTTATGCTATTTTTAGTTTGTATATAATTAGCAATTAGGAGCGTCAATGGGTAGAGTAGGGTTGAATTTCCATGCAACCCGACCCGACCCAACCCAAACCTTAAGAGATATGTGTTCTCTCTTATGTGATCTTGACTTGAATAGCATATGACCCAAATCAAAAACCCGGATCGGGTTTTGTTTAATATCATATATACATGTGTTTCTTCCATAATGTAAACCAAACATATGTGCACGCATACACTCTTTACATAAAAAAATCAATACACTAGGACTATCCTTAGATTTATTGATTTATTGGATTTGTTGCTAAAATATTTGTTAAAGTACACCATTCTCTTTCACTTCTTTAGCACATCCTCTCCCACCGTTTTCTTGCTTTTCTACACTCGATGCCTGTTGCGCTTCTTCCTCAGCCATCGCTCTAGCAGAAGTTGCTTCTGCTTCCGCTGCAGCAGCTTTTTCTTCTTCTTCTGATTTCTTCCTGGCATCCTCTTTCGCCTTTTCGAGCGCTTCGATCAGTCCCTCCAAGCAAGCGTCCTCGTCCTCATCGTCCAACTTGGGCATCAAATTCTCCGCCACGTCTGCTGGAGTCATCTCCGTCTCCTTCAGCAACAGCCTCACCCTCGCGAACAGTGGGTGCGACTCGACGCCCAAGTAATTCCTCGCAAGCACCTTGAACGACTCGAAGCAGCAATAGGACATCTTGATATGCTTGTCCATCCTCCCTCTCCTGATTAGGGCTGGGTCGAGCTTCTCCACAAAGTTGGTCGTGAACACGATGATCCTCTCGCCCCCACATGCCGACCACAGCCCGTCGATGAAGTTCAGGAGCCCTGACAGCGTCACCTTGCTCTCCTTGCTCTCTTCCTCGCCTTTCATCATTTTCTTGACAGGATCCGCTTTCTCTTCGTCGTCTTCTTTCTCTTGCTTCTTCGTCTTCCTCTGGCCAGTCAGGTCGAGCGAGCAGTCGATGTCCTCGATCACTATGATCGACTTCTCAGATGTATCGATCAGCAGCTTCCTCAGCTCCGTGTTGTCCTTGACCGTTGTCAGCTCCAGGTCGTACACGTCGTAGTTGAGGAAGTTGGCCATCGCAGCAATCATCGTGGACTTGCCAGTCCCTGGCGGGCCATGGAGGAGGTAGCCCCGCTTCCACGCCTTGCCAATCCGCTCATAGTACTCCTTCGCTCGCTGGAACCTGAGGAGGTCGTTCATGATCTCCTTCTTCTTGCTCGGCTCCATCGCCAGGGTGTCGAAGGTCGAGGGGTGCTTGAATGCCACGTGGCTCCACTTGGTCGACTTGTAGTGGCCCCAGTTCGAGCTTGGGTTGTTCGTGAAGAGCTTCCGCTGCCGGTTGTCAGCAGCGACCGCCTTCCCCTTCTCCAGGACATGCTCTATGTAAGAGCCAGTGATCAACTCCCGATGGCTCCGGTGGAAGGTCAGCCTATAAAACCTGGTGGCAAAAGCTGTTAGGTCAGAGTGGGGTTTGTGTAGGCAAGAATTTCATCATTAGAGAAACAATGCTAATTTCACTACATGAACAAAGCGAACGGATTTTTCAATCTTCTATTGATTTAAACCGTGTCGATGAACATGTACCCGGAAGAGACGCGATCCCAACTCTCGAATTGCTGGAATTAACATGCTAACAATAACCAAGGCCTAGCGATACAGACGTTAATAAACTGGTAATTCCAACACACGCGCAAACGTGTGCGTACCTCTATCTTCGGAAGAAGAGAACAAGGAAAACGTGGGCTTCTGGGAGAGGATCAGCCTCGACGACCACCAGAGCTTGACCCCTTCAAATTCGTCGTCGACGTCCTCGTTCTCGTCCATGCTGAGTACCAGCGACTTGCTGTCCTTGACGGACTCGGCCTTGAGCCGCTTGGCCTTGGCGGAGGCGCTCCCGCTCAGGTAGTTCTGGATCGCGGCAAAGGTCTCGCACCGCTCGAGCCGCTCGCCTGCGAACTCCGGGAACTTGATCTGAACATAGGGGTAGACCTGGTCCACGGCCTTCTGAGCATAGGCCTCGACATGCATGCGGAGCTGGGGAGGGAAGTATTGCTTGAACATGGCCCAGACGAACATCAGCCCAGCCATGACCGAGCCGAGGTGAGACCACATTTCGAATGCGGTCATCATGGTTTCGCTTCTTCTTCTTCTTCTTCTTCTTCTTCTTCTTCTGTTTTTCTTAGCGCTGAAGATGGAGAGGAAGTTCCAAGTCCAGCTTTTATGAATCTATGCTTCAATGTTCGATGGAGGGTTGTACTTATATGGAGTGATCAGGCAGCTCCTCGCTCAGCACGTGAAACTGCTCCGCCATTTCCTCGTCGGGTCGAGATTCGTTTGTCTTACGGTCTGATCCGATGACAACTTTAACGGAAGAAATTAGATTTTTGGTTATAGAGATCGAATCAATCACGGAATCTAATCATATTTCATTTTTTAAATCAAATTCCTCAATATCATAGGTGCTCAATTTTTTATTTGGCAGCCATCTCATCTTCTTGTTTTAATACGCGAAAGGGTGGATACGGATGATCTGCACTAGCGACCCTTTTAGAACCAAATGATGAGGAGTCCTTCCCACCACCATCATGGACTACCTGACTTGAGCTAGGGCCGTATAATTTCCCATTGATATGAATGTCCGGAAAGGCAGCTAAACTTTGTCCTTTTCTGTAGGGAAGAAAGGACAACAATTTACTGCTTACCAATATATTCCCCAAAATTAAACTAACTATTATCAAATTAACCCCACCAACAACCGGTCATAATATTCCAACAGTATCGATCCCAAAACAGTAAATATAATACTGAAAATTAAAGTAAGGTAGAAAAATTCCACAAATTTTATGTGGAAATTCCAATGCAAGAAAACAGACCAGTCAGAAATCTCCACTAATCATTAAAAATAGCATGATGCTTGATAATTCATCTCTATTACACAACTAGAGACTCTTCACATCAACAAAACAAAAAAAAACTTAATTGCTACCAAAGAAAATTGAGAGATAATTCAAAGAAGGAATTCAACGATCAAAACCAATCAATTTGTAGATTTTATATTTGTGAACAACATATTGAAATTTCAGCCAACTCCGATGAAGTTTCACCGTTGAATCTAGATCGACTCTTCTCTTCTTAGAAGCAATGTACTTGCCTCTTTTTCTATGCTACAGTAAATTTCTCCTATATCTCTCTTTTGTTAAATCATGAACATTGAGCATATCTTTTTTTCTTTTAAGGTTTTTTTTTCTACCTCTTCTTTTTTACATTTAAGATACTGAGCTGGGCCCCACAAGAGGCCGACCCAGCCCAACATTTCCAACACACGTGCCTCCAATCGTTGCAATTTGTCTTTGCATTTTCAAACGCCCAATCGTTGCATTCTGTCTTTTCTTGCATTTTCAAACGCCCAATTGACCCGGTGAATCTCTTAACGCGATTCAGAGTACAACAGAGAAAGGTCACTTTCTCTTGTTTTGTTCACTTTTTGGTTGCATTTGAAGTCCTCCATTCCCCGGCATCGAAATCGCACTTGTCTATCCACATAAATCAAGAGAGAAAAGTTTGGATCATGACGATCATTTGGTGGAGATCGAATCATTAAAAAGTAATGAGAAAATCAGAATGATTGATGCGAAAAGCTCCACTACAATGCCAAAGTCGTCCAGCTCAGAGTTTGCAAATACTTTAGGATCCAAGGCAAAGTCGAATTGAAAGTGCGTCAAATTGCATGACGTGACGTAGGTGTTGTCACGAAGAGGTGGGCTGAAATTGGAGGGCGAATGATAAGGATCGTGCCTAGTAACTGCTATTTTTTGCTTTCTTAGTATAGAAATATTTTTTTGGTCGAATGGTATGTAAATACTGGTGTACATATCTTATTGTCTTTTTCATAAGAGTTTAATGTTGAAAATATTCCTTTCATTTTTAGAAGAAGCAAAAGTACTATGGATTTCCCAACGGAAGTGATGGAGCATCCGAAATATATGGTCTAATACGAAGTCGGACTCTTGGGAAAGGCATGCGTGAGATTTTGCCCAAAATCAATTATATTTGATAGTTGTGTCTGATTCAAAGTAAATTCAGACAATCTCTATTGGAACACAGGTCATTTTTCTTTTTCAATTCGATCCGCTCTTGTATTCATAAGCTAAATGTACATGATCAATGACATGGTATGCCAAGGATGTTGAAATCTCTTCGCCCAACCGTAATGGATAATTATAAAATTCCACTAGTCTGTGACTTTTGGGATCAACCCAAAAAATTAATGATAGCAGAGTTTGAACTCAAGATCTTTTGGTTTTTCAAGGTTTTAAGGCTGAAGCAACACCTAACTAACGGAGATTAATTGAGTTAGCTAATTGGCTGCAGTTTAAAAGTTCATTTCCTTCGTAGGATAAGATTTCTTGATATTTCTTTTAAATTTTCTTCATTAGCATGCTTTACTTTTTTGGTTCCTTAGTTATTTCTCCTAGGAGAAAAAAAGGCATTAGAATGGAAAAATTAAAAAACTGAAAAAAAGTTATAAATTAGTAAAAAAACGAAAGGCATGTAAGTTTGAACCGACATGAAGGATTTATGAAATACTTGGTAATTACCTTGAGTTTAAATTTGGAAAGCAAGAAATCACTAAATTATTTGACAGTAAACTGATTATTATAAATTACGGTTTTTCTGAATACATTACAGTTAATTCAAATGTACAGATGGGGTTTTCATAGCATCTTAGGCTAAAAATTTGAGGTTAGAGTTGATTTTGGGCGGGCCTTAGAAACTGTTGGTAGAATTCTCCCGGAACAACTTCAGCCGTGCGAAGGAACGTGGCAGTTTTTTCACGGCTTTTGGTAACTAGTGACTCAAGAAAAATAAAATAAAACATCAAATTGGTATGTTTAGTCCATACAAATCAATATGGTTGATTTCTCTGTAAATCTTTCTCGAGCAGAAAATTTCAAATTAGATCACCGGCACGTCTTTGCCCGTACCCTTTTCGGCCTCCTTTGACTCCACAGCTCGTTGGGCCTTCCCGAGGGCCTTAGACCAGACTCTCCAGGCAGGCCTCGGTATCGTCCTCGAATGAATTGGGCATTGAGATCTCGCCGACGTCGGTCGGAATCATGTCAACCTCCTCCGACAAGCCCCCGATGTCCCGTAAAGAGCCAGTGATCTCGGACGCTCCAGTAGTTCCTGGCAAGAGCCTCAAAGGCCTCATCTTTGCTTTTCGCCCTTCGCTGCCCTGTGAGGTCGAGCAAGCAGTCGATGTCCTCGACCGCGATCACCAACTCGCTCGCCGTGCTTATCTGCTGCCTCCTCAGGCCTTCGAAGTCCGGCCGACACTCCCGGCAGCTCCCGACAACCCCGAATTGCAGCCGGCATTATCGCCGTTGGGCCTGAATTGAGGCCCTGTTTCTCGATCTCATTTTCTTCCCATTATAAGAGCCTTCGACCCGGATTCACGTTCAACCTTCCCCCACAGCTTCGACCGCTGTCTCATAGAAGACCGATCAAGGTCTAGAGACAGCCTAGAAATTTGCGTCCCCTGCCGGGGCCGGCAACGCTTGCTTCGGCAATGCTTCAGCTTCACGTCTTTATCCCCTATTGCACCGATGTGCACAGCGGCGTTACCTGGAACCATCCAATTCGCCGAGAACAGCTCCACTTTTCAATCCTTTTCGTGTTGTACCTACTATATCTGCTTCTGGACAAATCAAGTTAGAAGTTTGAATCAACGTGAACTTGTTAGATTGTCTTTGTGACAATATATATCTTTCCTATTATGCGGAGTTCTTGCATTCCTCTGAAACGGGGCTGGCAATTTGCAGATGAATAGTGATCCTTCCATTTTCCTAAACTAATATTTTTCGATTTATTTCGGAGCGATGGACATATGGGTTAAATGACCCAATCTACCATCTACACTAGCCAACTGTCGGCTGCCATGGCGAGACCTGGTCAACTCTCCCTAGTTTCCATCTTTCAGTTGACTCGGTTCTCTCCCCATCTCTAGCTCCGACAACCTCAAAAATTGTGTTCTGGCTGCTACATTCATAAAATATCTAAAATTTGTTTTTTGTTAATGTTTTTTCGTGTTTAAGATTGTATTGCATAAAATGAGTTAAATTGATCCGTTTAGATTTATTTTTGAGCCACCAAACCGATACAATTTGATATGTCTAACCACAATAAATGCATCCACCAATTTGATAGATACACAAAATTCTCTCACTTATTTAGCAAATCCTCTCAAACCATTCTCGCCCTCCTTCACTCCATTTCGGCTACCCTAACTCACATGTTTGATATGTCTATTTACAAGAAACACATCCACCAATTTGTCAATCTACACCGTTCTCGTTTACCTTTTTAGCACATCCTATCCTCTCCTTCTCTTGCTCTCCTTCACCTTCACTCAATTTCGATTGCCCTTCTTTCTCAGCCGTTGCTCTAGCTGCTGTTGCTTCTGCTGCTGCTGCTTTTTCTTCCTCTGATTTCTTCCCGGCTTCCTCTTTCGCCTTTCTGAGCGCTTCGATCAATCTCTCCAAGCAAGCCTCCTCATCCTCTTCGTCCGACTTGGGCATCAAGTTCTCTGCTACGTCCGCCGGAGTCATCTTTGTCTCCTCCAGCAACTGCCTCACCGTTGCGAACAGCGGGTGCTCCTCAATGCCCAAGTAATTCCTTGCAAGCACCTTGAACGACTCGAAGCAGCAATAGGACATCTCGATAAGCTTGTCCATCCTGCCTCTCCTGATTAGGGCTGGGTCGAGCTTCTCGACATAATTTGTCGTGAATACAATGATCCTCTCGCCCCCGCAAGCTGACCAAAGCCCGTCGATGAAGTTCAGGAGCCCTGAGAGCGTGACCTTGCTCTCTTCCCCGCCTTTCTCTGTTCTCTTGACAGGATCCGCTTTCTCTTCATGGTCGTCTTTCTCTTGCTTCCCTGTCTTCCTCTGGCCTGTCAGGTCAAGCGAGCAGTCAACGTCCTCAATCACTATGATCGACTTCGCGGACGTCTCGATCAGCAGCTTCCTTAGCTCCGTGTTGTCCTTGACCGTCGTAAGCTCGAGGTCATACACGTCGTAGTTGAGGAAGTTGGCCATCGCAGCAACCATCGTAGACTTCCCTGTCCCTGGGGGGCCGTAGAGAAGGTAGCCGCGCTTCCACGGCTTGCCTATCCTTGCGTAGTACTCCTTCCCTCGCTGGAACTTGAGGAGGTCGTTCATGATCTCCTTCTTCTTGCTCGGCTCCATCGCCAGGGTGTTGAACGTCGCAGGGTGCTCAAATGCCCCGTAGCTCCACTTGCTCTCCTTGTAGTAGTGCCAGTTCGAACTCGGGTTGTTGGTGAAGAGCTTCCGCAGCTGGTTGTTGGCCGCCACTGCCTTCCCCGTCGCCAGGACGTGCTTTATGTAAGAGCTGGTGATCACTTCCCAGTGGCTCCGGTGGAAGGTCAGCTTAAAAAACCTGGTGGCAAAAGCAATGACCCATTGATTTGGCTTGTTAGATCAGGGATAGGAGGAGTCTAGGCAAGAGTTTCATCATTAGGGGAAAAAACTTATCTCACTAAAGCAAGCCGATTTTTAAATATTTGATTGAATTAAACGATGTTGACGAGCATATACTCGTAAAGAGATGCGATCTCGACTTTTGAAATGCTGAAACCGATATGTTAATAATAAATCCAGGAACAAGCCTTCTATTTTCAGAAACAGAAGTTATAAAATACATACCTTCTATTTTCAGAATAAGGATATAAGGAAATCGTGGAATTCCTAGAGACGATCAGGCACGACCACCAGAGCTTGACTCCTTCAAAATCGTCGACGACCTCCTCGTTGTCGTCCATGCTGAGGACGAGCGACCGGGTATCCTTGACAGAGGCCTTGAGCCGCTTCGCCCTCGTGGAGGCGCTCGCGCTCAGGTAGCTTCGGATGGCGGCGTAGGCCTCGCACCGCTCGAGCCGCTCCCCCCCATACTCCGGGAAAGTGATCTCGATATATGGGTTGATGTGGCCGGCGGCTTTGTGAGCGAAGCCCTCGATGTGCCTGCGGAGCTGGGGCACCGCCCAGGCGAACATCAGCCCGGTCACGACGGAGATGAGGCGAGCCCACATTTCTAATGCTTTCATCTTGGTTTCGCTCCTCTCTTTTTTCCCTCCAGTTGGGGCTGAAGATGGAGAGGAAGTTCCAACTCCAGCTTTTGTAATATTTTGCTTCCATGTTATGTGGAGGCTTGTATTTATACATGGAGTGATCAGGAAGCTCCTTGCTTATGCACGGGTAATTTCCCAACCTTTTCCTCGTCAATTCCAGATTGTTTTGCTCCGCGGTCTGGTCCGGACTGGTAGCGACTTAAAGGAAGATTTCATACCTAAGACAGGACTCCAACTTCTTCATTTTTATTGACCAGAACAGAACATCTTCGTTAGATCCATGCAATTGTCATCCGTTCATTGGTCACAGACTGGACAGCTTGTCTGTCAATTCCTTGAGTCAAATCGTGCAGTTTCATACCAGATAGTCATACCATATCTTCATTTGATACCGTGTGAAAAGAGCCAGCACTAACGACTCCCTCTAAACATTTCTACGAGGGTTTTTCTCATTATAGAATACTCAGATTTAAGTCCGCAACCATATAATTTTTTATTCATATGAATGTCTCGGGGAAGCAACTAAAGTTCGTCCTTTCAGAAATTAAAATATTTGTTAACATGGCATGGTGGATATTTCTCAACAATAATAAGCCTATTGTTGGCTTGTCTTTCCCTGCATTTTCGAAGTCACAATACACGGCCATATTAACAAAGACTCAACTAACGACAGTCAGGAAGTGACTGTCTCTTCTTCTTTCCTTTTTCATCTTTTTTATGGGTCTATGTTGCTGCCAACTAGTCTGATGGGCGTGCATTTGGAGTTGTTCAGATACAAAAGAAATGTCATATCATTGTACTTAAGTACCATTGACATTGCGACACCTGGACACTGATAATATAAAAAAATAAGGTGATGCTAAGCTAGCGGCACCGTTATTCACAATGAATAACAGTGTCTTGTTAACCACGCACTCCATTAAAATGCAACTAGAAATTGGAAATACAGAATTAAGAGACATAGACCAAATTTGGATAAGAGTCTAATAGAAAATTATCAGATATATGTAATTCACAATAACTTGTGTTCTTTTTAAAAAAAAATTATAATTCTATCTCAATTTCCTCCTCCACACTTTAAAAACCATCACTTGGATCTTTCAGTTTATTTGCATAGGTGCTGTTAATTTCCTCTTTATGAGGATATGATTGGTATCCGACTGTTGGATTACCGGGCACTAATAATTTACTTTTAAGTTGGCATTTATTTATTCAAAAAAATAAAATATATAAATTAATTAAGTTTCAGACTCCCCACATACTAAAGTAGGATGTCTTTGAGATTCTTATTTGAAAGCCCTACTTGAATTTGGGAGAACCTCGATTTTCATTTAGGATTATTTCAAGTTGGAAATAGTGTTGGCCACACAAATCCACTTCGTTGCAATATCAAACCGAGATAAATTAGTAAACGTCGTAGGCATTTTATGCTAGAGGGAATTAAATAACTTAATATTTATATGTCCATTAGTATGAGACGAGTTCAAGAAAATGTAGCAGTAGCATATGAAGAGTTATTAAGAAGGGCAAGATAGAAAATTTTATAGCTATCAGTTTCAAAAGTTATAAAATGGGACGAATTGATGTCATAAATTGCAGCTTACATAATTAAATGATGATGTCACATATTATGCCTTGAAATGTTTTATCGATGATGTAAAATAAGACACATTGTTCACAACACGCATGATCATGATTACATGTTACAAATTGTAAATTTTGATAGAATTTAATTGTAATAATATTGCATTAATATGTAGGTGCATTGGCCATGATCATTAAGGTTTTTTTGTTTGTTTAAGTGTAACCTAATACTTAATAACCTTCTAGAAGTTATATATTGTTTTAATAGACCACAACTATCTTGGGACCGGAAGTAGTTATTCAATCCTAAGTAATGGTTATGCGGTCAATAGCAAACCATCAATTTACAAAACGCGATGGGATTATCTTGCTCAATATATATATATATACTGTTGAAAAACAAAATAGATGTAGACTTAGTACAATTTTCTTTTAAATACAATCATATCTAACCAATAATATAGTGGTTAATGGCGGATGAACTTTGGGTCAATAGATCCCTTTCTGTTTGGACGAAATCAATTTTTTCTATTAAACACACTTGACCGACTGAAGCAGTCATACCACTGCCGCCTGTGAAATTTGTGGTGCAAAGAAAATTCAAGCTCGTCAGGTCCTCAAACTGGAGCTTTCATCGTCGTTCGTCCATATTCTGTCTGTACGTCTCTTTCATGATCAGTTTCGCATGGTCTTCGTCTTCGATGGTACAGCTCTTCTGTATCTTTCCTTGTTCTGAGGGGTTAAACTATTCAGGCCTGTATTTGTAGTGCAGAGAAAGAAAGCCTACAAGTGAATTTGAGAATTTTTTTTTTTTATTTCTTTGTTTTGGGATTTCTTTATTCATTGTCTAAATTGCTGGGTTTATCTATTCTGAGTGAATATAAAACCAGAAAAGAAAAAAAAAAAAAAAAAAAAGGGAGAGACCATGGAACTATGACGTTTCGGGATCGATTTTTTACTGAGCAAATTTGAAATTTTTCTCGTCGCTGAAGCTTAAGACCATATACTACGTTGTTCTTATAATTTGACAATATATCGTTCAACCTAGAAAACTTGGCATATAAATGTTATTTTAACTTACATATCGATTTAATTTGAAGGAACAGAGAAACTGAGTTGAAGATGTTTTCGATATTTTCAATTATGGCTTAAATGATGTTGAAGTACTTCTACAATAGTGTCTGACCTATATTTATATATCAATAAAGTGCAACTCTATTGTGTTTGTTGATACGTCCATAAAATTTTCAATAAAGTGCTTGTCAATCCTCCCTCTCCTAATCAGGGCCGGTTGAGCTTCTCCATGACGTTCTTCGTGGAGACGATGATCCTCTCATCCCCGCCCGCCGAACACAGCCCGTCAATGAAGTTCAGGAGTGCTGACAACGCGACCCTGGTCTCGATACTCTCAGTCTTCTTTTGCCAACTCTTTAAGGGCATCGTCCCTCGCTCCGGCCTTAAATTTTATGTTGCTTCTTCTCCTTCTTCGTCCTCCGGCAAGTGAGGTTGAGTGAGAAATCGATGTCCTCGATCACTATTATGGAATTGGCTGTCGTCTTGATTAGTAGCTTCCTCAGCTTCGTGTTGTCCTTAACTATCGTAAGCTGGAGAGAGTAAAATTATGTATATAAACAAGATAAAATGGTAAATAATTAGTGTTTGATAGGTAATCTAAGGAAAAAGGTCAAAACCCTAATGTGATGAATTCCTCAGACTTAAGAGTTGGTTTTCAATTGTCACATGCTAGCTAGTCGAGTCTATATTGGTTAGGTCCTTCTTTTGACATTTTGTATCGTCTGTCGTCTTATATATTAAAATTTGATGAACATTCCTGTATTCCGAGAAGGTCCTTATTATATTTCCATACAAGCTGAATGCGCAAGCGTAGGAAAGAAACCTTTACAAGTAAAGAAATACCTCTAGCTACTCTCTCTACCCCCCTCTCTCCTAGGGGTGAGCATGATTTTAGGGTGTAACGTGGATCAGAAAAACTAGACCAACGGAACCTATCCAGTTCTAGCTTACAAGATATATAGGGTAGATTTTAGGTTCCAAATATTGAAAAACCTATTTGGACGGATAGATTCTAGATTTTAGGTAAGTGAAACCTAAAACCTGAAATAGGTTTGTATTTTTCTCGGTTTATGTCTTCACGTGATCTTACGATATGCCATGATATCTGATAATGAGTATATAATTTGGAAACACTAATATGAGTTTTCATTAAATGACTAAGGCTTTTACTTTATTAATATTTTATATTCTTTGCATGTCTAAATATTAGTCATGGTCAATAAATTATAGTAGCAAGTGATGATTTTTAAAGGTGGAACCTGGATAAAACCCGAAACCTGTGACTGAGTAAATTCTAGGTTCCAAGGTATACATAGTAGGTTTTAGATTCCAAAAACTAAATAATCTTTTTTAGTGGGTAAGTTTTAGGTAAAATCTATACGAATTCTAGAACCACTCACCCTTACTCCCCCTACCCTTCCTCCCTCCCGCCCCATCCCTCTCTCTCTCTCTTTGCAAAAAAAAAAAAAAACAAAAGTATTAACTAACACAATATTAGTAACAAAAAAAATTATCTTGGACAAAAATGTTATTATCTACCAATGCATATGATTGGGTTCTAAACAATACGTATCCTTTTTGAGTTTATAATAAGAGTAATATGAGTGGAATTGAGTGAATGAAGTACAAGGCTACCCTTTAAATTATGTGCTCCATGCATTTTAAAAATAGTAAAAAGCCTGCTTTTATCCATCAAAACTCTCATGTGTAGTGACTACGAGATGGTTCATATTCTTTCTAATAGATTGTTGGCATGCAGTCAATCTTTTTCTCCCTGAGAGGTATGCCATTTAAATAACTTCGAAACTTTAGGTCAACTTATTCTCAAAAATACATGTAAACGATGTTGTCCATTTAAATTGGTTAATTTTTTATTTAGTAACTGACAAGTATGACCTTCAAAGTCACTCTCATTAAAAAAAAAAAAAAAAGCTACAATTTGAACGGGAGTATGTTGTATTCGAATTAAAAGTCTGACCATTCAATGTATTTAGCCCTTTGTCAACATCAATCAAAAGAATAATTTATATTTTGGTTTATTTTTGGTCTTAGCATATTAAAGGTGAAATAAGATTTCTTTCTCTTTCACTGTCTCTCCTTTTTAAGGAAAGGTATAGGAGGGGAAGGAGGGAACAAATTGACACTGCACGGTTAATTATGCGTTTTTTGGTCCAGCTTTTGTCCAAAGAATTGACATATATGCTAAAAAAAACCTTAAATAAAAAGGTTTTCATAAAAAGTAAAGATGGACACTTCTTCCATCTTTTCTTTCTTATGAACCTCGTACCGCCTTGAATTGTCCTCATTATCCCTTATAATCCCCACTCCTGATTTAAAAATGTTAATTACTTTTTTTTTCTTTTTCTCATCAATAAGTAATTATTCCATGTAATCAAGGTAAAGATGACATTCCATAGAGCGTTTTTTCCAATTTACATTATAATAACGGATGTTTAAAATTTTTAATTTTCTTAATTTTGTTATGTCATTAAATTCTTTGATGATATCTTTTAGAGAATCATGCAACAATGGCATGAAAATTATATAAGAAAGTGAATTATTTGATTCACTGAATAAAATTAAAGCTGAGCAGTTAATATATGGACTATAATGTAATTACAAATATAGAGTTATAATTAAACTAATTGCATTCATTAGAACTTGTAAACGATTCTTTTCTTTTCTTTTTCTTTTTCTTTTTTATTTGTGCTTAGGTTTTTTTAGAATAATGGTGTCCTAGTACAAAATAAAGGGCCACGCTAAATTCCCTAGAATGGCTCCATCCACCTCTAGAAAATTTAAAGGATGGAATTTATTCAAATCAGGGTCCAACTCCTCACCTTTTCTATCTCTCATGAGCTCCTTGCAACTCTCTCCTTCTCTCCCTCTTTCCCCCTGTTGCTCTTGTGCGCCTCTACTCTCACTTGCCAAACCTCGCTGCTGCAAGCTCAAAGCCTGCACTACTCATCAGGTTGAGGTCGTTCGACCATAATCCTTCTGGCTATTTGGTCAGCTTCCAAGATCCAATAGGATGTACCGACTAGAAATGCTTTGTGATCGGACATTCTCCAACTGCGATTTTATTGGAGAGTTCCATGCTGACAGTTTAACTATGGTTATTAGAATAACTGTTTGATATTATTTGCGTGGTTGTATTGTTCAAGGTGTTGCAATTGATTTAATAATTGGTTGGAAAGTCAAATGAGGAATGACAATATATCTTTGAAAAAAAAAACAAAGGGGAGAAGGCGGCAACAAGGCCGAAAAGGCGATCATGGTGTTGGAAGTTTAGGTATTGAAGCTTGGACTAAGATGGGGGGTCAGCCATGGAGACGACAACAAGTGATGTAGGACAACAATGGAGGTAGATGGTGGTCTCGTCATTGGTGAATCGGCAGAGGACGCATCCGAATGCTATGCAACGGTCGAAGGTATGGAGTGTAAGATCGAGCACGCCTATCTCGCTTTCACAAACTGCGTCATGTACCTCTTCCTCGCTTTGTAATGAGACCTCATTTCTTCTGTCTCCTCTCGAGTAACGAGCCACAAAAAAAAAAAAAATACCCCCTTTCTCATTCAATTTTTTCTTTTTCTCCCCTCTTCTTCATGGGTTTCCAATGGATCTTAACCAATTATCTCCTCAATCAATGGCGGACATTTCACAATGTCCAAGTTCGTCACTGGCGATTCCCGTGTGCGCCTCGACTTTAGCTATCACAAATTTCGCTTTAAGAAAAGGACCCCTTGCCTGTCATTAATTAGGAGAAGTAAATGAAGAACCAAAAAAGATGGTGGTGAGCGGTGAAGCACGAAGACTTGGTGGAGACAGAGAAGGTGAGGAATGGGACCCGCGGTTGGATGATTTCATCTTTTTTGTCCACTAGGGCGTGGATGAAGTCATTTTAAAAATGAATTTAGAGCCACTCAAAATAATAGGAAAATGACGACTCATCAATACAATAACTAGTTGGTTATTTGCCAAGTAAACTTGTCTTTTTTTTCTTTTTTGGGAAAAGTGGGACGCCAATTTCGTCCCAATGGGAAAAAAAAACTATATAAACAAAAGAAGAAACCAGAAAACAAAGAAAAAAGAAGGTAAGAATTAATCTTCAAACAAAAGTGGGCCCACATTTGACCTCAATGTTTGTTGTTGGGGAGGCGGATAGGTAGTTTTATCTTTCTACTAAAATTGAAATCAAGCAAAATGAAGGAAAAAAATAAAATAATCTTATATCAAGAGTGAGATTCACAACAAATAATGTGGTCAATTTAAGATAATAGAGGAGTCACAAGCAAAAAAATGGGATAGAAAATGTGCTAGCTAAAGTAAAAATAATGTTCAAAAATATTTGCAAAAATACATAGTAAATCATTTATTTTTTTGGATGAGCTTAGGGGACAGTCCATCGCTAAGGTTGCATGACTCTAAGGAAGGACTATCCAGGTCGCGTGACTCCCAAGTGGGGTGTCCTGAGGTTGCTCAACCTTAGGCAAGCTATATTTGGAGACAAGAGGCAAGTGTCAACCGTTAGCGACCCTCACGTGATCTCAAATGAGCTAGACCCAGAGACTAAAGGCAAGTGTCGACCCTCAATGACCCTTGGTGAGCAAGATGTGGAGAGAAGAGGCAAGCGTCGACTATCGGTGACTCTTGGCAACCCTCACACGACCTTAGTAGATTTAGAGATGAGAGGCGAGTGTCGACGCTCGGCCACCCTCGTATTACCTCATGCAAGCTAGATCAAGAGACCAAAGGTGAGTGTCAACCCTAGTGCGACCTTGATGAGATTTGACTAGAGATCGGCAAGCTAGATCTGAAGCGAACAAGAGACAATGAACAATTTCCCGAGCGAGGGCAAGATAGAAAAAGGAAATCATTAGACCCTGAAATAGCATTTCAGGGTTGCGGAAAGCAAAGAATGGTCTCGAGTTGCATTCGGCTTAGCTCAACTTTGACTCAAAGACCTAAAATGTCCCAACAAGATCGATTAATTTGGATCTTGGTCAATGGGCATCCTAAGAAGCGGAGGGGGAAAAGGTTCTAAAGTGAGAGAAATCTTGAACTTTTTGCGGGAGCTCCAAAATTTGCTTTTGCCTCCACATTCCCCTCTTCCAAACACAACATAAAAGCTACCAGGAAAGGGACCGCCGGGGAAATGATGCTATGAGACTCAGCTGGCTCTTTAAGAGCCTCGTTTTAGGGACTCTTTCCACGGGCAACGACAGTGGTGACGTGCCGCAGCGATGTATATCTCCATCGCTGTTTCAAGTCTTTATACAAAGTGGCGTTGTTATGAAAACGATGAAAGAGTTCTTGATGACGACAAAAAATTCATCGACTCTTTCGTGTCATAATCATCGATTTTCAAGAAAGGATTGTGGATGTTCTCCTCTCACGTTGGCTGAGGTTGGGTCATGTTGTCGTATTCCATCTCGTGGAATGGCCCCCACCTGTCCAACAAGGAGCCTCTTAAAACCCACAGGGCTCTCTCTCTCTCTCTCTCTCTCACTCATTGATTAGATTTTGGGGCATTGGGAATATCCAAAGGAATCTGCACTGTCTCTCTGCACTCCTTGACTCAACTTGAACTCAGAGAAAAAGGGAGGAAAGATCGTTCAAACGGAGAGAAACGAAGCACCAGCCAGCCAGCCAGCCAGCTCTTCTTCATCGGCAGATGATGACATGCTCTTGTTTCTTACATGGGTCGGGCTAAAACTTCACAGGCTCTTTCAATCCCAGCCGAAGATTTACATTATGACCTGCCAACTTGCGAACCTGTACCTGATAACAAATATGATTGCTTTTTTCCGCTCAGGCAAGATAAAAATCTGCACTGCAGAACCCGCCCACTGTAGTCAGCAGGGTAACGGTATTGGCTGGTGTCGATTTTTCTGTTTTTTTTTTTATAATGGTGTCCTCTGTCCTGTGACCAAAAGGAAAAGGAGAGACCAGAAAATCTGAAACGCTTTTGTCTTCCTCGTAAAGCTCTCTTTTTTCTCTCTCTCATGCACTCTCTCATCCTCTGTGTTTTGTCCCCAAGCTGTAACATTTCTGGGGGGTCGTAAGATATTGCTCGTTGGGTCTCTCACCGCTCCCTCTCTCTCTCTCTCTCTCTGTGGCGTTTCAAATTTGAATGCCGTTTTGGCCACTCGTCTCTCTGTTATCTTTCTTTATTATTTTTCTGGTTCACCCGGTGAAACGTGAAATTACCCTGTCTTCGCGCCCGCGTCTCGCTCGCTCTTCCTTTGACCGCCTCGGTCGCACCCCACATTGAATCTTGACCGCCACCACCAGCCCCCCAGACCCAACCCCACACAGCTTAATATAAGGGAAAACCCTTCTCTCTGTACTTCCGTCAAGCGCTCTCTTGGCGTCCTCAGCAGCAAAATGAATAAAGCATCACATTGCGGTGGAGGTGTCGAGGCTCAGTCCCTCGCTGCTGGCCTCCGAGATCTCAGCTTCAGCAACAGCGTCAGCCTCGGCTTGTGCAGCAGCACCGTTTCCGGGTCTGATCACAGCGTTAGCAATGCTGCTCTAGATGCCACCAAGAGCAGCGAGAGCTTGGCCGTAGATTGTGAGGACAGCGACAAGAGTAGTAGCGTGAGTGGTGGGAGTAAATCGAACAGTTTCAATACGAGCGAGCCGAGCTTCAGGACTGGCTGCCCGTCGAAACCGCATCGAGGGAACGATATCCGGTGGGATGCGATACAATGCGTCAAAGGGAAAGATGGTGGCCTGGGGCTGGGCCATTTCAGGCTCTTGAAGAAGCTGGGTTGCGGAGACATAGGGAGCGTGTACTTAGCGGAGCTTAGGGGGATGGGTTGTCTATTTGCAATGAAAGTGATGGATAAGGGAATGTTGGCAGGGAGGAAGAAGTTGGTGAGAGCTCAAACGGAGAGAGACATTCTGGGCTTGTTGGATCATCCCTTCTTGCCGACGCTGTATTCGCATTTCGAGACCGAGAAGTTCTCGTGCTTGTTGATGGAGTTCTGCAGCGGTGGCGATCTCCACACTCTTCGGCAGCGCCAGCCGGGGAAGCATTTCACTGAGCAAGCTGCGAGGTTCGTGCTGAACTATTGTTCTTGAAGTTGGAAGTTTCTCTCTGCTTGTTTTGCCATGCTTTCCATGTTTTGCTTTCAAGATTGGAAAGATTCAGTCGACCCAAAATGCGTGAGCAACACAGCAGGTTGATTGTGACTGAGATTATGTAGATTCTTAGAAGCAGTCATCTGCCTGTGTGCTTTTAGATAGTAAGCAGTGGAATTCGGATCAGTGGAGCTAATTTGATTGCAGTTTTCAGTGTGGTGTCCGAGTGTTAAACAAAAATTTGTGCTTTCACAAATTAATTTTTTGAAACACACTGCTACAATGCTGCATTTTGTTATTTCATTCGTGTTGCAGCTGCTGCTTTTAGCCATAGGGTGCAGTTTTCTGTAGAGTTGAACTTCAAGCCATTTTCTAAAATACGATTACGTTTATTGGGATTCATCATTCTTACTTGTTTGACACATTATTTCACTCACTCCTACTTTGTCTGCCTCGGTTAACTATACGAATTGCTGGATTGAATTCTCGACATTGTACCTTCTCTTGCAGGTTCTACGCATCTGAAGTGCTTCTCGCCCTCGAATATCTACACATGATGGGCGTGGTTTACAGGGACTTGAAGCCCGAGAATGTCCTTGTGAGAGACGATGGCCACATAATGCTGTCCGACTTCGATTTATCACTCCGGTGCTCCGTGAGCCCCACTCTCATCCAGTCAAGCTCGGAGTTTCCATGTAGGATCTCCGCATACTGTATCGAGCCTGCATGCATCGATCCGGCCTGCAAACTGCCCGTTTGCGTCGAGCCTAATTGCTTGCAACCATCTTGCTTCAAACCCCGTTTCTTAAGCACAAAGCCACCAAAGGCAAAAGGTGAAAGGATTAGCTTAGTAAGTTCAGATTCGCTCCCTCAACTTATTGCGGAGCCCACCAATGCCCGCTCTATGTCATTCGTCGGGACACACGAATATCTCGCTCCTGAGATAATCAGAGGGGATGGTCATGGGAGTTCTGTAGATTGGTGGACGTTCGGTATCTTCCTGTACGAGCTGCTACATGGGAAAACACCCTTCAGAGGCACTGGAAATCGCGAGACCTTGTTCAATGTGGTAGGGCAGTCTCTGAAATTCCCGGAGGGGTCTGCAGTTAGTTTTGCCGCTAAGGATTTGATCCGGGGCCTGCTCGCGAAAGACCCACAAAAGCGATTAGGATTCAAACGTGGGGCTGCAGACATTAAGCAGCATCCTTTCTTCGAAAGCATCAATTGGGCCCTCATCCGAAGCACTCAACCCCCAGAAATCCCAAAGCCGGTCGATTTTTCATCCTTGAACCACCCGTTCAAGTCGGCAGTGGCTCAGAACGACAAGGGGGCAACGGACTCGGACAGGTCCTCTGGTCCTTACTTAGATTTCGAGTTCTTCTGATAATTTTTGGAGGGGAGACTGAGTAGTGGTAGCATCAGTTAGGAAGGGGTTGGGGGGACTAGTGACATTTATGTTGTGCAATCGTGATCCTAAAATGAAATTTAATCATCTCTTTGCATCACTTTCTGCTTTTTCCTATCCCAACTCGAATTGCATTATGCGCATAAAACACTACTCCCTTTTTGCTGCACTTTTAAAGAGCTGAAGATAGGACAAATGAGGCATCTTTTGCTGCTTCCTTTATCTTTAGCGGCTGGAAAAAGGGTTTACAAGGTGAGAGTGAGATTCAGACAAATGCATTTCGTTGCACACACCATGCCCCTTTCTTCAGGCGGTCCTCTTTGCTCTGTCAGAAAATCAAGGTTGGCCCTAGTGGCCCTCTTCCTACTTTTATATGAAGACTAGTCTCTCAACTTTCTGGAAAAAGACTATTCTTGCTTACAAAGGGAAAAGGGGGGATTCCAGCTTAAGACAAGTCATAGAAAAAGGGTCTTTAGGCAGTGCTGAATTTTGGTTTTATCTAGCAATGAGGGATCGTGGTCCCCAGATGATTGGCCTTTGTTAATAGTCTTCTCTGGTCCCATCCTTGTGGTATGTTCTGTAGGCTTAGTGTTGAGACAGTTCTCAAGCTGTGCTTTATTCTTCTGTACCAATCTCGGGCTTTTCTCGAAAGAAAACGACACTCCATTCTGTTCATTTCCTTCTTTTTCTTCCCGTGACTATTGCGACGAGGTTGTATTGGACTGGTGATCGCCAAGAACCGAGTTCATGCTTGATAAAGAAAGGTGAGTTTGTAGGATTGGTCTGAGGAGACAGCCCAGTTGGCCAGAGACAAAAGTGAATGTTCCTTTATATCTGTTGCTGTCTGTTTCTGAGACCATTTCGTATGGTTTCAGAAAATGTAGATCGATAGAATTAAGCGCACTGCAAGTACGAAAATCATGAACGTGTTCAAGTTCTTTGGCATGTGGCATCTGTTTCTCAACTAGGAATGACTAGTTGATATCCTTGAAAAGATGGTAACTTCACTGCGTTCCTATGGTTGTTGTTTTGGTCGATCGTTGTAGGGTTATTTCACAGGGAGCACACGCGAGCACCGAGGTAATCCCTGTCGGGCGTGGCTCCTTGTCCCGGATATTCCCAGCCAAGTGATTGTCGAGGCCATAGAGTCTCTGATCCTGAGTGCGAATGGCTCTGAACGGAAACGAACTTTGTCGATTCGAATCTGATACATGTGCAGGGAAGGCGAGCAGAATCGCGATTTGAGATTCATAGTTCTGTTCTTTGTCAATCTGTTGATCTAAGCAAAGAGAAAGGATCGATGCCAATTTTTTGAACCGAGCTCATGCCTATAATGTGCAATGGCAAGAATTTGTGGTAACATTGTACCTTTAAATAAGTTAAAAGAAACGGGCTTTTATCATCAAGAGAAGTCAGAGATACCAAAATTATTTGCCGAAATTCATTGTTTCTAAAAAATTATGACATTATTGTCTTAGACTGCCAATCAAGCTAAATTAACACCCTATATATGTTCCACTCATTTAAAGACTTCAGTAAAATTTGCAAGTTCTAAATCTTTTAGAAACTACGCAATCAAAATGTAATCTTTTCATTTTTAACATGGGGCCACCAACAAGTTTGATGTTTTCAATTTCACACGATATCAAGCATGGTGTCGATCATAATCAAAGGATAAAGCACATGCATTTGGCCTATCAGAAAGTGGAGAACTTTATTGTCGGATACGTAGATTGATATTGAAATCAAGTTAAAATAAAGGTAAAATTCTTCTCGCCCCACCTTTACTTTAATGTTATGTCTAATTAAGTCATTCTAATTTCATAAAGTTTTCTAATCAAGTCATTTCCATACCAACTATAATCGAACATAGCTAACGTGTCCGTTGATTGATGCCAAAGTATCATGTGGATATAACACATAAATTCCTACATGGAGGACAACATTGATAAAATTTAATTAGACATCTAGATGGAGATTATATTGAAAGAAGAAAATTATTCACATTGTGTTACATTACGGCATCGTTCAACAGCTAAGCTAAAGTATGCCAGTTTAATGTGTCAATTCCAATTGCCAGGTCTCATGTTTCCCCTCTCCATTTTACATCTCAGTCACTTTCACCGCCAAAAAGTTATCGACCTGGAGAAGATGGCTTTCCACTCCTGGAAGGCTCGAGACTTCAAATGCTACACCTATGGACCTTTAAAGGTGTCGGCCCTTTTTAGGTAGGCATTAACTTCATATACTTATAAGGTCATGTTCAACAACCGTGATTCGATTTTCAATCTATTGGTTTCACGTGGTATGGAAACAATGTCTGTCTTTACAAATAGAAAAGGCCAACCTTATAGATTGTAATTACGACCCATTACACTGTGTCTTATCAAAAATTTATTTTGGAATGATCTTTAAGTGCCTTGTATCATTACTCCGGCCAAAAGAAAAAAATTTCTTATATTGGATACATTAACATATTTATGCCTACATTTCAATCAAAACAAGTACATTGAGATGATAGTTTGTCTAATTCAATTGAGAATCGGGTTCCTTTCGGACAATTTCTAATTTTTTTGGTGATTTGCTTGGAAAATATGCACCATTCAACTTATTCAAGCCAATCAATTTTCTTGCATCAAGGGGGGTCAAAGCAAGCCCTCATGAAGGGCCAGCATCAATATCAATATAGAGAGAGTTTTTGGTACAATGGGATTTACACAAAGACATAGCAAAATTACACCCCAAGTAACATCATGAGAATAAAAATGAATCATTTCCACAATCCATTTGCGAAATCATACGATCAAGTAGATATTTATGACCTATTGATAACTATCATATTTTTCTATTTTCCTATTCTTTTGTTCCTTGGAAAACAGAAAAATGGAAAATTCGTTTAGTAATATGAATGAATTTTTCTATTTCTTAAAAATAAGAAGTAAAAAAAAAAAATTATTTCTTTGTTTTCAAGAATTGAAATGTGAAAAATTATTTCTAAATATAAATTACTCTCGAAAATAGAAATGTCATTAGGAACAAACCGTTTGGTTTAACACATCTTGCGAAGTGAATGAGTCATGGTCCTAAGGTGGGTTCGCATGAAACCGGCAAATTCAATGAGGAGAGAGAGAGTGCGAAACTCCCCTGCTTCTTTCCACGTTCTTGTTTTGGTTCTTTGCGTGGTCTGGAATCAAAGTCTTCCCCTCTTTCACCACAATAATGAGAAAGTATAGAAGGGAGAGATAAATCAAGAAAACCCCACTTGACCCTGAATTTCCAGTCTCCGTTCCGGTTTCAGTTTTTTTCCACCTTTCCTTTTTTGACCCACGAGGGAAAGGAAAAACCAAGAGCTCCCAAGCTTTCAGATTTCTGGCCCCGGTGAAATTTGCGAGAGTTTTTCCGTCATGGGATCGAAGTACCTCCTCGCTTTCGCCTTCCTCGTCCTCGCCTTCTTTCCCGATTCGTCTCGTTCTGCTTTCCCCCGATGGCTAGGCGAGCAGAAAACGTAATTGGGTCGTTCTTTTTTTTTTCTTGGGCTGGTTAGTCGAATGCTGTTTGAGGAATTCCACGACTCGAGCTTGAATCTTGATGGGTTTCTGCAGGCGAGGGTCGGTGATCCGTATGAAGACGGGTGGATCTTCAGCCGCTATCGATCCCACTCGGGTCACCCAGCTCTCGTGGAGGCCAAGGTCCGATTTTGTTTCTTTTTTCTGCCCCTTTATGTGGTTTGTTGTTGAAATGTCTATGCGAATTATGGGTGTTTGTATGTACTGTTCCTCCTTATGCTTAGAATTTTCAATTTGAGGAATTTTTGTTCTGCTTAGGCGGGGAAAAAGAAAAGTTTGAGACTGTTTAATCTGATTGTGGATTTGTTTCTGATAAAATTACGTTCTTGTAGGGTGCGAATTATGGGTGTTTGTATGTACTGTTCCTCCTGAAGCTTAGAATTTTTAGTTTGAGGAATTTATGTTTTGCGTAGGTGGGGGAAAAAAGTTTGAGACTGTTCAATCTGATCGTGGGTTTGTTTCTGAAAAAAAAAATTGCGTTCTTGTAGGGCTTTTCTCTATAAGGGGTTTATGTCTAATGAAGAGTGTGATCATCTTATGGACCTGGTGAGTGCATTCTTCAACAGTCCTATGTTGGAAATCCTTTTAGACAAGAGAATTGTGAATGTGGCAGCAAATGCATCATGAATTTCTGTTGTGAATTTGGGTGGAACAGGCAAGGGACAAGCTTGAGAAGTCAATGGTGGCCGACAATGAGTCTGGTAAGAGTATAGAGAGCGAAGTCCGAACAAGCTCGGGAATGTTTCTTGGGAAAGCTCAGGTGAGTGGATTACTCCTCTGTCTGAATTAGCTAAATTGAGCAATTGTTGTTTACGCCCATGTGGTGGTCATGAAATCGGTACTTTTGAAATCTGTTTTGACCTGTTTCATCTAAGAGAAGTTGTAGCGAATAATAGAATACCATGGCCTGATACATTGACTGGATTGATTCTTATGGCAATTGGCTGATTTGAATTTTTTTCTACATAATTTGGGAAAAGTTCTTGAATAATTTAGAATGGTGGGAGAAGTAATCTGATGTCATCTTCTTTGATCTTCTTTGTTTTTGAAGGATGAAGTTGTTGCTGATATTGAAGCTAGGATAGCTGCATGGACCTTCCTTCCTGCGGGTAAGTCTCTAACACTTCCCTTGTGGAATGATGTCCTTCTTTGGATTATCATTCTTAGAGAGTTGATTTTGATTTTTTATAATTCTCATTTGGCTTTGGAACCAGAAAATGGAGAGTCGATTCAAATATTACACTATGAGCATGGTCAAAAGTATGAACCTCATTATGATTATTTCCATGACAAGGCTAATCAAGAGTTGGGTGGCCATCGGGTGGCTACCGTGCTGATGTATCTGTCTAATGTAGAGAAAGGAGGAGAAACGGTTTTCCCTAATGCAGAGGTAAGGAAACTGAATGATGCGTGATTCTTAAATGCGTAACTTTGGCCCCCAAGGTGCTTCTTTTGATGTCAATATTTGATTATATTTCATTTATTTTTTGCAGGGAAAGTTGTCTCAACCAAAGAGTGATGACCTTTCTGATTGTGCAAAAAATGGTTATTCAGGTACTACATTATTTTTCACAAACCTTTCATTTTGTTTTCCCTTTCTACTTTTATTAGATAGTATGCCTCAGATCGTGTTTTGCAGGGCGAGGTTTTCTTCTTTAATTTTTTTTTTTATAATACTTTGGCCCAGTTTCTTTGGCTTTTCAACCTGCATATTGTTATATGATAGAAGTAGCCACTTTAAATCCCTTTAATGTAAGAATGAGTTGTAGCTTATGTTTCTAGTTTTGAACTTATCTTCTGATCATTCTTATTTAAACTCTTGATTTCAAACTGTAACATGAGTCAGTGATTTAGGGGGTTGTATATCTTTTAACTTCAGTAATGACCAACAGATCATAGAACGTCATGCGTCAGGCTGTAGTGGGCCCTGCGCTCATATTTGCAATAGGTGTCCCATGCTCTGATCGTGCATGCTTCACTGTGCTTGGTTGCATACAGAATGTAAGACTGTCTCACTAGATCCTTGAGTTGTTGCTGCTCATGTAGTCTTAAAGAAGCAGTAGAATCTTTTCAAGAATTGAGATAACTCTCAAGTCTTGTAGATGATCAAATACACATTCTTCAACTTGTTTAAGAAAGAGTGCTGAAGTGGTTTGATGCTTATTATGTTAGAAACTGCTAAAAAATTGTGATTTCGAATCTCTATCGTATCCTTCCAGTGAAACCCATGAAGGGCGATGCCTTGCTGTTCTTCAGCCTTCATCTGAACGCAACCACGGACACTAGCAGCTTGCACGGGAGCTGTCCTGTCATCGAAGGCGAGAAATGGTCTGCAACCAAGTGGATCCACGTGAGGTCATTCGACAAGCCGACAAGGAGCTCAGCCGACGGAGAATGCAAGGACGACAATGTGAACTGCCCTATGTGGGCCAGGGCTGGCGAGTGCCAGAAGAACCCTGTCTACATGGTCGGGTCTGAGGATTCTTACGGGTCTTGCAGGAAGAGCTGCAAAGTGTGCTCGTCGTAGAGGAAGGAGGTGCTTCTATGTTTAGCTTTCACATTCTTCTTTTACACTGTCGAGAGTTATAGACCCAAACTGATGTATATAAACATCAAGAGCTGTGTTCTAGGGAGGCGCCATAGTCGCAGAAATCTACCTTCCAAGCTTTTTGTGGCGTCTGTGTACCCAATGGAATCATATATGTGGGTTCCTTTCAAGCCCACATAAGAAGACAGTGGTTCATGTTAAGAAAGTAATACTCCATGAATAAGTTGAAATTGCCAGCCGTGCGGCTATTTTGGCGTTCAATTGCGAATAATGCGATGGAGGTTATGTTATTTTCAGTTTATAGCCTTAATTAAGGAACATGTTTTCTAGATTATTTGAAATCACTCCAGATTTAGTTTTCTCATGAGGGCTGTCCTAGCATTGGGAGAAGCTATTGTCTACACCTAATGATTAAATATGGTGCAATTCATTGCTTGATTCGCCTGGCTCAGTTCAATACTTAATTTAGTCTTATCTATAATTAAATGTCTGAAAAAGCAAAAAATATAATGATAAATTTATTAAAAACAGACCTTTTAGTTGCCTTTTTCATTGGTTGTAATCGACTATAAATGACTGAATTTCTATTCAATTGTCTTTCGGAAGATGTGGTCTCTGAGAAGGTTGCTTCCCAGTTATCCAAAATATGTAAGTTAGATGTTCTATATGGTGGATTTTTTATGAATCCATATTCGGGAATAATTCACGATTATCTATTTAAGTAACTGAAACAAACAATTGTCTAAGATAGGGAACCCGATTTTTAAAAAGAAAAAAAAAATTGTTCGAATGATCGTCATGCAAATGCAATGCTGTTATTAATCTTAAGTGCCATTATTACTTTTTTAGGGTAAAAGACGAGGTCGAAGCTTGATAAATGAAAATATTTAGAAGCAAACTGTTGAGGATGAACAGCTCCTATTTGATCCTCTGTCAACAAGGGAACTTGAAGTGGTTTTGCGAACATGTTCGTAACAGCGAAAAGTATTTTCCAACCATAGTATCTTTGATGCTACATCACACATGAGACTTCAGCAATGGTTTTGCATATATACCATGTTTTCATGAGCTTACCGTGTGTTCCTCGTTAGGCACATCTATGTTTAGCCAAGAACCTTGTAACCACTCTGTGATTCTCAGTTTTCTTTTCTTGTAAAAGCAATGCAAGTTTCTGTTGCATCCTAATTATAGAAGCCAAGAACATCATCCGAACGTATCCACAGAGTTACTTTCAAGCCTCATAAATAAAAGGACCGAGAAGCGCGATGCAGACGTCAATCCTTTGATGATGCTCATGATGATCTTCGATTGACGGGAAGCATCAGAGTTTTGTTTTGAGGCAACCTGTGTTGACGGAGAAGATATAAAAGGGGAGTGCGGGCAGATTGGTCCTTGATCATGACCACATTGCAGAGATCGGCCGTCTCTTTCCGGAGGCAGGGCTCTTCAGGCCGCATATGGAACGATCTCCAGATCCCGGAGCGGAAATCCGGCATGCTGCACGCTGCCAAGGACACTGGGCTAGACCAAGAGGTGGTTGCGAATGATAGAAGAGAGGATCCAAAGGAGGATGATCTACGAGTTGCTCATTCGCTGCCGCCTGAGCCCGGAGACAGAGTGCACAAATGCAGTCTCTCCACCATATTCGGAAGATGTGGAGGGTCACCGAGATCCAGGACATAATTCAAATGGCTTTGGCTTTGCTCTCTCTTCTTCTAGGTTCTTTTTCTTTTCACCCCCTTGGTTCAGGGCTCTGAATTTCTCAACTGTGATGGCGATTTGTATAGTTCATATTCCTTGGTCCAGAAAGATGGCAATTTGTATAGACCTTAGAGATGCGGGTTCTGCATTTTACTTCCTCACCAAATTCGCGTTTTCCTTCCAATTCGAACTGTTCATGAAATTTGTCGATCAAATCCCCCTGGAGAGCATAATTATTCCATCATCTGGTCAGATGCGATATGCATTACCGTGTTGGCATGATTTTGGCCTTCATGACTTTCGAGCCTACGGATGCAAATACATTCCTTGAGATAAACTGCCATAGGAAGCGAAGCTGATGGATCTTCATCTTGATAACTGGAACAGATGAATGGAATAAAGCACAATCCATTGGTTCACCGCGAAACTGTCGCATGTTGAGGAAGGCCTGTGGCATCGAATTCTAAAATTGTACCATTCCATTTCTGATTAAACATCTCTTCAAAAGACATTCGAGGAAAATCATTTGCTTTTCCAACTCTTGATCCTCGGCGGCTCTTTATAGGACTGGGGGGAATTCAGGTTTCATATCAGTGGCATCAGTCTGCAACGTTTATCCTCAATTCTATTTGATGGGGATGGGATATACCTGTGTGAAAGGTTCATCTGTGCTTTTAGCGGTTCCCTGAAACTTCTCTAGCACTGTTTTGATTTCGCTCCTCTTTTGATCAAATTTAAGTAACCCGTGCGGGAAATCTCCTAGTCTTATCAGATTATTTGAGTTTGAATTTTCTTTTATGGCAAAATGCTGCTCGAATGAGACAAGGAAATCGGCTCATTTTTTTTGGCTCCGTTTGTTGATATCTTAAGAGTAGCTCGGACCAGATTCTAGTGCTTCCAAATTACCATCACGCAGGATTTTGTGCTCCACGGGATCGAGCGATGGAGATCTCTCGGGAAGAACTGTGACCCAAACTGCCCTATCCAATGTTCTTGCACACGTCTTCATGCTTCCATTGCAAAATTTAGGATAGGAAAGAGATTAGAAATGTGAGCCAACAAGGTCCCTAACTTGTTTGGCTTTACTCAGATGACCTCTTTCCCAATTTCATTGCCTTAAATCTTCAAATTTCTTCTCTTATTTCGAAAATAAAAACAATGCAGTAACCAAAGCATAATGAGCAAGCTCCAATTGGCCCCACCAGGATATATAAAAGCAACAAAGGGTCAACTAACTTTCCCTTTCCTCCGTATATAAAAGAACAAGAAGCAAAGAGAATGTTTCACATCTGTTCCCACTTTAAATAGAGTCCAACTGGTACTTGCTGCCAAGCAAGTCACTACATGACACTTACATTCTTCTCTTCTGTTTGTCCACCTTCCTTCCTTCCTGTCTGAGATCACCCCCTTCTTGATATAGTAACATGCTAGTCCCCATCTCTCTGGCGATGCATGTTTTCATCAATTTGTCATCAGCAGTCGCACTCCATCAGTGAAAAAAGGTAGTGAAATCATGAGGAAAATGATGAGGAATAACAATATCAGGGCCTCAAGGGCTCTGTTCACAGCCCTTGCATTTCTGGGTCTGATTTGGTTCTTGTTTTCTGGGATCCACGTGAGCCGAACGGCCAAGAGCGCAACAGTGCCACTTCCGGTTCCACCCTCGGTCCAAGTTTCTGGGCGGACAAAGCCGCTCACGAGGGAAGGAGACTCAGCTTACTGGGATTTAAATCTCAATTTTGTAATCAGGAGAAGAGTCCCGAGCGGACCTGACCCCATCCACAACCGGTACGTATAATCATGATATCACTTATTAAGTGCACTTGTGATGAAGGCGAAGTAGCGAGTAACATATAATAAAGTCAGGTTGTTGATGATATATCACTTGTGGTGTGGCAGCAAAAAACTGTTGCCTCAACCTTCTTTCACAATTGCAAGTAGGTTCTCTGTCGGTATGCCGATTTTATACTGAAATCTGCAGACACTTAGGAATTACTACCTTAAAGAATAAACGTGGAAATTCTGCAATTATTTTTCACATATTGTACCGCCACTTAAGAGGTAATAATTGAATTCAAGAATGCAGGTGCCTAGGAGCTGGTGACAGTTTTTCCCTTTATGAAAAGCTTCTTTAAATGTGAATCTTTCTCTTATTTTGATGAGGAACGAAAGAAACAAAGGCCATTGGGAAGTGAAAGGGACCACTTGATAAAGTAATGGGGGAGTGCGTATACACAGTTGATAGCTCCAACTTTTCTCTGTTGATTTGGATGCCATACCCGAATCAGCTCCAACCCACTACACAAAGGACATTAATAAACACACTGATATTTCGATTAAGTTGATAATAAGTCCTTATGACACCTATCATCAACCATTTTTTGTGGTCTGAAATGAGTGAAACTTTCTGTCAACTTATGCTAAAGACATAGGAAGCACACAATGCGAAGCTCAGCACATTAACAAATAAAAGACTGACTTTTTAGCTGCACATGTTCGATGGGCTTCAAGTGAGCCAATGATTGAATGCTCAATAAGAGAACCCTCTATCTTAAGCAGCTAGTCTCATATCAAGTGTGTCTCCAGGGCAGTGATAAATAGACAACCACCAGCAGCTTGAAAGGAGACAGAAAATCAAACTGCATATCCGGTTTTCGCAAGAGTCCTACAAGGGTTCTGCATAAATTTGCTCCATCGAAGACTGACCAAATCAGAAGTTATCATTTTTCTACTATTCACTGCTATGACCAAAGTTGTGAGCTGAGTATATGTAAATGGGAAACAGCACATGTTCTTGTGGTAGGATAGCCTTGCAATGAAAGGTTTTTTTGTGTAGTTCTGCTTGAATTTGTATCTGCAAAGTTATTGATCTTTTGTGCAATTCTTGAATGTGAATTTTTATTTTTATTTGTACTTCTCCTTTTAAAAAGGGGAGTCATTGGCATACAATAGCACCAGCTAAGCTAAACGTGCAAAAAGCCTGTGGCATCGCTTTCTGAGGAAATCTGACTTCGTTTAACTCGTTCCTAAAAGTCGAGTGAAATTCACTCGGCATGGGAAAAACAGGGCAAATATGGACCATGGAACAAGCATTAATCTTATAGAGTTGGCGGATAAGACTAGAGAGCACGTGGTATAGCTCACAGTAGTCTCTGAGTTTTCTTGTGTCCTGATTGACCGAGCTCACCTCCATGAAAAATTTGCAAGAGGACGCATTTGGAAAGACACTGAACAAGGGTAAAAATCTTAATGAGTAAGGAATAGCACTGAACATCATCTAGCTTTTTTTCTTGGTTCTTTTAACAGATCTTTGTTGGATTTGGCTCTTTCTTTAATCTTTCAAGTGGCTCTGTGTTCCCTACATAAAGCCAATCCAATCAGCTAAAGTGGCTTCATTCTCAAAACTTTTCGCTTGATGAACGGTGCCGTGGTGACCACAAAAGTTCCTAAGGGAATTGCAGCGAAAGGCAAACTGTGAAAAGGATGAAAGTACTCAATTATTCTCTAATGTCTCGGTATGATTAAAGCTGTTATTGTCTAAAACATAGCAACATCCTCAGTTTGACCGCATTTCTTGCGGTTGTCGGTTCTCTTTAGGCTTTGCCACGCAAAGTAATGGTCGACGCGTTTCTGAACAACCAACCTCACAGTTGCAGTCACTTGCATGACTTCCTATCGCTAGTCCGGATGCCGTAGCCCTAGTTTCACGATGCAAATTCCCAAGTTGTGCATGGGTCTGCACAATATCAATCTCGAGACCTCAGTTTTCTTGTTGTCGCAAAGATAGTATCTACTCAAGAAAACTCGAACTACAATGTTGGTCTTTACTAATTTAAAGATAACGGCTCTGTATTCAACTTTTAAAGTCGTATCGGAGTCGAAGGTCTGGAAAAGTCTCACCATACACCGCGTTTGGAATAAAAGAATGAGACTAATACTTTCTCCGAAAAACAAGCAGCTAAAGAAAGGGAAAGGTAAGAAGCAATCTAACCTCCACTGCTTTTGCTTTCAATCCTTCTTTTCTTTCCCTCCCCTTTTGCTTTGCCCCTCTTTCCTGGCTTGATTTTGTGTGGTTCAAGAAGCAAAAGAACTTGGTCTAAAAAGTGAACAGAGATTCAAAATCTGGGGTCCCCTTTTGTTGCATGGGGAACATATTCCCAGCTCGTGCAAGTTCTTGTTCTTGTGAGAATTTTTGTTTGCCTTTTGATGGACCTCATTGTGACTGTGCTGATCACTTTAAAAGTAGCAATTTTTGTGCAGTTGATTGAGGCCTGCCAAAAGACTTTGGTCTTTAGAAGCATCGACCATGCGGTAAACTTTATTTTACTCTACATGATGTACCTAATTCCTGGTTGTTCCTTATATTATTTTTCGCTAATAATGTCTGTGTTTCTATTGTTAAAGCGGGATTGTACTAACATGAGTAAACTAGTTCGGTTGGTGGTTGAAAGAAGCCCAAAGAGGCCCATGCTATAGAAAGACACAGGATGATGCGAGCACCGAAAATCCATCTTTTCAACAAATTTCGATAATCATGGGAGTTTGCCCTAATAGCCACCCTTCTCACATGAAAAGGGGTGGATAATTCAAATCCCCACCTTCTCAGGGGTATTGGGATGAGAACAATTTAGCTTCGAATGTGGGTTTTGACTCCTACACCCTGTAACGAGGTAGAGCAAAAATCTGAGAATGAGAATTAGAGTAGAAATAAAATAAGATCAATAAAATAAAATAAAATAAAAGGCAAGCTTCGACTCTCCTCATTTGCTCCTTCCTGTCAAAGCATTGCCTTTGAGCTTCTAAGAGAGCTTCGTTTTTCTTGGTTCTGGAGAAGACATTGCCTTAGACGAAACTCCCATCACAAAAAGCACAGAAGATGGCATTCAGATGTGCCACAATGTTCCGGGCGTTTCTCCGACTTAGTGGTTGATCGTTGGTCGGCAGTTTGCAAGGCGACTACTTTGCAAATATAATTCCTGTTTCCAGAGAACAGATTGTTCGTCTAATCAAAATGGAACTCGCAATCCTTCCGTATCTAAGACGAGACATGAAATTCGAAGAGCCCCTTCGAAAGAGCTACGACTTTGAATGGCCCTAGCTAGTGTTTGGAGCTTAATGTACAGAGTACCCTGAAGAACCGGCAGTACATAAAGATTATCAACGATAACGAGATCATGTGAGAATATCTCCAAGTTCCATGCATATTCGACTCACCAAATTTAACCGGGCGATAAACTAGTTTTGAAAGGGTTGCAAATAGAGACTGACTATTTTTTGAAGGTATATTGCATGTGCCACCAGGACATCCGTTACCTATCGATAGCAACTATTGTTTAGAGAGAGATTATTGCACATGAAAATGGTTATAACTTCCAAGTTCCTAAAGTAAAAATGACATTGATTCATCAGCGTATGGAGCCGTAGATACCTTACGTGGCACTCGCATATACATGAATGAAAGCGAATGTCCGCTCCAGATAACCGGTTGAGGTATGAGAAAGTAAAATATGTGAGCTGATGAACGTTAATTACCGCAGTGTACTACGGATCAATAAACAGGGGAGCCCATAAAAGATGAAGTGTATTCTATTCTTAAACCTCTTCCCACACATAAAAAGAGTCAGAAATTTCATATGCTCCTGGTAAATGCAAGAACCAAGAGCTAAATAGCTTATTTCATCATCTAGAAAAATTACATATGCTGCTGAAGATGCAGATTGCGCCAACTTTACATGAGGAATGTTTTTGAAGTTTTACCAAATACTTAGGAATTTCCATGGGAACTGAAGCCTGAAAATTGCATCAAGCTTTGACTCTTTCCTCTTTAGCTACATCGACTCGTTATCCTGCTTCAAGAAAATGAGAGGAAACTCGTCATATTGCTCCGTCATACCCTGCTCTTCGGCCATACTCTTCAATGACTGGTAAGCCTGGTACATGGACCATCGGTCCTTGGGTCGAGAATTTATGCAACTGCAAGCTATTTTAAGGAACTGCAGAATTTCACCATCATAGCCGTGTTCCCAGAGAGTTTGGTCAACAGCGTCCTTAATTCGGTCGGTGCTAGAGAGCACATTCACCCAATCCACTAGATTACCCTTGAATTCTTCATTAGGGTTGTTCACCTGGACAGGCTTTTGCCCAGTTACCAACTCCAAAAGCACCACACCAAATGCATAAACATCCCCCTTCATCGAAGCAACCATGGTGCTAGGGTATTCTGGAGCAATGTAACCAAACTCCCCCAAATCGCCATTCACGAAACTGCTCCCACTGGACTCCGAGGTAGTCATGAGCCTCGCTAAGCCAAAATCAACTATTCGAGCCTCAAAGTCTTCGTCGATAAAGATCGTGTTGGAGCACAAGTTTTGATGCAAGAAGGGCGGATCACACCCGTGATGAAGCCAAGCGAGGCCTCTAGCAATGCCTAAACCAATCCGGAACCTAGTTGGCCAATCCAATAAAACAGTGCTTCCATGCAGCAAAGAGTAAAGAGTGCTGTTCGGCATGTGCTTGTAAACCAACAGCTTCTCTTCCTCCACTATACAAAACCCCAAAAGGGGCGTCATATTCGGGTGCCTCAGTTGTCCCAAACGGTTCATCTCCAACCTGAACTGCTTTTCCCCGAGCTTACAAGTATTGAGCCGCTTAATCGCCAGCGCGGATCCATCTGATAGTACAGCCTTATAAGTGCATCCAGTCCTAGTGGATATAATTATATTATCCATGCTGAAATTATTCGTGCTGGCCATTAGATCGGCCAATTTGACCTTCACAATCGGCTTCTGGAACAGAGAAACCTGGACAAGCTTATGAGCCCTAAGCCTCTCAGCCCAAACACTATCATCATCTCTCCCAATCCCATACATTCTCCTCCTCCTCCTCCTCACAACCCTCAGATGATACCACCACCATAGGCCAAGACCCAGCAACAGAGATGCAGCGGCACCAAAAACCCCGGCAGCAATGATGATCGTCAGGTTCTTCTTGCTCAATCTACCACACTTCCCTAAAGGCCCTCCACAGAGATCGTTCCCTTCAAAACTTGCTTTATCAAACCCCTTAAAGAACGAAGGGATCGTCCCTTTCAGATCATTGCTCGCGACCGAGAACTTCTTGAGCCTACTCAGAGTCAAAAAATCATATGGTATAGTGCCGGTCAGGCGATTATTCGACAGCACAAGATTGTTCAAGTAAGTGCAGTTCACTAGGTCGGGTGGTATAGTGCCCGAAAGGCCATTGCTCGACAGATCAAGAGTCACCAAGTAAGGAAGCCACCTGCATATTTGAGAAGGGATTGTACCAGAGAGGCCATTGTTGGAGAGATCCAAGGTCTGCAAGTTCCGGCAATACTGCAGCGACTCCGGAATCTGCCCTGTCAAGTCCATGCCCCGGAGCTCGAGGCTGAGTATGCGGTTCTCTCGGTCGTTCCAGCAAGAAACGCCCACGAACTTGCATATGAACCCGACCGACGAGCTCGCGAACCTCCAAGAACTCAGCTTCCCTTGTGGGTCGCCAAGCGAGGTCTTGAGGCCCTGCAGGCACTGGATATCCTCCTCCACGGCAGCGACTGCCGTAACAAGCCATGCAACCCAAAACAAGATCGTAAGATCCGACGAGCGCTTCATTGATGACGAGGGTCCTCGCCTACCCACTCGAGCATAAGGCCAGAAAGCTTTTTATGCAAGCCTCCGGACCAGCTTATACCGAACGAAAAGGACCCTTCACGAGAGGCAGAGCGAATGGCGTTCTTGGGTGACGGTTGGCTTTATGGGCGTGATTTCTACGCGTGAAAATGGAAACTTTGGGAACGAGAGAGATCTGGAGATGGGACGTCGACCACCAATTTGCAGAGGGATGGAACAGGGGCCTCTTTTTTCCCAGCCGGGTGGGTGCTTTTCATGTGCGCCTCGATCGAAATTCAACGGCGAGTGAGGTTCTTGGAGATTAACAATGGTTTGACTAAAGATGGATTCTTGAAGATAGCATAATCAAAGGAGCTTTGACCATTAAAAAAAGGGTAGAGAGAGGGGAAGGAATAAAGGAAAAAGGGAGGTGGTGCTTATTTACTGGTCATTGATTTCGAAGTTCTCCACGATCAACAGCAAAATGGGCAAATGGCCAGTTTCTTGGTGCTGCACTAGCTTGATCCTCTCTCTGCTTTATCTTCCTAATCCACTATCTCCCTTCAATAGGACAATACCAGGTTACCTAACTCAAGAAAAATTTATGCGATTCATGAATTAAGATGGATTCAAACTTGCTATATTTCGTTACGCCGTTCATGAAACGGGTTCATTGCATGCGAAGAATACTTTCACAGGAAATGAATTACAAATTTGACGTCGATGCGGCCAATCAGGTGCCTTCGATTCGCATCCGTGTGCGACTCACGGTCGTGCCACTTGAGAAAGTGTGTGGGGCCTTCATGTCTTTCCCGAAATGTTCCCCCTCAGTTTCGTATTTCTAATCAAACGTCCTTTTTCTTCCCTCGAATGCATTTTCAAAGTCTGAACCTTTTTTGTCTAGCGTTTGAAAGTGGAAACCCGTCAAACAGGATTCCATTTCTTGACTTGGTAAAACTTAGAGTGTCTTGCACTTGGTTCTGTACGAGGCATGCGGTCGAGAGCAACCTTTCAATGTATGTACGCGAGAATCGAAGATCGAGTGGAAGCATGTACGTAAAGAAGGTTGATTATTGAACCGCCAAAAAAAAACCTCTCTGTCTACATTAATTTCACGCCGACCTTGAGCAACCATTTTCAAGGGACTGCTCGCCTTTATTATCCCACTTTCAAGCGATTGATTCGAGAATATCATAGTGGTCCCTCGCGATTGGAGCACCAGAATTGTGTTAATGTCAATTTATAAAGTTATCGGTCCCTTTTAGTAGTACAGTTATTGCGCATAATCAAATTGACTGTTGTTTGGAAATTAGCTACCATGAGACTGTTGAAATGCGTTCCCCGTCCTCTTGATTTTCATGATTACCTCTCTAGTCTTGTAAATAGGCAATAAATATATATGAAGTCACGAATAGTAGCCAAACCTTAGCTATCAACTAGTTGCATTTTTCGATTAAAAAAAGTCACTAATGACTCATTAATTTTTAAATGCTAATGGCGGCATTTTTTTCAACTTTATTCGTTGTTTTTTTCCATGACTTCCTGACTTTTGCACAACGTGCACGGGTTGTAATTAATTGAACTTTTTCTCATTAGGATCATGCTACTTTCTATTGGTTGACCGAGGCATTGCTTTACTTTTGGAATGTTCTATTTATTGTGCTCTACTTCTTTGGACCCATTTGGCACGATTATGGAACTTTGTTCAAAGATGTTTTTGGCCGTAATGATCCGAATTTAAATGCACAAAACGGAATTCGGAGAATCCCAAAACAAGATTAGTGAAGTTGGGCAGTGTTAAGCGCATTTACATGAAAGCTATGTCAGCTTCACTCGATACAATCGGTTATCCATTCATGTCTGAGTTCAAGTTGGATGAAATCGGCTAATGCAATCAATTTCACTGAAAATGCTATAATATTTTCCTTTTTGGATATTTAACTATCAATATAGGTTATAGATTCTTATCAAAACTTTGTTAATGATTAATTCGTTTTCTTTAAGCTGTATAAATTTTCGAGATTTAGTTGCCAACCTTTGAGGCCGCCTCCCTCGTTATTGAATCACTATTTTGTGTACCCTCTCCCTTCTCCCGTCTCTTCGTTAATTATCTCACCATCTAATTGTAACTCTTTATATATAAGAATAAGTTGTTCACTTTGAACAGAATAACGTCATACAGATTCTTCATTGCTTACTTATATGTAAATTTTTTAATCATCTAAGAAATTATGCATTAACGAAATGATGTAGCCATTCTCAAATTTTTCCATATTCCGTTTAAATTATATTTTGAATGATAATTTGTGTGTTCAATTATAATATATACACACACATACACAAACCTTGTTTTTCTCTTTTCAGTGATGGCAATGCTATGGCACAAACTTGGTAAGTCTACGAAAGCCAGGTTATGAGATCAAAATAGTAATGCGCGTACCTAATTCCCCTAAGATATTTCGAACTAAGGTTGACCATGGTTTCAAAGTAAAACCTGGAACTTGAGAATCTGACCAGTGAGAACCTGTAAGTTTTAGGTTCCAAAGTATACAGGGTAGGTTTTACATTACAAAAAAATGAAAAACCTATTTCGATGTATAAATTCCAAGTTCTTAGTTAGAGGAACTTAAAACTTGTAACATGTAACCTGTTTAGAATCTAGAATAAGTTTTAATGTTTTTCATAATCTATGTATTTGCGCAATCTTGCAATATCCCATGCCGTTTGATAATAAGTGTATAATCTGAAAACACTAATCTGAGCTTATATTTTATAACAAGACTTTTACTTTATTAATAGTTATATTTTTCGCGTGTCTAAATATAAGTTATGGTCAGTGAATTGTAATAACAAGTGTGGTCATTAAAGGATTTAATTCAGTGCAATCATTTAATTAATTATATAGGTGGAACTTGAGCAGACCTTAAAACTAACCCTTCAACCTATGACAAGGTAGGTTACAGGTTCTAAGGTATGTATGGTAAGTTTCGAGTTCCAAAAAATGATAAACATATTCTAATAAGTAAGTTCCAGATTCCATGTACGAAACCTGAATCCGATCACCCCTAATTTCAAATCACTAATATCTTAACGGGTGTATCTCAAAATTTTTCAATGAATATTGGAATTAAAGTAAGTAGAACTCAAGTATCTGAGGGCCGATCAATTCTCTATACCATGTCTCTTTCCTTTGTACTGTTCCGTTTTCCGACTTAAATACCTAAGAGGCTAATCAGGGTCACAAATCCGGACGCGGTAAGTCATGAGTGCAGGTTGAATCCTTCTTGATTTGAGCTCCGTTGAACGCCGAATGACCAGATTGGGCATCTCTTTCCTCTACTCTCTCCCCTTTAATGATGACACGAATGATCAACAAGAGTAAGACACCAACCAATCCTGTAATAATTGACCAAGTCTAAGGGGGAAAAGCATAAATAAAAAAATGACCCTGTCAAACATTGCTACAATGACCGAGTGCTCGCAGAAAGCAGAGAGAAAAGAGGGAAAAGAAACGAAAGAGAGGACAGAGAAGGAAAAAGGAAAGAAGAAAATTCATGCGTGCACTATACGAGATCTCATCAAGTCAATTCAACTGCAATTCGCAATGACTATTAAGTGCTCATGTCCTTCGTTCATTTAATCAAAGTAATTTTTTAGAATTAGGGTATAAATTTGAAGTTTCATGAAATTTGAGCACAAAATCCAAATTTCAAATTGTTGAGCCTTGGGTTTTTATGGAAATGTTGGATTATGGCGTTATGGAACCGTGAAGTTTGGTAGGAGTTGATTTGGAGGAATGTTTTGGTAGGAGCAATAATTTTAGGGTTTCACTTGTGAATTCCAAGTTGCGTTTAGGCTTGAATAATCGCTTTGGGTAAGCAATTTGTCGTCACATAGGAATAGTTTTGTTAACTTTTAATGTCCATTCTTGTTTAATTGTTAGAATTATGAGATGGTTGACTCATATAGTTATGTATTGTTTGATTTTTGAGCATTCCCAAGTGAGTGGTGCTTATCTCTTCTTTAAGTTTGTAAAACTCATGTCTTGAAAATAATATGTATTGCTTTACAAACTAATTTATGAAATGAGTTCAGAAATAATTTGAAAAATGCAATAGGCGGATGAGCTATGTTCTTAAAAATGTTATTTGTTTTGGTTTGTAAAACCAATTTGTAATTGATTTTGTGAATTATTGGGACAATGGATTGATATTCATGATCACTACAAACTCATTGAGGAGTTCTGAGTATACATATTGTACAAGGATAAGGGCCAAGTGTTATATGGTTATGCGAGTCTGTGGAAGCCACATCAAGGGTCTTGTACTATTTATGTGTATTGATCAAGGGCTAAGTGCTACATGGTGATGCAAGTCTTGTGAGAGCCACCTCTAGGGCATTATACTATTGATGTGTGTTGGTCAAGGACTAAGTACTGCATAATGATGTAAGTATTATGCAAGCCACCTCTAGAGCCATGCAATGGAGCTTTGATGTGGGATTTAATGGAATTAAGAATCGAATTGAATCATTGATACATGATTTGATATATTAATGAAATGAGTATTTCTCTGCTATGAATATAGTTATATTTGAGTAAGATATAACTCAAGAGATGTACTACTCACTCGACGATGATTGCTCATTCTATTTATCTTTCATATTTTTTCAAGTTCCCTATTAGTGGCCATTAGTATAAGAGCGCTATCACGGGGATTTTTTAGAGTGGATTTTGGATATTATTTTAATGGAGTTGTATTTATGGTTATTGATAGTTTGTTAGGTTGGTTGAGTTCTAAGTTGTACAATTCTTTTTGGCAAATATCGAAATTATGATGTTATAACCAATATGTTGGTTTATCTTATATACACACACGTTGATGACATATTGTTGGTTTCCGCCTAAGATTCAGAAGGACAACTGTATTATCCCCATTCTTGTTGGTTTTGGGAAGTGACAAATTTTATTTAAGAAAGGAAAGAAAAAACAGACATCGTCAAATTCTCTTATATGGAAAGGTTTGAGAAAATTGAAGTGAAAAAAAAAATGATATAGATTTGAAATACATAGGACTCGAAAATTTGTTGTCTCTCCAAATGAAAGAGAAAAGGTGAAGAACTAAAAAAATGAGCAAACACCAACTCTCAAAGTTTAATATTTTTTAATGTCTATGATTTCTATACTCTTTATATTTATATAGTCTCTATTCAATTATAAGCTTAATATTTTCTGTTGGACTTTCTAATGTCAAAGTCATATTTTATTACAACTTATCTTGCGTGCGCGGCCATCATTCGTCAAATTTTATGTGCCGTAGCTAATCTCACTTGCACGTTTAAGGGGTATTAAGATATCCCACATCCCTATTCTAGATTTATATGCTAACTTTTTGTTCGACTTTTTAACGTCAACTTTGCCCTTTCTTTTTCTCACAAAATCGCAAGCCAAAAGACTAATATTATTATATTTCAATTGGATCTTTTATCAAATAAAATACTTTCGAACATCCCCACAATTACTTTCCAACCATCCTAGTCAACATTGAGAGAATTATTTTGGGATTATTACACAAAACATTCTTGAACTTTAATTCGATATATAATATCGCCCTTAAACTTTTAATTTGTTCAAAGTGATTCCTAAATTTTAAGTAAATGTAGTCACTGAATTATTATATTCCCAGATTCAAATTAGTCTTTGGATTATCTAGCCTGGGGAATAAATTGAATGTGAACTAAAATTTAGAAATCATATTAAATAACTTAAAAGTTTAGGGATCACATTAATATTGAGCTAAAATTCAAAAACCACATTAAACAAATTAAAAATTCAAGAATAACATTGCGCATTAGGTTAAAGTTTATAAATCATTTTATGTCATTTTCCCAATTATTTCTCCTCCTTCATTCTCTTTCCCAATCAAAAACCTTTCCAGTCAATTTTTCACGAGTAAAAGAAAAAAACAAACCAAATCTCAAAGGGCCCGTTTGATTCGGCTTTTGGGGAATGCATTTGTCAAAATGCAAATACCTTTAGGTGAAGGGGGTTTTCCGAAATACAAATATCGTTTGGTAAAATTTGCATTGAAATACAATTTTGGCCAAAATACCATTTGGTAAAATTTACATTTGTAAATAACTTTTATTAAATTAAAAAAAAACAAAAAAATCTATTTTCTTTTTTGAAGTCCGCCATCGAACCGCCGATCCGGCGGCCGAATGGCCAGATCTAGCCGCCTGGGTCACGCGATTCAGGTGACGGCCACCTAGGTCGTGCGACCCAAGCGTCACCTGAGGTCCAGCGACGATCGCCGGGGTCAGGTGACCCTTGGCCAGCGGTCTCTGGCCAGTGCGCGTGACCCCTTGCCCAGCAGTCGTTGGCCTCTGATCGGCTTCTCCACCGGAGAGATGAACGGTATCGGAAGTTACATTCTGAAAATGCAACTTCCCAGTGACCTCTACCTCTCCATTCCCCCAAAGGCCTTTCAACCCCCTTGGAGATGCAATTACATCTCCTCAAAGTGCTCAAAAAATTGAACCAAATACCTTCACTTTTGCCCAAACACCTTCGCTTTTGCCCAACCCCTTTAGAGCCCCAAAGCCCCTTCTACATGCTGAACCAAACAGGCCCAAAGTCCAAACCTTCACAATGTATTTGGCAATTAAGATATTATCCTATCCGGTAATTGGTGAGTCCTCCGAACCATATAAATCCGAATAAAATGTCAGATAAGAAATTAGAAATGGGGTTGGATAAACCGGAGTAGATATAAAAATTTAAAAAGGAAAAACAAACTTTCTCCTAAGACAAGCAGTTAAGGAAAGGGAGAGACAAGGAGCAATTTAAGCTCAATTGCTTTTGCTTTCAATCCTTCTTTTTCTTCCCTCCCCTTTTGCTTTGCCCCCTTTTTCCTGGCTTGATTTCGTGTGTTTCGAAAAGCAAAAGGACTCGGTCTAAAAAGTGAACTGATTCTCAAAATTTGGGGTCCCTTTTGTTGCATGGGAGACAGTTCCCCAGCTCGTGCAAGTTCTCGTTCTTGTGAGAATTTCTGTCTGCCTTTTGATGGACCTCATTTTGACTCTACTGATCAATTTAAAGTAGCAATTTTTTGTGTGCTCTTGCTGATAATGTCTCTGTTTCTGTTGTCGAAGCGGACTGCACTAGCATGTGTAAAGTACATGTAGTATAGTTCATGGTTCGAAATAGCCCAAGAGGCTCGTGCTATAGAAAGACTGAGAATGATGCGAGCCCCGAAAAACCCATCCATGGCAAGCTTTAACCCTGAACCTTTGCCCTTTCCCATCCAAGAATTGCCTTCCAGGTTCTAAGAGAGCTTCGTTTTCTTGGTTTTGGAGAAGACATCGCCGGACTAAACTTCGGTCACAGAAAGCAGGGAAGATGGCATTCAGATGTCCCGCAATGTTCCTGGCGTTTCTCCGACTTAGTGGCAGATCGGTGGTCAGGAGCCTGCAAGGCGACTAGTTTGTATTATATTTCCTATTACCAGACAACAGACCTAAACGAAATGGAGCTCCCAATCTTTATGTACATAATACATGCTCCCAAGACATGACAATCCAGTAGCCCCTATGAAGGAGCTACAGCATAGACGAATGACTATATGTTTCCAGCTAGTGTTCGTAGCTTAATGTACAGAGAACCCAGAAGAACCGGCAGCGTATATAAAGATTAAGGACAATAATGAGATCAGATAAGATTGTCTTCAAGTTCCATGCATATCCGACTCGCGTAGAGAGAGAGAGAGATTATTGCACATGAAGATGGTTGTCATTTCTAATGTGGCATCAGCGACATGTTGCTTTAGATAACCATTAAGTATGAGAAAGTATTCAAGCTGCATTTCTCAGATAATCCTACCAGACTGGAAAAGAAGAAGTGTTTAAAAACACATTGAGAGTTTGATAGTTTTGTGAAATGCAATAACGCACCTGTTTTGAAATTCATCATTCTTGATGCGAAAGCGGAAAAGCGATGGTCCACGCACAAGTCCTTCTCCTCTATTGCCATTTGTATCACTGGCTCAATAAGACGGCCACCTCACCCTTTTTACACTAGGTAAACGCTCATTTTGTGAGAATATTTGGAGAATTAGGGTTAGAAGAAAGACTTAAACACTATTTATAAAGTTTTCAACCATGTCCTCTCATTACAGGCCAAGCTTAACTTGGCCTACACTAACTAGCCTCATATTAAAATAATTAAGAAACATTTTATCTCACTTTAGACCAACCCCGTAAAACAGTAAATTATAATATCAATTAATGTAGTTCCACGTTAGGAAAACTCTTACAAATTTGTCAATAATTTCCTTATTTTTATTGAGGCCGGAGAGCATATGCACCCAATCCATTAAGAGTGCGTTTGGTAACATTTTTGTTTAAAAATTATTCTAGGGAAGAAATAGAAAAAAGTGTTTCTGTTCCTAACAATTTTTGAATAAAAAAATGCGTTTGGTAAACTTGTTTCGGGAATAAAAAATGAACAGAAACACATTTGGTAAATTTGTGTTCTTTTTTTGTTTCTTTTAATTTTTTAATATTTTTATTTTATTTTTCTTATTTTTCTTTCTTTTTTCTTTTTTTCTTCTTTTGGTTGGTCGCCGGCCTTGGCCATGGCCGGCGACCGGCCGACGAGGGCCAGTGGCCTCGCCTTGGCTGGGTGAGCTCGAGCTCGCCTAGATCCGGCGAGCCCGAGCTAGCCTAGCCTTGCCCTGCGCCGGCGAGGCTCGACCTCGCCTTGGATGGGCGAGCTCGAGCACGCCGGCCGGCGAGCCCGAGCTCGCCAACGACGCTCGAGCCTGCCGGTAGCCGGCCACGCTCGGCCTCGCCGAGGGCCAACGACACTCCGGTGAGGTAGCCGGCCGGTCGCCGGACATGGCCGAGGCCGGCGACCAGCCAAAGAAAAAAGAAAAAGGAAAGAAGAAAAAAAAAGAGAAGAAAAAGAGAGGAGAGAGAAAATTTGTTCTTAAAAATTGTTCCAGAAACAAGAAACGCATTTTTCTTGTTTTTTGTTTCTGTTCCAAATGTGTTCTTGAGAACAAAAAAATAGATTTGGAACAAAAATGCAAACAAATGCATTTCTGTTTTTTATTTTTATTTCCTGAAACAAAAAAATTAAAATTTTATTCATAAGCAGAAACAAAGAACATTAACAAACAAGCCCTAAATTACCCTTGAATCCTTCATCAGTTTTTGTTCACCTCGAGAGGCTTTGGCCCCGGTACTAGCTCCAAAAGCACCACCCCAAATGCATAAACATCCCCCATCATCGAAGCAACCACAGTGCTCGAGTGCTCTGGAGCAATGTAACCGAACTCCCCTAAATTGCCATTCACAAAACTGCTCTCGATGGAGTCCACGTTAGTCACGAGGCTTTGAGACCTTGCAAGCACTTGGCATCGTCCTCAACGCCAGCGACTGCTGAAACAAGCCATTCAATCAAAAACAAGATCATCAGGTCCGACGAGCGTTTCATTGATGATGGTCTCGCTGACCAATGCGAGCAAAAGCTCAGAACCTTTTATGAAACCTCTGAACCAGCTTATACCTAACGAAGAGGACCGTTCATGATAGGCACAGCAAATGGTGTTGTCGAGCGACTAGCTTTAGGTGGGGAGTTTTAACGCGTAAAAGTTGAAACTTTGGGAATGAAAGAAGTGTGAAGAAGGGACATTGACCAGAAATCTGCAAAGAGAGAAACAGAATCTGAGCTTCTTCTTTTTAGGTGAGGATCGAGTGCTCTCTGTGTGTGTCTCGATCAAATTCAATGGCGAATGACGTTCTTGATGATCATCGATGATTTGACTAAAAAGATGGATTCTTGAAGATAGTATAATTAAAGGGTTTTTTAGCATAAAAAAAAATAAAATAAAAATAACAATAAAAACAAGATGGTGCTTATTCATTGCTCATTGATTTGGAAATATTCCATGATCAACAGCAAAATGGGCAATGGCCAGTTTTTGTACTGCACTAGTTGATCCTCTCTCATTGGTTATTCTAAGGGCCTATTAGATAACTATCATATTTTGTTATTTTGTTTCTAGAACAAAAAAATGTTTTGTTTGCTAACGCTAGCTAATTTTTATATTCCCTGAAATAAATAAAAAATGGCCCGAGAATTTATTTGAAACGTAAATAAAAAGTAAATGAAATCTATTTCTTTATTTTCAGGAAAAAAAATGTTACCAAACGCACTATAATCTGTCCAATAAAAACATACCAAGTAAACTAAGCCAATCAAGTATGAAAAAGACAATGTAATTCATCCTTGCTAGTTTTACAAAAGTAAATTTACACGATATGCGGGTCATAATTAATTTGATATTTTATGTTAGGCCATTCATGAAAGTGAGTTTATTTGGTGCGAAGAATACTTTATTGCTTTTGGTGAAATGGGTTTTGAATCCGGCTACAATGCAGCCAATCAGGTGCATTGGAGTTGGATCCGTACGAGATTCATGGTCCTGCCACTTGGGGAATGCGGGGCTTTCATGTCTTTCCAAAAATGTTCCTCTCAATTTGAAAGTTCAAATCAAAGTCCTTTCTTCCCAAAGTGTTCGTTCAAAGCTCGAACTTGCATCTTTATCTGGTATTTGAAAGTTGCAACCCGTCAAAATGGGTTTTCTTTTCTTGACTTAGTAAAGCCGTAATTTGGGGTTTCGGGTCTCCCACTTAATGATCTTGGAAGTGAAATCTCAATCATGTTTGTCAACTAGAATTATGCAAGAATTGAAGATCGAGTTGAAGCATATTCATAAAGAAGGCAATGATTGCGTTGATTATTGAATCGCCTAAAAAATATCTCTATCTACATTAGTATCACGTTGGACTCGAGCAATCATTTTAAGGAGTGCTCACTTTTATTACCCTACTCTCAAGGTGATTGATTTGTGAAAGTGGCACCTTGCGATTAGAGCACATATACCAATGTCAATTTATAAATTACGAATCCTCTTGATTAAGTAAAATTTTTGCCAAGAATGAAATTAACCTTTTTTGTCTGATGGTTACTTGAAAATAAGCTTCTCTAGTGAAAGACCCACTAAACTAGGAGCCTATTGGAATATGGTCCCCATCCTTTTTATTTTCATGATTAGTTCTTTGGTCTCGTAAATTCAATACTCAATTAACAAAAAGTCACAAATAGAAGTCAATACCTGAGCTATTAATTAGTCGCATTTTTCCACCAAATTTTATCTTTAACTGCTTCAGTATCGTACAAAAAAAAAAAAAACTTCATGTACAGAGAAAACTTTCTTGCAAAATCAACAATCGAGAACACATTTTCTGAATGCTAATAGCAGCATTTCTTGCAACCTTATCGATTTTTCCATGACATGCTGAATGAACTAATTTCATCAGGATCGTATCATTGTGCTGCTTTGCAGTTGAACAAGGCATCATCGCCTTCCGTTTGCTTTGCTCTTCTCGTTCAGACCCATTTGGCATGGTTGTAGAACCTTGTTCGAAGATATTTTTGTCGTTATTGACCCGAATTGGGACGCACAAGTATAATTTGGAGCACTGCCCTAAAGACAATTAGCAAAATTTTGGATCATATTAATCGTATCTACGCATAATCGGCTAGTAAAACTTATTTAACTAAAGATGCTATAATATCTTTTCTTTCTTATGTTAACTTGATCCACAGCTAGGCTTTGTAAATGTTTGAGTTTTGACATGAGACAGCATCGTGTTTTGCCACGAAATATATCGAACATGTGAGGTGTTATTTTTTCATTTTAGATGACGGTCTCGGAATTTATATTTATCCAAAGGGAAAATGACATAAATGATCTATGAATCTTGACTTAATGTGTAATGCGATCCTTGAACTTTAAATTAATGTGCAACGTCATCCCTGAAGTTTTAAGTTGTTCAACGTGATTTATAGACCTTTGGTAAATATTAAATTTAATCTCCAAATTATACAAAAATATTCAATATTGTCCTTGAACTACATTGAAAATATTGAATATGCACCAAAACTCCAAGAACCGCATTGAACAAATAAAAAAAATTATGGACTACATTGAACATTGGGTTAAAATACATTAACCATATTGCACATTAAAACAAAGTTCAGAGACCATTTGTGTCATCATCCCTTATCCAAAAAACTGCCCTAAATATTAGAATTTTCAATGTCTCTTTATTAATTATTTTTGCTGTAACCCTTTTATATTAAGAAAAGTAATATTGTACGGTTTGCTATGAATCCTTAAAGTTTTCCCTTCTTCCTTTCTGCCTGGTATGATTCTTTAAAACTAAAGATATTCTGACCAATCATGGTAATATACTTTGCACTTGCCATAACGTGGAATCTGTGCATTAGAATTCTGTTACCTTAAATTTTTCTATGATATGGTCAAAAAATAAAAATGAATTTGGTGGCTAATATGCAATTCCTATTATGAGGCTAAAAGGGTCGTATGTGTGGAATGACATACTTGCCACAAATTCTATTTTTGTTTTCCTTGGCTTGTATCATAGTGCTATTTCATGATAATTTAGATGAGATGCAAAGTCATCGATTGGAATTGTTTAGATGCAATTACAACATAATAAGGAACATATGAAACATATATAAGCCTTATCATGTTTGTGATAATTGATTCATTATGCTCCAAATTTTTCTATTTTCTGTTTAATTTTATATTTGTATGATGATAAGTCCTGCAAAAGCGCGTATAGCTATATATACGTATACGTACATTCTTATATATAAGCCTTACTGTTTTGTCTCGTTCCTCTGTTTGTTAGAAACTTAGAAGTCGAGCTTTCGATCCAAGGACAAAAAGATGTGGCCCCGGAACAACGACACGTGTCGCCGATTCGTGGATAAAGTTTCGCACTTCCCGCGTAACGACCTCCATTCATATTCATCGGCATGCGTGTTGACCGGTGAGCACGCCCGTGGGCCCCGCGTTTCCTCTTTCGCTCGCGCCCGGAGCGATCCGAAACCGAAATAATCGCGCCTCGCTGAAAACGTCGTCGCATCGGGGCCACCGCATTTCTCGGTAGTTGGGGTAGCTGTCAACGATTCCGATTGGGCTCCGTGGGCCTTTTCCCCCGAACGATGACCGCGCTCTAAATTGGGGTAGGCATCAATTCAGAATAGAATCAAGAATCGGACCAAACCAATCCATTTCCAGATTCCTGCCATTACCAATGCCCAAAAAAGTGAAACAAACACCGTGTGGTTCGATTTCCGGTTACTGAGTAAGAACCAAATTGGGAACTGAGAATTGATGAATCGCAATTACATATTTCGAACATTTATTGTTTATTTTATTTTACACATTCATCTTTTTATGAATTGTTGCTATTGACAAACATGGATTATTATTATTGCATTCACTTTCATTTTACTTAACTAAATGAAAAGAAGAAGAAGAAGAAATTAACGTTCTCGAGTAGACCTTGGAATTGATTGACATTGTAGGTTTTATGTTTCAAGGTATGCAAGACAAGTTTTACGTTCCAGAAACTAGAGAATCAATTTGGACAAAATAGGTTTCGGATGGAATTTGATCAACTGTGAAATAGCTCATCCCTCTATCAAATCACCGCCAATGGTACGGCGTTGGTATCCCAATGGATGTAGGGTCACAAGATCGAAATTACCTTTGAATGTATGGGTGTACCTAGCTCTCATTAGATGAGTTCCGAACCACTAACATCTCAATAAGGGCACCAATCTCAGATTTTTCAGTCCAAATTGGTGTTAAATAAATACAACTTAAGGCTCCTTTTTATTTTGTGAAAGATGACTAATTTCGAAGACACTTTCTAAAAAAATGGCTGCTTCTATTGCTTATAATAATGAAAAATATTTCATTATCTATGAAAAAATTTAAACATAAATTGTTATCGATATTGAAATCATTTTTTATTAGCTAAATATTTCAAATAATACAAACAACCATTTTTTGGAAAATATTTTTTAAATAGTTTATTTTTTGTGAAACAAATGAAACTTAAGTATTAGAGAGCAATTAATTCTCTATATCCCAAGTCTCTTTCCCCTGTTCTCTTCCATTTACTAACTTGAGTATTGGAGAGGCCAATCAAGGTCGCAAATTTAGACGCCGTGAGTCATTATCAATGAGTGCGTGTTGAAGCCTTAACTAAAGCTCTGATGAATATCGAATGGACCAAATTGCGCATCAACATGTTGAAATCCTTTTGTTTTTACAATGACACGAATAATCAACGTGAATAGATGCCAACGATTTCTATTGGAAAGGTTGGAATGGGTATGGAAAAATGGTAGGGAACGAAATGGACTAAGAGTAGTCAAATTCTCTTGTCCGAAAGTGTTCAAGAAAATTTGAGGCGAAAAAATCATGTAGATTTGAAGAAAGCTTTGGTGCAAAATCAACAATTGAGAGCACATTTTCTGAATGCTAATAGCAGCATTTCTTGCAATCTTATTGAATTTTCCCTAACATCCTAAACGAACTAATTTCATTAGGATCATGTTGATTTGCTTGACCAAGGCATTGCCTACCGTTTGCTCTGCTCTTCTCGTTCAAACCCATTTGGCATGGTTGCGGAACCTTGTTTGGAGATGTTTTTGTCAGTATTAACCCAAATATTGACGCACGAATAGAATTTGGAGCATTCCCACAAAACAATTAGCAAAATTTTGGTTTTAGTTAACCGTATCTACGCGAAATTGGCTAGTGCAACTTATTTAACTAAAGATGTTATAATATCTTTTCTTTCATATATTTGACCAGATACACAACTAGGCTCTATAAATATGCTCGAGTTTTGACAAAAGATAGCATTGTATTTTGCCTTGAAACCTATCTTTTTCATCTTAGATGAATAAACACGGTCTCAGCATTTATATTTATTTGAAAGGAAAATGACATAAATGTTCCATAAATTTTGACTCAATGTGCAATGTAGTCTGTGAACTTTAACCTGATGCCCAATGTTATCCCCATTTTGAATTGTTCAATGTGGTCCATAGACCTTTAATACATATTTAATTTAGTTTCTAGACAATAATTATCATCCCCGAACTTGAATTGATGAAAGGACAAACATTAAACATAAATCAAAACTTCAGGGATCATATTGAATAAATAAAAAATTTAGGGGCCATATTGAAGATTAAGTTAAAATTTAAGAATAACATTGCACAAATTAAAAGTTTAAGCATTACATTACATATTATGACAAAATTTATAGACAATTTGTGTCGTCGTTTTTTTTCCAAAAGACCACCCTATATATAAGAATTTTCAATGTGTCTATGTTTAATTATTTTGGCGGTAACCTTTTATACGGAACAAAAAGTTTTTGGCTTCAACACAATGACATAATTTAGATGAGAGGCAAAGCATCTATGGAATTTTTTAGATACAATGACGACATAATAAGGAACATATGAAACGTATATAAGCCTTCCCTTGTTTGTGATAATAGATTGATTATACTCCAACGTTTTCTATTTTCCGTTTGATTTTATATTTCGTATGACGATAATTCGCGCAAAAGCACGTCTACCTATATATACGTATACGTACATACTTACACACACATACACACACACATAATATAGACATATATATATATATACAGCGTCATCTCGTTCCTCTGTTTGTTGGAAGTCGAGCTTTCGATCCAAGGACAAAAAGATGTGGGCCCGCAATGACGACACGTGTCGCTGGTTCTTGAACAAGGTTTCGCACTTCCCGCGTAACGAACCGCATTCATATTCATCGGCGGTCGTGTTGACCGGTGACTGGTGAGCACTCCCGTGGACCCCGCGTTTACCCTTTTGGTCGCGCCCGGAGCGATCCGAAAACCTAAAAAAGAATCGCGCCTCGCCGCAAACGTCGTCGCATCGAGGCCACCGCATTTCATGGAAGCTGGGATACCTGCCAACGATTCCAAATGGGCTCCGTGGGCCTTCTTTTTCCCCCCAACTACGACCGCATTCCAAATTAGGGGATAAGCATGAATTCAAGAGGTAGGATGAGAAATTGGACTGGACCAATTCAATTTCAAGTTTTCGTGGTTACTGGTCCAATTTCCAATTCCAAGAAAAGTAAAATTAGTACTGTGGGGTCCAATTCCTAGTTCCTGAGTAAGAACTAAATCGAGAACTAGGAATTGATGAGTCGCGGTGACATATTTTGAATATTTTATTGTTTATTTTATTTTACATGTTCATTTTTTTCGTGAATTGTTGCTATTGACAAATGAGGATTTTTATTATTGCGTTCACTTTCATTTTGCTTAAAATAAAAAAAAAGAAAAAAATGTTCTTGAGCAGACCCTAAGATCGATTAACATGATAGATTTTAGGTTCAAAGGTACGTAAGACAAATTTTACATTTCAAAAACTAGGGAATTGGCTTAGCCAAGATAGGTCTCAAATAAAACTTAAATTGACCCTGAAACCACACATCCCTATTCCAAACCACGGCCAATAGTACGAAGTTGGTATTCCCATGGATGTAGGGTCTGGAGATCAAAATTACCAATGGATGTACGGGTGTACCTAACTCTCGTCGGATGAGTTTGAACCACTAACATCTCAATAAGGGCACCAATCTCTGATTTTTTGGTCCAAATTGGTGCAAAATAAGTACAACTTTAGGCTCCTTTTATTTTGCGAAAGATGATTGATTTTGAGTACATTTTCTAAAAAAATAATCACTTCTACTGTTTATATATTCATTGTCCACGAAAATATTTAAACGTAAATTATTATCTATAATAAAAATATTTTTCATTAGCTAATAATTATTTTTAATGATACAATCAATCATTTGAAATCATTTATTTTCTATGAAATAAATAAAACTTAAGTATCAGAGAGCCGATCAATTCTCTATATCCCAAGTATCTTTCCTTTGCTCTCTTCCATATACTGACTTGAGTATTGGAAGGCCAATCAGGATCTCAAGTATGGACGCCGTAAATCATTATCAATGCGTGCATGTTGAAGCCTTGACTGAAGCTTCGATGAACATCAAATGAACCAGATTGCGCATGAACATGTTGAGATTGTTTTTTTTTTTTTTAAATGATGACACAAATAATCGACATGAATAAATGCCGACCATTTCTACTGGAAAGGTTGGAATGGGTATGGAAAAATGGTAGGTAACGAAATGGACTGAGAGTAGTCAAATTCTCGTCTGGAAGAGTTCAAGAAAATTTGAGGCGAAAAAATTATGTAGATTTGAAGTTGATTGGGCCCAAAATATTTTTTGGTCTCTCCAGCTCGAAAAGAAAAGGCAGCGAACAGAAGAAATGAGCAATCACCAACTTTTCAAGATAGGTACCAAAGGCATGTTCTACTCCATTTTATTTGGCATGTGCGGCATGTGTCAATTCTAATCTCTTAAATGCATCAGGAGTGTTAAAAGTATCCTACACTTTCTTGTCTAGGTTCATGCACTCCTTATACAAGCGCCGTCTCCTTTTACTAATTTACTTAAACTTTTGCATTAAACTTCTAAATGCCAATTTTACCTTTTCATTTTTTTCTCACGAAATTATAATTATATCTTCAATTGGAGACAGAAAATCCTTCCAAATCCCCGAACATTTTCTTCCCCTTCTTTTTCTTCTTCCGTTCCGGTCGAGTTTTCAAGAGGAAAAAAAAATTAAAAGAAAAAGAAGAAAAGAAAAAAGAAAACGACCAGATTCCCGAAGGGACCAAACCCTCAACGCTCAACTCAACTCAACTGACTCGAGGACACCATCCTTAACCGACGACCGAACCCTCGTAATTGAATTTCAAAACGAGGGGCAATCGCGTAAATTAAGAGGCAGACGAACCCGTAACCTCCACCTCCTCCGCTCCAGCTTCCTTCCTTCCTTCCTTCTCTTTTCCCTTTTTTTTTTTTTTCGCTTTTCAGTTGCTAACAGACACACCACCGCTCCGCTCCCCAGCAGACGCAGTGGCGAAAACTCTCTGTCTCTCTCTCTACCCCTCGCACACCTCCTCATTCCAGCCCTAGCAATGGACGATTCCGAGGTAACTCCCGATCTCCCTCCCTCTCTCTCTCTCTCTCTCTCTCTCTCTCTCTCTCTACAACCTCCAATCGCCTCCGCTTCCGCCGCGCGTGGTCGCCGGCGGCGGACCGAATGTCGCGCGGCCCTCGCGTCTCCGGCGGTCGGTTCTCGCGCGCGCGGGAGCCTCGATTGCGTAATTCCGCCGGCGCGTCTTGTCGATTGTTGTTTTTTTTTTTTTTTTTTTGAGTTTTGAGTTTTTATGCTTTTTGTGCGGTTTTTTTTTTTTTTGGTTTTGGTTTTGGGAAGAGCATGGTGGCGTTGAAGAAGGCGTACGCGGAGATCATCCTGAACACGGCGAAGGAGGCGGCGGCTCGCGTGATGGCGTCCGAGCGCAAGGCGCTCAGGGTCCAGCATGATCTGAAGGCGACCAAGGAGGAAGGCCTCCGGATGCTGCTGCGCCTGAAGCAGATGATGGATGCCAAGGTGCGTCCCGACGGTCTGTCTGGCTGTTTAGTAGTGCTCATCGGGGAAGTTCGCTCCTTTGGCTCTTTGATCGTGCCGACCGTTTGATCTAGGCCTCGAGTTGTTTTGCCTGCTTGTTGATGATTTGTGTGATCCGATTCTGATGGTGGAGCAGCTGTACTGAGATCACGCAATGTGGGATTTGATAATGGCTCGGGCGAAATTGTGATTTGAAACTCGAAGATGAAAGTTCGTGAAATAATTCGTTAGTTAATCTGCCTGACTGCATTGTTAAGATGGTTTGTGTATTTGGAGTTACATATTGAACAGAAAAAGAGCAGTGCCTCAAACGTCTCCTTGCGGTTAAATGTTAAGTCTATATATGTAGATGGATAGGCATTTGGTGATGCTCTAGTGGATGGCATCTGCACAGTGCAAAAGTTAGTTACTCCGTTAGTTGATCAATTTTAAGATTGTACTGATGACGGATTCACTTTGCAACTTGTCTGGGATTGAGTAATTTCATTTTATCTCGACGTCATGATAACTTCACCAGAAAGATGGAAACATCTTTGACCTTGCATTGCTTGCTTTATGGATGTCTCATGGCTACTATGTGTGCATTGCTTTTCATAGTGCTCACCACTGATAGATATCTTGGATCGTCGTATTCTGTCTAAAGTGCCATGGAACAGTTTCGAAGCTCTCCACAGTAAAAAAGGAAGTAAAAACATGGAATAGTTTCTGTAGCTCTGCATGATGCAAACTTGGCTTAGTCTTAGGAGAACTATCCTTCAGTTGGAAAATCTGCAAGCTTGGGTCTTGTGAATTATGTCCTCTTTTGGTAATCTTGTATGTGAACGAGGAGATTCTATCATTGTTGACATCCATCTCTCGCTTTACTCGTTTTAGCATTACATTTTAGGAAACTCCTTACTATAAGCAGTTTTCAGTTGCTAAAAGCATTTCTTCATTCAATTCTTCTTCTCGATCACATGTGACCTGGCATTCTGCAAATCTGTTTTGGACTTGTTGTACTTAGAGGTGCTGATCACTAATTGTTAGAGAAATTTTAATGTCATCATTGGATTATTTGATTTAGACATTCTGAAAGTTTAATAACTTTTCTGTAGAATTCTTATGCTTTAGTTTCTGCAAATCCAATCTTTTGTGGGATTATGTTGGCCTAAGTTCAATATGTTTACTTCTTCAAGGAAATTACATGGTTTAAGGATTAAGAGCGAAGCTGAGATTATTCAGTATATGCCTCTGTATGCTGTTTGATAACTTCCAGCACTTATAGCTTTTGCTGTTTTTGTTCCATATAGATGGCTGAAGCAGAAAAAACGTCTGTGAGCCAAAGGGGAAGGATTCAAGAGCTTGGAGCACAGCTACAGGAGGCAGAAGACAAGATCCTAGACCTCAGAGGAGAGCTGAAAAATGCGCAGGATGAATTGGAGAAGGCAAGAAAAAACCAAATAGGACAAAATCCAGAGGAACTATCATTTCCTAGGAAGGATGGAACTCCAGAGAATCATGTTAATTCCTTTCAATCGATTGTACCCTATTCATCCGACTCAGAGCTCGAAACTGTGGCTCCTCTGGAGGGTGTGTCCTTGATTAACCAAGCCAGGGACCACAGGAGCTGCAATGGAAGAAAGCAGGCTCGACAATTGGTTGATCGGCCTTTGGAGGATGATCGTGATCAAAGCCCAGATTTAGCCTCCATAATCATGGCAAGAAGAAAGGAGCCTGAGCTGTACCGGAATGGATGTACACAGAGAGTCCGTGCATTTGAAGGACACATGTTGGATCGAACTTTAGGAGCTGTAGAAACTTCCACAGAAGCTTGTGCTCTGGACTGCAAGAGAACTGATAAAGCTTACATGGAAGAATCCCTGGAAGTGGCACAGAAGCTACCTGGGAAAGAATTGAATAAAACTTCAAAGGTCCCAACTAGAAGAAGAAGAGGGACACAACTTAGAAAGTGCAAAGCTACTTCACAAAGACCATCTGCTAGTAAGCTCATGAAGTGTTCTCAAACTTCAGTTTTTTCTGACTGCAAGTCGTTCTCCACGAATGACAGTGTTAAATCTGGTGAAGTTGCCCATTTTGGAGGCTCTTTGAGGGATGAAAAAGTGAAAGAACTGAAAAATCCCTTAGGGTTGCAGGAGATGTTGCAGAGTAATCGTAACTACCTTTCTAACGGTATAGTTCTCAAAGGCAAGAGGAAAAAGATAGCTAGAGGAAGGAAGTGTCTTCCTGACCAGCTCACTTCAACTACTAAACCATCAATTCTTCGTCATTGTAAGGCTGATCAACTTGATGCCGACTTTACTTCTGCTGATGCTCTGCTGAAGGAGACTGAAGAGGGCTTATTGCCCAACTTGGATGGAGGTGTAGTCGTAGGAAACGGAGACTCCACATTGCAAGCAAGAAATAACAGAATGATTGTTGGGGAAGGACAGTTTATAGATGAATCTGAGTCAGTGAAGAAGGAAATTAGTGGTCCGGAGATTCTGATGCTTACAGATGGTAAATTAGATATTGGAATGACTGATGTGAGAGTCCTGGATTCAGAGATGAATAGTGGAGGATCTACTCAAACTAATAACTCAACGCCTCTCAAGTACACCTTCCAGAGAAAGCGCAGAAGAGAGCCCTCAAACCACACTGATGAAAATGCTGCACCCCGCAAGAGTAAAGTGAAGAAGAAGAAGGACGATATGGAGGATGACATTCAGGAGCTAAAAAAGTCTGATGCAGTGAATGAGTCATCAAGAGACAGTCGGAGACTAGCTCAAGTAGCTCGCCAGGTTGGTCATTCTTCTTTCTGCTTAATTGCTCTCTAAGATTTATGAAATGTCTGAGAAGATTTACCAGTGACCAGGTATAGTCATCATTGTGAATAGATCATGAGATTTGTACTGGAAGTCAAATTGTCTCCCCCTCAAATATCAAAGATCAATTGGAATCTTCTCCTTATCCTTATCTTTAAATAGGTTATAAATAGATATTTTAGTACATTAACAGAATCAGAAGTATCATATACACTCTTAACTTTATAATCTGGGCAAGAAATTGAAGCACATCTCTTTTGGCTTCCATAGAATGAAATTGAGTTTAAAGGATGTAAATTGCCCTTTTACTCTGACATCTCAACGTAGCCAAATTTACGAAAAAGGAGGTACAGCTTTAGATGTTTATAGCAATAAAATCATCGTGTCAACATCAGGAAAATAAATACAATTTGAGGAATTTCTGGAAAATTCTATGAAGAAATGGATATATTGGGGGGTATTTGAATGCCATCTCCTTTCTACTATGATGTACAATCTGGGAGCTTGACTTTGATAAGGTGGTGGGGAGTTGGTGCGGCTTCAGTTTTCAACCGTCACTTAAATACAAACGAAATTTTGATGGGTGATACTTTCATGAAGTTTTTAATATGGCCAGGAGGATATATGCTGGGGTGGGTTTAATTGCTACAAACTTAAAGATCAGGAGTAATTGCCACAACCTAAAGAATAAAGGAGAAAGTATTTTATGGGACGAATATACCACGTAGCAATGATGTGGTGTAACCAACCAATCACCTTGCTTGCTAGCTAGGAATTTCATCCTACTAGGCCCTATGTATGCATGCATCTCACTTTTTATTGGTCGAGTACATTCACTGTCATCTGTATGCTATTATGTTGGTGGAATCTGATAAGGGAGCTTCTAAACAACATCCCATTGAGATAATGGGACATTGCTGTTTAGGCTATGTACAAGTGGGACCCTTTGTGTTTCTTGTAAGGAGGACATGGAGATCTCTGATCCCTGTAGTTTTAAATTTGTTTTCCTTTTTATTAGGTTTCCATGACCTTGAGTATATGGACTCATTTATGTGTTTGATTGGCAGCTTATTGCTCTGTCTGGAAAGAGATGGTAGAACCATAGAAGCACTTGTTAATGACTATTTAGCCCAGGAAATGATGGAGTTTGCTGGCAGTTTTGGCAGCAGCCCAACCCAATGAGGCCACCCAGACAAAATTGAAGGATTCAAAAGATAAGTATCGATGCCCGAGATGAGTTTATTGTTGAGGAGCGACGGATCAGGTCAGCACATTCACATGTGTCTGTAAATCACTTATTTACACAGTTTTAGCTAGCAACTATTGGATATTCCTTTTTATTTTCTGTTTCAAAGTTCGAGAACTATCGAGAGCAGATGCCTATAGCTCAGTTAAATATCCAGAGTAGGGACTATTATAGTCTCTGATTATATCATGGTAACTTAGGTTTAAGTCATTGTCATCTTTTAATAACAAAAAAGATCCATTTTCATGATTCCCCTTTCTGATGCCCCCCCAAAAAAAAAAAGAACAAGAAACAAGAAAGAACCAGCTTCATGATACAAGATGCATGGCATGACATGCCAGAGGCTGGTCGGCGTTGTCACTCTTCTCGCCACTAGATGTTTGGTGCAATTTTTCGAAAGATATGTACAGTATCAGGTGAAATTTCCTAATCCCGCCACCTTGCACTTAGGATTTACCAGATATTTATTTTTTCCGATCACGGCCCTTGTTCCGGAAGTTTGCGGGTACCTTGGTTGTCCCATCTATATGTATGAGAGAGGAAAATGAGGAGATTGCGAGGTTATGCAGAGCACAAAGAAGGAATTTTGCCCCTTTGCCTGGCCTGAAAGAGTGACATCCTCCCTCCCTTCTGAGCTCAAACAGTGAAGGCCCAAACTAAAGTCCATCATGCTGTATGAACCTAACAAAGAGGTCGTTTGGTTCATAGATCGAGACTTCAAGTCAAACGGAGCTGCTCGGGGGAACGTATCCAATCAACTACCCTTTCTGTTTGTGATGTTTGAATATGCAAAGAAGATGGATTGCCCCGTGTGCTTAATTGGATGAGCGACACCACATGGGGGTGTTACTGTTTCCTGGAAATTCCCTCCATTCTTTAGAGGAAGTAGGAGCTGCAAGGAGAATTTTATCTTATAACCGCAGCACATCAATCGCGAGTCTCCTGTACTAATTTCTGTGTCGATAGTAGTAGTGTCCCTATCAATGAACTAGCAGAGTGTGAGGTTCGAAATTCTGTCAAATTCACGAGTGGCGTAACATCAGGAGACAATTTTAGATAAAGAAGGAGCAAAGTTAGGTCGATTTTGAATTAGTTAATGTATCGCGGTCTATAATTTTCACGTTTTTCTTTTTCATTTTGTAAGCCGACGCTAACCATGTCAGTACGCACTTCTTTGTCTCCCATTGTATGAAAATGCGCGCCAAACATCTGTTGGATCCCCAAGTGAAATTGGAGCTAAATGCAAGCCAGCCAGCCGTTGTTCTGTCTTTTTGTTCCTTTTTGGATTCCTTGCTGAGCAAAATGCTTTCGTTCGTCGGAATCTTTGGATAAAGCCGACCCAAGCGGTTTGTGTTTGGGCCTACGTTGGACTGGTCGTCATCAGAGGCGAGAAACTCTTGGTGTGGCATTCAATCATTTAGCCAATCAAACGTATAAAGTTAATTTGATGGTCTTTTTTCCTCGCGGGAGGTGCGCTTTCTGTCTCTCTCTTTCTCTCCCTCTCCCTCCATCTTTGTCAAGGATTTATGCCAGAATTTGACGTTCCGATGTGGATGTGCCCCCGACCGCTTTACAATGACAAATTTAGACTTAAATTTATGAACAAATTGCTTATTAATTGCGGTCGGAGATCGTATTAATTACTAAATCAGAAGGCGGATTCTGGCTTCAGACCATAGAGATGAATTGATTTTTCGGCCCTCAATTTGAGTTGGGTTTTACTGAGCGCTATAACAATTGTAATTGGTCATTCGAGTTAGCAGGCTTATTTAGCACTCACAAGAATTTGCCTCATCACTTAATGAATAAATTCAGTAAACGAATTTCAATATGTCTAGCATTGCTTTTTACTGAACTCAGCACTCGAAGCTAGAGAGCTACGGACTATAAACTTCGACATGAAATCAAAATTGGAAACTAAAATCCACTGCAAGAATCGACAGGAAGATTTTGGCATAGTTTGGTAATGTCTTCTTCCTTTGCTCTTTCTTTTAAAGCCTAGGGCAGGATGAGCGCAGGAATGTCCTATTTTTGCCTTTACTGTTGATATATACACGGTTCCAGGTTTGAAATTCCATTTGGCGGGAGGCAATCTGTGTCATCCAATTCTGATCTCCCCTGATCTGTTCCATCATCAAATAATTCCCACCTCTCAAACGTGCTCAGAACTCCCCCATACCGTTCCCACAAATTGTCATGTCCTGACAATTTAACTCCAGATTTCAAAGAATGGTCCGAATAACTTGCTTCCTGAAGAACGAGTAACGTTGAATCGATAACTAATCCACAAGTAAAGCCTCTATTTGGTTAGCAACCTTTCGTGTAGCCAAGAAAGAAAATTTTCTGAAAGCTTCCGGAGAAGAGAAAGGAGTCCAAGTTTAAATAAGAGGCACTTTCATTGGGGAAAAGTAACAATTTTTTTTTTAAAAACCTATTCTATTGATATCAATTTAATTCTAAACCTTTCAATTGAATCAATTTTGTTATAAACTCTTTCATATTGGTATTGATTTAGTATATCGGGTCAATTTAGGCAAAAAATAGCTAACACAAACACCTAATATTTTACATGACAAAATTGATGCTGATATGAACAATTTGTAATGTTTTTTGAATTAATTATTATTTTTATCTTTTCTTCTTATTCTTATTCTTATTCTTTTCTTTTTTTCTTTTTTCCTTTTTTCCTTCTTCCAATCACTAGCCTCCATGATAACCAATAGAGCTCGTCGATCACCGAAGAGGGCAAGGGTCCTTGCTTGTTATGCCCTCACCCAACCCCCACTTGGGCGAGGCCCCTCGTAGGTTGAGGGTAGGTTCTCCTCTTCTTACTATCCCCCTTCTCTTTCATTTTCCTCAGATTTCAAAATTTTCCTTTTTGTAATAATTGGTGTCGGTGGCGAGAGTCTCTTCATTTTTCAGTAGATTTCACAGTGTAGAGAGAGAGAGAGAGAGAGAGAGAGAGAGAGAGAGAGTTGGCACGATGCTAAATCAAATGGAGGCCGTGGTGTGAGTGCGACCCATTACGCTATGCTCCCATCTCCCTACACTCTTCACAATCTCTAAAGTCACAAATGCATTTATGGTGCTCACAAGGGCCTATCCAAGTTTGAAGGTCTTTGGCTTTATCTTCTTCTTCCTCCTCCTCTTCGTTCTCATTGTGTTCGGACTTTTTGCGCTACCATTTGATTCCAACTAGAGTTTGATATATATATTGGGTCCGATTCTACCTTTATTTTTGCCTCTTCACCATCGAAGAATCACGATGGAATAGTTCGAATATGGAGCGAGAAGAAATGTTAACCACTGGCAATAACAAGGGACCTCCAACCCCCACCCTCCCCCCTCCCTCCAACCCCGAGAAATTCGCCCAAGGTCCCCTCACCAGCCCTTACCAAAGGCTTGTGAGAATTGACCTTGCCTTAGGTCGGCAAGGGCATCATGGCCCTCGTTGGTGACCTCTGCTAGCCATCACGGAGGTTGGCCATTGACAGAGGGAAATAAGGAAAAAGAAAAAATGAAAAATATTTAAAAACTACATAAAATGTCTAAGTTAGCGCCGGCCGTACCATGTAAGACAATTTAGATGGACTGAATTTTACTAATATAAAAATGTCTAGAACCAAATTAATTCAATTGAAAATTTAAGAATTGAATTAATATCGATGCAATAGGTTTAGCATTCTTGTGATACTTTTCCCACTTTCTGTCCATTTTTCTCCTTCTTCCGGTTTGCTTTCAAACATAGCATTAAAGTTTTTCTCGAAGGACAGATTTCCGAATGTGAAACAATCTCAGTAGGTGTATCTAATTAAGACTAGATTTTCGGTAGTCCACTTACGAGTGGTCGTACGTTCAAGCAATTCGAGTACCATCTGCCCTCTATTGAAAGGAAAATCAATTAAGGTGGGAAGTCCACATCTCCTAGATGCTCCCCCGCAGCCAGCTTGGCGAAGCAACACCTGCCATCGTAGAGAGAGAGAGAGAGTTTGTGTGGCTGTGCGAGGATGGAGAAGGGAGAGTGAGGACAGGATACGGGTTGGGGCTCTTTAATTTGCATCGAATTAGAGCCAAGTGCCATGCTTTGGTCCCATCCCAATGAACGAAACCCCGCCATTTATTGCGGACTGCGAAGCTTACCTGCCAAAACAGCAATCCCCACATAGGCCACCACAACCCCACAGCCTCCTCGTCAGGAATGTCGCGACCCATGAAAGCTACAACACCATCCAATTCATTGCCCTCCTCCTCCCAATCGCCTTCGACGGTCCCAAAATTATCTAAATTCGAATGAAGCCCCCCCATCTCATATGGCCACTGTCTTCTTCTACCTTTCTCTGTCTCTGGTCTTCATTTGTAGACCATCGAGTGTGAAATGTTCCCTTGCATGGCATGGCATCAGGTGGTATATTTGTAAAAGATTGGAGTGGGTGTTGGGACTTTGTGTCTTTTGTCAACTTTGGTAGGCGTAAAGACAAGATAGATGTCCGAGAGTAAGATGGGTAACGAGTTACGATTACATTTCATCGTTTCGGTATTGCACGTAGCGCAGAGGAAGAACTGAAATTCGACCCAACGGTAAATTGGGACAAATTGAAACTTCAGTTTATTGGTTTGCCAGATAAGGAGACAGTAAAGCTAATAAGGTTATGTTACGAGTAGCTAAGTTTGGCAATTCTTCTGTTTCAATACGTTTATCATTTAAATTTCCAACTTATGCCTTTTTATCAAAAAATTGTATGCCGACATCGACCAACGTCCGTGTTAGGGCCAGTTGGCTAAATTTGGTCAGATGGACTACATTAGCGCAATTGCAAAAAGTTTAGCATTGAATTAGCAAAAAAAAAAAGAAAAAAGATGTTTAAGATTGAATTAGAAAAATTATAATAGATTTAGAACTTTCTTAGTAATTTTCTCACCGTAGGCTGTAAATTTGTCTCAAGCTCGGTGTACTAATGAAAGAAGTCTTCGTTTATAGACGTAGGTAACAATAAAATTTGTAAAATTATACTTCATTTTTTTAAACCGCTCGAAACTGGAAAGTCCACATGGAAGTTTACTACATCAAAGATAAGTGGGGTGATTAAACGCATTTCCAATCATTGGGACCTTTCCTTGATGTAATATAAAAAAAGAAAAAGGAAAAATTGGACTCCTATGGCAGATGCAATTTAAGATATGGGCCCCGTTGCCACTCCCTGGGATTAGAGAAATGTCACTGATATATAGATAAGTAAATGATTTTTAACAAACATAGAGTTAGTTTATTTTGCAAAAAATAAATAATTAAAAAAATATTTTTCTAAAAATGATTAATTATATCGCTTGAAATAATTAAATAATAGAAAAAATTATCTTTGATGAATAAGCATGTGTTATTTATCCTTAGGCCAAGCTTTGCTTGCAACTCCAATCACTAAAACTCCAAAAGAAAATGTTTGAAATTGGAATATCCTTTTTCTTATGGTTGCAACTACTGCAAAGAAGTTAAACCAAACGGACTTATCGAATGAACCAACGTGATTTTTTATGTAGTCTAAATGTTTGTTATGACATAGGCATGCATTGGTCGCAAGCGCAGACAGGGTAAGTACTATTATTAGGAATGCTACAGGTTTCCATATCTTTTCGTGTCTAGTCCAGTCTCCACCTTTCCAAGTAAATATCACCCACCGTCAGAGGGTGACTTGCTAAAAGAAATCTCGTCACATGAAATAAGATCTGCACGAGACATGCGTGCATGTGACCAGCAACACTTACCGGGTTTGAATTTTCAAGGTAAACGAGAACGAAGCAAGTGATAAAACTCCTGTGAGGCCGCTATCGTTTCGCTTATCCATCACACAGTTGGAGTTGGTGCTCTTTTTTCAATTTATGCTGTTCACTTTTAAAAGTTTCCCACCGGAGTTAGCTTCCTCTCAAGTCCAGCCGGCATTTTGACTTTTGTTCTGTGGGATATTCAAAACCATCCCCCATTGGGAGCACCGCCTTTGGAAACAAATAAGCGAAAGGGCGCTTCGTTCTCTCTTGTTTGTGGCGATTAACACAATGGGTTCTTACCTTACGGCTAAACTTGCGCTTCCGCATTCAAGATTGGCGGACAAGTAGCCATGGAAGATAGATGATTACACAGGCTTTTCGTATGATTAAAGATGAGCATACGTAGGTAACTTTTGCTGGTCTTGGCATGGACTGTAATCCCACTGGAGAGCCATGGATGGCATAATCCGGGGATCAAGATCAGGTAGAGGGCTGCGTAAGTGGTTCCTATGGATGCGCAAAAGAGACCATCAGTTTCGTTTGGGTGAACTTTCAGGTCTTTTTCCCTCTTCTTCTTTCTATTTTTCTTGTATCTGGAAGCACAAGGGAGGATAAGGGGAAAAGAGAAAAAATAATTATTCTCTTTGTGTACAGATGACATTGACTGTGAAGATGAAGAAGACCTGTTTGGGTTGTCAGCTCAGGCGATGGAGATGGATGCTTGTGTCCCAAGAAATGAACTAAGGTAAGACAATTACATCCTTTGAATTATAGAGAAAGGACAGAGGTGGTGATCCGATTTCTGATTGACTGAATTATATCGTGAGATTTTAGAATCTTTGTGGGTACATGGAATGTGGCGGGGAGGTCACCAGTTGGAAGCTTGGCAGAGGATTTGGATGACTGGCTGAATCTTAAAGATGCAGCTGATATATATGTCCTGGGGTACGTAGTACTTGCAGATATTTTTTAGGAGTATGTGCTAATTATGTAATGGATATTGGAGAATCATTGATTTGTCAGGCTTTCTGGTGCTCGCAGATTTCAAGAGATTGTACCACTAAAGACCAGGAACGTAATTGGAGCGGAAGACCTAACGGAAGCAGCAAACTGGAACATGCTCATTGGAAATGCACTGAACGAGAGACATGGATGCCCATGGTTAACCCCTATGCTAAATCCAATCTCAGATGACCACTATCAGTATGTGGGAAATGAAGGAAGGAGGAGCATTAGCAGCAGCATGATGATTCCAACGCAAAAGCATCCCATGATGCGTGGTAAATCATACACTGGCAGCAAATATGAGCTCATGGCAAGCAAGAAAATGGTTGGGGTATTTATCAGCGTGTGGATGAAAAAGGATCTGCTGAGGAGATACTGCGTTTCTAATGTCAGAGTCTGTTCAGTGCCATGTGGAATCATGAATTATCTAGGGAACAAAGGCTCGGTTTCAGTTAGCATGTCGATAGAAGGAACTAGCTTTTGCTTCATTGCTGCACATTTGGCCTCTGGCGAGAAGAAAGGCGATGAAGGCCGAAGAAATCACCAAGTCTCGGAGATATTCAGGAGAACTTCTTTTCCTCGTTCCCATAAAGATGACGACAAAAATCATCCTCTAACTATACTCGGACATGAGTAAGCCCATCTGCTACAAATCATCAGTACGGTTATTGGGGAGAAAATACAGACCTTTCCTTACTTATGGATATTCATTAGGCCAAAAGAAACTGTACATCTCCTCATCAAGCAAAACCTTGTGTCCTGTCCTTCAGATTTCTCCGCTAAAAAAAAAAGGAAGGAACATCTATGGCTGATGAGTGATTTAGAGCATTTGCAGCAGAGTGTTTCCTATGATTTTCTACATTACTATTAAATCCACTGATCTCTATCACCACACACGAACCCCCACCAGAGAGCACCCCAATTTCATTTTTTGTATATTCTTTTGCGTTTTAATCTATACATTATCATGCAGAATCAGAAGCTCAATATATTCTAAAGATTCAGTTCCATTACCAATTTCGAGCAGGATATGCTAGCAATCAGATGGCTGATCATTCTGATTAAAGAAGATGTCTTCTAAGATATCTTGGCTGAGACATCTATTTTGCACTATTGACTACAAATAAAATGTTTTCATGCAGTCGAATATTCTGGTTTGGGGATCTGAACTACAGGTTGTACTTGGAGAATGATTTACCCAGGGAACTGATCAGAAAGCAGGACTGGATGGCATTGCAACAATTTGACCAGCTTCGGAAAGAACAAGAAGATGGAGTGTTCCAGGGCTGGAAAGAGGGGAACATAGAATTTGCACCTACGTATAAGTATTCCTCACTGAATAGTAATAGATACTCAGGAGGATTACCCAGTGGATTTAGGGAAAAGCAACGGACTCCAGCATGGTATTATTCATCTTAGTACTACTTTATTAACTCAAGTAGAGGAGTTCCTAGGGTTGCCCTTTCTCATTTATCAGCCAAGAATCTAAGAAGAGATTGTCATACTTCTGGTGGCAGGTGTGATAGGATCCTGTGGTATGGAAAAGGAGTGAGGCAAATCTCCTACTTTCGCAGTGAAAGCAATTTTTCAGATCATCGGCCAGTTTCTGCTCTATTCGCCACACAGATAGAAGTAGCAAAATGCGACCCCATAGTTGCTCCACTGCCTGCCATTTTCACATCCACAGCACCTTCAACCCAACTCCAAACTGTAATTCTTCCATGCATCTCCGGTTTTTTCAATCAGAGCTTAATATTTCCCGATATCTCATTTTCTGGAAACTTAGCATGAAAATTATTCCTGAATATGTATTTCAATTGTTTAGGAGCACATAACTAATTAAGAGTAATTGATATATTACTGTTACAGGGGAAGAGCGTGCACTGTGAAAATGCCACATCTCCATTGATGTCACTGATTGTCAAGGATACAGAATCATTGCCAGAAGCTACTCTGAAGTTATAGATAACAAGTCACGTTGGACACAGATGGCCTTTCATCAACTATGTCATCAAAAACAGCTTCTAAAAAGATACTCTATCAGAAGTCTACTTGGTGATTTTTGTAATTTAGAAATAGAGTAGGTGATAAGCAAATTTATTCAAGAGATAAGAGATAGAAGTGATTGATTGTTGAATATTACTGTAAATGATAAAACGAGAACAGCATGAAAGCACAACGCAATGAAAGAATTGTGATTGGATCTTTTACCCATCAAGCATGAATGTTATCACAATCAGTGGAAATCGGTTGGAAATAAGAAATTTTTGCAAGTAACACAGGCAGTACAAAATTAGCTACATAGTCGGTAGACAAATACCTCTATCTTTGCCATAAGAAGGATCCATGAAAACTCTATGCCAGATGAAGACCTTGAGCTTGAATGCTGAAGCATCATCCTTATGGAAATGCAGCAAAAGCATAGTTCATTTACGGTGGATGTGTAATCTAAAAAAAGTAACAAACTCAATCTCGGTAACTCCAATAAAAAGAAAAGCTTACAAGCGTCAGTCTGCTTCAGTTTTCTGAAGACTGCCTTCAAGAGCGTCGATGTTGTCTTGACGACAAGAAGGACACACACTACTCCTTTGGAGCTCCTCAGCTAGACCAGAATACTTCTGTTCTAATTGGGAACTCTGCTTGTTTCTGTCAAGGTAAAAGAGTTCTACTTCGACCGTCTTCCCTAATATTGTCCTATTCGATGCTTCACCTCCTTGCAAAGATCAATTACTCTTGGTAAATGGCAGTTCTCGACATTTTCAACATAATGTGACTACATGACTTGGTTATTTGTATATGTATGGCTCCAATCTATACACAAATAAGGAAACAGATTGTGAATTTTTGTTAAATATCATGACTAATGGAGATTGGAGTATGTGCTTTCTTCGCATTGGTATGCATAATGCTTAAATCACATGTTGTCTACTTGACAATGCATGATCTACTTTCAGGGAAGGATATCTAGTTAGGTCCTGCAAATTTCCCGTCACCTTCGCAATTGCCTCCATTAACAGCACTTTCATTTCCAAATCAAGCAATTCTTGCTGGATCTGAAAAATAACCCATTATTCAGTTGTTTCTCAACATTCTTAGTGCACCAACTTCAATTTTAGGATTTCCCACTGCACATAAGCAAACATAAGATTTTGAGGTATCAACTATTGTGCTAGCACATCCAAATGCAGTGGCCCATACTCACCTGCTTTTGGATATTCTGCTCTACTTGAAACATCTCTTCTTCCTTAGTCAGTTCAGTTATCAGATGAGCTAGTTTATCCTCAAGAGTTCTGTCAGCTGTCCCATGAACATCCTCCTTCACAAATAGGCAGCTATCTTCTGAAAAGAAGTTGATCCTCAATTAACAGGAGCCATATAATTGTGGACGAAATGACCTCCACACCATGTTTTACTTACTTTACCATGCTTAGGGCACAGAAAGACTTATTTGCTCCACGATTGATACATACTATGAAAATAACAGTAAGACAACACTAGCTAAACAACATAAAATGATGATACCATATGGATAATCCATTCCCAAGAATGAAAAATAAATTTGAAAATTGCAAAGGAAGAAAGAGAAAAGCATGTGGAACTAGGAATTCTAGTGATGGAAGATTTGGAGTCAGGGTATTACCGGATGAATTTCCAACCATATCCTCTTTACCAACATCTCTGAATGCCGTCTTTTGAAAATTCCTGCTTCGCCAAGTAAACAGCCAACAAATACTTTAGAGACTTCAAGGACTTGTTGTGAAAGCATCTAGGGGACCATGTTTATTTGGACAGATATTCATAACTAAAAAGAAGATGGCAATATGCTAAATGAGACAGACCTTATTTTGGCATTCGACTGAAACATCTTGTTGATAAACTCGTCTCTGGACTCACAAAAATGCACAACAGTGAGACTCGATCGATCGTAGGTAAACGAACAACAGAGAAAACACATTCATACCTAGATTCGCTGTCTTTACTCTATGTGCAGCCAGAGCCAAAGCGCGAGCAACAATTCACAACTTTCAAAATCTATTCTGACATGGTAAAATTGGAAATCAGGAATATAGCTAATGTTCACCTTCAGATCCTGTAGATCTGACCGAACAGTGGATGCCTCCTTCTGAGTGGCGGAAATCCTAGCCTAGAAACAATCCAGTAGTTGATAAAACAAATCGAGACATAATCGCGAACGTGACTAAGAAGAACTGGACATAAGCAATAGCGGCCAGTGCAGAACCTCGAGAGCCTGAATAGCAGATTCGTTCACGGCCAACTCAACTTCGTAGCCTTTCAGCTCTTGCTCGGCAGTCTCTCTACGGAGCTTCGTGTCTTCGAGTTCCGCGTTAGCCACATCCAGCGCCGATCGCAGCTCCTCGATCTGTTTCCTGAGGCCAGCTACTCTCCGCTCTGCACATTTCGACACGGACACGACACTAACACTTGCACGACCGTAGACACGATGCCAAAAACCCTAAGCATCCAGCTAAATGAGCTCGTTCCCTCTCGCGAGTCTAGAGCAACCGAATCGAAGTCGATCGAACTCAAAACTCCGATCGACTCGTCCCGCACGGAGCAATCCCGCGTCGCCTGCCACGACCGGCGCCGAAACTACGCCTAGCTCGGCAACTCAGGATCCTACATCACTAATCCGATCGTCGCTTTCGTCGTCGCTTCCGGAAAATGCTCTTGTTCCACGAGACGAGCAAGGCCAATGAAGGAGTCGCGATGAAGAAGAAAGAGAGACAGAGACAGAGAAGATTACCTCCTTGCGATTTCTCGGAGGCGAAGTCGCGAATCAGAGCCAGGAGCTGCTTCTGCGCATCAGTGCCTGCCATGGCCGCTCTTCTCTCTCTCTCTCTCTCTCTCTCTTCCGTTTCTGGTTTTTCGCGCCTCTTTTTGAGAAGGGACGAAGCGACGGATGACGATGGACTGGCCGATGGAATTTCGACTTTATATAGGCCGAGCGCTTTAATTAGCAAGAGCTAACTGAAAAATGGGAGAAATTGTAACCAAGGGCCCAAGCCCACACCAGACCGGCCTTCTTGATACTGAATGGGCCCTGATCTTATCGGGCCACATTGCTGTCCGATCCATATCATGTGTGCTTTCAACGCTATCGGTATCGATCATTTCAAATTCGAATAAAAAAGCATGCAAGAACAACTTTTGTCATATCCAATCGCCCACGGACATTTGAAATAGGCATCGAGGTACCCTTTGTAGCCACCATGCATGTAATAAGTCTGAACACTTGTTGGATGAAATCAGTGACGATGGTTGGCTAAATGCATCGTACGACATTTTCTAGGATATCCAAATTGTGTTGATAAAATATAATCAAAAGTCCAAGTCGCCTGTCAGTTGTGGCACGATAATTTAGTGTTAGAAATTTGATCGCCTAAGAATGACATAAGGGGGAAACAATCTAGCAGTAATAAGATATTTGTACATTTTTTTGGCATGAGAAATGTTTAAGATGGGTCTCTTCACTTTTTTTTTCAAGGTGCGGAGGTGTTGGTGGATGGATGCCCCTAGAATTGGTACCTGCTGCTTTCTAATAATTGTCAGTTCTTTTGAATGTGCTTCCCAACTGGACATGCACGCCCGGAAGATTAAGGCGCTGCTGTGCAAATCACCAGCAAACCTTTCAACGTGCCCATCATCATCCATACGCCCCCTCAAGCTTAGCTTCGATGTCCGTTGCTATCCCCTTTCGTTTTCGTTCTTCCCTTCCTATCGGGGTGCCCATCCTTTTCCCACCTTAAAAAAAAAAAAAAAAATATTGGAAATCTAAGAATTCGTCCCCTTCGATGTATTCTAAAGATGCAAAATCAGTCTTTTGCGTCGCTTTTCTTTATACCTAGAGCGACAAAAGTAAGTTTCATCGCCGTTGACTGCAATTTCGAGACGATAAACTCTTCAATTTGTTGCCGCAACAGATGGTCGGATTGGCGATGAAAACTGAATTTGTGATGGGTCATTGCTGCCACGGTTGTACGCCCTTAGCCGAAAAAATCGACTTCCTTTCGCTATTGGTCGGACTGCAGACGGAAATTCTTTGTACCTGCGAGTGCCGTGGGATGGAAAAGGGACATATATCTTGGGAGGGGAATAAAGTAGGAAAGAGAAGCAAAGCTTGAGAAGTTGAAGTCGTGTTGGAATTGGAAGGACAGAGTGGATCTTTTGGTGTACTACAGAGCATGTGTTCAGTGGGTTCACTTGGCAAGTATTTGAAGAGATATATACCTGCTCTAGCTTTCTAAAAGATCAATGGAACATCAAACGAAGTACACCCCCGCCTCAACCATATCCTCCCGTGTAGATTCCCTTCTGACAGCAAATTGTCCAAAACAACAGCAGGTTTCTTTTTCATGCAACTTCATGGAATCTTTATTGCGGTACATATAATTTATCAAATTACGGGTCGATGTCTGTCTCGCGTCATTAGGCACTACGATCGGTTCAGGTCCGGTCTCGCTTCCGTCCTTCGTTCTAGTCCCTGGGCCTTGACGGGAGGCATATTCTCCGGCTGGGAGTATTTCCCCCAAAAGCTCCCTCTTTCTCCTCCACTTAGCTTGGTGTTTGGTGGGCCCAGATTGAGCTAAAAATGGCAAGCGACGTCACGAATGGCTGCGAAATGGGGAGGGCTTGTGAGACCTGCGCTCCTTTTTCACTTTTATGACCCAAAACATATGGAAGAAGAAATTGGGAAAAACTTTAACTGTCTCCATCACATCAGCATCAAGCTTCGAGCGCCGAAATGCCCACTCATTTCTCAACTGTAAATTTCGCCAATATCTTAACGTCACATCCCAATGCCTGGTCGAATGGGAGAGATGCCGTTAAGCGATTCATGTTTCAGACATTCCCTTCTTGAATGATCGAAACCTTACGCGATTACTTAATATACTTGCTTTTGTGATTTGGCCCATATGTAATTGATCAGATTGTTATAGGTGATATCAGATAACTTCCCTTATGTTAGATTTATGGTCATGGATGCACTAAGCCCATACTTAATTCGACGGAAGTGGTGAGTGACTAACAATATAAAAGGACTTGAACGAGATATGACTTTTGACAGGCTTTTAAAATGGTGGGGAATAGGAGTAGATTGAGACGCACATCAAATAGGAAGTATCGCTAGGTGGTAGTGATACACCATGTTTAATGATCAATTCTACCATTAGATAAATACCACCTCATATGATTATTCAGCGTATTCTTTTTGGTCATTTATCGCTTGTGGATCGAGTCAAGTTATCAATTATTTAACCGAGGAGTTTGTGACGTATCAAATTTCACATTGAATGGGAAAAAAGGCATTATTTAGCTATTCACGAGTCAACACTCACTACAAAATGGTCATTACCTTGTGAAATTATTTTGAGTACTTCTTTTGGTGGCTTGGCTCGTGTGGACCTAATTGAGATGTTACAAAATGGTATTAGAGCAGAATCCCTCCGATTGGTATGTGGTTTATGGATGGACTGTAAGAGTTTTCTTAATAATGACTATATTAATTGATATTGTTATTTACTGTTTTATAGAGTTAATTGAAGGTAAGATATAATATTTCTTAATTAGTTTAGTATGAGGCCAGTTAGTCTAGGTCGAGTTTAACTCGACTTGTAATAAGAGAGCATGGCTGAAAGCTCTATAAATAAGGAAAAAAAAAAAAGTCCTAAACCTATTGCAATTATGCCAATTCAGTCCTAATTTTTTTTTGGCCAATTTAATCCTAAACCTTTTGTTTTTGTTCCAGTTCAGTCCATCCGGCCATGCATAGTCGGAAAAATCTGATGTGACATCCTAGTCAGCGCCGATCGATGTTGTCGACGCTGACATGGCACCGGAAAGCAAAACGTCGTCGTTTTACTTTAAAAAAAAAAAAGCCAAAGAGAAAAAGCAGAAGAGAAAAGGGCGTGGGGTTGGCTGGGTTCTTTCCCAAAATCAAGCAGGGAACCCTAAATTGAGATGATCTTCCCTTGATTCATGGTGCCCGACATTGATACTTGGTGGATGCCTCCGTTCAACACCACCCTTTGGCCTCCGATCGCCCAACGCCTCTGCTCGATGCCTCCGTCCAACCCCTCCAGCCAATGCTCGCCCAACGCCTCTGTTTGAAGCCTCCATCCAACCCTTCTGGCCGACGCTTGCCTGATGTCTCCATCCGACGTGTGTGTCAGCCCTACGCCTCCGTCTGATGCTCGGCTCGCCCAACATCTTCGTCCAACGCTCGCCCGACGCCTACATCCGACGCTTGCTTAGATTCGCCTGCTTGCTTGATGCTCACTGAACGCCTTCATTGTCTTCTTGAAATTGCGGTGCTTTATATTTATGTTGTCTTGATTTCACTTGAATTTTATTTTAAATTTCATTGACATGGGTTTGTCACAGTAATGGGTTTGTGGTTGTTGAATTGGATGGCTGGGCAAATTGCTGACATGAGTTTGTGGATGGTCTCGCGTAGAATGTCTCTGTCTCGCCTAGATTTTTTGGTATTGTTGCTGCTTTTAGCTCATTTGGGAAGAATATATTACTTTGAGTTGCTGCTTTTGGCTCATTTGAGAAGAATATATTACTTTGAGTTGCTGCATTTGGTTCAGATTGACAAAGTTTGTTAGGTATATGGAGTTCCTAATATATTTCTCGTTCAGATTTTCCAAAGCTCATCTGGATCACCTAAATCTCATTGCAATTGCAGCAATTTTGGCCTGCCTATGTTGTGGATTTTATATTATACTTGGAGGGATTTTGTATATATCATCCATGAGCACATATGTCATATGATCTGATCATGTTTTGAATTCAATCTGCATTAGCTCCTTCCAGTCCCAGATGTCATATGATCTGATCATGTTTTGAATTCTCGATACTGATGTAGTCATTCTTATAAGATTGAGAGCACAATTATTCTTTTATTGTTGGTATTTGACTATGCTTTTTGCTGTGCTGATCATGTCCATGCTGACTGATGTTTTTAGTTGGTTGGCCGACTTGACAATAGGGCTGTCTCATCAGCCGGTGCCAAGTTGGCATTCAAGTCCAATGAAGAAATAGAACTTCAAGTAAGGTCCATCCCACTAGACGAAGTGATACTAGAGTCAGAACCGGTTCTTCTCGTCAAAATAGATGTTCAGGGCTGGGAGCATCATGTTCTGAAGGGGGCCGTGAAGTTGCTGTCGAGAGAGGTAGGCAAGACACCGTATTTGATTTATGAGGAGGATGAACGGTTGTTGCAGGCAAGTAACAGCAGTTCTAAATAGATTCGAGAATTTCATCACTCTGTTGGGTATCGTCATTGCACCCAACATGGTACAGACGCAAACTGCACCAAGAACAACTGATAGTGGATTAATTTACCTTAGCCTTGTTGATGTAAGATCACCGAGTCAAGCATGAAAAGGGACAATTCTTTAGCAGACTCCTTTGTGAGGGTTTTGCCTACCCTTAGACAGAACTTCCACTCAGTTCTAGATGGAGAATTAGATTTGGAATTGTAATAAGACACATTGTCCATTGAAGGAGCTAGTTATTGAGCAAGTGAGGAAGCACATACACATTATGGTTTTCTCTTGGAGTATAGTTAGGGTTATATCTATCGTCATTAGATCTGCCACACCCAATTTGTTATTATGTTTATTTATTGCAATTCATGCTTTGTATTTGTAGCAAATGACCTTGTGATTTGCGAGTGAATGCAAAATAAGTTGTTGACCGGAGCTTACAGAGGCATATTCAACACCTTTTCACTTGTAGTCTTGTTTTTCCTATGAATTTATATCTCCATGAGAATAAAGCAATCTGACCACATTTAGAATGTACTCATGGTAGTCTGGTTTGATTGAAGTATGTATAAAAATTTGATAGTTTCAGGGTTTTGTGAGTTTGTGTTTATGCATGAACGAGAGAGAACAAGAGGATTCTCCATTCTACCAAAAATAAATTCGTATGTACTCCCGTACTTAAAATTAATTCATCAAATTTTGCACACACCTAGTTTAAAACCTTATCGTCTTATTGAGCAAATAAAATTTGGCGTTCAAACCCGACATCTTATTTTTTTTTCTTTATTTCTTGCCCAACAACCCATTTTGAAATAAACTTGGCCAATTGTTTTTTTTTTCTTTAAAGCTTTCGGAAATAAATTCGTAAGTATTCTCGTACTCAAAATTATTCCATCAAACTTTGTACACACACCTAATTTAAAACCTTATTGTCTTATTGAGCAAATAAATTTTTGCATCCAAACCCGACACCTCATTTTTTTTTTTAATTTCTTGCCAAACAACCTTTTTTGAAATAAACTTAGCCAACTTTTTTTTTCTTTAAAGCTTTCGGAAATAAATTCGTATATACTCCTATACTCAAAATTATTCCATCAAACTTTACACGGATCTAGTTTAAAACCTCATTGTCTTATTAAGCAAATAAATTTTTGCGTCCAAACCCGACACCTCATTTTTTTTATTTCTTACCCAACAATCCTTTTTTAAATAAATTTGGCCAACTTTTTTTTTTCTTTAAAGCTTTCGGAAATAAATTCATACGTGCTCCCCTACTCAAAATTATTCCATCAAACTTTGCACGCACCTAGTTTAAAACCACATTGTTTTATTAAGCAAATAAAATTTGGCATCCAAACCCGATGCCTCATTTTTTTTTTTTATTTCTTGCCCAACAACCCTTTTGAAATAAACTTGGCTAACTGTTCTTTTTTTTTTTTTTTTTAAAGCTTTCGGAAATAAATTTGTATGTGCTCCCGTACTCAAAATTATTCCATCAAACTTTGCACGCACCTAATTTAAAACCTCATTATTTTATTGAGCAAATAAAATTTGACATTCAAACCCGACACCTCATTTTTTTTTCTATTTCTTGCCCAACAACCCTTTTTGAAATAAATTTGGCCAACTGTTCTTTTTTTTTTTCTTTAAAGCTTTTAGAAATAAATTCATATGTGCTCCCATACTCAAAATTATTCCATCAAACTTTGCACGCACTTAGTTTAAAACCTCATAGTCTTATTGAGAAAATAAATTTTTGGTTCCAAACCCGACACCTCATTTTTTTTTATTTCTTGCCCAACAACCATTTTTGAAATAAACTTGGCCAACTTTTTTTTTCTTTAAAACTTTCGGAAATAAATTCGTACGTACTCCCGTACTCAAAATTATTCCATCAAATTTTGCACGCACCTAGTTTAAAACCTCATTGTCTTATTGAGCAAATAAAATTTGGCAGCCAAACCCGACACCTCATTTTTTTTTATTTCTTGCCCAATAACTATTTTTGAAATAAACTTGGCCAACTGTTCTTTTTTTTTTCTTTAAAGATTTCGGAAATAAATTCATATGTGCTCTTGTACTCAAAATTATTTCTTCAAACTTTGTATGCACCTAGTTTAAAACCTCATTGTCTTATTGAGAAGATAAATTTTTCTGTCCAAACCCAACACCTCATTTTCCTTTTAATTTCTTGCCCAACAACCAATTTTGAAATAAACTTGGCCAACTTTTTTTTTCTTTAAAACTTTCAGAAATAAATTCATACGTGCTCCCGTACTCAAAATTATTCCATCAAACTTTGCACGCACCTAGTTTAAAACTTCATTGTCTTATTGAGCAAATAAAATTTGGCATCTAAACTCGACACCTCATTTTTTTTTTATTTCTTGCCCAACAACCATTTTTGAAATAAATTTGGCCAACTGTTCATTTTTTTTTTTTAAAGCTTTCGGAAATAAATTCGTATGTCCTCCCGTGCTCAAAATTATTCCATCAAACTTTGCACGCACCTAGTTTAAAACCTCATTGTCTTATTGAGAAAATAAATTTTTGCGTTCAAACCTAACACCTCATTTTTTTTTTTATTTCTTGCCTAACAACCTTTTATGAAATAAACTTGGCCAACTTTTTTTTTCTTTAAAGCTTTTGGAAATAAATTCGTACGTGCTCCCATACTCAAAATTATTCCATCAAACTTTGCACGCACCTAGTTTAAAACCACATTGTTTTATTGAGCAAATAAAATTTAGCATCCAAACCCGACACCTCATTTTTTTTTTTCTATTTCTTGCCTAACAACTCTTTTTGAAATGGGTTAATACCCTAAAAAACCCTAAACTGGTACACTTGTGACAAATTTACCAAAACTATTTTTTTGACGACCAAAAACCCCAAACTGGTATACCTTTGACAATTTTACCATAAACTGGTACACTTATGGCAAATTTATCCTATATTAGTTTTAGTTAAATTTTCTTGTTAAATTATAAAGTTAAATGACACGTGACAATTGACTGGTATACCAATTTGGGATTTTACACTCTATTTGTCACAGTTTACAATTTTTGTGATTTTTTTGTGATATTAATCTAATTTAGCGGAGGGTATATTAGTCACAAATTTACTAGGTTGGGGTTTTTTGTGGTCGAATAAATTAGTTTGTGGTAAATTTGTCATAAATGTACCAGTTTAGGGTTATTTATAATTAGTCGAGGTAAATTTGTCACAGATGTACCGGTTTGGAGTTTTTCATGGTCAAAAAAATAGTTTGAGGTAAATTTGTCATAAGTGTACCAGTTTGGGGTTTTTCAAGGTATTAACCCTTTTGAAATAAACTTGGCCAACTGTTTTGTTTTTTTTCTTTAAAGCTTTCGGAAATAAATTCGTATGTGCTCCCGTACTCAAAATTATTCCATCAAACTTTGCACGCACCTAGTTTAAAACTCATTATTTTATTGAGCAAATAAAATTTGGCATCCAAACCCGACACCTTGATTTTTTTTTTCTTGCCCAACAACTATTTTTGAAATAAATTTGGCCAACTTTTTTTTTCTTTAAAGCTTTCGGAAATAAATTCATACGTGCTCCCATACTCAAAAGTATTCCATCAAACTTTGCACGCACCTAATTTAAAACCTCATTGTCTTATTGAGCAAATAAAATTTGGCAGCCAAACTTGACACCTCATTTTTTTTCTATTTCTTGCCCAACAATTATTTTTGAAATAAACTTGGCCAACTGTTCTTTTTTTTTTTTTCTTTAAAGCTTTCGGAAATAAATTCGTATGTGCTTCCGTACTCAAAATTATTCCATCAATCTTTGCACGCACTCAGTTTAAAACCTCATTGTCTTATTGAACAAATAAATTTTTGTGTCCAAACTCGACACCTCATTTTTTTTTTTCTATTTCTTGCCCAACAATCCTTTTTGAAATAAACTTGGCCAACTTTTTTTTTCTTTAAAGCTTTTAAAAATAAATTCGTACATGCTCCCCTACTCAAAATTAATCCATCAAACTTTGCATTCAATTTTTTGGAATTGTTTATTATCTATTACAGCTACAAGTTTTTTGTTTTCTCGGGAGAATGGTTTCATTTTTTCTTTTAAATTGAAATGGACTTTTATGTGGGGCGCTCACAATTGCACCACATCTCAGAGAAGTACTCATCCATTAAGTATAAAAGAGCAAATGATAGCATGCACAATCTCATTACTTCACGGACAAACACTAGCTATATATTATTCAAGTAAAAAATAGATGAATAAACCCATTTTACTATAATAAGATGGTTCAAAAGCATATCATCTCACTAATTCCAACCGTTATACAAATGGCCATATAAGACAAATAATAAAGATACATCCACAACCCTACTTCATTGATGCCATCATTAATGAAAATAACAAATTGATCAAAACCACTTCACCGAATCCATTATCACAAAAGATATTCCCAAATGTTGTCACTTTTGTCTCTTCGAATAACTTTTAACGCTTGTGCTCTTGACATTAGTAGGAGGATCCATACTAGTAGAGCCACCAGCACTGCCACTTGCATTTTTATTTGTACGTCTCTGAACCTACAAATAGTATATTCTTTTAAAGTATTATTGATAAAACAAATATGATATAATAGAAATGGAAGTACTAACCGGATTTTTTTGTCTTGAAAATTGTGTTTGGGAAGACGTAAACCTAATCTTTTTAATTGGACAAGTTGAACTATTGTGTCCCATCTTCAAGCAAGTTCGATATGTCATCTTTATTCCTATCCTCGACATCCTAGTTCCACTTGCCACCTCACCTTCTTCTCTTGATCTTTTTGTTTATGTCTACCGCGCTTCATCTTGGATGGAAGTGGTTCAGGCGACTCCCCATGAGTCTTTTTCCAAAATCTCTCTCCTCGAATTGGCATCATCATGTTTTCATACGCAGCTAAGAACTTGGCCTTCTTATAACATTCATCAACATAATTATATGCATCATCTTGCCTATGATTTATCACAGAAATGGCATGAGAACAAGGGATGCCAGTAAGTTGTCATTTTCTACAAGAGCAATCTCTCTTGAATACATCCACTACATATTTGTCACCCTTATCCATTACCTCATATCTAGCATCACCATTCCATATCACTTGACAGTATGTTGTACCAATTCTATTTTCTTCTAGTTTTTTTTTTATGATTCTTGGACCACAATTTCTTTTCCACTTAGCACATGCATCCCTTTGTCTATGCATCATTGTCATTATCATTATCCGCATTTCTTCCAACATACTATATATGGACTTACACCTAGCATGAATCATTTTTCCATTGAATGCTTCGCATAAGTTATTGTCAACAATGTCACATTTCATATCAGTATTAAGAAAGCCTTACACCAGTGTTTTGGCTCTGTTTGCACCAGATCATGATATGCACAAGGACTAATTTTCTTCAATGCCTGAGAGTGTTCATCATACTCCGTTCTAGTATTGCTCTTAGCATACTGCCAAAATAGTATTTGCATTTGTATTCCCTTATGTTTCTTGCCCCAATTAGCATAGATGTGTTTAGCACACATTCCTATGTTTAGCTGCAAGTAGTAAATCAGCCACAACTCCTATAAGGCCCTGCAAAAGATGATTGTAATGTAAAACATATCTTATAAATGTGGCTATCTAAGAAGTATAACAAATAAAAATTAACTAAAGAACTCACCTTTTGTTTGTCGCTAATTATGACCCAATCTCGTCCATATGTATCAAAAATATTAAGATCATACATCAAATTTTTAAGAACCACGTCCAAGTGTCGCTACTCTCAACTCTGACAACCGCCCAAGCAATTGGAAACATCTAATCATTTGCATCCCTTCCAATAGCACATAAGATCTGACCTTGACAAATTCCTTTCAAGAAACAACCATCTAACCCCACAACTTGCCTACATCCACTAAGGAATCCTTTCTTACAAGCAGCAAAGCAAATATACATTCTTTCAAACAATGCCTTGGAGTGCATATCTGGCTTTTCAACCTTCAATGTAATAGTACTCTCAGGATTTTTCTCTCTAAGCTCCTCCGCACAATCCCACAGTTTTGCATATTCCTTCTTATAATTTCCCATCAACACTTTATAAGCAAACAATTTAGCCTTCGTACATTGAGCTATGCTTACATCTAAACCCAACTGTTCCTTGATTAATTCCTTGAAAGCAATAGTTTTAATAGTTGGCATTACTTTTATTGTAGGAAGATAATGATTTGCCAACCAAGAACTTGTCACCCTCCTATTTTTGAAGTAAATGCTACAAGTATGCTCTGAATGTAAGGTCTTGACATGAAATGATCCAGTACGAGCATCAACAGAGCCAAAAATCTTCCAAGGACAACTCTCATTAACACATTTTGCTCTAACAAACTTCTTATCATTCTTTGTAAATTTTTATCTCTCTACGTTCAGTCACTGAGTACTTTTTCAAAGCATCTTTAAATTGGCTACAACTATCAAATGTCATAGCCACAGTAAACACAGGCACATCACAATTAGGATTATATATTGGAAACATACTTCTCTTTCTAGTAAAATCATCTTCTCCCTTTACATCAAACCCCAAACTACCATAGGCATCTGTATCATAATACTCCGTCTTGTAACCAGCTTCAACATCAACTCCACTATTCACATCTAATGGTTGAGATGATGCTAATGCTGTGGATGGTTCCCCTATAATCAGATCATTTGTAACCCTCCCACGAAACTCAATTATATTCTGCCTTGCTTCTAGAAGCTCTTCATTATCAATATCATCATCATCAATCCAAAATCTTACATCGCCAAGAAAATTTGTCTCATCATCATTGTCATCATCTAGAATATCCCCCTATATGTCAATAAAATTACATTCATCAACTAAGTCATTAGGATCTAAGTCATCCTCGTGCTCAATAATTGTCTCATTTGCTAAACCAATATCATTGCGAGCACCCACACTAATCCCTTGACCAACACCCTCACTTGGGCAAGCATCCTCACCCTCACCACCCCCGTGACCAAAACCCTCACTCGGACTAGCACTCTCACCCTCACCCTCACCCACACCCACACCAACCTCTTGACCATCACCCTCAACTGCCTCATCGATTGCAAAATTTTCTCCATATATCTTAATTAACCCACGATGCAAATAACTGAAAAGTAAATCAATAACATTGCTCTCATTCCATATATATCTCAACCCATCTTCTAGAGATTTTCCAGGAAACTTAAAATAAAGTTTTTCAAATTTACAATTTGCCCCATTCTCAATATCTCTAATGAAGCTTTCATAGCTCTTTGAACCGATATCAATTTTTACCAAATCAATCTTACCCCCAACATATTCAAGCATTGTGCGACGGTAAAAATTTCCACCATGGAAAAGGCAAGCCCATGCCGACTTGTCGCTCATCTCAACCCTACACAAAAGAACGCAATATATGTTGTAAGAAGCCACATAATAGAGATTTTAACATGAATGGCCAAAAGTGCTAAATAAATATAAAGAGTTTGACTTGAGCATAAGTGCGAAATCCTTCCCGTCTCATAATTACAAGTGAAATTTCTCTCTAATTTATAGGAATTAACTAGGTCAATTAATATCTAGTACCTATGATATGAGAGTTCAAGGTGAATAGTGGCATAAAATTAGTTTGCTTTCAAGTTAGATATTTGGTTTGTATAGCTACTTGAAGCGGATGCCAAAAATCTTAGGGCTGATAAAAGAAAATTTTCTCCCATAGTAGACATGATCTTGTTTTTTTGCAACTAATGAAGGAGAAAAAAGACCATGATGCTAGGTTCTTTGTATATAGATATAGCAGGTCAATGTATTACAAGCAATATGGCTCACAAGGCTTTAATTTTAGAATGTTACTTCATATTATCTCAATTCTTTCCTACCATCACTTCCATGGATATCGTCTTTTGGCTTTTCAGGATTTTTGACAATAGTTTCATTGTTTAGGCGGCTGAAGAGTGTACTTCTATACTTAAACTTTGAAGTTAATTTGCTCAGAATCACTGATCTACTTTCAGTTTAAAACCAAACAATTGGTCTGTTCAACGCACGAGAAGAAATAAGATAATTTGGGAACACGACAAAGACAAACATAGAGACAAAACATAGTTTAGGACCACGACAATATACCTTTTGACAGATTTTGATTGACTTCACAACCACTCACCACGTAGCTCACCACTTGCCGACAACACAATCAAATTGGGACCACCTCACTTGCTTGTGTTTGCTGTGGATGAACGAATCGGGTCACGTTGTGGGCGAATCGAGTCTTCGGGTCTTCGGGTCTTCGGGTCTCTCGTCTTCTCAATTGTAGCAACGAACGAATTGGGTCAAGTTGTGGCCGAATCAAGTCTTTGGGTCTTCAGGTCTTCTCGATTCGGGCAAGAAGCGACGAACAATGGCGTTGGCCAAAAAGGGGCTTGATTCACGAAGGATATTGAGGAAATCGCAAGACAAGATCAAATCAACTCAAAATCTACAAGAATTTTGGAGGAGATCTCACTAAGGTTTTTTAGATGATTTTGGAAAGAAGCAAGGAGCAGCCGCACAACTTTTCTCTTCTGCCTTTTCTCTTTGGCTTTTATTTTTTTTTAAAGCAAAATGACGACGTTTTGCTCTCCGGTGCCATGTCAGCGTCGGCAACGCCGACCGGCGCTAACTAGGATGCCACATCAGATTTTTCCAACTATGCATGGCCGGATGGACTGAACAGGAACAAAAACAAAAGGTTTAGGACTAAATTGGCCAAAAAAAAAAGTTTAGGACTGAATTAACACAATTGTAATAGGTTTAGGACTTTTTTGATAATTTTCCCCTATAAATAGTGCTCAAGTCTCTTTTCTAACCGTAACAATCACAATTATCCTCACAAACGAGTGTTTCCTAAGCGCTAATGGTGAGGAACTGTCTAATTGAGCCAGTGATGCAGAGAGCATAAGAGGAGAAGCACTTGCGCTTGGATCGTCACTTTTCCGCATAAAAAACAATGAATTCCAAAATAAGTACGCTGATCTTTTTACTTGATTATATGTGTTCTTGCTTTAGCTATGGAGATCGTGGAATTGTGTTTTCATTACTAACATATAGTATTGGAGCCTCCATAGATTAGAACATATAAACATATAGTTTTTGCCATTTTTTTTGTGACTTTTTATAGTAAAAATCAATTTCAAATATATAAACAAAAATAGCTTGTTGAGACGAGTAAAACCATAGGTAGCATGTCATCGGAAGAGGCCACATGCGCCCCCACACGTGGCCATGCGTTGGTAGGAGTTGGCACATGTCGAATACGCACCACCATGTGCTCACACGTAGGTGCGGCTTGCATGTGCACTATAGGGTTGACATCATTGTGATGTCAGCAGCCTATGTGACCCGACAACTCGACCCAATATGATGATCCAACTTGGATGACCCGGCGACCCAACCCAAGATTCAACCCGGTTTGCCATTGACTGGACTAGTCAATCGGTTGTACTGTTGTTGATCCGACCATAAAATGGCCTAGGGGGCTATCCGCACATGTGCTCCACACATTGCACACTTCGGTGGTGCACACAAGCGTGTGGAGGCTTTGATCGACGCATGGTCGATGGCTTCGTGCTTGTATGGTGATTTTCTACACTGTGGTGTATTTATGTTACATGTTTGATAATTTTATGGATGTAAAAATACATACGGAACCCTAAATACATGTATTTTTAGGGTATTTTCGCATATTTTCTTGTATTTTTCTATAATTTTGGAAATATAAGTATTGATTTATAGGTATATTGTCACATAAATAGTGTAGAGTGCAATTCGTTGATGATATATATAAAGTTTAACTTGTATAAATGAATAAAATAGTGTAATTAGCATAATATGTGATTTTAGTGATGAATTGCCCCTATCACTAAAGTTAAAATCACACGTGTGTGGTGTATGTGAGATGTAAAGTTTATATTTCCGATATGAGAGAGTTTTAAGGATCTAATTGAGTTGTAACTGCCAAAGTGGCACACTTGATTAAATTTGAAAAATATCGGTTTCTTATAATGATGGGACGTCTACTGTTCTAATGCGTGATCACAATCCCAAATGAGATAATTGTGTATTAGTTTATGGAAGAACACATGGCAATATGACAGGAGAGTGATTGATCATAGTGGTTCATACACACAAAGATAATGAATTCATAAAGATTGGAATATATTCTCATAACCGCCGTCATGTGAGGAGTATAAAACTGCACGTCATGTATTCTACCTAAAGGTGATTATGTGATGATGCATGTAATTCTTTGGATATGTACTTGTACGTCTTCAAGTTATACAATGCTCACATGATACTAATTATATACATTGCTTATTTTTCAGTCAACTTTTCCGTAAATTGTAATTTCATTACTATTGAGGTTCTTATTGATTCAAACTTTAAGAGATAGAGAGAAAAAAAAATATTTGGTATAGAGATAGCACATGTTCTTGTGACTCTTACTATTGATAAACCATCAAATCTTATTGCAGAAAGTATGGAAGCTTAGAAAGCATAATTTACTACTTGGGAAAAGAGTAATCGAATTTGCTTGTTGTTTATAAAGCGTTCCATTCAAGAACACTTGAAAAGTGGTTTACTTACATAATACACTGCTAGACAAATGATGGAAACCTTGTTAGCTATAAACCGTGTCTCGTCTAATGCTGAGATAGAAACACACCTGCAAACACTCTTTATTATGAAGTATGATGGTTCTGGCAGAGTTAAGGATCATGTTTTGAGGATGGTAGATTTGTAGGCAAAACTTTCGGCTCTTAATGTTACCATTCATACTACTTGCATTGTGCATCAAACTTTAAATACTCTTCCTCATGATTTTAGAATTATCAAGACCAAAAATAATTCTCAAGATTAGACGTGGTCAGTTAATGACCTGATTGTAAGGATGGTGGCAGAGGAAAATAAATTGAAGAAAGATAAATAGCATATTACCCTTTATGCCTTTGGTTTCGGCAATGACAAAAGTAAGAGGTTCAAAATGATACCCATAAAGGAAATTGTGAAGCTACTGGTCCTTCCAACAATCTGGGTCTTGAGATAGCACCCTTAAAGAAGAATGGTGTTCTTTGCTACTTTTGTAATGAGAGATGACACGTCAAGAAATGCTGTAATAAATATAAAACTTGGTTGTCTAAGAGAACCAAGAATGAGGCTAAAGGTAATGAGTCTTTAGCATTTATTTGTGAATCCAACCTATCAAAACCTCGTTCAACTCTTAGTGGCTAGATAGCGCTCCAACTAATCTTATTGCGTTTACCATATAGGGATTTATAAATCGAAAGACATCAAATCAGGATGAATCAATACTCGCTGTGGAAAACAACAATAAAGTCAACGTCAAGTTCGTGGGAGATGTTATTTTGATTCTAGATTTTGATTATAGGATGATGTTAAGAAACACTTTTTACGTACTTTCTTTTAGATGAAACTTAGATGTCTTGTTAAATACTCTTTTGAAATAAAAATAATAGTATTTCTATATTCTTTAATTCAAATAAGGTTGGGCGCTGCAATTTGTCTAATGAATTGTACTGATTGTGTTTATCTTCCAATGATATATATACGTCACTTATTCAGCTGAAAATGTTGTTTCCAAAAAGTCTCAACCTAATGAATGGTCTTACACATTATGGCATAAACGTCTTGATCACGTCCCTAGAGAAATAATAAAAAGACTGATAAAGGCTAATATTTTGCCTACTCTTAAAAATAATATAGAGACTTGCGTAACACGTTATGTAGAAATTTTTACTTCATCACATTTATTGATGACTATTTTTTATATGGATACCTATACTTGATTTAAAAAAGTCCGAGTCTCCTAACAAATTCAAGATTTTTTGAACTAAAGTAGATAAATAATTATGAAAAGTTATAAAGATTGTTAGATCTGACCATGGCGGTGAATATTTTGGTAGGCATGATGATGTTGGACAACTTAAAGGGCTGTTTGCCAAATACTTAGAAGATTCTAGGGTAGTAACTCAATTTACTATGCCTGAAAGTCCTATACAAAATGGTGTGGCCGATCATTGTGAAACGAATTGGACCGTTACAACAGCTAAGCAGCAGAATTGGAAGTAAAGATCACATTAATTCTCACTCGAGTCCCATCAAGCTCAGAGATTATGATCTTTTCGTGTCTCCCCTAATCCTCCTTGCGATATTTTCGCGTTCCCCGACGTGGTGCGATGGAACAAGGCACCCAAATTGGCTCTAGCAACAATTGAACTTTGGGACCTGAGGTCATTCTTGCCCATGAATTGCCTACCCCCAGGACCAACAGAGAATAAATTCAAGATGGGGTTGGTTTGTATTCTCTTTGTCACTTGAATGCAAGATGAGGGCATGGACAAGTTCTTCAGCATCTATTGGATAGATCCTGATGTAAAAATCCAGATTTTGCTTCAAAATGTAACATGAATTGAGGTATGGTTACAAGATCAAATATTACAACCAGGCAACTCAATTACCTTCGATGAAATCGCAACCCTCTTGTGACTTATCTGAAAAGCAAGGAATGATTTCGTTTTCCGAAGGCAACCCCCAAATCTGAAAACTTTAATTGACTCGGCGAGGACATCACTCAAAAATTTCAGCAAGTGGGACAACCAAAGCTTGATACTTTAGCCAGAAACGACTCAATCGACAAGAAATTGGACCCCACTGAAAGTCCTTACCTTCAAAATTAACATTGATGGAGCCTTCCTTGAAGGTGAGGCTGAAGGAGTGATTTCGGGGGTCCTCCGAGATGAGACAGGTGCTCCACCAAATGGGTTTGCCATGAAAGTACCATATTCGTCGACAATACAAATCGGAACCTTGGCTCTGCTCGAAGCTTTGAAGCGTTTCCAATCGAGGAGAGAGAGCGTGCTAGAAATCAAGACTAACTGTGCTGAGCTCATGGACGAAGTACAGGAAAAGACTCACGTGCAGTGGGAGCTGGTACCTCTGTCAAAAAGACGCTTGGATCCGGATGGCCCAATTCAAGCATATCTCCTTGGCCATTATTGCAGGTCCGAGAACCAAGTAGTTGATTGAGTCCCTAAGGCTATCGTTGGAATACCTGTTCTGCTTTTTGGATAGCTAGTCCCCCAACCTCTTTGGGACTTTCTGTGTTTGGATGTCCCTATGTCGAACTTTTTGTTTAAGAACTCTTGAGTTTCAATGAAAATTGCAGTATATTTCGAAAAAAAAAAAAAACTTGGATGCGGGACCTTTTCAAGACTGCTTGGTGATGCGCTTCGACTTCACACCAATGAGTCGTGCCACATCATCGCTCCGTGTAGTGCGTGACAACTCGTTAAAGCATGTTGTGCTACGATCGCATCTCCTCAATTTGTTTCCTGAGACTGGCTGCTCTTCGCTCTGCACATCTCAACAGAGACACACGTTAACACTTGTGTCACTATAGACATGATGCCAAAACCTGGCTATTATGATAAACTTTATTCTATTTTGTATTTGGTGCCCACTCAATACAGAATAAAGTTGGATACAAAAGGAATATAGGACAAATAAATATCCCATAGAGTAGATAGAATAAAAGTGGATAAGATTTCTAATATCCATAATAGGAAGGTTATTTTTCTTGAATAGCAAACTTCTTAAATTAAAAAAATTAAAATTATATATCAATATAAAAATATTTGAATTCTAATATAAGAAATTCACAATAACAATTTAGTTTTATAACTTAATCTTATTTTTATTTATATATTCGACTTATTATAATATAAATTCAATATATAAATATTTTTATTTTTATTACATTTTTAGGTATATTAATACAATTTAATATTTAATAAATTTTATTAGAGAATGATGGAAGGGAGAAAAAGAAATAAAAATTAAAAAATTAAAAAAGAGAGGAAAAACAAAATAAAAAGAGCAAATAAACATAAACTAGGCAAAAGTGTCGCAAAAGATTTTTAGCATTTCCGATTATGAAATTTTAGATTATTTACACCAATACATTATTTTATATTGAAAAATGTATATGATACGATGCAAATATATCGAACTTTATTAGTATGATTCACCAAATAGTGAATAAAATCTAACAAAAATAACAAAATTCTGAATATAATATCTTGTCATATCCAGTTTTATCTCATTCCCTCTCATGAGTCTAAAGCAACTTTATCAAAGTCAATTGAACTCAAATTTCGATCCATTCATCTCGAAAAGAAACAACAACGAAGCAATCTTGCATCACCTCCTACAACCGGTGCTAAATCTATTCATAGCTCAGGAACTCACGATCCTACATTACTAATTCGATTGTCACTTTTGTCGTTGCTTCCAAAAAATGCTTTTACTCCACAAGATGAGCACGGCCAAGGAAGGAGTCTTGACGAAGGAGAGAGAGAGAGAGAGAAGATTACCTCATTGTGATCTCTCGCAGGTGAAGTCGCGAATCAGAGCCAGGAGCTGCTTCTGCGCATCAGCACCGATCAAGGCCGCTCTTCTCTCTGTCTTTGTGTTTCTACTTTTTCGCGCCTCTTTTTTAGAGGCAACGAAGCAACGGATGACGATGAAATTTCAACTTTATATAGGCCCAACACTTAATTAGTAGAGCTAACTGAAAACCGGAGATATTAGGTGCGTTTTGTTATGAAATACATGAATAAATATTCATTATATTCATCTTATCTAATGTACTCATTATGGTACATTTATATTATACATTCTAAGTACATCTCCTATACAGTGAATGTTCATCTCCCTATCCAATGTATGTATTATTCAATACATTGATATTAATGATAAGTGTATCCTTGTTTTCTTATAAATAGGAGCTTAGTTTTTTTCATAGACATAAGGTGATATAGTGAAAACAAAATTTTCTCCTTTGGCTTTCCTTACGATTTTTGGTGTTTGACTTTCTTTACTCAATTTCTCTATTCTCACTATTATATATTTGCAACGTAATATTTTACAACACGTTTGATAATATTTCTATCACCGGGAATAGTTTTTTTTTTCAAAAATAATTTTTTTCTATTTTTTTGCTTGGAAAATTTCTAAATAAAGCAACACATTTGGTAACTATACAAAATTTCGATTCACGGAATAGAAAAATAAAGGAATGCATTTGGTATGACCCACAAATTTTTTGTACCATAAAATTTCTTTTAATTTTTTTTTAAACATTTTTCTTCTTTTCCTCTCTTCTTTCTCCTCCTCTTGGCAGCAAAAGGCGGTGGGCATTAACCGGCAACCGAGACCAACAACGGGCGACAACCAACAATCAATGACCGGCGGCAATTGGCGATGAGTGGTGCTTGGCAGTGGGCGGCAAGTCTCCATTGATCGATTAGACAAGGAAGAAGAAGAAAAGGAAAAAAAAAGAAAAAAATTAACTAATGTTACCAAACGAATTTATGATCTTTTTCTATTTTGGAGAACAAAAGAACAAAAAAACGAATAAATGAGAATGTTACCATGCAAGCCTTTATTATAACCAGGGGCTTAGGCTCCCATCGTGTGACGACCTAGACCCGGGGCAGTACGGAGGGATGGACTGAGATCGCCTTGGTAGTACGAGGGTGAGGCCAATGACATGTCTCCTGTCCCACATCGCTTAGGAGAGAGTCTAGGGTTAGTTTATAAAGGTTTGGGTCCCTTTAATCTATATAACGTGTTTTAAAGCCGTGAGGTTTCAGTGTCCAAAGCGGATAATATTATACAGTGGGGCTTGGGTCATTACAAATGGTATCAGAGCCGACTCCCGATCGCGTGTGGGGGCCATAGCGAGGACGCTGTGCCTTAAGGGGGGGAGAATATGACGACCCAGACCCGTCCCACATCGCTTAGGGGGGAATCCCGGGGTTAGTTTATAAAGGCTTGGGTCCATTTAATCTGTATAATACATTTAAAGCCGTGAGGATACTGAGGCCAATGACATGTCTCCTGTCCCACATCACTTAGGGGGGAGTCCTAAAGCTAGTTTATAAAGGCCTAGGTCCCTTTAATCTGTATAACGCGTTTTAAGTCCGTGAGGACTCAGTGTCCAAAGTAGACAATATTATACAGTGGGACCCGAGTCATTACACATCGGACCGACTTTCTTCATACCAAACAGGCCCTTGACCTTTTTGGGCCGCGTTACTATTTGATCCATATCGATGCTATTGGCACCCATCCTCTCAAATTCAAATCGAAAAGCATGTGAGGGTAGCTTTTGTTATATCCAACTGCCCACCAGCATTTGAAATAGGCACTAGGGTATCAATTATAGCCACCTCAGTAGTAATAAGTCCAAACACTTGTAAGATGAAATAAGTGATGGTGGCCAGCTAAATGCATCGTACCACATTTTTTAGTGGATCTGACTTGTGTTAATAAGCTGAATGTTGATACAAGGGAGAGTCCAAGTCGCTTGTCAGTTATACCACAATATTCTAAATAACATTGAAGTACTTTACACGAGAAATACAATCACTTAAGAATGATGTAAGGAATAAATTATCAAGTAGGTATACTATATTTATACGGTTTTTTCTGCACAAAAAATTGTTTTAAAATGTGTCTTCACTTCTTTTTTTTCAGGTGGTGGTGGTGGCGGATGCCCGTCGAATTGGTACCTATTACTGCTTTCTAATAATTCTCAGTTTTTGGACTTTTAATAATAATAATAATAATTCTCAGAGCGTGCTTCCCAGCTGGACACGCACGCCCGGAAGATTAAGGCGTTGCAGTGCAAATCACGAGCGACCCCTTTCAACGGACCCCATCATTCTCTTTCGTCTTCGGTTTTCCCTTCTTATTGGTTGTCCCCCTTCTCACGTAAAAAATAAGGGAATCTAAGAATTCGTTATCTTTTTATGACCCAAAAAACGTCATTTTATTTATCTATGCCAATAGATTATAAAAAAAAAAAGGACGTTTTTTTTTGTCATTTTTTTTATCTATTAACTATTACCGATAGACTATTGGTCGGACTGCAGACGGGAATTCTAGTGTAACATGCGAGCTGCGCGGGACGAAGAGGGACAAATATCTTGGAAGGGGAATAAAGTAGGAAGGAGAAGCAAGCTTAAGAAGTCGAAGTCGTGTTGGAAATTGGAAGGACAGAGTGGATCGTTTGGTGCACTAAAGAGCGTGCGTCCATTGGGTTCCCTTGGCAAGTATTTGAAAGTGACAAGAGACATATACCCTCTTAGCTTTTTAAAAGATCAATGGAACTTCAAGCGATGTTCATTGTTCACCCCCACCTCAACCATATCCTCACACAAGGAAGCATTGATACTTTTTTGAAAGCCTTTCATGATCAATTCTTCCGACACGAGAGTTCAGAATTTCAACACACGATCCGATACGCATGGGATTAATTTTAAAAATTTTCAATAAATGATGGGTCAAAATGTAAAAATGAAAAAAATAATAAAAAAATAATAATTGGAGAAATGAGAAAAACATAGTCTTGTATTCTCTTTTGACTGTTACATCACATGACTCATGATTTTTAGTGTAAATTCATTTTAGACTCTTTTTATTATTTATTTATTTATTTATGAATTTGAATCAAATTAATTTGATAAAAATAATAATTTATCATATATATAAATATACATTAAATACACAACGTGTGCCAACGTATTGGAATTCCTTATTTTTAGAAAATGACGTGTCGGTGTCTTATATCGTGTGTCAATGCTACTTAGTGCTCACGTGTAGATTCCCTTCCAATAGCAAATTGTCCAAAACAATAGTAGGTTTCTTTTTCATGCAACTTCATGGAATCTTAGACTAAAAGAGAATTTTTTTTTTATTCCAATAAATATAATTTATCAAAGGGATATGTGCAATAGAAATCCTATAACTTATCAGAAAAGTGCAATTGAGTCCTAAATCTTACAAAAAGTACAATTACGTCCTAAAATTTGTCAAATTGATTCAATTGAGTCTTAAATTTAACACCATCAAATTTATTAATGGAAAATGATGACATGACATTTTAAATGAATTTTTATTTTCCACGTGGCTTTTTAAATCATTTTTTATCCTTTTAAAATTAGATTTAAAAACTAAAAAGGAAAACTTAAATTAATTTTAAAAACATAACTGTTCAAAAAAAAAAAAAAAAAAAAAGGCACTAGTGGAAGCTTCTGCTACCACTGCCCATTGATGGAGGGGCTAGTGACGGTTGCCGACCCTGGGCAGGGGTGGTTGGCCCTCATCGGCCAGGGTGAGGCCTTGCCGGCTCTTGGCAAGGGCCTGCCACCCTCGCCAAGTCGGGCGAGGACGCCCAGATTTGGGCACGTCGGCCCTCACGAGGGGCCGACGACCATCGCTTACCTAGGGCGAGACCTTGCCAGCCCTCACGGGGGGCCAGTGACCATTGCCTGCCTTGGGCGAGACCTTGTCAGCCCTTGCCTGGGGTTGGCGAGGTTTGCCAAGATCTGGGCAAGGCCCCTTCCCTTGGATTTGGGTGACCCTCCCCAGCTCAAAGTGAGGGCCAACAAGGCCTCGCCCAGGATGGGCAATGGTCGCCGACCTCTCGTGAGGGTTGGCATGCCTTGCCTAGTCACTTGAGCCCAAGCCTGAGCTCGAGCCTAGGGCCAGTGAGGCCTCGCCTTGGTTGGGCGAGGGTTGGCTACCGTCGCCGACCCCTCCAATGATGGGCGGTGACAGTGGAAGTGCTTGCCGATGCCATTTACTTTTCGTTTTTTTAATAGTTACATTTTTTAAATTTTAGCTTTTCTTTTTTTAGTTTTTAAACCTAATTTTTAAAGATTTTCAATAAAAATAATTTAAAAAAGCCACGTGGAAAATAAAAATTCATTTAAAATGGCATGTCAGCATTTTGCGTCATTAAATTTAATAGTGTTAACTTTAAGACTCAATTAGACGAATTTGACAAGTTTTAGGACTTGATTGCATTTCTTATAAATTTTATAACTCAATCGCATTTTCCTGACAAGTTTTGAAACTTCTATTACATGTATCCCTTTATCAAATTACGAGTTGACATAGGTCTCGCGTCATCAGTCACTGCGATCGGTTCAGGTCCGGTCTTGCTTCCGCCCTTCGTTCTAGTCCCTGGGCCTTGACAGGAGGCATATTCTCCGGCTGGGAGTATTTCCCTCAAAACTCCCTCTTCACTGCTCCACTTAGCTTGGTGTTTGGTGGGCCCAGATTGAGCTAAAAATGGCAAGCGACGTCCTGAATGCGCTCCTTTTTCACTTTTATGACCCAAAACACATTGAAAAAAAAATAAAATTGGGAAAAGCTTAAACTGTCTTCATCACATCAGCATCACGCTTCGAGTCCTAAAATGTTCACTCAAATCTCGACCGCAGTTTCACCAGCATCTTAACGTCACATCCCGAATACCGGGCCGAATGGGGGAGATGCTGTTAAGCGATTCATGTTTCAAACATTTTCTGTTAGATGGTCGAAACCTTACGTGATTGCTTAGAATATTTGCTTTTGTGATTTGGCTCATGTGAAATAAGTTGGGTTATTATAGATGACATCAAGTAACTTTCCTTGTATTAGATTTATGGTTGTGGATAGATTAAGCCTATACTAAATTCGACGGGAGTGGAGAGTGACGGATGATGTAAAAGGACTTGAACGAGATGTGATTCTTGAAGGACTTTAAAGACAGTCAGATCGAGATGCACATTGAATAGGGGAGTATCACTAGGTGTCAGTGGTATACCCTGTTGAGCGATCAATACCATCATCAGATGAGTACCACCTTGTACGATCATTTAGCGTACTCCTTTTGATCGTTTGGTCCTTGTCGACTGACTCAAGTTATTATGCATTAATTAATATAACCAAGGAGTTTGTGACATATCAAATCTCACATTGGATGGGAAAGACCTTGTTGAACTATTCTCCAATCAACACTTGCTACAAAATGGTCATTACCTTCTGCAATTACTTGCAGTACTCCTTTTGGTGATTTGGCTTGTGAGAACCAAGCTGAGTTGTTACAAAATGGTATTAAAACAGGATCCCCTCCAATTGATATGTGGTCTATGGATGGACTAGATCATAGTCGATCCAATGAGGGAGGAGAATGACCATCAGGACAAGAGAATTTGGACAATATGCAATTCCTGTCAAATTTTTAAATTAGCGGAGGGGACACGCATACATTAGTTCATCAGTTAGTACTGACATGAAAGTTAATTCTTCAAGTGGGAGTCGTGACATCCCTAATCTAAGAGAGGCTCTCTCAAATGGTTCACGAGTCGACGCCCATCCCCAAAATAATCACCACATTGCACGGTTGCTCGTAATATCTCTTTTGAGGGCTTGGTCATTGTGAGATGGATCGGACCCTCACAATTACTCGATGGATGTCTCTTGAAGTTTTTTCTTTTTTGTCCAATACACGAAAGAAGCTGGCTAAAAAATCCTTAATCAAACCGAACAACAGACCCAATCATCTTTCGACAAGATTAAGTCGATAAAACAGCGTTCCTAATACGGGGAGATGGGGGCCATGAAATTGCGTCTCCTAATTTGTCTTAAAATCAGTACGAAAGCAACATCATAATGCAATCCGTAATGATCGCCGAAGACTAATTTAACGACAGCGAAGCAGCAGAATTATGAGTAAACATCCCATTAATCTTCTCAATCGAGTCCCCATCAAGCTCGTAGATTATGATCATTTCGTGTCCCCCTAATCTCCTTGCGATCTTTTCGTGTTCCCCTACGTGGTGCGATGGAACAAGGCACCCAGGCTTGCTTCTACAGCAATTTGAACTTTGGGACATGAGATCATCCTTGCCCATGGATTGCCTAACCCTCCACGATCAACAGAGAACAAATTGAACTTTGGTTTTATATTCCCTTTGTCACTTGAATGCAAAGGTGAGGAGATGGACTAAGTTGTCCCAGCATCAATTGGATTCGGGACTTTTTGGGGCACGCTAGGGGGATGTGCTTCGACTTAATGTCAATGAGGGGGAAAAAAGGGTCGACCGACACGATCGCGCCACGTCATCGCCCCGTGTTAGTGCACAACAACTAGTTAGAGCATGTCGCACTATGACCGTTAGTCCCGTATTCCTGTCCCCATGTCATTTGCCGGTTCCGAAGCTTGGCCTGGACTAAAAATCATGCGTCGAGAAAGGGAGGGTCTCTCGTGGGGCTCACCTAGTGTGATGGAAGAGAAAAACAACGATGTCATTCGCGGGTTCCGAAATTCGGCCCGGACTAAAAGATCATGCGTCGAGAAAGGGAGGGTCTCGTGTGGGGCCCACCTCATGCGATGGAAGAAAAAAAACCAACACGTGGGGGTTTTGGCCACGGAGGAGCTAGCGACGCAACGATCGCAGCACGAACAGAAAGCTGCATTCCGAATCTTTGATTGAAAAGACCCAACACAATAGAGGGGCACTCGGAGGAGGAAGTGCATATGATATGCGATTGATGTTTCGCCATATGCGGTTTTGTCCTTGCAGATCCTGTCAATGGAGCCACTGTGGAGAGGAGAAAGGAACAGGGACGGACACGTTCCCTGGAGCACTCGAATGCTCGGCATTTTCCCGTCCGTTCTTTGGCTCCGCGAGAGTGAATCTCCATTAAAGTAAGCCAACTTCGAAGCGTGATCTTTGGGATCCGATCCATCTGACTTTTGGGAATATTTGTTATTGGTGCGATCCGTATTCATCTAAGTAAAATACGGACATCCGGTCGAATCACATACTTTCCCCCAATGAATCGCACTCCTTTTTGTCAATTTGGTGAATCTCATATGTCAAATAAGCAAAAACCCTCCACCAGATTAATTGGTTCGGATATGATTAGGCGAACCGGCTCATTGAGTCACTAGGAGGCTTCTCTAGTCTTCGCAACAATGAAAGTTCGTTATGGCAAACCATTGATGCTCAAATGAAACAAAGAACAAAAAAACACACCCACGTGAACACGCATAAGCAATTGGATCTTAAAATATCGTTCGCCCACTGGTTTAGTTAGTACAGAATCACGAGTCATTCGAACTTCCTGGTTTCTGGATTACGTGGAATTGCACCGTGCCGAACCTCCCGGTGCGCCTACACATCGAGTGAGATTTAGAGAGACAATTTGTTTGTCAAGTCAGCATTAACTCCGTCGAATGTATGGAGTGACCTCCTAATCACCAACTAATGCACAGCCAGCTACTGTAGCTCAGTGGGACAGCAGACGATTTTTTTGTACTGAAACTATCTGTCGATGTTTCTCAGTGCTTTTCCGATCACCCCTTTTTTCTTAAACCAACCCCCCCCGCCCCTCCTTTTGCCGAGGAGTACGACAAGGTTGATTGAACCCCCCACCACCTCCAGCTGTCTAAAGGCGGTACCGATTAGAGGCGGTTCCAATCATTGATTCTCTTGAGTTAGTCAAACATTCTATGCGCGATTGTATGTGGGTTGTGTCACTTGTGTGATTGATGGGTGTATTATTGTCACCTGGAATAACGAGAAGTTTCGAGTTCTTTTGGGGTTAGCAAACTATGCATGTTATGTGTAGCTAAGGGGCTTGGAGCTCTTCACCCCTGCCCCATAGGACCACCAGTGATGGAACTTACCAACCACTAGCAAGGCTAGGCCTTGTCCAGCCTAGTATGAGACCGCTCTTGTGGCTTTTGGCGATGTTGCATCTCACCCAATCATAGTCAAGCTCACCTTTGTCTTTGGCCAGTCGTTGAGATCCGGCGATTGGAATAGGAAGGAAAAAAGAAAGAAAAAGAAAAAGAATTGAAAAATTATTAAAATATTATTAATAGCTGTCCACTTCATCGCCAATCATGCCACATAAATCATCAACATCAATATCAGTAATATCTAGCTAAAATTAATCGAAAAAACTAAATTAACTCAAGGTCAAAGAAAATTATGATTAAATTAGCACCATTCAAAGGTTTAGGACTAGATTGCTATTATTAAAATATATACGACTAAATCGACATCATTCAAAGGTTTAGGATTAAATTGGTACAATCATAATAGATTTAAAAAACTATTGGTAGAAAAACCCAAAGGGTGACTTAAATTTCAGGATAATAACCAAAAATATTATAAACCTATCATATGAATGTCAATTCAATCATAATTTTTTTTATTTTACTAATTAAGTCATAAAAATTTTGACCATTTACCAATATAGTACTTCCCGCCAATTTTTTAAAATTTATGAATTGTTTATAATTTATTTTATATATTTTTTAAAAATTTTCTTTCTTCCTTTTCCTTTTTTTCCTACTAAGTTCACTGAGGGCATCGTGGCCCTCACCTAGTTGGCCGGCTAGGGTTGCCAGCCCTTGTTGATCTTAGAAGAAAAATATAGAAAAAGCAAAGAAAAAGGAAAAAATCAAGAAAATTATATAAAATTCAGAAAAGTTAAAAAGAACACAAAAAATTGTTTACGCGTTAGCCATGTCATGCAAACCTACCAACATCCATGTTAGTGATTGTCGGGCAAAATTGGTTAGAAGAGCTATATTGGCAAATCGTTAAAAGATTTAGGACTAAATTGACCAAATTAAAATATTTATGATTGAATTGGCATTTACATAATAAGTTTAGAACTTTTTTGATAATTTCTCCTTAAATTTTCCGGAACTTGTTGATAAGTTATTGACACTTTTGTTAGGTGTGTAAACGAGGCAATTTTTAGCAAACAATCATCCTATGTGCAAGGTTTACTAGGATTTCTGTATTAACTATAATATGGTTCCCATCGATTTGAGGAGGAAACACCGAATTAATTCTTTGAGTGGCAATATATCCCCTAACGAAATATGAACGTAATTAATTTTTCCCCTGAAAAAAAAAACGGTCAATAGAAAAGATATTGCCAAAACCCTTGTATTTTGAGCTATGCTTTAGATAACATATGGAGAGTACATTCTACAGACGTGATTTTGAGTTCACAAATGACTATAACCTTTCTGGAATAATCGAATACTGACGTCGCCTCAATTCATCTGCTCTCCTTAGTAATTAAATTAATTTCTTTCGTAATGAAAAAACGCCACGACCGACCAAATTAAAAGCACCAGGTGGTCATGTTAGTTTACTAGAAGCGTCCCCCTACAGACCAGAAAGTCCGTTTAGGTAATCTAATTGACTAATTAGCTTATATTAATGCACGTCATAGTCACGAGATTCTGTAACTTTTATGACGTCTGCTTCTCGAGTTGCACCTGATCATGGCACCTAAGCAGATAGACTTCTGGCTTCAAAGTAGACCTTTATTGCTTTGATTTATTTCTTATTTTGGTCGAAACCTTAATTGCTTCGATTAAACGTCGAAATATATACACGTTCGGAGGGGGGTTGACTTTTTGGTAATCGTATGAGCCGAACGCTGACCCGAGCGATCGACGGTTCGTAGAAATTCAATTTGCCAAATTGTTGAAAGGACGACATGCTTATGCAACGGATCAGATGCCGAGCAAGGTCCCTCCTCTTCTAGACATTCCTCGCTCAAACACATCAATGCATAGAGCAAGAAGCCAATTCGTTATACATACGCTTTTATTAAATTTGAAATAAAGAAAACCACAAATGAATTTCGTATTCGAAAATGGTTATACATAGATCGAGAAAGATGTGATACCGAAAAGTTAAATTGTTTAAAAAATTAATGGATATATGAGATTAAATGGAATGCTTTGACCATTCAAAATTACTCTTTTATTCCTGAACATGTTATAGTGACGTGCTTAATACAAAAATATTTGATTTTCAAAATATTGATCGTACATGTTATAAGAACAATCAACACGATATATTATTTTCTTATTTTATTTCTTAACAAGCGTTTCACGCGAAATTTTTATAATAATTTTCTTTGAATAATTCTATTTTGGTAGATGAATATTGGATAGTGACATTTCGTGCATCACATTTTCAAAGCCACCAATTCGACGTGTCCGAAACATGCACTAATTTCAGAAGTTATTTATTCTTAAAACAAATAAATTGAATTCGAAAGAAAAAGAGGGTGGTTTAAATCAAGTCGGCATATAATAATGCGGTTGCAACAACTTACTCCTGCAATTTCGAGTTCCGAAGCACGAATTAATAAAAAGATCCGATCAACTTTTTCCCCCGTAATTTATGGAGAGAATTTTAAAAAAAGAAAAAAGACATTTTGTGGATGACAATTGACCGACTGTTTTCACGTGCGAAGCAGCTAAAGCCGTATAGAGCTGGCTTTTGTAATATCGACATGAAATCAACATTATTATTATTATTATTATTTTTTGTTCCTTGTCGAATTATTTAAATCCAATTATTATGCAGTTCTCGTATGCAAGGACGTCATCTGTCTTCCCAGGAATATTTATGGCGTCCTCTTTGCTTCGTGGCATCAAACCGATCTATCGCTCTCTAATGAGGTGGTCCAAACAAAATGGTTAAGTAATTGTGGGGCCGCGAGTAAATTAAGATAATATCATTCTTGTATTTTTTTTTTTGAATTATTGTTGTTTTGATTATTATAGACTCACCCGTCAGCATAAAAGATATTTTGCGATTGTATGTGGCTGAATTGATGACATATTTTAAAAAAAATTGATTTGTTAAGGAGTTTATAGATTAAAGGGTTAATATTATGAAAAATTCAAAACTAGTAAATGTACGAGAAAGTTACTCCAAATTAATTTTTTGATCACAAAAAACTTCAAATGGATACACGTGAACCAAAACTAATTTTTTCACAATAAAAAACCTCAAATTAATATATCTGTAACAAATTTACCATTCATTAGTTTTGACCATAAAAAATTGCAAATCGGTAAATTCGCGACAAGCAAAATGTAAAACCCAAAACTAATACGCCCGTCAACTACCATAAATTATCCAATTCAACAAATTAAAGGTAAAATTGAATAGAAATTAATGGAGAGTAAACTTGTCATGGGTGTTTTAATTTAGAGTTAAATTTATTATAGATCTACTAGTTTGGAGTTTTTCGAGCTATTAACTTTAAATTAAATAAAGAACGGAACCAAACTTGCCGGGCCGGCAACTTGGCATCACAGATGATTTTGAAGGAGTGGGACGTATCTCAGGGGCTGAGATACCTTGGGACCATATATGCATCTGAAGCACCTATAAACCTCTACGGTTTTAAACGTGTTCGTTCTTTATTTTGAAGAGAAATAACAAAATAACAGCTCTCTAAATGATTATTGTTAGGTGCGTCATCCGCATAAACCGAAAAATTATACATTTGCCATTTAACAAGTCACATGTATATTTGAAATTACTTTTATAATCAAATTCTTTCACGCGTTAATTATCTAATAGTAAGTGCGCCACATGATGGACCTGATGAAAATTCTCTAAAATGGCAAAGTATTACAAAGCCTCGAACCCCTATTCTTGAATAGAAAGCATATGCAATAATGGTACGAGCTCTTGTTAGCTAGTGCCAAGTCCAAAAACTTTTAAGCTGTCATGATAAAAATAAATTTGATTAGTGTTGAATATAAATATTACAAAAGAAATAGCGCATTTGAGTGCCAAAAAAGAGAATCGAGTTTCTCGATAAGTGCGCACAATACTCGTTACTGAAATTCGAATATTTGTACGAGCTCTTGTTAGCTAGTGCCCAAAAGATTTTTAAGCTATAGGGGATGGAAATCGTTTCGATTAGTGCTAGAATAACAAAATTACGAAAACGATAGTGGATTCAATAATGTTGAAAAAGGAAAATGGATGTTTTCACAAGTGCACGCGACACTCGTACTTGAAATTCAATTATTTGTACAGGACAGGACTCCTGGAGCGGCTTTGATGGACAATCTTCAAGGCCTCGTCCATCTTTTTGTAGCACAACATCGTGTCGTGCGGGCATCTTGGGAGACCACTTGCTCGCTTTTCCTCGGCTCTGTTTTTTTTTTTTTTTTTTCAATAATTTAAAGTTCTTGGAACTTTGAGCCATGATGCATCAGCGGCGAATTGAAGTCGGTTAAATCAATTACTCTTGCTATGGATATTCCTTTGTTTTGAAGGAAAATGTAAGAATAGTACACACCGTGTATCATCTTGGGTATAATATGGTTTTTATGTTTTCTCTTCCTTTTACAATGGTTAAGTTAATCATAAGGAATCAACAGCGCAGGACCATGATCACGTAGAAATTGAAAGGCGCATTCCTTAATTCTTCATATTAAAAGTGGCCGGTTTCAAAGCGAGTCAATTCTCGTTTTGGAATTGGGAACCGACCCTATTCAATCAGTTCCAGATCGGATCAATCGGTCTCGGTCTGATTCTCGAGATGGATTGAGATCAATTGTGTAGGTTTCTTTTTTTCTTTCTTGTTATCTTCAGTCGACTTAAAAAAAAGTTGGACATTCGTGGCATGCGGATAAATAATCTTAGAGTTCAGGAAGTCGCTAGCGGTATTTAAAGACGTTGACTCTTCTCGATTTGCAGGAGGATTATAGCACCATTAACTTCTCAAGAAATTGATTGGAGCTTTCTTTGCAAATATGCCGGCCATCGCTGTGTATGATGCTCGTGTACATTTGAACACAAACGGATCGTTTGCGCTGACTGATGTGCACCATGCCATCTTTTTTATAACCCAAGAATTTTTCCTCGTACGTCATCTTTACTGGTCGACTGCATAAATTGTTCATCTTGTTTCTAATGGCGGTTTTTTTTTTTATCCTAAATGCTTCAGCTTTAGATTAGGAGAAGATTCGTTGTGCGGAACCTAGCATCACCAGTTATTTCTGGTTTCCATTGGTTCCTTGCGGGAACTACCTAAAACCAATCCGTCCAGTCTGGTGCGATTTTCGGTTTAGACAGGAACCATGTTCACCCCACTCCACATTCCTCGTCTTTGTCTCAAGAAAGAATCCTCAACCTAAACAACAAAACTTTTGCGTGTTGAGAAAAATTAGAAATTACTGTAAAAACATGTTTTTATATATATTGTAAAACAGAAGGCTTGGATTTGTAAAGTTTTTTCACTAGCAGTGAATCAAAATCTAAGCATGGTTCTTTTTGGGAAAAACTTCATGATCAAAAAATTATATTTTTGAGAAATTTATTTTTCTAACTTAATGGGTGCACTTTCTTTTTACCGTTAATGATTTTCGATTGAGTAATCATTTTTAACAAATCAAATGCACAAAAACCCATAAAATTAATTCACAAAAAATTTCCTCATTCAAACAAACATGCTCTAAATGTACAATAAAATTGTGAAATTTACCATTTCCTAAATCTTGAGGTACTCGTAACCTCTACTTCTCTTGTCTTATCAAAACTCCCTTCATTGTCTAGGGCACAAACAGATGCTGCCATCGCTAGATCCATAGAGAAAAACTTTGGGAAGAGCCCCTCTTTCCGTCTGTCCAACTTCTCGACGTCACGTCTAGTCAGAAGATCATGTGACAGAAAGTTTGATTGCACTTACTCTGAGGAATTCACCAATGGAACAAGATCCGAACACGTCCATCACAAATCCCCACGCACTTCAGTTAAAAGAAACCCCTCAAAAGGAAAAATCCTTCGTAGAAGTTTTCAGGATTTCCGGGATTGATTGGTACTTTCTCCCTTTGGAAATATTCTCGATGTTTTCAATATAATTGATGCGGCGAGCGCATAGTTGTTAACATGTCTATAAGATAATATATCTACACGTACCTCGCCAGATCATTTAAAAAGTTGATTAACCTCTTGCTCTTGGCAAAAGGATCTTAGAACTAAAAAGCTGAAAGGATTCTTGAATGGGTCTAGTTAAAAATCTATATTGAGTTATTAACTATTGATTGCAATAATCCTAACTTTATATATGCATCGGATTTAGGTGGCGCCACGAAATATTTTAGACATTTAAAACTCTAAAATATATAATTTAGTGAAATTTCAAGAATATTACAGCCAAGATATGAGACCTCAACCACCCCCCCTACCACCTTTGTGTAGCATAGATCCTCAATGTCGTCCTCAGCAACGCCACACAAAAAAAAAAAAAAAATTACTCTTGCAATATATATATAGATTAGACAAGAAGGCATTTTATTCGAGCCTGGATAATTTTTTTTTTTTTTTTTGCTTATAAAATTCGAGAAAAAGTATTAGATTGACAATACTAGCATTGATGACGGGATGCTCTAAATTTTGTTTTTTTTTAATTAGATTGTTTAATGGATGTTGCTCGTTTTCGTCATTAATGACGCTTTCAGAGAAGCTGAATGATCAAAGTCAACGATGATATCTTCTTCCTCCTGCCTATGTTCGTCCAACCGCCTCTTTCGACACAATAGGTTCGGACACATGGGATCAGCAACCCGACCAAGGCCCCCACAGATTATTTGAAGGATTTTTTTTCTTAATTAACATCATTAAAGTGTAGATAAGTAAATTAAATTTTTTTTAACATGGAAAAATCTAAGTGGGTATTCGATTTTATATCTTTTGAGGTGACATTGTGCGTTCCACAGAAAAAAAACAGATTTGGTAAAAGGAAAAAAATGATTTTATATTTGGAATGTCACTATTTCATTGAAGTTTCATAATTAAATTCTATCGCAATAGACGATCCTCTCATTCGAATTATCATTGTTTTGCATACATAACACTCTGTAACTTAAAAGACCCTTCAATCTTATACATAGGCATTGGACTAAAAGTTCTAATTTGTTAGGCGTGTGTACAGATCACTATATGCCGTCATAACATATGAAAGTCCTAGACATACCGAGAGTAATGTTGAGAATATTGCCTGACTTCACTTCACTAAAACATGATTTGAGGGACAAACTGATAATAATTTCAACTCCACATCACTCTTATTAGGGTTTGCATGCGTTTTGCCAAGCAATTCGGCTTCCATCAAAGTCCACCATAAATTTGTCGTAAAAAAATGATGCGTTGAAAATTTATATGATTCGTTGGATTTGTGCATCTTATGTGGGATTCATGTGATTTAATGGATCGCATGTGATTTCCTAACCTAACGAGCGGGCATTTTCCATACCTAGTGAATTTGGCTAGGACGAGTTGTCCAAGTCGCTATCTAGCGCTGCACACTAAGACATCTATAAATGCATGCCATCTCTCGATTCGCTTCCTCTCAGCAGCGACTGCAAGAAAGCCACAAAACGACAGCGCAAGCGTTCCCGTCTTTAGGGGCCCTCATTTTAGAGGCAACCGAAGGTGGAACCACCGAAATCTTGCGCGAACGAATCCTACTGTCGTTCTTCTCTGGAGCGTCTAGTGCGCGCCTGATTGCGGTGTCGGAAAATGAGTGACGAAGACAAAAACGGCGCCGTGGCGGTGAAGAAGAGGGAGACGGGGAGGATGACCGGCTCTCTCCGCTCCATCTTCATGCACGCCGACGCCGCCGACAAGCTACTGATGGTCCTCGGCTTCCTCGGAGCCGTTGGGGACGGCTTCACAACTCCGCTGGTCTTGTTCATCAGCAGCCAATTGATGAACCACATCGGCAACGCGTCGTCTTTCACGACGGGCCCGTTCCTCCAAAACATTAACAAGGTCCGCCCTCCGTTGCATTGAGGTTGATTTTGTCTATCATGAAAAGGGGCTGAGTTTTTACGTTTTGTGTCCCTATGCGATTTGACAGAACGTAGTGGCTCTTCTGTACTTGGCTTGTGGCTCGTTCGTGGCATGTTTCTTGGGTCAGTCCTATTTCTCTGTCTCTTCAAATTTGAGTTTTGACCCTTCATTCCTTTTTTCCTTACTTAACATCTGTGTTTCGAACATGTGATTTGATTAGAGGGATACTGTTGGACGAGGACGGGAGAGAGACAAGCCGCGAGAATGCGAGCCCGGTACTTGAAGGCCGTCCTGCGACAGGATGTGGGCTACTTCGACCTGCATGTGACCAGCACGTCCGAAGTCATCACCAGCGTGTCCAACGATAGCCTCGTCATCCAAGATGTCTTGTCCGAGAAGGTTAATATGTCCTAACTAATCACTAGTACAAAGTCACATAACATTGCGGACTAGCCAAGCCCAACGGGGCGGTTACGGTTCTTTTGATCCGTAAATTGAGGTGTGTAAGGGACGGCTGATGGAATGCCATGTTTCGTGTAGGTGCCGAATTTCCTGATGAATGCCTCGATGTTCGTTGGAAGCTACATCGTGGCGTTTCTGATGTTGTGGAGGCTGGCTATCGTCGGGTTCCCGTTCGTGGTCCTCTTGGTAATCCCTGGGTTCATGTACGGCCGAACCCTGATGAATCTGGCGAGGAAGATCCGGAAGGAGTACAACAAAGCTGGTGCGGTCGCGGAACAGGCGGTCTCGTCCATCCGGACTGTCTATGCCTTTGTTGGGGAGGACAAGACGATTGCTGAGTACTCCGCCGCGCTCCGGGGGTCGGTCGAGCTGGGCCTGAGGCAGGGGCTAGCGAAGGGCCTGGCCATCGGGAGCAACGGGGTTGTCTTCGCGATCTGGTCCTTCATGTCGTACTACGGCAGCAGGATGGTGATGTACCATGACGCCAAGGGCGGGACAGTCTTTGCAGTTGGCGCAGCCATCGCCGTCGGTGGACTGTAATGCTATCTCACTGATCCAACTCCTAAAGAATGCTTCTTTTTGCTTTTCTCTCAATGATTAAAGCTTAAAAATTTAGGTTTGTAGTACTTGTTTCACCACCCCCCATAAAAAAAAAAAAAAAAGCGATGACATCTTGCCGTCCTAACCTTACAGAATATTTAGGGGGGAAGTGGCTGATTGGTGCGATAATCATTCCTTCAAAAGGAAAGCATAAATTAAGTAACACTTGAGTAGAATAATTCGACATTTGCACTAAACCATATCAAGACAAAAAGAACCCAAAAAGACACGACATTTTCTTCATTCCAATTCTTGATTGTCGATGCAGAGCATTAGGATCTGGCCTATCCAACGTGAAGTACTTCTCGGAAGCATGCTCGGCAGGTGAGCGCATAATGGAAATGATCAACCGGGTCCCAAAGATCGACTCCGACAGCCCGGAGGGCGAGATCCTTGACACGGTCTCAGGCGAAGTCGAGTTCAGGCACGTCAAGTTTGCGTACCCGTCGAGACCCGACGCCCTGATCTTCCGGGACTTCAATCTGAGGGTCCCGGCGGGCAGGACGGTGGCCCTAGTGGGCGGGAGTGGGTCGGGCAAGTCGACAGTGATATCGCTGCTGCAGAGGTTCTACGACCCGCTCGGCGGGGAGATACTGCTGGATGGAGTGCCCATTGAGAGGTTGCAGGTGAAGTGGTTGAGGTCGCAGATGGGACTGGTGAGCCAGGAGCCTGCGCTTTTTGCTACTTCCATTAAAGAGAACATTCTGTTTGGCAAGGAAGATGCGACATTCGATGAGGTTGTGGAAGCTGCCAAGGCCTCCAATGCCCACAACTTCATCTCTCAGCTTCCTCAAGGCTATGATACCCAGGTGAGTTTCATATCATTTCCCAATAAAAAGCTAATTGCTAGATTTGAACCTGTCGATTTTCGCTATTTTCGAGTAAACCTAGTGTGCATTCGGACGGATGTCTAGCAGTGATGTTGCCGGTTGGAAATTGGTAAAGTGCAATAGGAGATTGACTTGATTAAAATAACTAGGATGCACTTTAAAGGAATATTCTCTCGAAAAACATATGGTTTTAAGTTTGCAAAGCATTATAAAAATTGCAATTTGACATCTTACATGCTTCGAATTGCCACACGTCACCCTTTCCAAACTATTTTGTAGATCAAAACGGTCACTCTAAGCTTCCTCGGGCAATCTCAAGGGTAAACTGGACAGTGTAGGATGCATGTCCACAGTGCAAAGTTCAGTGTAAATTATCAAATAAAAAAGTTAGGAGCAAATGGCAAATCATGAAAAGATTCACAGGGCATTTTGCCTTTTATCCCTTACAGTAAAATAAGAGCATCGATCATGTTGGGACCGAGACCCCAAATGGCAAGTGGAGAGCACAACGGGATTCTCGTTCTCCTCTAGGGTGAGCGGGAATGCAGAAGACAACAGTGCCCACCAGTGACTGAAGATGCGCTTGACTAAGACACTCGAGATGATTTCCGGGTTGAAACTTTCTTAGGTCCTGGAGGAATATGTCCTTTGTTCCCCAGGATTGCCTAAATGGCAAACACACATTGAATCAGTCACAATACCACTCCAAAACAACACCAGCTCCGCCAATGGTGGGCGCACGATGATTCCTTTTCTCGCGCACGATCATGATGTTTAGTCCACTAGACACGGACACCTCGCACACAATTTGCCATTTGGCTTTTTCTAAGTACATGGTCCCTCGGTTCTGTTCCGGACCCAGCTTGCCCTCCCGCAAGTGGCATTCCCCTAGGGGCCAACGTCTTGAAACGCGCACCCGATGCTCGCCAGTCTAGTCATTAGCAGCTAGCCATGTTGATGATGATGGGTGCCCGACAAGGTCACCGAATCACCACGTGTCATCGTTGCGTAATTAAGTGAATAATCTCTGTAGATTTGCTTCGTCGTGAGTTGATTTGCATTAGCCAACCGTGCAATTGCGAAATTTTCAGGTGGGCGAGCGCGGCGTGCAAATGTCCGGCGGCCAGAAGCAGAGGATCGCCATCGCGAGGGCCATCATCAAGTCCCCCAGGATCCTCCTCCTCGACGAGGCCACCAGCGCGCTTGACTCCGAGTCGGAGCGGGTCGTCCAGGAGGCCCTCGACAAGGCCGCCATCGGCCGCACCACCATCATCGTCGCCCACCGCCTCTCCACCATCCGCAACGCCGACCTCATCGCCGTCGTCAAGGACGGCCAAATTTTCGAGTCCGGCTCCCACGAGGAGCTCATCGGCGACGACTCCAGCCTCTACGCCTCCCTCGTCCGGCTCCAGCAGACCGAGAGCCACGATGCCGCAACCCACCACCACCACGAGGACTTCTCCTCGCCGACCATATCCGCGGCAGACGTGAACAACACGAGCAGCCGGAGGCTCTCCCACGTGAGCCGGTCGAGCTCGGCCAACTCGGCCGCCGGCCCGGCCCGGGCCTCGCTCGGCGGCGCGGACCAGGCCGGCTTCATGGACGAGCAGAAGTTCCCGGTGCCATCCCTTAGGAGGCTGCTGGCGCTGAACGCGCCCGAGTGGAGGCAGGCCTGCATGGGGTGCGGGAGCGCGGTGCTGTTCGGGGCGGTCCAGCCGGTCTACGCCTTCGCGCTCGGGTCGGTGGTCTCGGTCTACTTCCTGACGGACCACGACGAGGTGAAGCGCAAGACTCGGACCTACTCCCTGTGCTTCCTCGGGCTGGCCGTATTCTCGCTGCTCATCAACGTGTCGCAGCACTACAACTTCGCGTACATGGGCGAGTACTTGACCAAGCGGTTGCGGGAGCGGATGCTGTCCAAGATCCTGACGTTCGAGGTCGGGTGGTTCGATCAGGACGAGAACTCGAGCGGCACGGTCAGCGCGCGGCTCGCCAAGGACGCCAGCGTGGTACGTGCGTTTTCCTTTTGGACGCTCTATAACATAACATCCCTTGCATTGCAAAATAGCTAATCCGACACTTTCATTCCGGTCAGGTGAGATCTCTAGTGGGTGATCGGATGGCGCTCGTCGTGCAAACCGCCTCCGCCGTGACCATAGCATTCACGATGGGTCTGGTCATCGCGTGGAGGCTGGCCCTGGTGATGATCGCCGTCCAGCCCATCGTCATCGCCTGCTTCTATGTCCAGAAGGTCCTCCTCAAGAGCATGTCCCAGAAGGCCATCAAGGCCCAGGACGAGAGCAGCAAGCTCGCCGCCGAGGCCGTCTCCAACCTCCGGACCATCACCGCCTTCTCCTCCCAGGACCGGATCCTCCGGATGCTCGAGCGGGCGCAGGAGGGCCCACGCCGCCAGAGCATCAAGCAGTCCTGGTACGCCGGGCTTGGGCTCGGCGCCTCCCAGAGCCTCACTTCATGCACCTGGGCCCTAGACTTCTGGTACGGCGGCAAGCTCGTCTCCCAGGGCTACATCTCGGGGAAGGCGCTCTTCGAGACCTTCATGATCCTGGTGAGCACGGGCCGAGTCATCGCCGATGCCGGAAGCATGACATCAGACCTTGTTAAGGGCTCAGAGGCCGTCGGCTCGGTCTTCGCCATCTTGGATCGGTACACCAGGATCGAGCCCGAAGACCCGGAAGGGCACCAGCCCAAAAAGATAACGGGCCAGGTCGAGATTCGCGACGTGGACTTCGCCTACCCGGCTAGGCCCGACGTCATGATATTCAAGGACTTCTCAATCAGAATCGAGGCTGGGAAATCGACGGCGTTGGTGGGGCAGAGCGGGTCGGGCAAATCGACGATAATCGGATTGATCGAGAGATTCTACGATCCGCTCAGAGGCGTCGTGAAAGTCGACGGCAGAGATATAAGGTCGTATGACCTGCGATCACTGAGGAAGCACATCGCGCTCGTCAGCCAGGAGCCCACGTTATTCGCGGGCACCATAAGGGAGAACATCGCGTACGGCGCGTCAGAAAACGTGGGCGAAGTGGAAATCGTCGAGGCGGCCAAGGCAGCGAACGCGCACGACTTCATCGCGTCATTGAAGGACGGCTACGATACATGGTGCGGGGAAAGGGGCGTGCAGCTCTCGGGCGGGCAGAAGCAGCGGATCGCGATCGCCCGCGCCATACTCAAGAACCCGACGATCCTGTTGCTGGACGAGGCGACCAGCGCGCTCGACAGCCAATCCGAGAAGATCGTGCAGGACGCGCTGGAGAGAGTGATGGTGGGTCGGACCAGCGTGGTGGTGGCGCACCGGCTGAGCACCATCCAGAACTGCGACACCATCGCCGTGCTCGACAAAGGGAAGGTGGTGGAGAGGGGGACTCACTCCTCCCTCCTGGCCAAAGGGCCGTCGGGAGCTTATTACTCATTGGTTAGCCTCCAAAGAACCGGCAATCCTCCTTAACTTTAATGATTAGGGCATTTGGAAGAGACGCTTTCGAAGTCAAAGAGGCGAAAAAAACATAAGTCGAGAGCAAGATCTTTCTGTAAATGACATGGAGGGAGATGAAGCAATAAAATGGAAGATGCTTCTTTCTTTTTTCTCGTGCATGTGAATGTATAAGCCTACAATCTATGTGCCAGAACATTAGACTATGGTTATGCTGTATTTAGTAATGTAAGAGAGGAGACATGATCCAATAAGGCCAAACAACATAAATTGTCCCTGATTTTCGGCATAACATGCAGTGTCATTCATGAACATTTGATTTGTTCAATATGATTCATCGACTTTTAATTTGTTTAGTGTGGTCTATCGACTTTTAATTTATTTAGTGCGATCGTTGAACTTTATTTCAATATTCAAAATGATTCATGAACTTTTAGACATTTTCATATAATTTAGGGGCTATTTCAAATACATACCGATAGTTTAGGGACCACAATGAAAAATTTAAAAGTTTGGGGATGATATTACACGTTAAGCCAAAATTTATGGACCATATTGTAAATTAAAAATTATATTGCATATTGATCATTTGTATTTTTATTTTATCCAGCGGTCGCAAACACACTTATGGGCATGTGTCCGACAAACCATTTCGGGCCCATTAAGATAGATTCATCTTCCTGTTTTATAGGCTTTCAATTTGGGACTCTTTCGAGCTGGACCTCACCTCCTCAAGTCTAATTAGCCTTTGTATATTTTAAAGGCTAAAGATGTTGGATATTAAATAAGCGAAAAACAATTGAAAGGTTAAAACAAAGGTTACAAGTAAACTTTTCAGAAAATTACTAAAAAATTCTTAAACCTATTATATTTGCGTTAATTCATTCCTAAAATTTTCAATTTGGCCACTTTAGTCCTAAATCATTTAACAATTTATCAATTTAGTCGTTTTTGGTCAATTTTGGCCGGAAATCATGAACGTGGAGGTTGACAATATCACATAGGACGGTCCGCATTGACATAGATAATCTTTATAATTTTGTATAATGTTTTTAATTTATTATAATATTTAATTTAATTTGTTTTGTTTCTTTCTTTCCTTTTCTTCTATGAAGTCCGACGAAGGTTATTGGCCACCGTGTGAGGCCCGTGATCAATCAGGGCGTCATAGCCCTAGTCCAATGGTGGGGACACTTGCCAACCGTGCTTGTGGACAATAAGGGTTGGCCTGACCCTCCCAGGCTTAAAAGAAAAAAAAAAAGGAAAAGAAAGAAAGAAAAAAGAGAAGAAATAATATTCTTTATAAAAAATTATAACAGTTGTGTAGGTTATTGTCGATTGTGCCATGTAAAATGGCAGGGGTTCATATGAGTTATTTCTAATCAATTAGTCGGATGACTAAATTGACAAATCGTCAAAAGTATTAGGACTAAATTAGCCAAACTGAAATGTTTAAAACTGAATTGTCGTAAGTGCAATAAGTTTGAGACTTTGGTCTATCATTTTCCCATAAAAATTTTTATGTTACAATTTTTTAATTATATATTAATGCTTTTGAAAAATTTTTAGTTGTTGGTAATTGATATATTCTATCCATTAACTTTTGTTTTGACCCAAGAAACCCTCGGTTGTTTGATCCATAATTTATTTTAATTTTTTTTTATATTCTCTTACTTTTGTAGTTCTCTATGATCACCATTACAACTTAATACAAAAACTAGATAGCTTTTATAATGACATTTTTGTATTTGATTCGGTCTTTGATTTCCATATACGTTTAGATTTACTTTAAAATCATAATCTATATCGATGAGTTTGAACATTTCAAGTTATTTAATAACCTCATGGAGTAATCTTGATCTTTTAGTCTTTGAATGTAAGTAATTCAATAATTTACAATTAATCTTGTGGAAATAAATTAAAGTCTTTCTAGATTTTTTTTCCATAAAAAGTAGCGCATATGTTTTCATGAAATAGATTTGAGAAATATTCAAAAGCCGTGATAAGAAATTTACTCCAATGAAGTTACCGATCGAAGTGCAAGAATAAGGTAGGTAGCTAATTCGGAAATGAATCTCGAAGATGGGGACAACATGTGTCAATAAATTGGCGTAAAAGAATCTAATATAGTAAAAGAAATTGAAAAATCTTGGTAAAAATATTATTGGTACCTGAAACTGAGAAAGTAATTGCATGGCAAGTAAGAATATGGTAGGTAATTATTAGGAAATTATGTTAATATAAGGAGTCAAAAAGAGCAACATTAGATTCTTGCAAAGTCGTATATAGAAATTTGTCACAATGATATGTTATTCTACATAAGGCAATATTTTACTCCGACAAATATCCAACAAACTAAATGCGTGTCTCAGATCATTCAGTTTTATAATCACCAAAATTGATAAAATTATTTATTTAAATTTTTCTTAAGTCAAAGTAATGTTTGTTTGCATCAAATTCTAGATATTTCTAAAACATGACTATTACCAATAATGTTATGCTTGTCCAGGCGCAGATTGTACCTTTTATGATGTTAGGCATACATTTTCATGTGGCTCAAATAAAAGTGAATTGGTTAGAATTAACAAAAGCCATACATACTTCCCTGAATTAAAAAAAGTAATTATGCATGTGTTTGTTTTGTGGATAATGAATGATTTGAAAAATATTCTCCAAGAAATGATCACTAGCATTGTTACAAAAAAGAATGAACAAAAAATATCTTTATTGTTCAAGAAAATATTTAAATATAAATATTGTTGATAACGAAAATATTTTTCATTAACTAATTATTTCAAGTGATATAAACGCTTAATTTTTTTATAATAGGTAGTCTATTTATATCATGATATCACCTTAAAGAAAAAAAATTATACTTGCTTTTACCTCCGCAACCATGACATTATTGTTAAGCAAATATTAATCATTAAAGACTAATAACAATTTTAAATGCAATAAATATTTATTCAATTAACACCAAGTTTTCATCCGAAAATATGGATCAGCGAAGAAAGATAGCTTAATCAGACAAAAAGAATATGCTCCCTAAACAATGGATTATGTTACCTTTTGTTTCTGAAATATCTAATTCTATTCAAGGCATATTAATATAAAAAAACTTTTTTTTTTGTTTTTTAAAACTTAAGACGATATTCATATAAATGTAATCAAACAATATCCAAGTTTTTTTTCAGAATAGGAATGTCAATTACATAAAGCGAACGCAACTGCAGAAATTTTTAAGTTTCATGAAATATATGGTATCTATCTATGATCCAACTATATCGAAATCGAGTTTGAAAATGACTTGATTTTTTCCCATATGTGATTATCTCCCAAATTAGAGATATCTTCCATGTGATAATTATGAGGCTTCTACATTCAGCAAAAATGGATTTTGTATTGAGATCCACTCTCCATATTTGTCTTCTGACATCTGTCTTGGTTGTCCTAAGGCTGGCTTTCCTTTGCTGCGTTTTGGGTTTTTTCTTCAATATTCCACCTACAAAGGACGACAACGTAATGGATCGTGGGGAATGCTCCCAAAAAAAAAATCCCTTTATCTATTACAAAAAGCTTAAATTAACCATGATATGTAAAAATTCATAAAACACAAATGTTCCGTAAAGAATAAAAGGCACATCACCTCCTATTATCCCATTTTTGAGTAAGCTGTTTATTTAAATTTAACGGTTTTAAAATTTGAAGTTTCTAATATGTACAACTTAACAATCTCAAGAGTTCCATAAAGAATAAAGAGCACGTCACGAACGATTTTCCATTTTCGAGTGAGCCGTTTATTTAAATCTAATGGCTTCATAAATGAATGCAACCATTGAAACGATCAAGTAACGAGAAAAACCGTGATTTTAAAATGCAATCTTTCACATGACAAATGCCTCGTACACACGGCCTGCCTAGTGGTAATTTCTCCCCATGTGTTGTGGTTAGGTAAAATTGCGCGCCAAAAATGACAAGCTAGCCAAATATGAAATGTTACTAGGAATCCAATGGAATACCTAATCCATCGACATGACTTTCCTTAACCATGTTGACAAAATCCCATATAAATTGCGCCTAGGCCTCGTTGAGACGCACCACATTTTCTTGGTCCCTCCTCTTCATCTTAGAGAGATCTGCTCCTTCTTTCACTCTGAGAAAGCTCGAGGTGGGGTTTCCCCTTTGAATCTCTGGGGGCTTTCTGTTTGAATGATAATTCTTTGTTTGAGGAAAAAGAAAGAGCTTTGAGCGTTTCGTTTGGTGCAGAAATGAAGAGAAAAAGAGGTGCCGTTCGCCCTTCACGTGGAGAAGGGTGAGTCCATTTTCGTATTCGAAATAATCTTTCGCCAGTCCTGTTGTCTAGTGCTGTTTTCCCCCTTTCGTTCTAGTCTCAGATTCTATTGACAAAATTTTGTTAATTGTCAACAGAAATAAAGATGCGTATAAATTAATATAAGATAGAACATAAGATATAACGTGAGTAAGCTAAGGTAAGACGTATTATAAGTTTGTTATTCAAGTTCATTCGAAATATTTGTAGATGAAAAGAATTGCTTCCGATAGGCTTTGAACTGATACCGAAGGTTATGTTATTTTGGATCCGAGGCTTCATTCTTTGTTTCTCGATATGAAGCTACGGACGACTACAAGGAGGAATGGTGGGAGCCAGCAGAGGTGGAGCGGATCGAAGACTAACGATGAACGATGCTTCGTCATACGTCAGGGAAGTGAAGGACTCGTTCCGAGACCAACCGGAAAAGTACAAGATGTTCCTAAAGATCATGAAAGATTTCAAGACTCAAAGGTACAATCGTGAACCTAGTCGCGATGATAGGGCTATCGATGATTTTACTTCTTTCCTTTGGTATCGTGCAGGATCAATAGAGCAATGGTAATGGCAAGAGCAACGGAATTATTCAAAGGGCATGACGAATTGGTTAATGGCTTCAACGTTTTCTTGCCGGAGGAATGCAAAATAGCAGCACTGTACGAACCACCGGCAGAGGATCAGCCTGTCACTTACGAGGAAGCCGTCCGTTTGCTAGACAAAATCAAGGTATGGCACAACTTCTGTCTTTCGGGGAGGAAGGCAAATACTGATTCGGCACAATATTTATTTATTTATTTATTTTTTCATGTCTTGTGCGGACATAGGAACGTTTTCGGAACGAGGAAGGTGTTTATGATGAGTTTTATCACATTCTCTATCTGTACTGTTGTGGAAAGGACGCCAGGGCGGTCTACTATGAGGTAGATGCAGTTTGACTTACTTCCTTCCGCATTCACGATCTCTTGCTTTGACTACAAGATCTCCCAATCCCGATCTGAATAGAGGAGGCTAAAGGATTCGGTCCATCATTTTGATTTCGTGATGCCCGTAGGTTGCTCGCCTTTTTGCCGACCATCCGGACTTATTCCAGGGATTCGAGAGGTTCTTGCCCTATAGCTCAATAGATGAGGAGGAGGAGGAGGAGGAGGAGGGAGGAGGAGTAGTTCAGCTCTCTCACCCCAGTGACCTCGTGCCGGCAAATGGTAAGGTCGCCATTCTTGCCTTCCGTCTTTTTTCGGTTAGATCTTTCATTGCACTGAATAATCTTTGCTTTTTCTCTGTCTCTGTTTTGGACCGAACCCGTCGAGACAGGAGGATCGATTCTCAAGCCGAGGATCAAGATAGACAAAGATTGTGCCGATTTGGACCACAATGAGGACATGACGAAGAGGATGCACGAGGACGATAGGAATGCAACTAGATCTGATATGAGTTGTTGATCAGAACATAGGGATGCAATTTTCGGAAGAAGATTTCATCAATATATTTACTTTTCCCTGCTTTACTTTTCCTTCTTGATTTGTGGTTTTGAATTAGTTTGTAAGAGATTGTCATCTATTGGATTTCTGGGATGAGGAAATAAAAAAGACATTGAACTGACTTATTTTCATCACTCTAGATATTATTCTTGGATATTAGTTATTTGCTAGTGCTAAGAATGAGTAGTGTATGTATGTCAATAGTCGATAAGTTACTTGGCGTGTGCATTGAATGAAATGTTCGTCCATGGACTTCTGAATTGACGTTGATTATACAAAACAATGGTTCCGTGCAGGGGGTGTTCAATTTTGGATTTTACTACATATCAGTCACCTCAAAACATTCCCAACTTATGTATCTTTTGAAGGTTCCAAATCAACTAGATATAGTGGGAAGGGAAAATTAGCCAATCACTTCTAAACTTCTTGTGCGGATGTTAATTCAGTCATAAACTTTTCAATTTAATTAATATAATCCCAAAAAATTCTATGATTTTCCAATGTAGTTCTTTTTGGTCAATTATAATCGAAAATCACTGATATGACATCTGATCATCATCAACCATCTTACTGGCATGACTGATGATATGATGTGGCAAAGCAAAGCATCTTTTGTCTAATTTTTTGAATTTTCTCTATTTTTTTCCATTACATATAGGTAGCTATTCATCTTCTTCTCCAATGGGTCATCCTTCTTTACATTTCTTAACTAACTCCCTCATTATTGAAGATCCGCAGTAGCCAACTATCACAAATTTTCAATAAACAGCACAAACTCAATCAACACGAACTATTCTAAGTTAAAGTTGCAGCAACTCAAGAGAGGTTAGGTGTCATTTCACCATTCAGATTAGGGGCGTTCTACTTTCCGCATAAACTCCTTCCCACGGCACTATCACAATTTAGCCAACTATTATGCAATTTCATTTGATAACAATATGAAATGCAAATTGGATAACACTAGAGAATCGAATCCAGGCGTGACTGCATAGCCATAGTTGAAGAAGGAACAAGCCCAAGCAAAGATCAAGGCTTGGAGTATGGTGGTTGTTATTAGTTAGTCCAAAAGAGTGGACGCAGGCATGATATAATCCGAATTATTATAAATTTAAATTGCAATCTCTTCTATCTCTTCAGTCATTTTTCATTATTGTTATGATATAAGCATATTACTTTTGACACTATCAAGCTGTCTCTAGTTATCCAAGTCTAATTTGAAACATTTTACGAAAATTTGTTTTTTTTAAAATAACCTATTCACCCCTCTAAGTTGTATTGTGAGCCTTAACATAGAGAAACCAAATGGTTGCAGTAGACATTGAGAGTGGAAAAGATGAAGATGAAAAGAGCCAAGGTGGCCAATTAAACATTTACCGAGAGCGTGCAATGTCCGAAACGAATATAGATAAAGAACAAGAAACCACAATAACGCGTCAGGTTTAGTTGAGAAGATGAACAGGAAAAAAAAAAAGAAGTCCAATCCCAAATACGGATGTTCATCGTAAAGTTAAAGACCAACGACAAAAGAAAAAATAAAGAAAAAAGGAAAAATCAGAAAATTCAAAAAATCACTTGCAATGACATCGTTTGGAGTAGAGCTGTCCATGTGAGATCACCAACAGTGACATATAGGATGCTAGGCAATAGCTAACCCACCACATTAACAATTTTCGTCCAATTTAGATTAGATGGACTATATTAGAAAATCATGAAAAATGTCTAAGACTACATTGGCGTCTGTACAATAGATTTATGATTGATTGAGTAATTTTTCTTTAGTTGAAATGTTATGCAGTAACATGACATGTTTGATCTTTTTTAAGTTGTTTGTGACTATGATATTTGCTGCCGAAGAATGTCTTCGGACGATTGATATCCACTCTATGGGGGGCTTTTATTCATTTTTCAGACGGTAGATTTTAAATGTCCAGTGACAGGCAGTGTCCAGGGGAACAGACATCTACTTCAGTGAGTGCAATGTTTTGGAAGAAAATGTTTTTCCACAACTAACCACCGATTAGTCTTCAAATATCATTAACTTCCATTTTAAGGCTCTCTGACTTTCTAAAAAGCTTCTTCGTTCATGCGATTTACTTGAAGTGGCAAGGGGAGAGCGAACTTTCTAAACCAACTCATCTTATCAGATTGCGATCAGTCATTTAGTCATTGCTTAATGATTGGCGGTGGTGTCCACGGCTTAAGAGTGGAATTAGTGAAGTTTCTTTTTTCGGTCGCAAGATTAGTGAAGTTAGGCATTGCCTCCGCCATCAATAACCACGTGTTACTTAGTATCTAACTGATTAGCACAACATGCATTTTTTTTTACACTTTTAATTCTGATCGCAAGGTTATTTATAAAAATAAAAAGAGAGACCAAATCCTCGAGCCTATCTCTTAATAAGTAGTATAGATCAGCACAACATGCATTTTTTTTTTTCAGAATATCAAAATGATCGGCAGCCTCTAGTTTTTCGATCTTCTCTGACACATCATGCTGCTGAAAGTACTGAATTTCGTATATGAATATGCTTTTTTTTTTTGTGTTCTTTTCTTAAATTCAGTTTAAATAAAATGTGGGTTAAAGAATGAGATTTTGACAAAAACGATGTTGTTGTAGTCTTTTATTTCATGTTTTAATCATGTTGGCATCATATAGGAGAGAGAAAATAACAAAGAAAGTCACGTTAGTACTCTCTATTAGCTATGTTAGGCGGAGTTAATAGAAGCACTTTTGCACCAATTCAATAAGTATTAAAATTTGATTGCACTTTTAAAAGTTTTAAAACTTAATTATACTTTCACAACAAATTTTAGGACTTCTAATGCACTTATCCCTATATTAAATTAAAAAATAATTTAAATTATTAAAAAAAATACACACACAAAAAAAACCAAATGGGTGCAGATCCGTGCCGTTGCTATAAGGTTTGAAATTTATAAAAATCCCTAATTTTGTTCTAATTTTGCCATAAGGTTTTATTAGGCTTGTCACGGGTAGACTGATTTAAGATTTTTTACGACACCACAATTAATTTGGGTTACACGCGATACAAGTATACTAAATTGCGATTTTTCATGGTATTAACCAAAAAATATACTTCCTAAACAATAGATTATGTTAGCTTTTGTTTCTGAAATAATAAATTATATTCAATGGATCCAAATTGCATCCTTAAAATTAATAACAATTTTTCGCTTTTAAAACATAAAATATATATAGATTTAAACAAACGGCAGGTAAGATTTTCAAAATAGAAAATATCAATCACATAAACCGAACAGAACGGCAAAAATTTTTAGTCCACGAAATGTACGTGGCCTATCTATCCAACATGAGAACATTTGGAAGAAAATTCAGAGTATTGCTCCTTTTTCCGAAGGATATCGAAATTGAGTAGATAATGACTAGATTTATTTCCAAATGTGATTACCTCCCGAATTAGACATCTTCTCCGCGTGAAAATTATGAGGCTACCACATTCAGCAAGATGCATTTCGAATTGAGATTCGAGTTTCCATATTCATCTCTAAAATCTGTCTTGGGTGTCCTCTGGTTAGCTTTCCATATTCATCTCCAACAAAGGGAGGCAATGTAATGGATCATTGAGAATGCTCTAGAAAATGTCATGCTGTCAAAAGCTTAAATTAACCATGATATGTTAAAATTGAAAAAGCACAAACGTTCTGTAAAAAATAAAAGACACATTACCTTGGATTATCCATTTTCGAGTAAGCCATTTATTTAAATTAAACAATTTGCAAAATTTAAGATTTTAATATGTACGAGTTAATGATATTAGAAGTTCCGTAAAGAATAAAAAGCGCATCACCTCCGATTATCAAATTTCCAAGTAAGCCATCTAACTAAACTCAACGGTTTCATAAGTAAATGCGTCTATCAAAACGATCAAATTAACGAGAAAAACCGTGACCCTCAAATGCTACTTTTACGTAACAAATGCTCCGTTACATGCACGATCCGCCTAGTGGTAATTTCTCTCCATGCATTGTGGTTAGGTTAAAAATGCACACCAAAAATGGCAGGCTAGCCAAATATGAAATATTACTAGGAATCTAATGGGAAACCTAATCCACAAACGTGACTTTCCTTAACCACGCTGGCAAAATCCCTATAAATTGAGCTAAGATCTCATTGAAAAGCATCACATTTTCTTGGTTCCTTCTCTTCATCTCAGAGATCTGCTCCTTCTTTCACTCTGAGGAAGCTGAAGGTATGGTTTCTCTTTGAATTTGGGGGCTTTCTGTTTAGATGATAATCTTTGTTTGAGGACAAAGAAAAAGATTTTCGGTTTTCGTTTTGTGCAGAAATGAAGAGAAAAAGAGGTGCTATGCTACCCCCTCCACGTGGAGAACGGTGAGTTCATTTTTCATATTCAAAATGATCTTTTGCCGGTCCCCTTGGATGGTGCTGAAAAGTTTGCACCTTGTCCCCCCGCTTCGTGGTTTCGTTTTGGACGAGAGCCCTCTTAATTTATTCAATCAAATAATTTTCTATACGTTCCGTTTTCAGTTTCTACTAGCAAAAAAAAAAAAAAAAAAATTAATAGAATAAAATTAATATAGATTCATGTCAAATAGTATATAAGAAAGAGTATTATCATAAGTATTTCTTATTGGAATCATTCGAAATATTTATGTTTTTTTAAATCCGACCATTCATTCTTTTTCCTGGATATGAAGCTATGGACGGTCCCGAGGAGCAATGGAGGGAGATGCCGAAGGTAGGGTTTTTTGGACACCAGAGGAGTCCAGGGCTTTTTCATACGTCTTGGAGGTGAAGCAGGCGTTCCGGGACCAACCGGAAAAGTACGCCATGTTCGCACAGAGCGTCGAAGATTTCGAGACTAGGTACGATCCAGAACCTTGTGGAAACAACATGATTATCAAGTGATTTAACTTCTTTTTCTTCGGTATCTTGCAGAATCGGTACAGCAGAACTCGTCGAAAGAGTGAAGGAAATATTCGAAGGGCGTGACGATTTGATTCGTGGGTTCAATGCTTTCTTGCCGGAGGAATCCAGAATAGCGGTGGACGAACCGCTGGTGAAGGAGCAGCCTGTCACTTACGAAGAAACCGTCGCTTTCGTCCTCCAGGTCAAGGTGTGGCACGACTTCCGTCTTTCTGGGTGGAAGGCTAATACCGAGTCAATATGATGTTTAATGGAGTGTTTTGTGGATGCAGGAATGTTTTCGGAACGCAAAACATATTTTTTTAGCGTTTTATTACATTCTCAATAGGTACCTGCACGGGGAGGAAATCGGCAGGACCTACAGTGAGGTAAATTCAGTCAGACGTGCTTCCTTCCGGATGCACGATCTCTTTCTTTGACTACAAGATTTCCCAGTCTTGATCTAAATGGAGGCTTAAGGATTTGGTCCATCATTTCGATTTCGTAATGTCCGCAGGTTGCTCGCCTTTTTGCCGGCCATCCGGACTTAGTCAAGGAATTCAAGAGGTTCTTGCCTAACAACTTTGGTTCTGAGGAGGAGCTCAGCTCTATGACCGCATTGACCTCGTGCCGATTGCAAATGGTAAGGGGACCTTTTTGCCTCCCATTTTCTTTCGGTTAGATAGTTTCGTTGCACGGAATACTCTTACCTTTTCTCTCTTGTATTTATTTTGGACCGACTGCCGAGACAGGACTGTTATTCGGAGGATGAAGTTACACAAGCTTGCGCCAATTTGGACCACACTGAGGACATGATGAAGAAGGTGCCAAAGGACAATCAGAATGCAACTGGATCTGACATGAATTGATCATTACACAGGGATACATGGATTGATATATTCATTTTTCCCTGTAGTACTTTTTCTTCTTTATTTATGGTTCTGAATTAGTTTGTAAGCGATCGCCATCTATGAATTTCAAGAATAATGAAATAAGGCATTTTTATGACTCCAGATGTTATGCTAAGAATGAGTACTGTATATGTCATTAGTCAATAAGTTACTTGGCTTGTGCATTGAGTGGAATATTTTGATAATAGACAATTACGAGATAAGAAATGTTCTGTTTCACGAGTGGGGAAGACTAATTCCAAATACTTTTTTCGGGTATAAAGGGCGAGCCTTGGATCTCAGGCTCGGGGGCGCTCGACCCAGATCTAGGGCTCACTCGACCTCATATCTGATATCTGAGGCTTGACCTCGCCTGCTGGGCTCGGGCTCGACGACGCCGAGGATAAAACACTGCCGTGCGAATGGAAGTCGGAGGTGAGGGGTCGTCAGATTTGTGGCGACAAGGTGAGGAGCGGAAAATTGAAGATAGAAGAGAGTGAAGGGGGCCATAAGAGATTTGTCGAGAGTTCGCAATGTCGAAACAAATGTGAGAAGAAGAAAAAGAAATCACAATAACACGTGAGATTTAGTAAAACAGATCAACGGGAAAAAATATTCCAGATCTGGATTATGGGTTTCAATGTTCATCATAAAGTTTAAGATGAACTAAGGAAGGAAAAACATTCAAAATGACGCTGTTTTAAGGAGAGTCGTCCAGGCCATATCATCGATAGTATCATTTAGGAAGGCCTATAATAACTAGACCACTACATCATCAATTTTTTTACCAATTTAGGTCAAATGGGCTACATTAGAAAATGATGAAAAGGTTTAGGGCTGCTTGTCATCCGTACAATAGGTTTATGTCTGATTAGGTAATTTCCCCTTAGTTGTTTGTGATGATGATATTGGTTGCCCAAGAATGTCTTTTGATAATTGAAATGCATTCCGTAGAATTTTTTTCTTATAAAGTCTAAAGCAACACTAGAAGTGGGATGGAATTGGGGAGAATGGGAGGCGGAGCAAGACAATTCCAGTACATATAAACGTCGGGTGACTGGTGAGGAGGGTCGAGGTGCGTCACCAGAAGTCGGTCGCGAAGATTTCCTAACGTGTATATATCAAAGCCATGAACCATGATTGTAACAACAAATAGAGAGGCCAAGAAATTCTCACAAACCCATGTATCTTCGGTGCCTTAAACCAATCGTGACATCCATTAGGAAAAAAAGAAAAAAGGACATTCTTCACTAACACAACAGGCTTATCGTTCAGAGTCCAAGGGGAACAAACATCTACTTCAGTGAGGACAATGTTTAGGAACAAAATGCTTTCCAACAACTACAACTCAGTCCCCATACATCTACAAAATGCTTTCCAATGGTCCTCTAGTGAGAATCACATTTTCACTCGAGGCCAGAAGGCTTGTACAAATACTGATGTGTTGTCTATCTTCACCACCAAAGGCCTCCTTCATTTCCAAGTGGATCTTTTTTCTCCACCTAGGGAGAAATACAGGAGGTGACATCAGGGAGTCTCACTTCTTGACAATTCTTCCCCTATTTCTTGTCCCTTGAGCCTTTTCAAGGACCAGCTCAGGTTCAAAGTGAGGACAATGTTTGGAAACAAAATGTTTCCAACAACTACAACTCAGTCCTCGTGAAGAAACTTTTTTGAGGTATTACTATTACTAATGGAGATTTGAAACGGGAATGCTTTCCCAACCCACAAGCCCTTCCTCTGGGCCATCAAATGGGACGGCCCGTTAATCTCCAAATACCAATAGTCTTCATCTTAAGGCGCTCTCCTCTCTGGCCTTCAAAGAAGCTTTTTGATCCATGTGATTTACTTAAAGTGACAAGTGGAGAGTATACTTTCTAAACCAGCACATCTTATCAAATTACGGTCAGTCATTTAGTTGTTGCCCAATGGTTGGGGGTTGTGTTAACTACTTACCTTCCCTAGTTGGAAGCCCCCCGGCGGTTTGCCCTTCCTCTTTTGTAACCCGGAGAGGAGGTTCCGACAACTGGGCCTTTGTTTAAGGTCCTTAGGCTGGACCAAAGAGCGGGATTAGTGAAGGTACACATTTCCTCCTCTATTAGTAACCTTGTGTTAAATTTTTTTCAACTTTTAATTCTTGTCATGAGTTTATTAATGAAAATAAAAAGGAGAGGACAAATCCTCAAACCTATCTTTTTAAAAGAAGTGCAGATTACCAAATTATGCATATTTGCAGAAGACCCAAAATGATCGGCAGCCTCTAGTTTCTTTATGTTCTTTGACACATCATGCTGCTGAAGAAATGACTTTCGCATATATTTTGCGGCATGATACTTCATGATCAACATAATGAACCTAATTTGGATAACTAAGAAAAAAAAAGGCAACGAATCCAAGTTTTGAAGCAAAGGAAATGCACATGATTTGTTGCAGCCGGTAGATAAATATTGTATTAGCTAATGATATCACATTTAGCAACCACTGTTAGAGAAGGATATCCTTTTAGGTAAACCAAATGCAAAAGATTAACCATGTATTTGTCTCAGATCTTTCAATTTTGATATCTTATAAACTAAGGTTCCATTTTGATTAATTCATATTTGACTTTATATATATATATTAGCTTATTTAAGTGTTTCCTTAACTCAAAATAATTTCTTCTGACATCGAATTATGAATACTTCTAAAACATTACTATCACAAGTAATGTTAGGCATAGCACGCGCTGATCATATTTTTATAATATTTTATCAAGTGGGTTGACTCGGAAAGGATTGAACCCTTCGCACATTAAGTTCAATTTCAAATCTCGCTACCGACAATTCCATTTGGTAGACGATCTATAAACCTTCTATAAGGCCTTCTAAGCTTGTAAAACGCCCTATCTTTTCATAAACCTTTTCATACCGGAAAAAAGAAAAGAAAACAAGTGATCCGATTAGAACAGGAGCAATACATATTTCCCCCAGCTATATTTATATCTTGAAGAGAACTTATATATACCTCAATGACGACGACATTATTTTAAGAAACTATTAATTGATTGAAGGACGGAAAACCATTTTAAATACTCGAATTCGTTTAACACCAAGTTGTCCTCCAATAATATAAGATCAGCCATGAAAGAGAGCCTAATTAAAAAAAAATATTAATAATACAAAAAATCCTACACTAATAAACTTGTGTTACAATTCCAAAGTAATTCGTGTCAAAAAATTCTGAACTTATATATTTATGACAAATTTACTATCTATTAGTTTTTATGTAATTTCTTGTTAAATTGTTGACATAGAAACACACGTGGCAAACAACTTGGATGATTTGTATGTAACATAAATGGGACGTGAAAATTGGTCAAAGATGGATTTTCTAGACAAGTCGTTTTGGAGAAGCCAAATCTCCAAAAAGGCAAAATGAATTGACATCTGCTAAATATGATAATATGCGAACATTTCGAAGCAAACGCAGGGTCTTCCTCTTCCTTTTCTAAATGGATATTGAAAATCGAGTAGGAACTTGGATTTTTTTTTCCATGAGTGATTTACCTTCCAAATTGGAGATCTTTTCCAGGTGATAATTATGGTGCTTCCACATTCAGCAAGATGCATTTCGTATTGAGACACGGCTCTCCATGTTTATCTTTCAACATCTATCTTGGGTGTCCTCTGGTTGGCTTTCCTTTGCTGTGTTTTGGGTTTTTCCTTAATATCCTTGACAAAAATGGAAAGGATATTTAAGAATTTTCCCGAAAATGGCATGTTCCGAACAGCTGAAAAAAGGAAATGCTGGAGTTAGAACCTCTTTATTGATTAAATGAAGCTTAGAGGATCTTACATGTGGAAACGAGTAATATTGTGTTTTAAAATATTTTTAAAAATTAACCATGATGTGGTAAAAATTTGAAAAAGCACATCACCTCCAACATTAGATGTTTCGTAAAGAATAAAAGGCACATCACCTTTGATTCTCCATTCTCGAGTAAGCCGTTTATTTAAATTTAACGGTTTTCAAATTTAAGGTTCTTCTATGTATAACTTCATAGTATTAGATGTTCCGTAAATAATAACAGCACATCGCCTCCGATTTTCCATTTTTGAGTGAGCCATTTATCGAAATTTTACGGCTTCATAAATAAATGCAGCTGTCAAAATGATCAAATTAACGAGAAAAGCCGTAATTACTTCTATGTAACCAATGTGTCGTGCACAACCCGTCTAGTGGCGATCTCTCTCCATGCATCATAATTAGGTAAAATGCGAGCCGAAAGCTGTAGGCCAGCCAAATATGAAGTATTACTAGGAATCCAATGGTAAATTTAATCCATGGCCATGACTTTCCTTAACCACGGTGACAAAACCCATATAAATTGTGCTAAGGTCTCATTGAACAGCATCACATTCACTTGGTCCTTCTCTTCATCTCAGAGATCTGCTCCTTCTTTCACTCTGAGAAAGCTCAAGGTGTGGTTTCTCTTTAAATTTCGGGGGCTTTCTGTTTAATTGTTAGTCTATGCTTTAGGAAAAAGAAAGGCCTTTTCAGGTTTTGTTCTATGCAGATATGGAGGGAACAAGAGTTGCTGTTCACCCTTCACGTGAAGAACAGTGAGTTTATTTTTATCTTCAATTATTTTTTTGCCAGTCCTGTCGTATAGTGCTGAAAGCTAAAAGCTCACTTTTTTCTCTGTCGTGGGTTCGTTTTGCACGAGAGTACTCTTTAAGATGTTATTTTGAATTTGATCCTTCGTTCTTTTTTCTGGTTCTGAAGCTATGGACCACCCCAAGGAGGAGTGGAGGGAGACGCCGAAGGTAGCGCGCGGAGACCGACACCTGATGACGCCATGTCATATCTCGGGGAACTGAAGGACGCGCTCCGAGATGAACCGGAAAAGTATAATACGTTCGTGGAAATTATGAAAGATTTCAAGAGTCAAAGGTACAATCATGAACCTTGAGGCGACTATTCGATCATCGATGATTTATACTTCTCCTTCTTATTCATTCCATTCTTCGGTGCCTCGCAGAATCGATGCAATGATGGTCGTAGCAAGAGTAAAGGAATTATTCACTGGATATGAGAGATTGATTCATGGGTTCAATACTTTCTTGCCGGACGGATGCAAAATATCACCGGATGAACCTAGGAAGCTTGTCAGTTTCGAAGAGGTGATCGGGTTCGTCATCAAGGTCAAGGTATGGCACCAACTTTTTCTTATGGGGCTGAACGCAAATTTTTCACTGATGGTAAATTTATTTTCACGTCTTGCTTGGGCACAGGAACGTTTCCAGAGCGAGGAAAATGTTTATCTATCGTTTCTGGATGCTTGGCGCGGGAACAACCCAATTAGGGTGGTCTACAATGAGGTAAATGCAGTTCCACGGGCTCCCTTGCGCGCGCACGACCTCTTGTTTTGATATCAAAGTTTACCAATCTTAATGAAGTTAGACATGCCGTGTAGGTTTAAAATATTTGATCTATCATTCCTAATGTCCATAGGTTGCTGGTCTTTTTGCCGGCCATCCGGACTTGCTCGAGGAATTCAAGAGGCTCTTGCCTGAAATCTCTCAGGATCAGGAGGAGGTCAGCTCTATATCCACACCGACCTCCCGCCGATTGGAAATGGTATGGTGACCGGCCGTTTGAATGGTCTTTCAATCAGAAGTGCCATTGCGCCGAATGATCTTTCCCATCTCTCTTGTCTTTGTTTAGGACCGAACTCGCCAAGATGGGATTGCTGATTCTCAAGATAAGGATAGAGCTACCGTGGATCACCCTCATCTGGATGACGATGAGGAAATAATGAAAGTGTACGAGGAAGAGGTGAAGCGTTTTGAGGGACGCGTTCAATTGATAGTTTCAGCAATATATGCAGTTCTCGCTATATTAGTTTTCCTCCTTGCTTTATGGATCTAGAGGGGGAATTAGTTTCCTGCATTTGGTTTGTAAGAGATCAGCTCTCTCATTTCATGTAATCCGCTTATGGGACAAGGCAATAATAAGAATAAGACAAGCTTATTTTCATCACTACTGACCCAGTCGATCGATCACTTGGCGTGTGCCTTGAGCGAAATATTTGCCTGTGCCCTTTTGTCTATGCCCGTTGAATTTGTTTCTCCTTCATTTTTCGACATTACTCCCAATCGTCAAGAATACCAATTTACTTTGGTTTTTCAGAATAATTGCGGTTGTTGTCGACATGTCGATATGCATTTGGGCAGGTTTTTCAATTCAAACTATAAGCTGAGGCTCGAAACCACAAATCTTGATCTACCCCATAAAGTAATCTTTAGGGTGCATTCGTTTTGCGTAAAAAGAGTGATTTGGAAAACATTTCTCAAAAAATGATCATTCATATCGTTTACAAAAGTTAGTCAATAGAAAATGTTTTCATCATCGACAATAATCTATATTTAACTATTTTTGTGGATGATGAAAAAAATTTCTATTCATTTATTTTTGTAAGCAATTATTTTTTGAAATTTTTTTTCCAATCTCATTTTTTGCATAACGAGGTATTCTTAGTGCTTAGATCTATTTTGGTCCGTACAAATGACAAGCCTATCCAATCCCATCATCTGGTTATGCCTTTCTTCAGTATACGTTCGGGGGTTTACTGTCAAAAAGAAAATCATCGTTGACTTCTATGAGGGAAAAATGACACTTAGAGTGCCAAAACTTGGCACGAGAAGTATTCAAGTGCCAAAAGTGTGAAAATATATACTTAAGTGCCTAAATTGGAGTAGAATAAATTAGTTAAGTGTCAACGGTGAGAATTCTGGCTAAAATGCTAACGTGACATTTTTCCTATGACACAAGTGCAAAGAAGATCATTTTGCAAGCTCATGTGGCTATATAAGCCAAAAACGACGTCGTTTTATCTCAAGTTTCAATTTTAATATAGATATTACTTAAATTAAATTTAAAATTAAATTTATAATAATATAAATTTTAAAATGGGGGAGGAGTTGCAGAACGGTGAGGGCTGTTCTGCAAGTCCCCCTTTTCTTTTAAATTTAGTTTTAAATTTAATTTAATTAATAATTATATCAAAATTCAATGAAGAATCAAAATAAGAAGCAAAACGATGTCGTTTTGACTCTTCTTTGCTGACAAAACTTTCTGGCGTGCCACATAAGCAAGTTATATTAATAAAAAAGTGCGACATAGGATTTTCGGCTAAGATCGTTGGACTTGGCACCTAAATGTGCCACTTTTCAAAGAAAGTGCCACTCATGTTTGGCATTTAAGCATCATTTTATGCCCAATTTTGACACTTGTATTGTCCTTTTACCCTTCTAGGAGATAACAACAGGGAGGGGCTCTTCCACACCTGTGCAAATTCATGATGTTTGTAAAATCTCAGGATCGCTCTTATGATAATTGATATCAAGATTCAAGATTCAAGATTATTTTGATTTTCGATGAGCTAAACCAAAAGGGGAGGCCCCTCCCTTTAGATGAGTTGAAAAGAGAAAGTGACCAGCTCAGCCAGTGAAACTTATACCCACCATCGCAAAGTTTCTGCACTGTAGTTTGGTCTTTCCATTGCTGGGGTCGTGCTCGTGAGCTCACACACAACACTATATAGTCAACTTAGTTCAAGGATTTGGCCCTGGGACTCATATGTAGGCTGATCGGCTGTGGATGAAAGAAACAAAGCTTCAAAAGCGAGTAGATTTTTTTTCTTTTTTTCTTTTTGGTATTTTTGCCACTGTAGTATGGTTTGAATAATATCAGGTTAATGCGAGAAAGTTTATGGATAGATTTTTTTTTTTATTGCAGATTTCTTTTGTTATGTTCTTAAATTTTTTTCAAAAAAATGCATTGAAACATCTAAAGCATGGAGTGGTCCTTGAAGAACCATCGAATAGAGAACAAATCTCCCGAAGAAAGAATCGCTAATGAACTTTAGCTCATCCGTTTGTGTTAGGATACACGTGTGAGTGAGTTGTATTAGAGAAATTCCACATTGAAGAATTGATGTAGTGTAGAATAATTAATATATTCTAGTTGATCCATAACTTATTGGCTTAATCTTTTGAGTAAAGGTGGGTCTAATTGGATATATTGATGGGCTTGGATTTGGGCTATCTTTTGGAAATCTCCCCAGGTGAAGGTATCGGAATTTTGCTACGCACTTGATGTGGCGTATAGCAATTAATATATCCCGGTTGGCTTATAACTCATTAACTTAAGCTTTTGAGTAAAGATTGATTTAATTGGATATATTGATGGGCATAGTTTTGAGCTCCCTTTCTGATATCTCCCCAGGTGAAGGTATTAAGTTTTTGCTCTTTCAACGGTTTGTTTGTTTCGAGAAAATTGAATTGGAAAAAAAATAAATTCTAAAGTGATTGCTTTCTATGGCTTTGAAAAATTAGTCAACAAAAAAAGGTTTTCGTTATCGGCAACAATTTGTGTCAAAATATTTTCATTATTAGTCAAGAAATATTTTATTTATTTATTTTTGTGAAATATACATTTTATAAATTGTTGATTTTTCGCGTAATAAACACATAGAGTTGCCACTCCCAATTCTCGCTCTTAAAATTCTGCCACATTATGCACTACTGCTAGTGGGTAAAAGACGTAAATAAAAGTTTGTAAAAGATATAAAAAAATCTTATTAGAAATAAGTGAATTTGATAATTAGAAAAAATTAAAGAAATGTTGGTAACTAATTCAAATGAAAGCGAAGTAATGCAAACTATTTGGTAAGTCAATCAAAGATAAGGATTGATAAGCAAAGTGAATAAAAGAGATCATTGAATACATTAGTTGGTAAACGCAAAGTACTTTAATGAGTGCTGGTGAGTAACCGAAATGAGTGTTGGCAATTCAAAACTAGCAGAAAAGTTAATCAGAGAAAAGTTGGTAAATTATATGGAAAAAAAGATTGGTAATTTCATATAATAGTTGGTAAAATATAAGGCGTTATTAAGAATGTTAAATAAAGAGCAAAACTTCAGAAACCACTTTAACTATTTATTAGTAAATAGGATTGTATTAATAATGTAACTATGTTCATAATCATGGATAATAATTTATGTCTAAACATTTTTGTGGACGATGCATATTTTTTTCGACCATTTATTTTTGTAAGCGATTTAAGCAATTGCTTTGAGAAAAATATTTCCCAAATTATTCATTTACTGCTATTATGCGAGTCTTATTGACAATAAAGAATTTCTTCTCTTTACACATACAAATAAATTAATTCATCATTCCTTCTTATTCACCTTCTAATTTTTTTTATAAATACATGGTCTAGATATGTAGTACTTCTAATATGAGAAATATTAGTAAAACAGACCAAGTTAAAGGGCAGCTTTTTGTGGGTTAACTAACCCGTTGAAAGGAGAATTTGGTAGAAGCAGGGTAGAGAAATTTTGATACGAATTTACGAACGGTGATATTCTGTTTTCACTAGCAACTCGAACCCTAGGTCAGCTTACTTAAAAAAATATATTTCAAAGAAATCCGGAAGTGCTTCGGATCGTTTAATTTGATTTTGATTGTAGCACATCATGCCATATAAGCCGTTTAAGTCGTTCCATAAGGAACGTGAAAACATGGAAGAGACAGTGTCAGGATTTGAATCTTTGACTTGTGCTTCGAACATTGGATAAACTATTTTTATAACATGATTTAATAAAGCCGTAAGTGTGATGTATGTGACTCGAATGGAGAATTAGTATCCCAAGTTGCAATTAAGGGAGATCAGGTCATAGAATGTGCAAGAATTAGCGACAAAACACCATCAACGTGATGAAATGCAAATTGAAGCTAATAGGAGAAATAAGGAAGGCGATTCTTTTCACATGACTTATGGAATGAGTAGTTGAATGTACGTATCAACGACGCCATAAGATGCGATAACAGAAAAATTACCCAATCAATCTTAGACTTATTATACGGATATTAATTTAGTTATAAATTTTTTAATCAATTTAATCTTAAACTTTTGAGTGAAATTCTAGTGTTGTCCTTTTGGTTAATTTTTGTTGGAAATTGTTGATGTGATAGTCTAATCATCGTTAACCAATTTCCAATGAAAATTGACCAAAATAACTATATTGAAATTTCGTTCAAAAGTTTAGGACAAAATTAGCAAAATTAAAAAACTTAAGACTAAATTGACAATTACATAATAGGTTTAGGACTTATTGGATAATTTTCCCATGCGACAACCATTGAATATTTCCTTATGGACTCTAATTTTGAAGTTCAAATCACATTTGTCCATTAGCATAGTAAACCAAGCATAAAAGAACTAGCTTGTCATGCATTTATAAATAGTTATCTTACAGGAAAATTACCCAACTAATCGTAAATGTCAATTCAATCTTAAATTTTTTTAAATTTACCAATTTAGTCTTAATTTTTTTTGTACGAAGCTCTAATATAGTTATTCTTGTCAATTTCATTGGAAATTGTTAATCACTGCGATCTAGTCATCGCTGAGTCCAACATAGTATGCTATAATTTCGGTGATTTTCGGTAAAATTTGGCTAGAATGACTATATTAGAATTTAAAGCAAAGGTTTAGGAAAAATGAAATTGTGTTACCCATCTAATTTCTGTTCTAAACTTATTTCGGAAACAGAGAAACAAAATGGTTATATTTACTTCCCAATTACGGCAAAAAATAATCTGATTTTTTTTTATATTTACTTCCTAAACTAGAGATTTTTCATATATGTGAGAATCATGAGAGTTCTGAATGTGGCACTAATGAGATTTAGATTCAAGATATCCATCAAGATTGATTTCGATTTATTTTGAGTAAGTCCGTTATGATAAATCTAGTGACCCAATAAGTAACTGAATCCGCTAATACGGTCCCTGATGTAAAAGTGAGGATAGGGGCGGTCGAGATTAGCGACTCTGGCTAGGGTTACCATAAGGGTTATACACTTACTAAAATAAGTTTAGTTACTTTGCATTACTCATGATACGAGGGTTTGAGATTGGCAATCCCATTACCGCCGCTTTAACAATATGTTAGGATAAACAAAAAAAACGAAAAAGAAGCTATCCTTTATCACTCGGCCAATCGCTTATGAGCAAGAAAATTTAATTTTGTAAGCTATAGCAGTCACAAACGTACGATAAATTTATTTTAAATTAATTTTTGAACCGTAAAAATTCTCAAACTAATGCCCCTTTTGCGAATCCTAAACTTGATGGGCCTTGCCTCCCTCGAACCAGTGAAATTGTCTCCTCTCTCTCTCCATACAAAAACCAGCAAAACGCCTCGCCTTTCTCTCTCTCTCGCTCGCTCTGTCGTGCTCTCGAAAGAAAAAATTTCTCCCGAAAGTATACTTCTCTGCCCCTCCTTAGAGGCACAAAAAAAAAAAGCCGAGAGGGCAGCACATAAATGTCGTGCTAATGGTCTCTTCTCGATCGAAAGCTTCGAACTTTGCTTGCCCTCCTCTCTCCGTCTGCTCGAGATCTGCTCATTCCCTCTCACTTAGCCCGATAAAAATTCCACAGACCTACAAGGTGCTGGCTTTTCTCTCTCTTCGAATTCCGGGTCTCAATTCCTGTTCCAGTTATTTGTTTTTTTTTTTTTTGTTTTGATGGTTTGACGGGTTAAGCTTCGTGGGTTTGCTTCAGTTTATGCAGGAATGAAGAGGACGAGGGATGATGTGTACCCTGGTTCGCAATTCAAACGGCCTTTCGGTTCTTCACGTGGGGAGTAGTGAGTTTTTTGGCTGTCTTGTTTTTTGTCTTCCGTATAATTCATGCCGGTTCTGTTGTATCAGGTTCGAAAAATTTTCAATCTTTTTTCGACTTGGTCGGTTGGTTTGGAACGAGTCTGCTTGTTCATGCATTTCGATTGTGCCTATGTTGTTCTGATGCAAGGTGTCCGAGACGTGCCCTCCCAATTTCTTTTTTATTTTTTTTTCCCGGGGAAGTGATGAATTTAACCCACATGGAGATCGTTCATCTGTTTAGGTCGAACTTGAACTTTCAGATGTTATATGCTCTGTGAGACCTCGTGAGATGTGATGAAAAACTTGTCCAAGCTTCTTCAAGTCTCAAGCTTGAAAAATTTTGGGATCTTTACCTCCGATCGAGATCAGTTCACTGTGCCTGACTGTGTACATCTGCGAAAATTTACCTTTGAAATTCTTTTTGTGGGGAATTTTTGGTTGTGTTTTTCCCCCCTCTTCTGAGATGTGAAAAAGATGTAATCCTAAAACTGTTAATTGGGATACAGTTGAAACTACTCCAAATACATCTAAGGGAACGGTAGGTGGAGCTCACAATTTCGATATCCATATCCATGATTTCATGAAAATACTCTTGTTTTGGACACGAATGAAAAAGGTATGGGAGAAAAGAAACAAGTTTTGGGATTAGACAAATTTAGGTTGTTGTATGCAACCACAGGTTTGGATTGGTACTTGTTATCTGGAGAGATGTTATTTCCAATTGATGATTTAATTTTTTTTCTCGTGATGAAGCTACGGGCAATCCCAAGTAACAGGGACAGGAGCTATGGAGAATGGAGGTGGGGTTGTTGGTGGAGGTAGCGCATCACAGAAACTAACGACAAATGATGCATTGACGTACCTCAAGGAAGTGAAGGATATGTTTCAAGATCAAAGGGAAAAGTACGACACGTTCCTCGAGGTTATGAAAGATTTCAAGGCTCAAAGGTACAACCATAAACATCTTGGTGACAATAGGATTATCAAAGGTTTAACAGCTTCTCATTCACGCACTTTTTGGTATCTTGCAGGACTGACACTACAGGAGTCATAGCAAGAGTAAAGGAATTGTTTAAAGGGCATAACAAATTAATTCTGGGATTCAATACTTTCTTGCCAAAGGGATTTGAAATATCCCCCGACGAGGATGAAACACCAATAAAAAAGAATGTGGAATTTGAAGAAGCCATCTCTTTTGTTAATAAGATCAAGGTATAGAATGATTTGTCTTTTTTAATGAAGGGGCACAATCAAATTCTGATATTGTGTCTTGTGGCTTCAGAAACGCTTCCAAAATGATGAGCATGTCTATAAGTCATTCTTGGACATCCTCAATAAGTACCGGAAGGAGCACAAGGACATTAATGAGGTCTATAGTGAGGTAAATGCAGTTCCTCGTGCTTCGTATAATACAGAAGATTTTTGGTCCCATAACAAAATTTCACACGATTGATATAATCAGAAACTCCTGCTGTCATATGAAGGCTTAATTGTATTAGCATGGTCTGAAGTACTTGGAGTATTAACTTGGGATCTTTTTTATTATCTTCTGGTTTATTTTTTGTTTGTGATGTCTGCAGGTTGAAGACCTTTTTGGCGGCCATCCAGACTTACTTGACGAATTCACCAAATTCTTGCCTGATAATTCAGCAACGGCCTCCACACACAACTTTCCTTATGCCAGGAATCCATTTCAGCGTCAACATGAACGTAGCTCTGCTACACCGACATTGCGGCAAATGCAAATTGATAAGGTAATTGTTTTGCCTCCTTTTGTGTTTGGATGCTCCTTCATGGATGTATGCAGGACAAAATAATGGTTTTCCTTTTCCTTTTTCGGTCAGCAACGAGCACGGCGAGATAGGATTATCAATGCTCATGCTGAGCATGATATAAATGTAGATCGTCCTGATTTAGACGATGATAAAGCAATGATCAAGGTACAGAAGGATCAAAGAAAGCGTTTTGAGAAGGATAACAGGGACAGGAGAAACCGTGAAGTGGATGATAGAGAATCTGAGCATGACACTAGTAGGGATTTCAACTCACAGCGCTTTCCCGACAAAAGAAAATCTGCAAGGAAGGTTGAAAACTATGGAATGACTTCTTGTGAAGACAGGGATGCTCTAAAGAGTAAGTACATTATGCAATAATATGATGCAGTAGCATCTGCATCTAGTCAATTCTTTCTTCATTTTGCCAAATAGATAAATAGCTTTACACCTTGGCAATTTTCATCGTAGTTTCATTTGTCTATCATCTTATTTGTATAAATTTAATGGGGTTAGAAGTATATATAGATCTTTTTCGTCAATTACCTCTGTGTACATCATCCTCTATAGTGAAAATTATGCATGGTGCGTCAAAGACATCTGTATAAAAGAGGTATGGTTCAATACAGCTTATTCCAACTATGGGTGACACTACTCATGTAAATATCTATCGATGTTAGTGTTTCTTTGTTATTTAAAATATTTGAATTTGTTGCTTTATCGATGCACTTTTGGCATCTTGGATGATTTTAAATGTCCTTGTATAAAATAAACTAACTGTACATGTAAAAAGTCAGATGTGGTGTAGGGTATATTATTTGTCTTCTATGTTCTCTGTAGCTGTACAGGAGTCACAGCTAAAGGTAAACAAATGTACTTCAAAGATTTTCGTGTCATCTCTCTTGCAAGTGTCTTGAAAAAAAAAAAGATTAGCATGGGAACTTGTTCCACTGTGATTGGTTTACCTTTGTTCACGTTATATCTGCTTTTGGCTGTACTTTCAAATGTATGCTTATATTTTGTCTCTGTTTTTTTCCAGTTCTGTTTGCTTTAAAGTTAAAACTTTTAACTCCGTGCATCATGCTTCTTCAGTCCAGTTCATCATTAATGTGTTTGTGTTGCTTCTATTTCATTTTGGACCATGAATTTGTGGCAGGCATGTATAACCAAGGATTCATTTTCTGTGAAAAAGTCAAGGAGAGATTGTGCAGCTCAGAAGATTATCAGGCCTTCTTGAAGTGCCTTCATATGTACAGCAGTGATATTATAAGGAAAAATGACTTACAAAATTTGGTATGTGTTTTCTGTAACTTGAGACCACTCTTTATGTTGGTATGCAACAGCCCTCTACCTATACTTCTTAAACTCCTTTGTTTATAAGAAGGTCATTCTAGTTTGGTTGATACGGTAATTTGGATTTCGGCACTTTGCATAAATGCCTTTTTTCCACCACAAACACACCAAAACAATTAAGGAGTCAACTCAAACTATTAATATGTGGTCCATTTTTTAACAAGTGGTTCCAATCTTCCCTCTTGGATACCCTTTGATATTTTCAGCTCCACAATCATGATATGCTTGCTTAAATATTATTTGCAAAACAGTAATTTTAATCTTGAGAATTGTGTGAGACTGCTAGAAGAGCAACCCTCTCATATGTTGCACTACGGGATTTAAAAGTAGATTTAAAAGACTTCTTTTGTTTTTAATGAGATTTTATTATTACTGACAAATTGCAAAGATGGATCCATTTTCTGTTGGTTTTGTGAGAAAGTTGATGTTCATGTTTGTTTGTCGATTGCTTTCCATTGCTGTGCAGCGATTGCTTTCCATTGCTATGCAGAACCATCTATCAATGAAGAACCCGATATTCTCCTTTGGCCATCTCTATTGTATTGTCAGAATAAATTGTTTATTATTGAAGTTGGCCCCCACCCTTGAGTTTTCATTGATCTGTCCTTGGTTGTGGTGTATCTTGACTTCGCCAATATCATAGAAATTTTTTTTTGTTCATTCATGTTTGATTTATCTCCTTAGGTGAGAGATCTGCTTGGAAAGCATCCTGACCTCATGGAAGAATTCAATGGCTTTTTGGAGCGCTGTGAGAATATTGGTAGTTCTTGAGATTTGTTGTTTATATAATTTGTCTACATGTCTATGAAAAATTTTGGTTATTAACGAGTCTCCTTTTCCAGATGGCTTTCTTGCTGGTATTGTGAGTAAAAGTATGTAATACTTCTATTCACCTCTCCTCTTCAAATAGTCTGCCACATTTTATATGTTTCCTCTTTGTAGCAAAATCTGATGTTGGTTGCTTACTGGATGAAGGGTCGCTCTCTACTGATGGGCACATGTCCTGGACAGCAAAGGTTGAGGATAAAGATAAGGAACATAAGCGCGAGAATGATGGAGCCAAAGATAAGGAAAGATGCAAAGACAAGTATATGTTCAAATCCATTCAAGAGCTGGACTTGACTAACTGTCAACGCTGTACCCCAAGTTACCGGCTTCTGCCAGATGATGTATAAAATGGTTTGCTTTTCTTAGCTTAGCTGTTTATAGAAGTTCATATTTTAATATCACCTTGTTGCTGCTTGGTGTTCTGCAGTATCCAATTCCTTCAGTCAGCCAGAGGTCAGAGCTTGGTGCTCAAGTGCTCAATGACCATTGGGTGTCTGTGACGTCAGGTAGTGAGGATTACTCTTTCAAACACATGCGCAGGAATCAGTATGAAGAAAGTTTATTCAGATGTGAAGATGACAGGTAAAAGCATTGGATTATTCTTCTGGCATTTTGCCCATACATGGTACATATTCTTTTGTTATAAGATGTCCCTGTTTGGTCATCTACATCAACATGCCATCCACATTTTTGACTTTGTAAAAGCTATGTCACAGTAGCTTGAAATTGAAGTGGGGCTGGTTCATGTGGCAACTCAGGGGACACTATGTATCTTTCTCTTAACCTTTGTGGTCAACCTATGGAGAGGACTTAAATTAGATCATATCCTCCATGTTATCCCCATATTTATATGGTTATTACACAAAAGGGTTGCAGAAGGGAATGAATACATTGGTGAACTTGAAAGTGGGTGCTGCGCCAATTTTTCAATTAATTTGTCTGTCTCTCTGTGCATGAAATCTTTGCTTCTGCTTTGTCAGTTGTTCTGAGGAATTTTCCTGAAATAGTATGACTAAGTTTTCGGAAAGTGTTACAAGTGGAAATATGTCAGGATAAAGTCAAATTTAGGTTCTGGTCAAACATGGACCATCCTAAAAGAGCCAGGACACCATGGATCCTATTTATCTTCTGCCCTTCTCAAAGCACATAACACAGGCTAAAGCTTTTTGCAATCTTGTGTTCATATTACTACATTATTTCTCAACACATTATTACTTGTAATCACTGTGAAATGCAGATTAGATTGCTCAATAATGATTTTTCTAGTGGTTGCTTTTTGATGCTCATTGTGCAAGGGTCGTGAGAGTGTTTTCTATTGGCTGCAGATTTGAGCTGGACATGCTGTTAGAATCAGTGAGCTCCACTGCGAAAAGGGCAGAGGAAGTCTGGAACAACATCAACGAGAATATTAACAACTTGGAGACTCCTATTCCAATTGAAAGTTACTTCACTGGTCTGTATGTCATATGGTTTTCTTGAGCTTCAATTTGATCTGTATCACCTAGTTCAGTACTTTAATAGATAGCTACTAGCAACTGTCTCTCTTACGCATTCTGTTTTACAGCTCTCAATCTACGATGCATTGAGCGTCTGTATGGCGACCACGGTCTGGATGTAATGGACATCCTCCGAAAAAATCCTGCTGTTGCGTTGCCTGTCATGTTGGCTCGCCTGAAGCAGAAACAGGAAGAATGGACAAGGTGTCGTTCAGATTTTAACAAGATTTGGGCTGAAATTTATGCTAAAAACCACTACAAATCGCTTGATCATCGCAGCTTCTATTTCAAGCAGCAGGATTCAAAGAACCTAAGTACAAAATGTAAGTCAAAACAGTCAAATGAAATTTTTTTGGTGTCTTCTCCTTTTGCCTGATTATTTCTTGAAATGGTGTCTTCTCCTTTTGCATATTTTGTATCATATTCAGATTTTGCAGTCTACATTTCTTTATGTTCCAAAAGAGTTGACTTGTTATTGTGTTTCTTTAATATTTGAAGCATCTTATTTCCTTCTTAATTATCCCATAAGAGATTTTTGTTGCATCCAAATTCTAAAAGTACCTATGAGATGACCCTTTTCAGCAGGTCTCTTTTTTCCCCATGAGCATAGTGTTTATCAATTGTACTTTTCCTTGAAATACTAAGTTCAGTGGGGAAAAACTATCAGGTCTTGCTAGTTCCGAAATTGTCATGATATATTTCCCATATTCATTCCTGGTATTTTTTGTAATGCTATTGAAAGCTTTCTATGTCAACTGTATATTGTAATGGCTGGTCTTAAAGTTTCCTTGTGAATTTAACTTATCGTTTGGTTTATCAAAATAGATTGCCTTGGACGTTCTGTAGTTGTAGCTTTTTGTTCCTCTAATGGTTACTTGGCTTGGTACACAGCTTTGGTGGCTGAGATCAAAGAATTGAAAGAAAAGAAGCAAAAAGAGGATGATGTTCTCCTTGCCATTGCTGCTGGAAGTAGACAAACTATTGTCCCACATTTGGAGTTTGAATACTCTGACGTAAAAGTTCTTGAAGATTTGTATAAACTTGTCCGATATTCATGCGAAGAGGTTTGCTCCTCCAAAGAGCAGTTTAATAAAGTAATGCGACTTTGGGCTACCTTTGTGGAGCCAATGCTGGGATTTTCTTCTAGAACTCCTAGCTCTGATGGTGCTGAAATTCTTGGAAATGCAATGTGCAATATTACCAAATGTAGTGCATCAAGCAGAAGAGGAAGTGATGAAACCTCTGATGCTGATGCTGCCAAAGCTAATTTGCTGCAGTCAAAATTGAGGAACAACATGGATGAGAATGCCTCATCAGGACTAGCAGGTGTCAGCAAGGCCGCTTTGCTCGACGGAGATGCTTCTGCTAAAGAAAACAATTCTTTAGTTTCAGAACGTGCAGATAGAGATGATTCAGTGAGTGATACTCCTCATCTTTCTGAGAAGGAACCAAAGGATGTGGATCTGTCCGAGACAGTTGCTGCTTCCAATGTTCAAGTTACCGCCAGTGCACAAACACGTGGGTGCACCCCGCCACTTGTTTCAGAGAACAGTCATGAGAGAATCAATGTGGAGGCGATATCAGGTAATGCTTAGTTCAGTGGGATTAAATCAATCTTTTGGAGTTTGACGATGTTATCTACCTATAATGATGCTTTTGATATTTATCTGGGAACAAAATGCTTTTGATATTTTAAGGTTCCTGCTCCAGTGCTCTTCCATCCCATCCTAAGGATACTGCCAGCAAAGACCATGAATCCAAAGGTATTCAGGACTCTGTACCATTATCGGAGGTATGATCTTGCTGCCACTTTCCTTAATCATAATCCTACCTGTCCATAGTAAAGTAGTGTGGTTGCCACTTAAATCTGTCCAAACAGTAACACCTCACAAATTCTTCTGTTGTGTGATTCTCAATTTCTCATCTTTTTCACCCTTTAATGGAAGAACATGTTCATGTCATAGCTTGATTTGCTGCTTCAGGGCAATGCTGTTGCAAAAATGAGTATTCATGGAATACTTCAAGATAGTGTGAAAATCAGCTGGAATCAAGTAGGTACTGTTGAACCATCCAAATTTGAAAAAGAAGAGGGTGAGTTATCGCCAAATGAGGAATTTGAGGAGGAGAACCTTGAGGTGTATGCAGCGAACTCTCTAACAGAGACAAGACGTCATATTGACAGACAAGAGGGTCGATCAGGTAACCTCAACCATGTAGCTGGCCAGGATGGTGGAGACAATGATGCAGATGCTGATGATGAAGACAGTGAAAATGTTTCTGAAACTGGTGGAGATGTCTCAGGCAGTGATTCTGCCGGAGATGCATGCTCCCATGAAGAGCCTGAAGAGGAGGAGGATTTAGAGCGTGATGAAGCTGATGGTAAGTCTGAGAGTGAAGGTGAGGCTGAGGGGGCTGCTGATGCACACTCTGTTGGAGGAGATAGCAACCCATTGCCTCTTTCAGAACGCTTCCTTTCCTCAGTGAAGCCCCTTTCAAAGCATGTAACAACTCCTCTGCTTAACGGAGGGGGGAAAGATTCCCGGCTATTCTATGGAAATGACAATTTCTTCGTGCTTTTCAGACTTCATCAAGTAAGAATGGATATTTAGGTTTTATTATGTCCAGTTTTAATTTTTGAGACTTTCCTGAATGAGTATATGCATCATTGACCAGATTCTCTATGAAAGAATTTTATCAGCAAAAACAAGCTCGCTATGTGCTGAAATGAAGCGAAGAACTTCGAAGGATTCATGTTCTTCAGATCCTTATGCCAGGTATGGAAAATCTGCTCATGTAATTTTAGTTAGAATAAGTTTTGGATGTATGTTCATATTGGCTCTGCGCACTTGCAGATTCATGTCTGTCCTATACGAGTTGCTTGATGGAACTCTTGAAAATGCAAAATTTGAAGATGCATGCAGAGATATCATTGGAAATCACTCATACATTCTATTTACGTTGGACAAATTGATATACAAGTTGGTCAAGCAGGTTTGTTTGGCTCAATCTTTTGCTATATTTTCTTCCACCTCGGTTGTGTACTATGTCACAGTTGTAGTCTCTGTTGCAGCTTCAAACTGTAGCTAGTGAGGATATGGACAACAAGCTCCTTCAATTGTACGAATATGAAAAATCTCGGAAACAGCTAATTGATGCCGTGTATTATGAGAACACGCGTATCTTTCTCCATGAGGAAAACATATATCGGTTGGAATTTGTAAGTACTTTGCAGCACCTTGTTTTATCCCTGACTGTAGGGAATTATGTGTCTGATCCATTAATCGGCTGTTTTTCTTTGTTCAAACATTCATGATCTGTTTTCTTGTTTCCCTGCAGTCATCCTCTCCATCTCGTATGTCCATCCAGCTGATGGACAGTATAAGCGAAAAGCCTGAGGTTTTTGCAATTTCAATAGACCCTAACTTTGCTGATTATCTGTACAATGACTTCCTTTCAGTTTTTCCTGGCAAAAAGAAGCTGCATGACACATTTTTGCTAAGGTAGTAATAAAAGGCCTGATACTGGCACTTACAAGTTCCCCCTACTTTGACATTTCTAGTGACTAATCAATGCCTATCCTAAACAAGTTCTGATAACTTCTGATATTTCTAGTTAATAGGCCGGTTTTACCCAATCCCATTGAAACTCCGCCTATTTATTTTCTGTTGGAGTAGCTGTCTACAGATGCTGTCCTACCAAATTCCAGAATATCTCCAGTACTAATATAAATAGTTCTAGTGAGACTTACTTTGTTTGAACCAAAGTTTGTAAATTTCCATAGTCCATCCAAGTAAGTGCTCTATTATCTTCATCATTATTCCACAATGCTGCTGATGAATATTCCTAAATGGTCCTATGCCTTTGGTGTGGCCTTCTCCAATTATTTTGTGCCCCTACCATTTCAAACTCTCCTTCATAATCCCTTTGATATCTCCTTTTGCAGCACATTCTGTATTTGTTTGAAAATATTGAAGTTGGTTCACCAGTGAAGTTAGTTGTGGTCATTTTTTTGTCGACTGTCTTTAAAAATTGTGATAGAATTGGATCCAAAAGAATTATCTTATCCTTGACAGAACTTCTGAGCAATTTACAATTTGAAGGTGGTGAATATAGCTGGTCTATTTGGATAAAGAGTAGAAATAGGGACGTTTTCACTAAATGCTTGCTCTCATTATTGTGATTGACAGAAACAAACGGAAATATGTGAGTCCGGATGAAAGTTCTGCTTTGTGTATGGTCATGGAAGGTGCTAGAATCATCAATGGTTTGGAATGCAAGATAGCTTGCAACTCATCAAAGGTAAGATGAATGTCATTGTGTGTGTGCGTGTGGCTTAATAGCTTCTTGATTTTTCCTGTTTTAATTATGGTGATTGGCCTTTGACGTTCATGTTTCTTCATACATTAATTTTTCCTCCTCTTGTTCACGGCATCCGGGATTGATGTTGTTACACACACTTGGGATTTTGATGTTTTTGGGCGTTTAGGCTGCCGTATTATCTTTTGCCGTACTGAGACCATCTGTGACTTGTGTCCTCTTACCATTGTTGTTTAGGTAGATCAATTTGATATTAGAAGTTGTCATTGTTTTTATTCCTTAATTATTGGGGAAGCATTTTTGACCCCCTCTGGTCCTTCACCAGATGTGCGTACTGTTTTTTGTCTTTTCCAATGGGTATTGTTTCTAAATGTCAGCAATTGTTCACAGATCTCATACGTTCTAGATACGGAGGATCTCTTCTTTCGCCCGAGACAGAAAAAAAGAAGAGCTTCATCAAATGCAGGATTCGCATCTTCATCTCACAATCTGGCGAAAATACAGAAGTTTAACAGATTCTTGTCTTCGTCATAGCAATGGGGGCGTATTTGCAATCCGCCCGAGGTTGGCGCAATGCCGAAAAACTCAAAAAAAACTCCAATTGCTGTTCTCTGTTTGCTATACACACAAAAAAGCACCACCGTGCTGTTTCAGATTAGCGTAACTTTTCATTGGCAATCCCAAGCTGGAGAGCTTTGGCTTCCGTGAGTTGGAAGAAGCCGTGCTGGCCAAACGTGCCAACGGGATGAGGTTGCTACATCTTGTGGGTTGTGTATATATAGTTCTTTCCTGGTGTCCTGTAGAAATGGTTAATTATGGGATATTGCATTCATGGAATTTTCCAATTTTCGTCAAATTTCTTGTGATGACATACTGTTGTCCCTGTTACATGGGATTGAGGAAATGATTCAGAACCAAAACTCGGGAGCATAAGTGGGAATGCAGTCTGAAGGAGAGGGTAAAATGAAAGACATAATCTGCTATACTCGAGAGGACTTTCAATCGCCTGTCTTTTACCTACGCATGCTTCTTTAGTTTAGTTGAGTTTAATTCGGTAGAAAGATCGGCTCCTCTTCGACCTTAGGATCCAACACTTTGCTCATCTACACAAGAAGGGAAGAAAAGCAGGATCATTGAACTGCCCAAGAGCTGAGGGACACTCTGAATGAAATTCACTGAACATGACGGAGGAAACGAAATTTCAGATTAGGCATTTAAGCACGATTGCGCCTTGTGGTCTGAATCTTTTTAGTCAATCTATGAAGGATGTGAGGTTGGGCTGCTTAATTAGTAATTTAGTACTCTAGATGAATAGTGAAACAATGACTTTGTTCGACGCCAACTTCCACCTTGGGATGAGCATTTGTCCAGAGTCCTAGCCCAACCTGGCCACTCCTAGGCCAACTCTTTGGAAGATTAGGTCGGTTCTTTGTCCCAAAACCTTTGGACCCTACATTGTACTTCTAAGTTCCGAGAGTTTAAGGTTGATTTTACCTAGACCAATGTATTATATGCATTTATCTATTCTAAATTTTAGTGCCTCTTTTTTTGTTTTCTTCACACTTTAGTTTATTATATAAATTAGAAAGTAGAAAGAAACCCAATCCTTATTCAAAAAAAAAAAAAAAGAAACCCTCTTCACTCGTCTCGGCCTCACTCGCCTCTCCTACTTTGTTGCTCATCTCTGTTCACTAGCCACTATTCCCTCGCCTTGTATGTTCGTTTCTATGGTTTGTTACTTTTAATAAGTATAAATTTATGTTGTTACCTTATCTTATATTTATGTTTGATATGTATTGATGTTCATAATTCGGTTACTCAATGTCACATTGTTGTAATTTAAAAATAGTATGAAATGAAAAAAAAAAAAATATCAATTAGTTCCAATTTGACCTTAGAACTGTCTAGGCTCAGCAAGGTCGGTCATTGATCCCAAAAATTAAGGATCAACATTGTGCGAATTAATTCTTAGGATAAGTGATAGACTGGCCCAACCCCTACTTCCACACCTACATGAGCAATGGTACGATTGCATAATAGATCGATCTTGACATAAAATTAAGTCAGTTTCGAAACGAAGGAGAATAACTCAAGCCGGGATAATTTGTGGGTCGCAGTGTTTGGTGGCAAACAAGGACCAGTGACGGCGTTGAATGCCCTTGTTGGCACAAGGAAGACAGCAATGCAAGACGGACCCAATCATCTTCCAGATCGGGTGGTTTTGTCAACCATGATGTTGTGTCTGAGAGGAGCGACGCGTGATTCAGACAGAAAGTAGATTTTGATTAAGGATGTCCACCTGCCTTTAACCTAACTAGAGAGCGTGCAACACGTGTTAAATGGATGGGTATGTCATATACCAATATAAGCGTATAATAATTATTCTATTTCGTTATTATTCTTTTTTTTTATTCTCAAAAATAAATTTGAAATAAAAATCCGTTTAGTAACATAATTTCATTTTCTTTTTTTAGGTTGCCGGGAAGAGAAATTTTGTCTCTTTATCAAATGAATTTCTATTACAAAAACAAATAGGTATTTTTTTTTCAAAAACTTGTCCAAAAATAAAAAATTAATTGGAAATTGATTTTTAAAACAAAATTATTGTTATTTACACTCTTAAGACGCGTTTGGTAACAATTCTATTTCCGATAACAATTTTTTATTATAAATGGTTTTTTTCTAATTTTATTCCCGAGAATAATTTACGAAAGCAAAAAAATGCGCTCGATGTATCCAAAATTTTTATTTTCGGAATAAAAATGCATTTGATAGAATTCTTAAATTCTTTTGTTTCTTTTAATTTTTTAATACTTTTTTATATTTTTTTTTTTTTTTTTTTTTTTTTTTTCTTCTTCCTCCTCCTTCCTCTTCCTTCTTGCTGGGCGAGGTCCGGTGAGCTCACTCGAGGCTTGCCTGGCTAGGGTGAGCATTAGCCTCATTGGTGGCCAGGAAAAGCGAGGTCGACCTCGCCTTGGCCTGGCGAGACCGAGCCTTGCGTCAACTAGTGAGGCCGAGTCTCGCTGTGGCTGTGTAAGGCTCCACCTACAGGTTGACCTTCCCCAACCATGGCGATGCTTTGGGCAAGATCGCCGGCCCTCGTCTGGCTAGTCACTAACTATAGCCGAGGTCAGCAACCGGCTAAAATGAAAGAAGAAGAAAGGAAAAAAGAAAAAGAGAAAAGAAAAGAGGAAAAAAAAAAAAAAAATAAGAACTAATTATAGGAATTGTTCCCAGGAGCAAAAAGTTACTTTTTTTATATTTCTTGATTCTATTCCAAATCTATTTCCGGGAAAGATTTTTTTTTTTTCGTTCCGGGAAATAAAAGAACGGATATAATTGTTCCGGAGATGATTACCAAATAGGGCCTAGTTTCTACTTTAAGTCAGCTATACTTTGCTCCATGCTTGCCGCATGTAAACGACGAGCACGGACTGAATGAACCCACATGGAACCAATTAATATGGCAACATCAGCTGCCGCTTGTCGGTGGCCTGAATTTTCATCACGTTGTCTCACCATGTCCAAGTAAATTGAAGGAATCGCCGTGCATTGGCCGCTTTCATTGGAATTTCCAAGACAACAAACCTACATATACTAGGCAACATTTAAAAGCCGAGGGTCGAGCTTATCGTCCAAAACGAGCACACAATTTGTCTATTACCTCTTTCAACAGTGATTACATAGTACTGGTACACAGAACCATGGCAGAGAATTTAGATATGAGACCATCATCGAGATGATATTTCTTACTTAAACTACACCAGAAAAGTCATATCCAATTGTGCAGACAATTTAAATGGAAGATGCATTTGAATGATTAAAGCTACACTTTTTATGAGCCTATAATTCCAGTGAAGTGATTCGAGTAGAAGCAAGATGAAGAATTGGGGATTATTTCCACTGATAATTTAAGTCAACAGAATCTCTGGGCAAAAAGAAGAGACTGTACATGCCTCCTATCATCTCTACAACAATCCAACCACACAACTCAACTGCAACCTGTTCTCCAAGCCTCTCAAGTGATGACCCAACAACATACACCTGCCATGGACGGAAAACCTGAGTGAGAAATTGATGTGGTAAAAAGAGCTGGCTCGAATTAATAGCACCAAAAATCCATCAACAAAAGAGAAATTACACACCAGAAAAGGAGTTTAGCTAAATTATCCCTTGAAGTGCCTATCATGTCAAACAATTCATCGTTGCCCTCTTGGGCATTTTCATTGGCCATTTTATCTTTCAAAAACTTTCTCAATATGTTCTGAACTAGTTGCTGAATGATTTCTTCCACTTGTGTTGATGAGGGATATGATAATTCATTTACCTGTAGAAACAAATCAAGCGTATGATACACAAAATATGCAGAAGATTTTTACAACAATTTAGACAAAGCTAATATCAAAAGGAAGTTTGCGATTACCATGTCAGAATCTAAAGACCGCAAGTAATTCAACAGATCGTTGCTACTCTCTTTGTCCAACTGAATTCGCATATTTCCCTTCTTGTGCGAATTCAACTCCTGAAAAGGTAAGAGCTCCACCAGGTGAGAAGATGAACATTGATAATAAGAGAAATGGAAAAGCAACGGCACATCAACATGAACTAAAAGCTTATACAATTTGCAGACTGGGCTGCTGACACAAGACTTGCAGATAAATTGTCGCATTAATCTGGTGGAAAGCCAAAAAGAGGCCAGCACATAAGGGATTCTTACAGAGGCAGCCATCAATTCACTGCCAATTACAAGGAGACCAAGACACGGCATATCATACAATAGCTGAAGGATAGAAGTCCTAGATATTTCAAACAACTCGTCAAGGAGCAGTGAATATGTGATCCTTTATCCATCAGTAGTTTTAGTTTGTTTTTAAATGCATCAGAAGTTTTCGAAATACTGAGATTCATGTACCCAAACAAACAAATATTCACAAAGAAGCCTAATTATGTTGATGACATTGACTAAAGCAGCATAGTCAAACAGCAAATTGACCATGACTTGTCCCATCATTATTAGTATGTAACTCAATTTCTTATTACTATCTCATAAATGGCAATTTGCCCCATCAATTAAAGATCCACAATTATCTGCCCAAGGCGGAGCAGCATGTGGCAAAATCTCAATGTAAGTCAAGAGGCTTCTTCACATCACACTCTAAAAAGATCTATGACAAAAGCAATCTAGTAATGATGTTGAGAGAGAGAGAGAGAGAGAGCACCAACAGGTTTCAAATTTGGCCATTCATTCAGGCAATTGTCACCCATGTTTTTGGGGTTTCCTCAAAACAACTTAGTCAACATTTTGCCCCCTTAACCTTCTTATGTTACATTTACCATTTTCTGGAGTGCATTCTTCTTCCTTACCTCATCAATCAACTTAACAACCAGGAGCCCTGACTTTTCTTCTGTCGACATACAATGTCTACACTTTGCTGACTTATTGATGATTCTTTCTAACCAATGATGTCCAACCAATGTGCACCGACAGCAGACGCCACCAATATTAACAACGAAAAAGACACGGTATCATCTCCCCCTTCTACCACCATTTTCGAGCAGCTCACTTTTATGAGGTTCTTTGGAAAAAGCCAACAGATGACTAAATCATCACAGTTTAATAACTGTTTTGCTGCACGTACTAACTGGACTTTTTCCCCTCTTTTCCATTTCTGTTGGAAAGACAGGGAGGGCAGAGTCACTCAAGCCAAGCAACATTGCAGCACACCCAATGCTCTTTGATTATGCATAAAAACATTGGAAAAAAAAAATGACCGCAATGTTGAGTGTTCACTTAATCTTGATAGCTATAGGTGGTTTCTCATTATTTTGGAGGTGTATATGATACCTGGGCTCTGGGAGGGGGCAAATATAAGGGAAAATTACCAACTTGACCTCAGTGCTAGCATTATACTTGTTTATTTACTAAAATCTCCTTTTGGAGGAGAAGTCCCTGCGCATCGGTGGTTAACCACTTGTGCTTCACCAGCCATGCATGCCGGGACTTACAATTTCGAACTAAGATCCAACATGAAATCCACATCCTGTCATAATAGCTAATTTTACCTTATCTAGTCATCCTCTGATCAACAGCTAAGATGTATCAGTCTTGAAAATAAAATAAAAAATGTGTGAACAAGCAAGCATATCCCTCAACCCACAAGACCCAAAGAGAGGCAGAAATATAATGAGACGTCATATGACCTCCACGTGTCATACTAAAGTCATTTCCCAAACTGCCTAATTTAACATCCACATCATTCTGCAGCTGTCCACAGCATGCCAAATTCCAGAAAGCAACCCAAGAACCATCTTAAAATGGGTGCTTTCTCTAACTTGCAAGCATTACTAAGTAGCTTCTCCAACTCATACCCCAAAAAATATGAGCGACTTCAATATGATTTACATTTAATGACCTAGCATAAAGAGACCTATAACATGAAATTTGCAGTAGCACCTCATTTAGAAATAATCTCATTCGAAGACACTCACGGGAGGATCTTCCAACATCATCAAAGCTCAAATATGATAATCAACAGACCAAAGCCTATAAGAACAGTTTTTTTTTTTTTTTTTTTTTTTGGTGACCGAGTATCCGCCGGAGCCTGCCCTTGTCGGCTTATGCCGATTTGGGGTCTCACAGGCCTCCGCGGTGGAGACCCAACAGCGACTATACCTTGGGGGAAACTAGCCCAACAACCCACCGCCGGGCCCCCCGCTTTAATCTCTAACAACGCAGGGTTTCGAACCCTTGACCTCCTTCGCTGGAGGAGAGATCTCAACCAACTGCGCTGCCTACGGGTGAGTGAGCCTAATAGAACAGTTTGCATTCAGATTTTCACAAAAGAAGGTAAAAACGAAGATGGAGATAACAACAATAAGGTTTAAAGGAAAATACAAACCTCCTTAACCACATCCAATTCCGACTGCAACTGCTGAATGTAATTCAAAGCCTCGGGAGACAAATCACCAAATATCTGCACTTCTCTTCCCTCCATATCTACAACAGACACATCACTCTCATCTCCACTTTGCCTCTCCTCACCTTCCACTTGCGAAACATCATTTTGGCACACCAAATCCCTCTTCACGGAAGAGTCCAAGGAACTATCGAAGTTTCGCATCAAGGACATCCTGTACTCCGCATTCCACAACGTATACCTGAAGTTCATACCATATCAATCGAAAATCACTATCGACCTTTGCTTAGACATATATAGAGAGACACCGGTTCAAAAATCATTTTCCTGGACATCATTTTGATTTGTTCAAATTACATACAAACTGTTACTTCTAAAAATCAGAACAGACACCGGCATCCATTGCACGACACTCCTTTCGAAAAATCAAAAAAGAAATCACCGGCGATATAATCCAGCATCCGGTGAAACGGCTACGATTGCGATAAAACTGCACACGACGTTCACTGAAATTCATCCCGTCCGCCGGAAAACAACAGCGAAGGCATCGAATTACCCGGTGATGACGGAGGAGACGAGGAGCCGGCGGAGAGGCTGCTCGGATATATGAATCGTGACGGCGAACTGATCCGAAGGCAGGAGCCCCAGCATGGCGGAGATCGTCTGCTTCATCGAGTCCCGGGCGGAGTCGGAGACGCCCTTGGAGATGACGGAGTTGTCGAGCGGCTCGATCCGCTTGAGCATGTTGGCGATGACCGAGAAGCCCCGGTCGAGCGAGGACTTGCGCGTGGAGACGAAGTCGTCGGAGACGCCGCCGCCGAGGCAGCTGACGGTGGCGGAGGAGGAGGAGGCCGTGAGGCCCCGCCGCGGCGCGACGGAGAAGAGGCGGAGCGGCGGCGGCGGCTGCTGCTTCGTCGAGAAGTCGGCGACGCGGCGGAGGACGAAGGAGGCCCGGGCGGAGGTTGCCATGCGAGAGGAGAAGATTGCTGGAATCTCTCCGCGATTGGCCCTCTTTGCTTCTCTCTCTCTCTCTCTCTCTCTCGCTCGGGAGAAGATTTTTGACGTTTTTGGTCGCGGGGGGAGGTTGAGAGTCGGGTGAGAGTACTGCCACTGGATTTGGGGGATTATTACGAATTCGCCATTGGGGAGTTTTCGCACGTACCGAATGAGAATCGCGTGGGGGGGCCACGTGTATTTCCAGCCATTGAAAATGTTCGCGGGGGGGCCCCCACACGGGACGCACGTGACCTGATCCCCACGCGCCTCCTGCCTATACGTTTGCTTCTCACTTTCCTCCGCCGCCAAACACTGTTATTTTTCTTTGGCAAAACTGTACCGTGCGAAAAGTGCAGCCCTGCAACTGTCTATTTCATGCTGGGGGCAAAAAGACCAAAAAAAAAAAAAAAAAAAAAGGAAGAGAGAGAGGGTACCTGATCGAAAATAGTAGAAAGAGAAAGAGTCGGTATCACCAAAATTCCTAAATTAATACACCCATATCATATTATCTCAAATTAATTTTTCACATCACAAAAACTCTCTAATTAGTACATCAATATCACATTTACTGTGGATAGTATATTTATATTAGTTCTGCTGCATATATCCAAAAATCCCAAATTTACTATAATTTGAAACGGTGCAAGTATATTGATTTAAGATTTTTTGTGAAAAAATTAATTTGAAGATAAATAGAGCATGAGAATACTAGTTTGAGACTATTTGTGTATTAGTGATGGTAAATAAACACTTACTTTTTTTGGTTTAATATAAAGGACCAAAATGAGATTTTACTTGAATCATGCCGACTCTATAGTGAAATTCACATAATTGATGAGTGAGGTAGTACTAATCCGCGTGATTTATGGACCCTAAAATAAGCTGTCCTAATCCGAAACTAATCCTGCGTAAGTGGGGTCAAGCGCGCATTGTGTTTGCATTTGGGTTCCTAGATTCTTCTTTGCGTCCCTCCGAATTTTGTCCCTCCTCAAAAGCGCCTTGCGATTGGAGTAACGCCATCAAATTATTTGTTAAGTCAAGTCGCTTTTCCTTAATCTAATGACAAGCAAGCTAAGGTCACGTCGGGCTCAAGATACGAAAAGGTCTTCTCTGTGCATCTGAGCTACATGTAAAGTGTAACCCGTAAGTTTGCTGGCCATGGCAATTCTATTTATTAACATTGCAACTTTGCACCGTTGTCGCGTTCCTCGCCGGAGGCCTTTGTCCTAAGGACTGTGCGGCACGCCCCAAAGGCCAGAGCCGGATGCATGATTCGGCGATACAGTTTTGGGTCAAGTATAGGAAAATTGGGAAGCAATAAGCGCGTCGAAAATGGTCTATGTGTTGGTTAATGACTAAGAAGAAAGGCTTCGACGTGCCATCTGGTCATAGTCCTGTGTTGGCACAAGACTTCTGTTCTTGTTCAGCCATTTGCTTAGTATTCTTCTTTGGCTCGGTCATATCGCTTTACTTCTCTGCGTCCCGACCGAGTTTCTCGAAGGAGCATCGGTCCCGATCACCTCCTGTTCATACTTAGGATCATAATGTGTGTGTAGCGCGGCGGGACGCTCGAGAAGTACGAGCTCGAGATCCAAATATAGGTCTCTGGCTCCTTGGCCTCGGTCCCAATCCAGGGATTGTGCCGATTCCTGGGATTGGGACTCATGCCCGTGGAGCTTGTTTCGGTATGAGTTGGAGTTTGAGAAGGATCTCTTTGGTAGCATCGCGAAAGCTAGTCCGGTCAGAGAGGCCGGAATGCCTGGCTAGGACGAGAAAATGACGGGCGTTGGGGCGTCATCTTCCAAACACAGGGTAAGATTGCACAAAGATGCATTAGAACCGATAGAGGTGATCATTTCTCTGCCGAAGCTGAGGAAGAGTGCGAGGTTTCTGGCGTCGGAAAGTCCAAAGATGGACCGGGTGTCGGGGAAATTTGTTTGGTGAAGAAGGTAGAAAAGTAGTAATAGATCCTTGATTTTTTAACGCGTGATGACGATCACTGTCCTTAAGTTATTATTTGCCCCCACCATTATTATTAGTGGGTTTAAAATAAATATACCTCCAAGATATACACTAAAAATTACTTAATTCTCGCTTAGAATGTCACTTTAAATATGTTGTTAAAGTTGCCTGTATGAAAACAGAAGAAGAGAGAATTATGAAGAAGAAGAACTATGGTTATTATAAATAATATGTGACAGTCAATCAACACATCTCTAAGAAATAGATATCTTCTCCTTAACCATTACCATTCTTCATGTCAAAAATAACCTCTTTGCATAACTACTGATAACCTCTTTTTAGGACTAAGAGTTGACCATTTTCATGACCAAGAGTCACGTCTTCTATGAAGTAAGAGATGCCTCTTTTATGATAATAAATTATTTCAATGCCGGGAAGCACAAGAAGAGCTATATGTATAGCAGTACTTGTTGTGGTGGGTCGGGGATTACCCCCAGCCACAGCGGCAGTGGCTGAGGCAAATGCAGCAGCACCGCAACCAGCATTACTCACCAGAACCGAACACGTACTAATGAGAGGAGCTGCGAGATGAGCAAAATAGTCTTGGGGGTGCAAGAACAAGATCGCCAACGCATAGCCGTGGTTATCGAGGCCATCAACTAAGGAGATCCCAAAGTTCGACCACCGCAATAGTCGTCCTCGAATCAACCACTCGGGCTACTCTCATGGATACCAACCGACCGGATCGAGTGATCGAATCAAGTATAGTGAATAGACACGTTTGTTATGTTTTCCTGTTTATCCTTTATGAATAAGTCTGCTATGCGAAGCATGAACATGAACATGATCAGGGAGTTGTGCAGTGGGTGCGAGATCGAGGTTTAGGAATCATCTCTTTCTGTGCCTTTCTTCTTTGCTGAGGAACGGATCGAAACTTACATGACTGAAAGTCACACAGAATGATTCCCTCGAAGTAATCTGATCATACTCTTGTCGCTGCTTTCTTTTATCTCTCAAAAATAGGGCAACATCAAAATTACAAGGCATTCGCAAATGTAGACAGAGTAGCTTTCCAAATGTGAATCGATATGGAAAATGGACCAAAGACATATAGGGGGCCCTTTATTGATTCTTGGACAAGGAAACGCGAGTTGACCAGAAAATTAAAGGTATGAAAATTTGAGGTAACTGAGGTCAGCCGTGTAGAAGGGTATTGATATATAAAGATAGTTGGAAGATAAAATAGAACAACCGGTATTCATTACTTGGTTGGCGGTCCTTTGCCCGAATTACAGTCCAAAAATTTATAGCCACTAAAAATGGATAACACAATTGCAAAGGAAAAGCAGACAACAACTTACGTGACTCATAGAATTTAGCAACATGTATCAACAAACGGTAACATAATGACCCACTACTCGACGGTCATGTCTTCATCACTTGCCCCACGTCTACGGTTACTTCCACAGCTTGCAAACTCCTCTTCTTGACGTTTACAACAGCCCATATTTCTTGGCCATTATCATTAGTGGCTTTTGAGATTTACGTCTCTATGAACTAGTGGTCATGCTAACCGAAATCGTTGGCTACATGACTAAAACACTCTTATCTCCCTCTCGATCCGTCAATCTTCACTTCAGTCGAGTTTTACTGACCAACATTCCGTGGTTCAACAGTTAGTTATTTTCTTTTTTGTCGTCTGTTAATAACTTCTCATCACCTTTGTCGATTATATGTAATTGCCAACTAAAAGGACTCAGCAAATTTTATCTTTGCCATATGTTGGTCGATCTTATTGAGCCCAAATCAACATTGACTTGAGCTATTTCGGTTGTCAGCACTGTGAGAAAAGAGGTCCAAGCTCTCTTCACAGACCAATTACTCGATCTCTGGAAAAATTATCAAAACAATCCTAAACCTATTACATTTTTTCCAATTCAATCCTAAACTTTTTTATTTTGCTAATTCAATTCTAAACATTTTTCAATTGTGTCGATCCAGCCAAATTTGGCCAGCCAGCTCTAATATGGATGTCAACCGATACTAACATGGCAATTTTTTTAATAATATTTTACTTTATTCAATTTTTTTATTTTTAATTTTAATTTTTTTTCTTCTTCTTCTTTTGGCCAATTGCTGGACCGACTAGAGGCTACGGCCGGCAAGGCCTCGCTATCGCGAGCGAGCTCGCCCTTGCTGTCTCTAGGCGAGCTCGCGCTCACCAAGGCTAGCCCTCACCCAGATCTAGTGAGGGCAAGCCTTGCCATCGCAACCTAGTGATGACGAGGGCGAGCTCACCCACGATGGCTAGGCCTCACAAATTAGGGGTGTAAAAAACCAAACTGAAAACCAAACCGAACCAAAAACCAAACCGAATTGAACCGAAAAATTCGGTTTTTTTGGTTCAGTTTTCATTTGTTCGGTTCTCATTAAAAATCGAATTTTTTTTATCGGTTAACCGAACCGACAAATCGATAAGAGCTTATTTCTTAGAAACAAAAAATATATATAACATTAAAAAAATGAAAAAAAAAGAACAAATGCAAAAACCGAAAACTAAAAGCTGAAAACCAAAAACTGAAAAACCGAACCGAACCGAACCAAAATTTCGGTTCGGTTCGGGTCTTATTCGGAAGTTTTTCCTAATGGTTCGGTTCGGTTTGATTTTTTTGACACCCCTATCGCCAATGGCCAATAAAGTCAACTTTGCTGGGTGTAGCCTTTGGCCGGTTCAACAACCGGCCAAAAGAAGAAGAATAAGAAAAGAAAAAAGAAGTAATTAAAAAATTCGAAAAATAAAATAAAATATTATTAAAAGTTGTCAAGTCAACGTCGGCCGGTCAAATTTGGCCAAATGAATTGAATTAGTACAATTATAAAAGGTTTATGATTGAATTGAAAAAATTGCACTAGATTTACGATTATTTTGATAATTCTCCTCTCGATCTCTATCCCAGCCTAGGCACGTAATTCCATCCCCCTAGCCATCTTGTAAAGTTCCGTAGATTGTCTTGCTTGTCATCAGTTCATCAACTTCAGTTTCATCCCTCCACTTCCTGTCCGAACTTCTCAATGGATGGTGAAGTACAGAGCATGGTCTGCTTGCTTTCTAAGTCTAATCAGTACCTTTCCTCCTTTACTTTCTTTCCTTTTGGCTTTAACCTTGAAAGCACAAATTGCGAATCCATCTCTTCTGGAGTTGCAATCTATCCTTACCATTTTCCCCCACATTTCAACGATCTTAAATTAGTGAATCTTATCGCGATCCTACGAATTCTTCGATACTCCAAAAGCCAACTTGCGATTTTAGAATTTTCTTGCAAAGAAAACCATCGAGTATGCTCGCTGTTTTGTGGCATAACCATAAGGACCACTCTGTATGGACCGACTAGAGGTCCGAGTCTTAGGATGCGTTGTTTTCGAAAAACCAATAATTTATATTAAGTTTTCTAAACTTTGACCATTCATATCACTTAGAAGCATGAGTAACAAAAATGTTTTTATTCTCATCAAAATATATTTGCATAGGTTATTATTAACAAAAATAATTTTTTCGTTGACTTACTATTGTAAGTGATATAACAGATCAAATCTGGATAAATCTTCTTCTTTTTCTTTTTTTTGGACTAATGGATAAATTTTCTTTAAATTGTCAATTTTTTGCGAAACGAATGCACCATTTTGCTTTAGCGAACTCCACACACCGGCCAAAGGCTTTCCGGTGGTCCATGACTCATCATCGGTCAAGCACAACGAATGTCAAGTGTTGCGACATTGACACCAAAAAGGCTCTGGCGGAGGCTCAGATCATATTATCCACAACTCCAAAGCGTACTATCATCACTCGTCAGTGAATGGACACGATGCTAAATCTTCGTAGTCACCAGAGGTACATATCCAACCCAATCAAGTCCCTCAATGTGGGGTTTCACCTCCTTGCAGTCGTTTTCGAGGATATAGATTCCGGTGTTGACAGATGATGGATCTGATTCCTGAATTGGCGTTATACGTGGAAATTGACCATTGGCATTATTGACCATATTAGAACATAGGAATATTTCAACTACAGATCTAATTAGACTAAACTGAAGTTCACTGAACTGAACGAACGTGAACTTTTAGAGCTGGTGGCTTATGGCTGACATGGAAAGAGCTTCCACTCCTCTCAAAAAGTTTTGGGGGCTAGGGATTATCTTGGTCGCGAGACCAAACTCAACAACATCTATGGTCGCAGCTTAAATGCTTATAGCCAAGATCCGCCTGGCCATAAGTTCAGAGTAGATTTCTTGGTTATATACAATGAAACAGTTTCCTACTGTACGAGGGTGAACTTTCGCCCTGGACCAACATAATGGACATGACTAGAGAGGGATCAATTTTTCAGGCAAATGAAATAAGATTGATTTCAGTTCTCAACGCCCTATTAACAGCTCAATCAGGGCAAGGGGGGAGAGGTGATCGAGCAGGCACTTACTGATGACACATTCCATGGCATTAACATATGCACATTTTAACTCCCAGCATAGCATCGAGTCATATCTGACATGAGCGAAAGTTGAGATAGCATCACATGGAAGCTTCAATTCGATGGATCAGGCGGAGGAGCGCAACCGATTCTCCAATCCAGGAAACATTGTATCAGATAGATTTCATCATACTAACTCTGGATTGCATCCTCAATCCTAGGAATAGGTAGAGAAAAGGTAGCGAAACATTACACCTAGTAGTGACCAGGGATGCTGGACTTTCAGGGACTGTCATACCAGTGATGAGACAGTTAAGATTATGTAATCCAATTCGAAGCCTCGACATACAGATGTGTAAAAGATAAATTCAAAAGGCACTAGTGTGGAATTTCTGCACTTCCATTAAAATATTTGAGAATGAGAGCAGAGGTCAATGGTTTGATAAACAATAATATGCTTCCTAGCCCTCAATTAAAATATTTGAGAATGAGAAAAGAGGTCAATGGTTTGATAAACAATAATATGCTTCCTAGCCTTCAGAATAATCAGGCATAGACTGATTGTTAAAGCATATGAGACCAGAAAGTATGCAGTTTCTTGGTCTTCTTATGAGTAATTTAGCTGCAGGTTGTTCAAGTAACCGATAATGATGCACAAAAGCAACACACAGGTAATTGGGTCTTTGATTATGCCAATAAATTCCTTGACCTTCTTAGACAATGATGGGCATATCCCTGCAGCTATAAATATCCATATCCTAGAGAAAATGGTAAACTCAATTTGAACCAACCCACCAGTCAAACATTCACCAAGAAAAAACAAATTTGATAAAACCCCTTCATTCATCTCCCAAGAAAAGATTATGTTAAAATAATTGTATTCACAAACTCTAAAATCAAAAAGAGAAACACCATAACAATAACAGTCTATCAAAGAGGTCCTAGGCAAGGCAAAACACATTAAAGTAGATAACAAAACAGACAAACTCCAAATCTATGGCTCAACTGTAGTAACTTGTTGCCACTCACCATCCACTGCCTCATTCCACAACGTTACGTTGTTATTCCCATCAGCGACTGCCAGCAAATTTCCAGTGAGTGACCAGGAAACCCTCCAAACTGGAGTCTTGAAATCCTTCAAAACTTTACCCTGCCATTGCTCTCCTTCCTTGGCCACAGTCCATATTACAACGGTCCCATCTTGAGAAGCACTAGCAATTGTGGACTTCGGAAGCCCCAAATTAGGTGCCCAAGCCACATCTCTGACCCAATCAGAGTGCATCTGAAGGGCAGGGAAGCAATCCATCTTCCAAGTTCCATTATAAAGCTTCCACACCTTCACTGTATTGTCACACCCTCCAGAGGCCAGCTTCTGAACAGGATCTAGCAAACCAGATCCAACTAGAGCACCAGGAGCCATGGACGGGGCCCATGAAACAGAAGTGACACCAACAGGGTGAGCTTGCTCTATCCTAGTTGTGTCCCAACCACCATCAGGTCGGGCAGTAAAGACGGAGATGTTCCCATCAGATGAACCACAAGCCAAGCAGAGACCTAGTTCGTGAGGCGCCCAAGCAATGGAATTCACGGATGACTTGTGATCATTGAAAACATGAGCTTGAGCCCAATCATTTTGATTACCCTCCTTCCATAAGATAACTTGTCCATCATAAGAGCAAGAAGCGAGGATCGATCCAAATTTAGGGTGTGCCCAAGCAACCTGCCAAACAGGGCCTTTATGACCACTCAATGAAGCAAGGTGCTGTGATCCAGAGTTATTGCTCACGCCTATTATCTTGATAGTGGTGTCAGACGAAGCTGTTGCCACACGCTTTCCATAGTAATCCATCGCTACATCATGGACTATGTCCTGGTGACCTGTCTCAATCTTTTGAGAAGGCATGATGACTATCTCTTCTCCTCTTGACCACTAATTTCCTTGTCTTCTGATTCACATTAGGAGCATAAGTTGGAGCATCAGTTTTGAATAGCAATTATCATAAATTTCTACATAGAATAAGAAGATCAAAACACTCCATGTACATTGCCATATTTTAAGGAAGCTCCACAAAACAAGATTATAATAAATATTCTAGATCTCAGTTGGCAAAACAATCCAGACTTCCCTGCAGTGCAACCAACGACATATTTCAAGTCTAGAGTTCCCATCGCTATTAATCTCCCCAGTAATAGCCAAATCCCAAAAAACCCACAAAGTTCCACCACCGTCAACCTCATGGCCAGCACTTCGCAGGCTCGAAAGGCGACAGAACCCCACCCACATTACCCCATCTTCTAAAAACCGTTATGAATAAGCTGTTACTAAAGTGAGCAAACCTTTGAACATGGATCCAGCATATCTAGAGGAACAAACTACACGCCCAATGATTTCTAAGAGGCATAAATTCCCTATCAACATTAAACCTTTCATGAACATAGAATACCTAACAGCAGCAGCAACAGCAACAACAACAACAACAGTGAAACAATTTCCCCTCCGACGAGAATTTCGCGGGAAACTACAGCATTTGCACCAGCTCACGAAACCAATCGCGCTTCCCAAACACGGAATCAGCCAAAGAGCGCGACGAAATCATTCTAGGCGAAGATCAAAGCACAAGCCACGTCATACACAAATCCCAACGATCCGGCCAGCGGATTCGATTCGAAATCTACCTATTCACCGCAACCTCGATGGAGATCTAGGGATGCGGCGGGCGGATCTGAATTCGAACCCGGCACAAACACGGACGCGCGAGAATCCAAGTCGAGCAGCGATCGAAATGTGGAGCCAGCAACCACGGAAGCGCGAATCGACGCAGAGATTTAGAAGGGTAGAAATTTCTCTTACCAGCGCGAATCTGCGAATCAGCAACTTCAGCGGAATGACAGAGAGAGAAAGAGGGACGAGCTGCAAGGAAGCTCGATCCCGAAACGCTCCTGCTTGATATACGGCATTCCTGTTTGGGCTCGAGGGTCTGTTTGGAAACGAGCGTCGTCCTGCTCCACCTTCGGGCTGTGCGAGGATGGGCCCATACCTAAAGCCCAACAAGAGATATTTTCGAGCCCACGTGTTGATGTACGGCATTCTTGAATTTTCTGGACTAATTCAAGTGATCCTTTCTGAATTTGTCCTAAGATCATAATATTCGACCATGGCTTTTACTTGAGTCTCGTTAAATTTTTGTTATGTCGATAATACCATCATGCGATGTACTGTACGGAGATGGATCGAATATTACATGAATTGTCTTATACATGTGATTTGCATTTAGTTATGCTGATATGAGAGATAACTTTTGTCTAGTCAAAAAAATATTTAGAAAATAATAAGATAATTAAAGTGGCAGAAGAAAAGAATGACACCAATAGCGAGACTTATATTGACCATCAAAATGGCAACTCTCACGTGGCTACCGTCGACCAAAAAGATAAAAAAAAAAAAAGTGGCTACCGTCTTGATGCTCTTAGGCAACTCCTTTGCTTTAATTGTCATTAAGTATATTCTTCAGATCTAGAATTAGATCTAGCGATGTGACCACCGCAACCACCAACCACTGCCTCATGGTGGTTTGTTCCCTTTTGTAATTTGCCATAATGTGCAAGCATGGTTATTATCGTTTGATGGCTATTGTCAATAGAGACGAGCATAATAAGGCGGACAAAGCATCTTAAAAGGGACAACATTGCTCCACCATGATTGAAAATTTGAGCAATAGTGTTTTTCTTTTTTAAATGGATATATTCTTTTTTCGTGATATATATTTAAGTAATAAATAGCAAAAGAATTGCAAATAACTAAATTTGACATTACCAATGTCCTTGAATGGATAAATTATGAATGATACATAATTCAAATTTTAGTATTCTATGTTGAATTACCACGTATATAATGTATATATAATGATCTATATATGAATGTAATTTGCAATTAATACATTAAATTAAACAAATTTGGGGCAGGGATCATGGTTCGGGGTAGGCCTATTACCACCCCATGTCCCACCAATTCCTCATGGAACATTTCTCGAGAGAAAAATCTGGGCACGGAACGCGACGTTCTTATACCCTCTTACTCTGTGTATATCCCTTATCACTGTCTATACAAAACTCTCCCTTCATGCCATTTCCCCCTGTCCCTGTCTCCATCCCCCTCCACGGAATCCAACCATCACAAACCAATTAATTCACTCTATTTTTTTTCTCAAGTTCCGCAGCTTAAATTTTCCATTTCACTCACTGCACTTTCGCCAAACATAACGCTTTGTAACCAAATCAATAGGCAAAAACAAGAGTACAAAAGCTAATTCCTATTCAATGAGGCTAAACATGGGGATTATGACTTAGGAGTAATAGTGTTAGAACCTAGACTTTATTTATAAAAATGAATTAATAAAAAAATTTCCACCATGAGAAATATTTAAAACATAAATTGTCTTTAATAACATTTTTTTTATTAACTAGTGATTTAAAACAATACAAATGATTATAAAAAATAAAAAAATAAATAGAAATGTTTGATTTCAAGACCCTTGACTGGGGCACCGTAGTCACCACGTCCTGGCGTCTGCTCTTTTCCTCAAGTCGCGAGACCCCTCCAAACACTCTCGCTCCCCCCCGCGCGGCACACATGCTCTCTCGGTACCATCGCTAGCTCCGAAGTCGCCGCTCCGCCGCCGCCGCCGCCGCCGCCGCCGCCGCCGCCCCGCCAACCCCGACCGGAATGACATCAATTTCGTAGATCCCAACTTCTCTCTCGCGCGCACGACACCACGCGACGGCGCGATGCCCTTCTCCTCGTACCTCGGCAAGACGCGCCGCCTCGTGGGCGGGCCGCCGGCGAGCCTCCTCCCGTCCTCCGCCCCGGCCAAGGCGAAGGGGATCTCCGCCCGCAAGTCCTCCCGGAAGCGGACGGCGCTGATCAACTTCGTCCTCACCAACTTCGTCACCATCGCCCTCTCCACCTCCGTCCTCTTCTTCCTCCTCACCCTCTTCCTCTTCGGCGTCCCGCAGCCCATCTCCTCCCGCCTCCGCCCCTCCCCGGGCCACTACCGCCGCCCCTTCAAGCCCCGCAAGCCGATCTCCCGCATCAAGCGCGTCAACGACACGGCCTTCGGCGCTACGGTCGACCTCACGACCAAGGACCTGTACGACAAGATCGAGTTCCTGGACGTCGACGGCGGGCCGTGGAAGCAAGGGTGGAGGGTGAGCTACAAGGGGAACGAGTGGGACGAGGAGCGATTGAAGGTGTTCGTGGCCCCGCATTCGCACAACGATCCCGGTTGGAAGCTCACCGTGGAGGAGTACTATGACCGCCAGTCGCGCCACATTCTGGACACGATCGTCGAGTCTCTGTCGAAGGTGCGATTTTTGGTTAGGGTTTTGGGTTGAAGTGAATTTGGTGGAGTCCTTCGGGTGAATTTGTGGTGGTTTTGTGCTCTCTTTTTGGTGTGTGGGATGCGAAATCAGTTGATTCAATTCCGCGTTTTTGAAATAACGAATAGTTCTTGTTCTGGAAATGCATTCGATGCTGCTATACCTGGTCGAGATTTCTTCTGATTTTAGAGGTTGTCTGTGACTAGGTGAGAGCATCTTGGTTTTACTTCTAGAGTTCGTGAAGGCATTATGGTTAGTTAGGAAAAGGCGATCTCAATCACACGAAAGGGTCTCGACTTTTGTGATTAGATTTTGGACTTATCCTAGAGCTAGATCCTCTGTAGAGATGCCTTGGCAAAATTACCTGTATTAGATGACTGCCGGAGCTTCATGGTTCTTGAAACTGAATAACTTGATGGAAAAAGGCCAAGTCACAATGCATAGACTCTTGCGAAATCTAGCAAATTTAGAGCGCTTGTGATTGGATTTTCAGCTTACCTAAGTTTACTATGTGATGAAATCTTATGGTTTGATGGAATTGTTGCTGAAAGCCTCAATTGCGATACGTGACACTTCTATTTTCAACGCAATTCATATGTTATCTTGTGCTTTTGGAGAAGCTTTGCAAGATGGTTCTGTTGAACCAGGGTACACAAGATTTCAGTGCATGCTAAAGATTAGCTGTGACTTGATCCTTGCGGTCTTCTTGCCTGGAAATTTATCTATTCACATGGGGTTCCAAATTTTGGATCTTTTGAAAACAAAAGTTTCACTTCTCGTGAGAAGCTCATTAGTGACGTGAGTTAGTTTGTTTAGCTTCGATTGATGTTAATGGGATTATTTGGTTGCTTGGGTGGAAAAAAGTGAGGGGAAAAAGACAGAGATGGCTTCTTTTGTCAATTTTAGCTAGCAAGTTGAATAGACAGAGATCTACTAACTTGGAAAAGTATGGATTTGCAGGATACTCGCCGAAAGTTTATCTGGGAAGAAATGTCATACCTGGAAAGGTGGTGGAGGGATGCATCAGAATTAAAGAGGCAATCTTTCACCAATTTGGTGAAGAATGGTCAACTAGAAATTGTTGGTGGTGGTTGGGTGATGAATGATGAGGTAACTAATGTGATACCCTCGATTGCAGCAATGGTTTATTGATTATTATATAAGATGACAACATTTGCCTCTTGATGCAGGCTAATTCACATTATTACTCCATCATTGAACAGGTTTACTCTCTCTCTCTCTCTCTCTCTCTCTCTCTCAGAGTATCCTAAGTATAAATTTGCTCTATGGCACATACTTATGGTAAAAGTTTGATTTAGTTTTACCAGTCCCAATAGTAGAATCTGAATTGGTTGAGGACAAAGTTAATTTTCTGCATCTGTAGTGCAAGCTTGTCTCGGTGAATGATAAGGGAGTGTTCTCGACAAGCAACATGTTTCATCAAACACCATTTTCCATCATTGTTCGTTTTTAGTTAGGCCTTCCTTGAGGCAAAAGCCACATAGCCTATGTACGCAGATCTAGTGGAACTAGTAATGTGTTTTCACCCTGAATGGAGGCCTGTGGATACATAGCTTGGCTGTAATGAATACCTTTTATACTGGAATCTGTTTTTAGTGTGGTAAATTGTGCTGAGATCGACAAATGGTTCAGGGGTAATAATTTTTACGCTGTTAGTTTCCTGTAAAAGAATTCTACAAGGCAGAGAAATTACTTTGAGATTGGTATCGCAAGATCCTTTACAATGGCCTTACCAGAAGTATAGAATACCCAAGGTCTTTCTTCTCTTAGCACTTCATGGCTTCGGTAGGCATATCTGCGTCATATGCAAAAAAAATTTTGAAGACCCTTGGACGCATGTAGATGTCATTATGCATTCACCGAGCGTTGAGCCTGGAGAGAGTGGATGTGCCTGTTTCCTTGTTAACTTGTTGCTTTGCTTAGTTTCTTCCCCTTCTTTTGCATTACAGATGACAGAGGGGAATATGTGGCTCAATGAAACCATTGGCATTATTCCTAAGAACTCTTGGGCTATAGATCCGTTTGGTTACTCACCCACAATGGCATATCTTCTTCGTCGAATGGGCTTTGAAAACATGCTTATCCAGAGGACCCATTATGAGCTGAAGAAGGAACTTGCTTGGCACAAGAAATTGGAGTATGTGTGGCGTCAGAGCTGGGATGCAGAGGAATCGACCGATATATTTGTCCACATGATGCCCTTCTATTCTTATGATATACCACATACTTGTGGACCAGAGCCTGCTGTTTGTTGTCAATTTGACTTCGCTCGAATGCGTGGGTTTGTCTACGAACTTTGCCCTTGGGGAGAACACCCGGTGGAAACCAACCAAGAAAATGTGCATGAGAGGGCGCTAAAACTGCTTGATCAATATAAGAAGAAATCAACATTGTATAGGACGAACACACTTCTGGTTCCGCTTGGAGATGATTTCCGCTACATCAGCATTGATGAAGCTGAAGCCCAATTTAGAAATTACCAGTTGCTATTTGATTATATCAACTCTAATCCCAGTCTAAATGCAGAAGCAAAGTTTGGCACTTTGGATGATTACTTCCGAGCACTTCGCGAGGAGGCTGAGAGAATAAATTACTCACAACCTGGCGAAATCGGCTCGGCTCAGATTGGAGGCTTTCCATCTCTAGCAGGGGATTTCTTTACTTATGCAGATAGGCAACAGGATTATTGGAGTGGCTATTATGTTTCAAGACCCTTCTTCAAGGCTGTTGATCGAGTGCTTGAGCAAACACTTCGTGCGACAGAGATGATTATAGCTTTATTGCTAGGATATTGTCAAAGAGCACAATGTGAAAAGCTTCCTGTAGGGTTTTCCTATAAGTTGACAGCTGCCAGAAGGAATTTGGCTCTTTTTCAGCATCATGATGGCGTAACTGGTACCGCTAAGGATCATGTGGTTCGTGACTATGGGATGCGTATGCACACATCTTTGCAGGACCTGCAAATATTCATGTCCAAAGGAATCGAAGTACTGCTTGGAATCCGTCATGATAAATCTGACCAGACCCCTGCCCAGTTTGAGCCAGAGCAGGTTAGGTCTAAGTATGATGCTCAGCCAGTACATAAAGTGATCACTGCTACTGAAGGAACTTATCACTCAGTCGTTCTTTTCAATCCTCTGGAACAATCGAGGGAAGAAGTTGTCATGGTCATCGTCAACAGGCCTGATGTTGCTGTTCTGGACTCAAATTGGACATGTGTTCAGAGCCAAGTATCTCCAGAGCTGCAGCACCACAAAAGCAAGATATTTACTGGGCGGCACCGACTTCACTTCAAAGTTTCTGTACCTCCCATGGGGTTGCAGACGTATTATGTTGGAAGTGGTTTTGTTGGATGCGAAAAAGCTAAGCTGGCAAAAATTAAGCAGCTCTCTGAGTCAAATACTTTATCATGTCCAGCTCCATATACTTCCACAGAAATACAAAGTGACACTGTTGAAATCAGAAACAGGCATCAGGTTCTTACTTTTGATGCAAAGCATGGATTGTTGCAGAAAATTAGCCATCTGGATGGTCCAGAAAACACTGTGGGTGAAGTCATAGGTGTTTACTCAAGTTCTGGAAGTGGAGCCTACTTGTTCAAACCCATCGGTGATGCAGAATCTATCATCGAAGCTGGTGGAGTCATGGTTGTCTCTGAAGGTCCCTTGGTGCAGGAGGTGTATTCTTATCCAAAGACAATGTGGGACAATTCGCCTGTCTCTCACAGCACACGCATCTTCAATGTAGAAGGCTCTGTACAGCAATTCATCGTGGAGAAGGAGTATCATGTTGAGCTCTTGGGTCCAGAATTTAATGACAGAGAGTTAATTGCTCGATACAGATCAGATATAGATAACAGAAGAATATTCTATTCAGATTTGAATGGCTTTCAAATGAGTCGGCGGGAGTATTACCCTAAGATCCCACTTCAGGGAAATTACTATCCAATGCCTTCTCTTGCCTTCATGCAAGGAACTGATGGTCGGCGCTTTTCCCTTCATTCCAGGCAGTCATTGGGTGTAGCTAGCCCTAAGGATGGATGGTTAGAGATTATGCTAGACCGTCGCTTAGTCCGAGATGATGGGCGTGGTCTGGGACAAGGAGTTATGGACAACCGTGCACTGAATGTGGTATTCCACATCCTTGTTGAATCCAACATTTCTCGTACCTCGAATCCTGAATCCAACCCTCTTCCATTAAGTCCCTCGCTTCTTTCCCATTCCGTTGGCGCACACTTAAACTACCCTTTACATGCATTCATTTCCAAGAAGTCCCATGATATATCTGTTCAGCCTCCTGCAAAATCTCTCTCTCCTTTATCTTCTTCTCTACCATGTGACTTGCATATTGTCAGCTTAAAGGTCCCCAGGCCTTTAAAATACTCTCAGCAAGCAGCGGAAGGTTCTAGGTTCATTCTAGTTCTGCAGCGACGACACTGGGATTCTTCCTATTGTCACAAGGGCAGAACAAAGTGTACAAATATAGCTGATGAGCCTGTCAATCTCTTTAACATGTTCAAGGGACTCGCAGTTTTAAATGCAAGGGCAACTTCTCTGAATCTTCTTCATGAGGATACGGAGTTGCTTGGGTATGCTGAGCAGCATGCAGATGTTCAGGAAGGACACGTAATCATATCTCCCATGGAAATTCAAGCTTACAAATTGGATTTACGGCCACATCAGTGAGCATGTTAGCGTAGCGATTCTCTAAGCTTGTAAGTGTGAACCTTGACCAGTTGGATCCGCTGCTAGTTAATCCGACCTGAACCAGCATTGATCCATACCTGAAGCTCAGCAGCTGGGTGGTGCCTATCCTTCGGAAGATCTTCATATGCGAAAGAGGCATTCACGGAGGCTCATATACTTCGATGCTTTACTCGATTCCACACTGCCACGAGATCTGCTTGATGTTTTTTTTCTATTGGATGTGATCTTTATACGCTTGTAAAACTGCATCAATTTTGTAATAATAGGAAGTCGATAGTCATCGTCATACGTGTGCCCAAGGATGCTCAGAAACCTTCTTTATCTGGTTTTATGGAGATGCCTTGATACCATGACAAGCCACTGATATTAATAGCGTAGATGCTCATTTCGGCCATAATCACTCTTTGCTTTTCCACCAAAATGAAAAATAAAAATAAAAAGGTGGAATTACTTCTTTCAAGAACTAAGAAAGGGTTCATCTGAATTCAAAGGGTAATTACTCAATCTATCTGAACATCTGAATTGTGCAGGAATCGAGTAAATACCAAAGCTCAATTTTGAAGTGAGGACAGGGAGCTGAAGAAGACAATAAATAAGGCAGGGGCTGAGTTTCCATTGTTTTCACCCCCTTTTGCCGGTGTGAATTCTGCGAGATGTCCTCTGCTTCACAGATCATGAGCTCTCTCTCTCGCTCGACAGAAAAGCGTTCGTAGTGGAAATCAAGGAGATATATTATAGGATATATTGACGTTTGGACATTTTCGTCGTGTTTCGGAAATGCAACTTCGTGTCCGTCGGTCTGAGACCATCGTAACGCTTTTGTTCGTTTCCTAGTCTCTCTTGCCGCGACGCTCCCGTTTCCTCGTGATACTAACCCCTGTTCGAACGATTCCAAACCATTTCGGCTGGAACTCAAGACCCCCACGAATCCTCCATCAACCCTGCAGCTCCTCTCTCAGATTTCTGTCTTGGAAGACTCTTGGGAATGTTTCCGCATGCATACGCCTGAGACGACATCGTGGATATTCCATCTCTTTCGGTGAGTGATCTCTGCCCGGTCATCTCCGCGATTTCATACTTGCTTGGATCGATCTCTGTTGAGGAATGCCAGAGTTCAGTGACAGTTAAGACGGTCGTTGTCCGAGGTTGCTTAGTTAACACCGGCGTCTTTCGAGAAAGTATGAACAGATAAATTTCATTTAGTCACTTGGGCAAGAATAGACTATAATCAACAATCTATTTCCTTTGTGTGGCTACGTAAAATATTCGGTCCTACCAAATGCTTTAATACTTGCAAGCCATAGGCTTCATCCATCCCCCATTCAACTGGCGGGGCTATTCCATATTTCATGTATTCGCCGGAGCAGGATCGTAATTGCTATCTTAAACTACTACGAGACCGATAAGCTATTCAGCGAATTCCATGAACCCAAATGATTCGAAATGTTGGATGGGAGGGGATTCCCGGGGGGGGGGCGGGATCCGTGCGAGACCGATCATATCCGGCGCCCCGATTCATTCTCGTACGTGCGCATACTCGAATCACAAGGTAACCGCGCGAGACATGACCTTGTCGATTGGGTCACAGGTTGGTGGCAGGTCCTAACTACACGTACCACCACTCTAATCGAAGCATGATCTCTTGTACCTTTCTATCGATCTTTTATTTCCTTTCTATGCGGGTTACGTGGGCTGTCTAGATTCTCGAGTGGGTGCTCCATCATCGGACCCAAACAAAAATTGGTGGTGGTAATGGTGAGTGACGAGGGAAGTGTCATCCATCTCACCCACCATTACCACCATCTCTCTCTCTTTCTTCGCTTTTCCTCGTTAAAAAGCTTATCTGGGTCAAGAAATTGCCTTGAAGTAGCAGGGGGAAAAACCGAGGCTCCTTTGCATTCATTTGGGAAGAAAAGAGAGTAAAGCGAGAAGGAAAAAATAGAAGGAAGAAATTCGATTGGCGGGGTTGCTTGTTATCTTCTGGCTCCATATCCTCGTCAGCCACCACTCTCTCTCTTTCCCTCTATCTCTCTCTTCCCCCACGAAACTCTTTCGATTTGATGGAGTGTCGACCACATTTCGACGCTCGTCTCTTGTGGGAATCGAATCAGGAGGGAGCAGAATCGGACTCTCTTACCATGTTGATCGCTCTATTTAAAATTAGTACGTGGAGGAGATGTAAGCCATACGTATATAGGCGGCACGAGCTATCTTAACACGATTAAAAAAAGGAGATAGAAAGTTTTTAACTTATGTGGTAAATGTCACGTGTCTTGTTGACGTCGGTACTATAAAACGACCAAATACTCTTATCGGTCGAAATTTTAGAACAAGTAATTTCAAGTCCAATGGGAAATTTTTAGAATCATTGGATTTGCTTTTTATTCTCTCTTTTTTTTCCCCTTTATTATTATGTCTTCTAGTACATGAGGAAGGCTTAATTTTGGAGTTGAAACATCTTGTTGGCAGGCGGTATAATATTTTTTTTGGCAATTGCACAAATGAGTTGATATATCCTTTTATTGGCGAAACTAACTCTTAGAAAACTCCTACTTTGCACTCGATGTTTGCACAAAGAATACACATTTTTAGTTACTTTTTAAGGGATATATATTAGATGCTCTCTATTGAAAGCGAGAAGTCACTCCACGAAAATCTAGTAAATTAAGTTAAATCAGCTTATTTAAATGAATAGCTTGATTTATTCTATAAGACTCATAAGGAGAAGGGCTAATTTTTCGCATATTTTTTCTGCATATCGACCGCGAAATGACTTCATATGATAATTTCTCTTTGTGCTTTTCACGTGGGCAGTGCACTAGACGGAAAATATTCATGAAGTGCTTGTTGAATATGGTTTATAAATGGTTTGTACCCTAGAGCATACGTGTGTCTACTGTCTACGTTCAACATTTGATCACTGGAAATTTTAGGAAATTTGAAATTAAAGAAATACAGTGCATAATACGGGGGATTCAAATTAAGAAAACAGTAGCAAATAAAAGTCGCTTCAGGCCGATTTCGAAATAACTTCTTAGCCCTTTATGATGATGGTTTAACATATAAAAAGTTGCAATTAATCATTTTAACAAATGCTCCCTAGTCCCTACTATCGTAGCCATATTTTGAAATGGGACTTTGTAAACTTTTAAAAAGTGCAACTACATCTTAAAATTTGTCAATTTATACAATCAAATTTCAATTTTGTTAGAATTTTTTGTTTGTCAAATTGAACAAAGTAAATAGAAGGACTTTATCACATAAATTTACTAAGTTTTTGAAATTGATTGTACTTTTGAAAAGTTTTAAGATTTAATCCCACTTTCGTGATAAATTTTAGCGCTTGATTTGTATTTTAGAAAATTTAAATTCTCAATTACACTTTCATAATAAGTTTTAGTATTTTTTAGTATACTTATCCCTCTATCATATTGTCGAGTGTCCTTATATTATGCATAATTATCGCTTCGGAAATTTGAAATTATCTTTTTATAAAGCATGCTCGACAAGTCCCCTAATCGAAACGCACTCGTTAAAAAAAGATATCTCTTTAGAACATTTTTATCTCCTCTTTTCTGGTTTTGTTTTTGTCTGCGAATCATCGATGGCTTTCTCTTCCATCGTCACTCACCAATGCGCCAACACTTCCCAGGCTCCAATCCTCGGGATCTATGTTTCATGGTGCTGAGGCTTGCCACGGCAGGTGACACGTGTCCGGATCGCCACGTGTCTCCATGCACGGCCTCCGAGCAGCGACCCAGGTGGAGGGAGGGAGGAACGTGAAAATGACCACTGCATGTCGACACCCTCACTTTCCATCTGCGCGATAAGCCCTTGCCGTGCAGTCAATCAGCACTGATGCTTTATTTACACTTTGTTCGCACCACTTCCTTTCATTGATATGATATCCCAGAAGTGTAGAGAGAGAGAGAGAGAGAGAGAGAGAGAGAGAGATTAACTGGGTCGTGAAGAATATCCCGGGTCAATATGCGGCCCGACCGAAACATGGAGGTGGGGCTCTCGTATCTTTTGCGACCCCCTTGCGTCTTTATGGGAACAAGGACGTATTTGGGGAGGCAGTTCTTCTGAGTCCTCATCCTTTCCTTTATTTCGGAAATTAGTGAGAAGTCTAGTAGTGTCCCATTATTATCGTATAAAAGGAGAGCGACTGGAGGCAAGCCTTGCTCAAGTGACGGGGGTCATCGTGAGTGGGAGCTACTGTTTTCTTCAAGGTGGCGGAAGGGCCGCACTCGGTTCGGCTCCCTGAAAGTTAAAGAAGAGAGGAAGAGAGAGATGATCGGTTTCGCCTCTTCTCTTCTTTCGGATCAGCTCAGCTCGAGATCATCATCGACTCCTTAAATTCTGCGTTGCTTCTCATCCCCTTCGCTCTCTCTCCAAACCCACAATGGAGAGGAGGCTCAACAAGGCTTGCGTTCTTCTCATGGGTGAGAATCCTATACGTATATGTCGCATGCAAATGTCGAGAACGACTCTTATCAGTTGGAATGACGGTTTTGGTCTCTCTTTCGTTTCTTTCCTTTTGGGTTGTGCATGAATTTGGTGCAGTGATAGCTGGGATGGAGAGGTTCGTGTTCAAAGGGGTGGCGTCGAATCTGGTGACGTATCTGACGGAGGTGATGAAGATGAGCAACTCGTCGGCCGCGAAAATGGTGAACGCCTGGTGCGGCTTAACCTCGCTTCTCCCTCTGCTGGTGGCCCCGCTCGCCGACTCCTACTGGGACCGCTACTCCACCGTCCTGTCCTTCTCCCTCTTCTACGTCGTGGTGAGTCTTCGGTTCGATTCTTGCTGCCACGCCTTCCTCGCTCTTCAATCTGCTTCCTGATTTCTCTCCGTTTCTTACCGTTCCGCAAGCACGTTGCTTTCGTTTTCTCTCTTAGAAAAGGATGTTCCATTTCGTGACTGGTTGATGTTTTCTCAACGTGAACTCGTAGGATCCTCGAGAATTTCGTTATTCTCTTCTTGATATTGAGCAGTAACGTGGAGGCAGAAACATTCTTGAAATCATTAAGGCCAGATTAGGTTTTTTTTTACCTTTTTTTGTTTCTTGGTATGGTTAAATGCTACATTAAAGTGATTTTTTTCTACAAGATCTTATCTGTAAGATAGGGACTTCCCATAGTCACATAATTAGTGGAAGAGATGGTAAATGCTTGTGAGCACATAGAATCTGGTGGGGTACGACTGTCTTCGAAGACATTTTGTAAGCCTGGCGGTACTACGTTTTGTTTCTTTGATTAGGTTTTTTGTAAGATGGGGATTTGATTGCACATATTAAGAAAATTGAGGGCTTGATTGCAAAAAATGAAACTTAGAGGATTAAATCGCACGACTCCAGAAAGTTAGAGGACTCGATTGAGTTAGGGGATGAGATTGCCTAGACACAAAAATTTAAAATTTTAAAAGACTAAATCTGTACTCAGCCCTTCTCTATTTTCAGTTATTTAGTACGTGCGCAATTCTGATGTCTTCTATGCTTTTTGTGGTAAAGTCTGTTTTATATATATAATTCAAGAGACCATAAAAGATGACCATGTAACCACTTTCTGAATGTCGTTTCAATGCCTTTTGCATTTGGAGGTGCTCAATGCTTTTTCACTAGCAATTTGAATCAAAAGGAAGCTTTTTTTTTTTTTTTTTGCCCTACAGAGAAAAAAAAATGCCTTTTCAGGTCATTAGCTCTCCTTTTGTGACACGACCTTAAAGAGCAACTTTTTTGGGGAAGCACAGGTGCAATCTGATTTGTTCCAAGTGTTCAATGGGTATAATCACTTTAGTTAGACTATAGTCAGCTAAATAGCATTCTACTTGTTTTCAACTGAGCATGGCTTTGGTAAAAGCATTTACTGGATCAAGAATAGAGGCAGTGAATCTGTAATTTAGTCTGTAATTTAGTACCTTGCTATTGATACCCGTTTTTCTTTCCATTGTGTTGGGAAGGGACTTGTGGCATTGACATCAACCGCATTGGAGTCAGCATGGCACCCACCGAGCAAGCCCGACTACTCTGCGTATCTCTTCTGGTCCCTCTGTTTGATCTCCATCGGCCTCGGCGGGTACAACCCATCATTGCAGGCATTTGCGACGGATCAACTCGACAATGAAGAGGAGTTGCCTCACAGCAAGGACGAGAAGAAATCAGACAAGAACAGCTCGTTCTTTCAATGGTGGTACTTTGCCATTTGTAGTGGCAGCCTCCTGGGGATAACATTCATGTCATACATACAAGACACCTTCGGATGGGTTCTGGGATACGCCATACCGACTGGAGCGATGATTGCATCTGTTACATTTTTGTCATGCGGAAACAATCTCTGTGGGTACAAACAAGATGCAAATAATGTTGGTAACAAGCCTTTTCATATCGTATGTGAGAGAATCCGAGCGATTGCATCCAAATTCAAGAATGGAGCAATTTCCTTACCAGATGAGGAGTCTGAATTGGTGGAGCTAGAGTAAGTTCTCCAAGTTCTTGAACCAACAATGACCATCCTTTCCATGATCTTGATCAGTCGCTGACAAGTCTCATCTTTTTTGGTTGTACACAGGCTGCAAGAGAAACCTCTTTGTCCTCACAACGTTGGGGTCATCGAGAACTTGGAAAAGAACCCCAAAAGCTGTCGCTGTTATGTGATCAATAACGGGGGAGTACTCCTTCGGTTGCTGCCTATTTGGACGATGCTCCTGATGTTCGCTGTGATCTTCAACCAACCGGCGACCTTCTTTACAAAGCAAGGGATGGCGATGAAGCGGAACATCGGGAGCCACTTCGACATCCCACCAGCGACCCTCCAGAGCGCCATCACGCTGTCCATAATCCTCCTAATGCCCCTTTACGACAAAATGCTGATACCGATCACTCGGCTATTCACACACAACAAGGAAGGCATTAACGTAATGCAAAGGATGGGGATCGGGATGTTCCTCTCAGTCATAGCCATGGTGACAGCCGCGCTTGTCGAGACAAAGAGGCTCGAGATGATACGAAGAGCCAAATACGCCGAATTGAGCATCTTCTGGCTGCTCCCGCAGTACATTCTGCTGGGTATTTCCGACGTTTTCACCGTGGTCGGGATGCAGGAGTTCTTCTACAACGAAGTCCCCGTTAGGATGAGGACCATGGGATTCGCGCTATACACCAGCGTCTTCGGAGTCGGGAGCTTTTTGAGCGCCCTGATGATCTCGGTGATCGAGTTCTTCACGAGGGGCCACAGCTGGTTCTCCGACGACATGAGCGAAGCCCGCCTAGACAGTTACTACTGGATTCTGGCCTTGGCGGCTTCATTGAGCTTGCTTCTGTACATAGCATCGTGTAAATTTTTCAGGAGCCGTAGCTCTGTGGACGGCGATGATTGTACATGAGTTCATTGTTTTTGATTTGGTTCTAGGTCGGTTTTTTCATGATATCCCCGTATCGAAGTTGATTGCAAAAATTGTCACCTTCGCCAGCCCCGTTGGACACAAATTTGCTTGTTTCACGGATGAAATCGACCGAACTGTAAAGCCCGGAAAATCCGAATAAAAAAGATCAGGTCAAAAGTTCAAACCTCCACTTTGAAAAGGTTTAACCAAAAGCTGATTAAATGCAAGAGAAAAGCTACGAAAAAGACTCTTGCACCATCGTATGCTTTTAAAAATCCAGAGACGTGGGGCTCTGCTTTTGGTCATATCCCGAACACCACACTATGCATGGAGGTTGAAGACATCATATGGCTCTGAAAGAATGTGATTTGGATTGTGACTTGGAGATGTGCTCTTCCCACTTGAGGTGATAACTTTATAGGACTTGCAAGCATTCATGAGAAATTGCTGTTGAAACTAGGACCCTAAGGTTCTTAAAGGGAATGATATCAATGTAATGCAAATAGTATGAGAAGACAATTTTGCATAAGTGCTGAGCGATAGGTTACTCGTGTCCTGTAAAGCCTTGCCTACGCAGGAAGTTACTAATCGACCTGATCGATTCTCATGCTCAATCAAGAAGAAGAATCGCATAAACAACCCACCATGAGACAGGAGTCACCCAATTACATGCTAAAAAGCAGCAGCTCTTCACATTCCGACTGCTATCACCAAAGGACACATGAGGCGATTGCCAAGACAAAGACAGAAGGTTAGCACCTTTATACACAGCAGCATGTTTCATATAATTAAATCATGGGAACTTACTTGTTAATGAAGAAAATGGAAAAGGTGTCGGATGATGGGAGTATGAAATGCAAGCATCCCCCCACATCCGAACACAACTTGACACGGTGCAAACTTGGTGGAGAAGTTTCATGGAGATCAGAAAGACAGAAAGATGCCCAAACAAAATACAGAACCTAACTACATGATAACGGTGGCTAAAGAATATATAACACTTAATGAGCAAATAACAAGTAAAGAACTAGGTGAGAGAGAAAGAGAGAGAGAGAGAGAGAGAGAGAGAGAGAGAGAGAGAGAGGACGCTTTGAACATTCAGTGATCCACGAGCATGGAGGTTGAAGACATCATATGGCTCTGAAAGAATGTGATTTGGATTGTGACTTGGAGATGTGCTCTTCCCACTTGAGGTGATAACTTTATAGGACTTGCAAGCATTCATGAGAAATTGCTGTTGAAACTAGGACCCTAAGGTTCTGCTCATGCATACATATAGTGGAAGAAAGAGGATAAGGAATTGGGTCGTTTACTCCTGGAAGTGATGAGCGCCCGTGTCCACGTTTTATAGGATGACTTTGAAAGTCAAGGTCACGGTGAACAAATCTATTTATACTCATTCAAGTTATGCAATTGTTCCAGAGGCAAGAAAAGCCAGACTAAATGGTAATTTCAGAATCACCTCATACTAATACTTATTTTAAGGCAACCTGTTAAAAACAAATCAATGCAACTAATGCCAAATCAAGTATCTCACTCAATTTCACTGCTGTAAATCCAAGCGACTCAAATCATATGTGAATCCAGCAAAAGGAAATGTCCCAGCAAGATCAAGCCACAGGATACCTGACCATGTCATAGCTTGTAATCTATCACCAGCTGCCAGAGGATACAGAGGAATGAAGAAGCTCCAATTCCCATTGAGGGGTCAATGTCCAGGTGCTCAGACACAAATTCACATTGCGATCTCAAAACACAGACAAATCACATATGACAAACGGCAGACAAAAAATTGTGTCTTCTAAGGACTTTAAGGTAAGAAAGGTAGCAAACCAATTCATAACCTCTCAGCAAACTTGACAATAAGAGAAGACAGAATGACAAAAGGAAATGGTCAGTTTTTGCTTCTCCAACCAAATGTGATACAAATACTGGCAATAAAGCAAGTCAACAGTGAGCATCAGGTCAGGCTTAAGCATTCATGGCCAGCTGTCAGTAAGTTGAGATGCTAGCTGCAGCAGCCAGCCGATGCATACTGAACCAATTTTGGTGCATCTAGCTATCATCAGAAAGACTTTAGCTCTTTCCTAAATGGTTGATTACACTTTCCCACACTTTTCCATGCTCATCTCCTCCACCTATCGAAGATATAGTTTTTCTATCTATTTGATCAGTATAACCAGCAAAGGGAAATATAAGAAAGAAAGGCAACTCAAAATGGCGAGACAATGGAGATCATGTCAGTGTGAACCACACTTGAAAGTTTGAATCTTATTATATGCTTCCCCCATTTCAACAGAGGGTTCCTGACCTGACCCGAACAGAGACAGAAATTCGATACATATTACGAACATAAGAAAAATTAGCTCAACAATTGCAGCAGGAAACTATAGCAACTGAAATTTTTTGCACAGAATGGAAAACCAACATAAAAGCTAACTCAGTTCACTTTGTACAGTGAAATTCAGGTTCATCTACTCTAAGCACTTGGAAAATTGATAACATGAAGTCAGCCTTCTCAAGGAAGAAATTTCATTCTCTCTCCCTCAACTCAATGATGGGAACCATATCCATTAGCACTCAACTCTATCACAGCACCCTTCGGCTTTGCCACATTCTCCTCTTCCCTGTTCCCATCATCAACATCTTCATCAGAGTCCAGAGTAAACTGGGCATGATTGCCCAAACTCTGAACTTCTTCCCCTAAGGGCCTGTACTTCGCAAAATCCCCTCGAATCCCATTCCTCTGCGCAATCAGGGAATAAATCCCGATCCCTACCGTCACAAGCAGGGCAAGATGGCAATTAAACTGCAGCGTCGCGATCGCTCTAGCCCTATGATACTCAGAATGCCCCTTGCACTTAACAGTGTAATTCCCTCTACTCTTCTCATGCAACCGACACCCGTGAGCAACCAAGCCAGTGTAAAAGGAAAACCCCATTTGCAGAAACCACGTTCCCTGAAGCACCAAACCGACGGCGCGGGCCAATCTCGGGAACTCCGATTTCGGGGATTTCAACCCCAGAACCGTGGAGAACGTGCATACCGCGATGGGCACGAGCATGAGATCGAAGTACCTGTTCTCAATCCCGCTCGTGTCCTTCCTCTGGAGGTAGTACGCCAAGAACTCCTCCACGAAAGCGAACAGAGCGATCACGTCGACCAGCGAAGCGCTCAAAGGAAACGCGCTCGTCAGACTGACGAGAATCCCGGCGACCGAGTACAGCAAGAACAGCGCTGCCACCGCCACGACCTGCAGCTGGAGAGCCGAGCCGAGGCGGTCATGGGACCCCGCCGCGTGGGCGAGCGAGATCAGGGAGTTGGCCACGAACAGGAGCGAGAGGACGGAGACCGAGACGAGCGAGATCAGGGACGCCGACCCCGCCTTCGCCCCCGGCCGGGGCGGCGATCGCGCCGCGGAGGGGGCGATTGGGCCGAGGGGCGAGGGCGGGCTGGGGCCGCCGCCGGCCCGGTCCGCGAGCGAACCCGAGGCGGCGAGGGCCTCGAGGGCGCCGATGGAGATGAATCCGCCGCCGGCGACGGCGAGCGCGAAGAGCCCCATCGCCTTCGAGTCTCTCTCTGGCGTCGATCGAAGAGGAGGAGGAGGAGGACGGCGGATTCTCCGAAGAGACGGTCGCGCTGGCGACTGCGTCGAAGGTCAAAGGAAGGAGGCGACGAGGTTGGTCGGATCTCCGGTTGTTTTGTCTCCGCGCGTGAATTCGTTTGTTTTCCTGCGTGCTCCTCTGCGGCGGCGGTTTTGGACTTTTTGGGCTCGTTCCGTTTCTAGAACCGCCGCCGGAATAATGACCGGGCGACCCGACTCCGTTTTGTCTCGGGCGAAGCCCGATTAGCCTCCCGGCTTGTAAATACTAGTAAATTAGTAAGTACCATTGTGAATTTCCCTAAGCTCATTTGGGCAGAAATTATGGTCGAGCGGACTTGAACCGTACTCGTATTTGTACTGTATTTTGATGGGTTGAATTTGATTCGGCACTCAAACACTAGCAAAAACTCACCTCTAGCTCTAATTTACGAGTGTTATGGACAACCCCTAAAATGTGTTTTGCCAAAAAAAAAAAAAAAAAAAAAAAAAAAAACGAGAAAGGTCTAATTTCAGCTTGGAAGGCCTGAGCGCTCCGGCGACAGGGCAAGCCCTTAATTCAATTCATCATTAGATCAAGTCGAATATTCTCTTGGTCACGGGCCACACATCTTGTGATGTTTCATAATTTTTATTGGTTTTTTCTATTAATTAAATTAACAAAACTAAAATTAGATTTCAATATAAATAATATTCAAATTCTAATATGAAAAATTCAAAATAACAAAAAATAACAATAGCTTTTTAATTTATTCTTATTTGTATATATTCGAATTTAATTCTATCTTATAATATGAATTTAACATATAAGTATAAATATATATTTATATTTATTACATATTTGAGGTATTCTAGTATTTTAAGTATATTAATACAATTTATTATTTAGTAAAAATTTTATTAGAGAATGATGAAAGAGGAAGAAAGAAATAAAAAATAATTAATTAAAAAGAGAGGAAAATAAAATAAAAAATAAAGTATCCAAGAGTGTTGCAAGAGATTTTTATCATCTCCATTTGTAAAATTTTTAATTCATTTATATTGATATGTCGTTCATACCAAATAATGTATATGATATGCTGTGAATATATCTAATTTTATTATTATAATCACTAAATAATAGATAGGATATGATAAAATTCCTAGATTTTATATTTCTATCCTATCTAGTTTGATCCTGGTTCATTTATATTGATATATCGTTCATACCAAATAATCTATTCTCGAGATTTTGTGGAAACATCCAAACTTTCAAAATCGATTCAATCAAGTCCTAAACAATTGCTAAAAAGTACAAACAATCCCAAACATTTCAATTGGTTCAATTAAGTGCTCGATATTTTTATTTTTATTTTTTGGTTAGAAATATGCTTCATTGAAATACCAACCTGACAACGGATTACAAGCGTTTCCAAAGTCAAGACATAAAATTAACCAAAAGCTAAGTTGTCAAAAACTAGTTCTACTTTTAGATTAGTTTCAAGTACACCCCTCAAGTTCGACACACGTGCTTCTTTTAGCCATAATAGAGCTTTTCTTGCGACTAGGGTTTCAGCGACTGAAGCCAGGGAGCGTGGATCTTCCTTGCGAAACCATCGATGAGCACTCTGTCATTGTTTTCACATATACCGGCGACCAAACCCTCCATTGAGGAGCAACACCAGGAGTTGTCAACATTTAATTTCAAGATATGAGGTAATGGTGCAGTCTGATTCTTCGTTTGAGGGTAGATGTCATATTCTTCACTTGACTTATGCTACTTCCATTTTTCATAGATCTAGGTCATACAAATGGTTTCATCCACAAGCAAGTTTGGCTTGGGTTTTTTGTCTTGGAATATGAAGGCATTTCTTGCCTTCCAAATCAGCCAAAGGATACCTGCAAACTGAGCATTAGCTCGTGGGGGAGTACCGGCAGTAAGAAAATTACCAATTCGCTTATCAATTCGAGTTATGTTTGTTGAGGAAGCAACAACTCTAATTTTGGGATCTAACCATAAGTCCTTTGTCCAAGCGCATAATGTAAAGACGTGTTCGATGGTTTCTGAAGCTTGGCCGCAGAACAGGCATAACGGATCAAGTATCAAATTTCTTCTATGTAAGTTGTCTTTGGTAGGAAGGGCTTTGTTGTACACACTCCACATGAAGAATCTAACTTTTGGGATAGGTCTGTAATTTCTATACCTCAGTCCACAATCTTTTGAGGTTTTGGTACGAGGTCAATGCTTGGTAGTCTCTTCTAGATATCCCCATATGATGAAGTTTATTATATCCACTCTTTACCTTTTATATACCTGACTTGTTCGCCATCCATACAAGTTTATCTAGTTCTAAATTTGGACTCAATGGAGTAGCTAAAATCTCTTGGACAGTATCAACTCCATATGTCTCATTTAGTAATTGAGTATTTCATTGACCCAAGCTATAAAGTATCAAGTCAGTTATATATTGAGGATCGTTTTGATTTACTGGACCTCCAATTTTGCTTGATAACTGCCACATTTCTCTTTGATTTTGATGCTTTTACCATCGCCTACTTCACATTTAATCTCCGGTTCGATGGCATCTCTTCCCATAAGTATATTTTGCCAACCCCAAGATGGTTGGGGACCTTTGTTAGCATTCCAAAAGTTCCCTCTAGGAAAATAGAGGCCTTTGAAAATTTTGCTCCATAAAACTTCCGAGGCTTGGCTTAGTCTATAGGCTTGCTTTCCCAACATAGCTTAGTTAAAAGCCACTAGGTCTTTAAAACCTAGACCCCCTTAATCTTTTCTAGTCTTTAGAAGATCCCATCTGTTTCAGTAAATCCCTTTTCTAGATGCGTTTTGTTTTCACCATAATGATGAAATCCTCTTTTCAATTGCTCGACAAATAGATATAGGGACTCTAAAAATTGACATGATGTACTGCGGTAGAGGTTGAACAACTATCTTAACCATAATCTCTTTACTTGCTTTTGATATTAACTGTTCTTTCCAACCCTCTAGTTTACTATCCACCCTTGCTAATACCCAAGAAAACATTTGTTTCTTCGTATGACCCTAATATGAAGGAATGCCTAGATATTTCCTTATTTTCTCAATGATAGGCATTCTTAATTCTGCTACAATATTCGATTTTAGCTCCTGAGGATAGTTTTTCTGGAAAAAGATGCATGATTTATTTAGATTGATGGATTGATCTAATGCAAAGCAATACTGGTTTAAAACATTTGCAAGATTCTGAGCTTCCCTAATCGTACCATCTGAAAAGAAGATGGCATCATCCGCAAACAAAAGATATGATAATGTAGGGTAGTTTGAATTCAGTTGAATACCCTTTATGCTTCCGTCTGTCAATGCTTTAGTCATAAGACATTAACCAAAATAATAAATATGTAGGGAGATAATGGATCTCCCTGTCTAATTTCTCGGGTTTGATGAAAGATCTTATAAGAATCACCCGTAACTATAACGCAAAAAGATACTAAAAAAACATAATGTTTGACTAGCAAGACCCATTTCTCGTATAATCACATTCTCAACATACAGTCACTAAGGAAATCCCATTTGATCCTATCATAAGCTTTTTGCATATCTAATTTAAGGATTGCCTGAACTTTTTGTTCTCTCTTTCTAACCTTTAATTGATGTAATACCTCCTGAACAATAAAAATGTTGTCTTGGATTTGTCTTCCTCCTATAAAAGCACCTTGTTCAGGAGACATAATTTCTAAAATCCAAGGTTTAAGCTTATTAGACATCACATTTGCAATTATTTTATAATTAAAATTACAATGACTAATAGACCTATACTCAGAAATACTCTCAGGATTTTTTATACTTGGAATGAAAGTAATATGAGTCTTACTAATCTCAGGATCAATGTACCTTGGTTAAAGAAAGAGTCCACCACTTTGAAGATCTCTTCATGTATTGTTGACCAATTAATTAGTCCATCCAACCCAAATGCTTTTGTTGCTCCCTTTTAAAAAACAGTTGTTCTCACTTCTTCCCTAGTGATATGCTTAATAAGGGCTTCGTTTATTACATTAGTCACCATCTGAGGGCATTGTTCTAACATAGGTTGATAATATCTACTTCCAATCGAGATGTACAAAGATTTATAAAATCCTATGATGTGTTGTTTGAGGAGATATGAGTCCCGACTCCAGCTATGTTCATCAAGCCTTGGCATAGAAATTTTGTTGCGTTGTCTCTTCTGGATAGTCATAGTATGAAAAAATTTTGTATTCTTGTCCCCCATTTCAGCCAATTAATCCTAGATTGCACGCTCCAAAACATTTCTTCTTGTCTCCACAAGGCTTCAATTTGTTCAACAGTTCTCCTATGCTCTTTCCCTCTTGATGTTTCTTCTATTGTATTCATTAAATTTGTAAGTTTTCCTCTGAGTAAATCAATCTGTTTGGACGCATTTTTAAAATCTTTTGACTCCACCTTCCTAATTTAGTTGCTATTTTTTCCAGTTTTGCTTACGATATCCAACCGGTTCCCCATTTCAACCCTCCAAGCATTTTTAACCACATCTCTACACTCAAGATTTTCTAACTAGAATACTTCAAATTTGAATATCTTTCGTTCTCTATTCTTGGCCAAATCCAATGATAGGATGAACGGACAATGATCTGAGCCAATAGTAGAAAGAGCGTACGCCTTAGCATTAGAGAATAAAAACTCTTCATTCCATGGTACATAATGCCCTATCAGATTTCTTTTTTACTAGCTCATCACTATCTTGGTTGTTGGTCCATCTGAAGGCACAGGTTTTACTTTCTATATCCATTAGAGAACATGAGTTCACAAACTCCTAAAAAGTCACAATCATATACCTATCAACGTCATATCTTTCAACCTCTCCCATCAATACAAAACTTCGTTAAAATTCCCTATGCATAACCATGAAAATTTATAAGAAATGTTCCTAGAGCGCAAGATATTCCATAGTCTAATCTTCTCCTAAAAGTTGATAGATGCGTGTAAATAGAAAATTCTCATCACGACTCCACTATCAAGATCCTTACATAGCACCTCAATACACTCCCCAAAGCTAAATTCCACATCTACTTTCACCTCCTCATCCCATAGTAGTGCAAGTCCTCCCCCAATCCCAATTGGATTAACAACAACTAAAGAATTATACTGAAGATTCTTTTTAACTTAATCCACCACTTCTTCTTTATTTTTTTTTGTTTCTATAAGGAAGACCAATTTAGGCCTCTCACAAGTTACTAAGGGTGCGCATGACAAAATTTCTACTTCTCTATTTCTCTATTTTTCTGTTCCCCGAAATAGGTTTGGAACAAAAATCCGTTTGGCAACATAATTTGATTTTTCTATTTCTGGAACAGATTTTTATTTTAGAAATAGATTTGAAGAAGAAATCAAAAACTAAAATTTTTAACTTTTCAATTTCTAAAATAGATACAGAAATGATTTCTTCTTCTCTTCAATTTGGGCATCTTCCCTCTATAGACGAGCTTTTCTATTTGGGCGTCCATTCTCCTCAACAAAGCCATGCTTCAACCAAAACCCCTACCACTGTTGACTTCGAATCTGTCCATCCTCGCCGTCGACTCCAAATCCATCTTTCTTGCCACTGTTGACTCGACGCCGTCGACATCCTCTTGCCAGTCACATTGTCACTCATCTCGCCGTCACTTGCAACTCTGTCCTCCCTACCCCCGTTGACTCCAACTTCGTCCTCTCGCCGGTCACATCGTTGCTCACCTTGTCGTCAACTTTGACTTCGTCCTCCTTGCAGTCGACGACTCCGACTCCAACTCCATCCTCTCGCCAGCATCCACTCCGTCCGCTCGCAAGCATCCACTTCGTCTGCTCGCTGCCGTCGACTCCAACTCCGTCCTCAACCCTAGGCCCTCATTGATTGCACGAGCATATCTTCTCGACGCCTCCAGGTAACTATGATTGACTGGCTTTCCATGTAATCGGTGGCTTTTGCCTCTTCGTCTCGCTCATGCTTTATCTCCCATTCTATCCTCAACCCGTTGAGGGGTACTCCATAATTTTCCCCCCATCGAGGGGTACTCCATAGTTTTTCCCCCCATTCTTTATGTGGGTTGAGTCTAGTACATAAAGGCTATCTTGTTTTCCCATCCATACGACGGTATTTCTTCTTGTTCTATTATGTATAGTCTTGCTCAACATTTGAAAGTACATACATGATAGCAATGGGATTATTTTTTAGGGATGAACATACTGGTCAAGTTTGGCGTGAATCGAATGAGAGCTATGTTTCATGCCAAATATGGGTTGAAAATGTGCGGATCATGATATTAATGGTGCTTTTAAGTTGCATGGAACTGTATGTCCTACATGTAAGAGTTTTCATGGTCGCTTGAATTTGTGACTTTAGGCCTTTTTACCTCTTATTCTCGACGCGTCTAGGTTGATTGATCGGCACTGTCCGACGACTTGCGGCGAGTGGCGTCCTGTTCACGGCTTTACTCTCAATTCCCACATCTTCGTGAGATTTCTTTTCTACTAAGTCCAAATATCTTGTAGTTTTTGGTTGCCTTTGCTTTGTGCTATGATATATTGTTGTGGATGTCCTCTATGTTCATGGTATGGCTGTGAGTGTAAATCTTGAATATGTGGGTGGAGTTCTAATGAAGTAAAGCATAATATTCATGGCTGGAGTGTTGATATTCTTAAATTAGTAAGCAATCCTTTGGGTTTTCTAGGTGTGCTTAAAAAAGAAGACGTTGAATATGGTGGATACTTTGGTGGATAACTATTATGGCAGCCCCCTTTATTAGTTAGGTCTCTGCACTATCAATTTGATACTTTGCTCATCTAGCGAGCCATTTAACGTAATTTGACAATTATACGAACAAACAACAGTTATGATTGATTTGTTAGAAGCAACTATAGGGCTTGGACATTAATTTTTCATCCGAAGCTTTGAACCATATTTTTCTTTTAAAATGTGAGTTTCATATGCATATCTAGATGCTGTCATTGAAAGAATTACTTAGTTAAGATTGAAAAATTACAGCTATCAAACTTAGGTTGCTCCACTTAAGTTACATCTTTGATATGGAACTCCCGAAGCATTAAACATTGCCCGGTGGGTGGCCCAAACTGGCAAATCATCCTTCTCAAAGCTTTAGACTTGGATTTTGGTCTCACTAATTCATTTACTATGTTTTCTGTTACCTGGCTATATAAGATGTTGTTGAAGTGCATGACTTTCATATAATCATTAAATCATGGGGGGTTAGCCTTTGATTTACTTTCTATTTGGAATATTTTAGAGTACGTACAGCGTGTTGTAGTATGTTCTTATTCATTTGTCAGTGAAAAATTCTATTTCATACATAAATAAATCATAAGATTTTGTCATTTTATATCAATTGTATATGTCATCTCATCTGGGCAATTTAGTTATAGTATATTGACGCTATATTAAGCCATCTAGAGATATGCCTTCATGATGTGCTTGTTAATCACAAATTCATATAGATGATGAGAATGGGATTCTCAGATCCTCTTTGTTCACTATGTTGAATTCTAATATAGAATTTAAAATAAGAACAAGGCATTCGAGCCAGTATTATTTCTTTTATCTTATAAGTAGTCCATGACTTGATAGATCATCTAATTTGCTTTAAATATCTGCTTGGTAGGATGACTTTTTGTAGTTTCTGGAATGATAATTTTTTATAAAATTGATGCTTTATATATAGTTGAGGTGTTTTAGTGAAAATGCTTTTATTTTTTATTATTGTCGGTACAAGTAGAGGTTCTGAGGGATGGTATACAAAAATAATATTACAGCTGTGGTTAACATGTGTCTGCAAAGAATACTAGGTTTTCATGGACTATCGAGCATCTTAGAGCGATATATGCTTGCTTGTATAATTCGATATGGTGATGTCCTCTTTCAATTTTCTTCATGCATTTTGTTTTATTAACAATCATAGAACATTACATTGATATAATCCTGACATCAAAGCTTTTGTTCTTGAATTGGTGCATCATCTGATATGATTCATTAAATACTCAATCAGTTAAGGTTAAATGACACCTCACAAAGAAGCATTTATAGCAAAATAGATTGAGTCTTTGACCAATTTGCTTATAAGTTTGTTGTTAGAAGATGTGAAAAAGGGAAATTGCCCCACTTGTACCTACAACAAAGCAGGGTGGAATAACATACATGCCAAGCTCAATAAACAAATAGAATTCCAATTTAATGTAATTCAGTTGAAGAACAGGGTAAACAAACTAAAGAAGTGATATAGTAGTTTTAAGAAACTTCTTTCACAATCTGGATTTGGATGGGATAATGTAAACAAAACGGTTGATGTGGAGGATCCAAGTGTATGTGATTCTCACATCAAGGTATCACTTTACTTGGATCCATTTTTTCTCATTGTGGATGTAAGCTTCAATTATATTGTTGATGTATGTCATTTCTATGAAATTTGTAGGATAATAGTGAATGGGCTAAATTCAAGAATAATGGGTTTCCTCAGTATCCAAACCTTTGTATTGTGTTTGGTGATACATATGTTACTAGGGAGTATGCAACAGGAAATGCAGAAGACCTAGTGGCGTTAGAGGGAGAAGACAATGGTGTTAGTGGCGACAATGGTGGTGATGCTACGATAGGTGATCCGGAAGAATCTAATAAACACTATGTTGATGATGGAGTCTTTACATCTGATGCAACTACCACTCCATTTCATGAGAAACACAAGTTGAATAGGACTTAAAATTCCAAGAGGAGAAGAAAAAGTAACAACTATAATGTTAGTGGCTCTGTAAAGCCATTCAAGAAATGATCAAATTCAAGACTACCCAATCAACAAATGGTTCTGTAACCTCATAGGCCCCACCTCATGTAGACCCCTACTCCATAGGAGCTGTGGTTGCCATTCTAAATGGCATGCTTGACTTGGAGCATAATCTTTACAATAAAGCTGTAAACCAAGCATGCCTTAATGTCACTTGAAGAGAGGCTTTTATCATCTCTCTACCTGAAAGGAAATATGAACTTCTTGAATCTCTTTAAGCAGTTGTTAAAAAACATGCTATGGATATATATTTGGCTTAATTTCATTCTATGACTTATGTATTTGAGACATTGTTTATTTATGTTTTTAAGTTGCAATTATGATGACATTATTGCTATTGTTGATTACTATTGGAGTCTTTATCTAATGGGTTTATATTCTTATTTTGTGTGATGATATAGGTAATATGGATGGGGGTGAAAGTAGCATGTATAATGGTCAAGTAGCATCAGTTGAATCAATTGAGCATGATTTTGATGATTTTAATCTTAATATACCGATAGCATGATTAGCCACTGTTACAGTGGATATGTCCATGCACACAAGAGACCTATTAGGGACAACTTATTATCAGGATCGCACTGGATAAGGAAGGTTCTTTATGGGCATTCCGATAGAGTATATGAAGCTTTTAGAATGGAGAGACATGTCTTTCTCAACCTTTGTGATCTAAAGAAGGAAAAGGTTGGTTGGAATATAGCCGATATATTGGGGTAGATGAATAAATCGGGATTTTCTTATCTATGATTTGTCACAAGAACTCAAATAGAGATTTATGTGAAAGATTCCAACATTCGAGACAAACTATCAGCAAATACTTCACTAAAGTATTGCAAGCAATTCTCAAATTGGTAAAAGAGAATATCATACTACCTTACTTTGATATTGTCCCACAAGAGATTCTTATGGATCCTAACCATAAATGTTACTTCAAGGTAGAATTCTCATATATCCCTTTACACCATCAATTTTATTTTGTTGATAATCTTGTATAATACTAATCTTTGATAAAATAACAAGGCTGTATAGGCGCTATTGATGGCACCCATATTCACGCTTTTGTACCTATGTCGAAGCAAATCCCATTTAGAGGTAGGCAAGGCATCACCACTCAAAATGTGATGTGCGTTTGTTCATTTGATATGAAATTTACTTTTGTATATGCTGGTTGGGAAGAATCTGTCAATGATTATCAAGTGCTTTCAACAGCACTGGAAACTCCTCGCTTAGAATTTCCTCAGCCACCACCAGGTATTTGCTTTTCCTTTAAGGAATAATTTTCTTTATGATCATATTTATAGTTACAAATTATGACCAATGTATGAAAACCTTGTTGTAAGCAAATACTATGTCGTGGATTCTAGTTATGCAGCAACTCCGGGATTTTTAACTATTTTTAAAGGTGAACGGTATCATTTAAATGATTATAGGGGTACAACGAGACGGCCAACAACTGCAAGAGAATTGTTCAACTATAGCATTCTTCTCTAAGGAATGTCATTAAAAGATCATTTGGGGCATTGAAGAATCGCTTTTTCATTTTGAGACACATGCCCTCATTTGCAATTCAAAAATAAACACATATTATAATTGCATGTTGTGCCATCCATAATTACATCCATGATCAGGATAAGATGGATAAGAACTTTTCCCTATATAAAGGTCCGTAGTACTTGTCTGAACCTACGCAAGATAAGCTTGCAAACGATACATTGACCTATGAGAGAAACCGAATAAATAAGCTTAGGAAAACTATTGCCAATAAAATAATAAGGGACCATAATATGTCAGAAATTCCATGAAATTGTATTTTCAACTTTTGTAATATATTACTATTATTTCGACTATTATTTTGTATTTGAGGATTTCCTATTTTGTTATCTAATTAATTTTTATTCCTAGAAATAGAAATTTTATTCTATTATCAAACGAATTTCTATTCTAGAAATAAAAATTTTGGGTCGTTATCAAATGGGTTTCTTTATTCAGAAACTTGTCCGAGGAATAGAAATTGAGAAAATCAATTTCTGACTAGAAATTTTGTCATGCGCACCCTAAAGCTCTAATATGGTGGACTATTAAGAGAGTGAATTTCAGCTTAAGAGCTTCATGTCTTTTTTGATAGCTTATTAGGACTAACCAACAAAGCCCCTTCATGGACCCCTCCCCACAACTAGATTGGTGTTTTCAGAAGTTTCTCCTCGTCGATTAAGTTCACCAACGATCCCCTCTTCTCATAGGGAGCAAAGCTTTTTTCTTTTTTTCTTTTTTTGCAGCTTGTGTCTTCAATCCTATTTTTTCTATTTTGGAGTGCCTTACTCCTTTTCCATGCTCTGATAAGGTCAAAAATAGCTCATGTGTTTGCTACACCATTTTCCCCCGGTTTGGGGTTTGCATATTCAAACATTCTTGCATCTTCAACTAGCTCATTTATCGCTAGAGTATATATAACTAAAGCCTTGTTATTTGGCCCTAAATCATTGCCGCCCAAATTTTCACCGATAGGGGAAATAGGTGAATCCGGCACAATTTCCTCTTCCTCCATCGAGAAATCAATATCACCATAAAATACTTTCCAGCATGGACTGAATTATTTCACTTCCGCATTGAGTCACGAGCCATATCTTCCCAGTTTATCTTGGGTTAATCCAATCTTCTCATAGAGTATATTTGGATAGAAATTTGCGTAATGTCTTATACACCCACATGAGTAATAGAAATGTGGTAGCCTCTCGTATTTAAAATCTATCCACCATTTTCTTCCACCCACATTAATAACATTACCTATTTTGAGGGAATTTAGCATATTCAACCTCACTTTTGCTTTGCCAATTTTATGATAGTTGTTGTTTCTTACTTCAATTTTGATTTCCTCCACTGTACCTAATTTTTAGCAATCTACCTTACAGAATCCTAAAATACAATAGCTCAAGGAAGTCCCAAAAGATGCACCCAAAATGCATAATGAGAAAAATCATAACAATGCTCTAGAACAGTGGGGTCACCTTCTTATAAAACAATAGGGTTGCTAGCAAACGACCAAGGCCCAGAATCTAGAACTCTTTTTTTCTCTTCCATCGAATTGAAAGTGAATACGAAAAACCAAGGTAGAAATGTGGTAACCTCTTGTATTTAAAATTTATCCACCATTTTCTTCCACCCACATTAATAACATTACCTATTTTGAGGGGATTTAGCATATTCAACCTCACTTTTGCTTTGCCAATTTTATGATTGTTGTTGTTTCTTGCTTCAATTTTGATTTCCTCCACTGTACCTAATTTTTTTAGCAATCTACCTTACAGGATCCTAAAATACAACAGCTCAAGGAAATCCCAGAAGATGCACCCAAAATGCATAATGAGAAAAATCATAACAATGCTCTAGAATAGTTGGGTCACCTTCTTATAAAACAATAGGGTTGCTAGCAAACGACCAAGGCCCAGAATCTAGAACTCTTTTTTTCTCTTCCATCGAATTGAAAGTGAATACGAAAAACCGAGGTAGAAATGTGGTAGCCTCTCGTATTTAAAATCTATCCACCATTTTCTTCCGCCCACATTAATAACATTACCTATTTTGAGGGGATTTAGCAGATTCAACATCACTTTTGCTTTGCCAATTTTATGATAGTTATTGTTTCTTGCTTCAATTTTGATTTCCTCCACTGTACCTAATTTTTTTAGCAATCTACCTTACAGAATCCTAAAATACAACAGCTCAAGGAAGTCCCAGAAGATGCACCCAAAATGCATAATGAGAAAAATCATAACAATGCTCTAGAACAGTGGGGTCACCTTCTTATAAAACAATAGGGTTGCTAGCAAACGACCAAGGCCCAGAATCTAGAACTCTTTTTTTCTCTTCCATCGAATTGAAAGTGAATACGAAAAACCGAGGTAGAAATGTGGTAGCCTCTCGTATTTAAAATCTATCCACCATTTTCTTCCGCCCACATTAATAACATTACCTATTTTGAGGGGATTTAGCAGATTCAACATCACTTTTGCTTTGCCAATTTTATGATAGTTGTTGTTTCTTGCTTTAATTTTGAATTCCTCCACTGTACCTAATTTTTTAGCAATCTACCTTACAGAATCCTTAAATACAACAGCTCAAGGAAGTCCCAGAAGATGCACCCAAAATGCATAATGAGAAAAATCATAACAATGCTCTAGAATAGTGGGGTCACCTTCTTATAAAACAATAGGGTTGCTAGCAAACGACCAAGGCCCAGAATCTAGAACTCTTTTTTTCTCTTCCATCGAATTGAAAGTGAATACAAAAAACCGAGGTTCCATGACTTCACATTTAATAGCCTCTAATTTCCATGCTTTCTTCATTATGCTTAAAAATGCTTGGAAATTAACATTTAGTTTAGAGAACAACTTTCCATAAACTAGAAGTTCACTTTCCTATTTTTCTTTTTCAAGCACTTCTAGATCTAAGTTTGTAACTTCATCCCCTACCCACAAGTTACCCATCCTTCTGCACAACACCATCATCCGAAGGTGGTTTTAATATGTGCCTTCCATACTTGATCAATTGCAGCTCGATTATGTGAAGATATTAATGGTGGGAGTTATTGGGGTTTCAGTGTTGCTGGATAGATATCTAGATTTGGGGTGTGGAGTGAAAGGAGCCCTAACTATGTGAGATGGCAGATTAGGAAGTCATTTGGAGAGGAAATTCTAAGTATGGAGTGTAGAGAAAAGAAACTAGGCCAGCAAGGGGTAGAAAAGAAGGACACTTCTGCATTAAAAGAACAGCCGAAGGGAACTACTGATTATCATTTCATTCTTCGAGCTTCTTCGACTGTTAGGTTCATGAAGATGTTGCGTGGGTTTTGTATTGAACGAGAGTGAAAAGGAAAGGGATACCTAATCAAGTGGAGGCAAGATGCTGGCAAGATGCTCAGCCATTTGCCATTGCTTCAAGAAATTGGGATTGGAAAGCTACGGTTTCAAAATAGGGGTAAACTATCACCTTAGGGATAGAGAGGAACTCACATAGGGTGAGAGAGCCTCCACCTTTTTATAAAAAAAAAAATGCAAATAAGTACTAAAATTACATTTAAAAGTACAATTTTAGGATGTCATATTAGCGTTGTTTGAGCGACACGGAGGCAATTTTAGGTATTGCTCATCCAAAAAACTTTGATTGCTCTTTTTGAAGAAAATGTATCGCTTAATTAGACCAATTAAAAGTTTTATAACTTGTCAATACCTAAGTCTTCGCCTAAAAGTCTTTTTTACATATTTCAAAAAAAAAAATTGCAAAAATTGCACAAGTCCACAATTTTATGTTACGGAAAGCAATTTAGTCATTGAAATACAAAATTACCATTCGTACCTTATAGACTTAGGATCGTATAACATGTAAAATCATAGTCAAATTTTTATTTTCTTGTCCAAAATGATGATTTTAGGAAAAAGAATATTATTTAAGGTGCGTCGCATGCGTATTTGTGGTAGATTATCTCAGAGAACTTATTTTCCTCGGAGGCTTCCAACAAGGCATTTGTTTGATGGTTGCCCAAAATGGCTCCAATCATTTTTTTTATCTACACATTTTCTACGGTAGGTAATTATCTAAATTTTGATTTATTACCGTAAATCCACGGACGTGCATTTACGGTAATAAACCAACCATTTTACTTTCCGTGTGTGTGTGTGTGTGTGTCTATTATATAATACATATATGTGTATATATCGATATATCTCCACACCGGCGCTTGTTTTGAGGAGGAAGGAGGAGCATGGAAGTCAAAGCCTGGTCTCGGGTACTATGTTCGATCCTGCTCCTCGTCGCCGGGTTTCGGCTGTCCGAACAGGCCCGACCGCTCTCCGTCTCGAAACCCGACCCGGATGACGCCGCCGCCACGGCCCGGTGGCTCGTCTCTCAGAATTCGTGGGGCGTCCTGAAGTAAGGCATCTTGCCGTCTCGTCCTTCGCCCGTTCCCCTTTTTTCGTCGTCTCTTTGATTGCTTCTCGTCTTGGTAGAATCGAATTGTCGCTCTTCTCGGTGAATCCGCAGAAGTCGTTTTCTCGATGATTAAGCAAAGCAAAGTGATCGGTGCAAATGATTCATCGTTCTTGTAGGTGTAACTGCATAAGGTTCAGCTGTCCAATTTGAAATTTCTAGTCTTTATCTCCCGTTAGAGAGGGGTGTCTGTCCCTACTGTGTGAATTTGATGACGAGTTCTTTTTCTTTTCTTTTTTTCAATTAATGGGGAGGGGGATTTCGGATTTCAAAAGCATAATAGAGAACAGGAATGGGTAACTTTCTATAAAAGCTAGCGCAAGGTGCAAGAAAATATCGGATTGGCCGAGTTCGATTCATTGTGATATTGCAAATGGTTGAATCATGATTCCTCTGTTGATTGATTAACATACTGGGCAGTGGTTAATTTTTCTTTTGATTGTCTGTATTTTGTTGCTGTTAACGGAAGTCAAATTTGCTGTTTTGATTGCGCAGCACCATCTCCGGCGATTTGGGAGGAGCACCGTTCGGGTACTCTTTGCTTGTCCTGATTATAATCTTGCGAGTTTGCTTATTCATGCCTCCATTGATGAGAATTCATTTCGGTTGTTCTACTTATCCGTGCCTCTGTTGCTCAGGAATGTGGCCTCATTTAGCGATGGGCTGCCTAACGAAGGAAGGGGCATCCCGTACTTTTACTTGACAACTCTCGATCCAACTGCGAAAAATGCGTTGAAAGATGAGAGGGCTTCATTTACAGCTAGCGAGTACCCTATTGGGACCTGTGGGAAGAAAGACCCTATGAATCCCTCTTGTGCGAAGATCACGCTAACTGGAAAGGTGCTTTCACTTTAGTTGATGTTGGGATCCTGTGGCTGTGGAAGCTTGTGAATTGTCTGAATGTTTTGTACACTGGTCGATTAAGGTTTTATTTTAGTGTCTTAAGCTTTTGAAAAAGCCATAAGCAGGTCTCGAGCTCCCCAGTTGGCATTGGAAATGATGTGCAAAATATGAGCAAATATGCCACATGGAGACCACGTCGGACTTCCAACAGATGAATTCCCCCCATGGGGAGCATAAGATTTGATTGGGGCTTTTGTAAAACCTTAAAATTAATCCAAATAACACCTAAGTCCTCAATTGACCAACCATCAAGACACTAATTCTGTTTCTAGCTTATTCTGTCTTCACTGAGTTACTCCATGTGGATTTTGTGTGTCCTGTGAAGTCATATTTTACTTGCTGTATTCACTAACTAGAATCTGTTAGGCATGTAATGGCCTATGTAAAAATATATTTGTTGGCCATAAAACTGCAGACAAGAATCTTTTACATTATCCTTGGACCTGAATTATGATTAGCAAGTGCAATGTTGGACCTGTAGCTGGATATCTCCAGAACCTGCTTGCACAAGAGTAACGTTTGTACTCTAGTCTAACGGCTAGTCTGTCTGCACCTTTCATGAATTCTGTTTGAGTACAGCTATTTAGGTTTGTTACATGTACTGACAAGCAAGATTGTCAGCTAATTTGTGGGATTTTTTTTTTTTTAATGTTTTTCAGCTGAAGCCAGTTGACCCAAAGTCCGAAGAAACAGAATATGCTAAGACTGCCTTGTTCTCAAAGCATCCAGAGATGAAGGGTAACTAGAGAAACTCGAACTTTTCTAGTGGCTATCTGGCCCTTGGTTTTGATGGATTATATACATCCACGCAACTTTGACAATATCTGTTGCTAACAATATCATCCTCTGATGTTGAACTTCATGGTTGGTTGACAGACTGGCCAAAGGGTCACAACTTCCAGCTCTACAAATTAGAAATCAAGGATATATTTTTGATTGATTGGTTCGGTGGTCCTAAACCTCTGACTTTGGAGCAGTATCTGCATGCCAAGACGTAAGTCCTAGCATGATCATACCATGTTTTGTCAGTCTGAAGGGATAGAGTTCCTTTCAACATTGCAGTTATCGAATTTCAGTCATAAGGCAAGGGTTTGGCTGAGTGGCGGCATGTTGTTGTTAAGACCAAAATGTCCTGTCTTCCCCTTACTGTCTTACCCATTTCTGAATTGACTAGCATAAAGAGGGAAGAAAAGGGCTTTGCATGAATTTGACTGATTAGTTTCCCCAATTGATGTTTTACAGTTGATCTTTCTTTAACAGCCATTAACTCGTATTCTTTGATGTGCAGGAACAAGTTTAATTTCATCAGATGATACCCCATGTCTGCATCGGAGGTATTAAAATGTGAAGCATAATATACTGTAAAGTAATGTGAACATCAAATGCCTTGTTGTACCCCCGACTCGCTGTTTCATACTACTGTTGATGAAATAAATTCTTGATCAATCATTTATCCTGCAAGATATTTCCTCCGTCAATCCATCATGTTAAAAAATAAGCGCACATCGTCATACGATGGATGATAAGGCATAAAGAGGATTCCTGCCACGGCCATCTCTAGTTCTGCTCGTTTTAAAGTTGAGCTATTTCGTAAACTTGCTCCTGCAAGGTGAAACTTGATGTCCTTCCGTCACTTTTGGACCCTTAGCATCTCTCTCTGATTCCTAGATTGCCTTTTCTGGTTTCTGCAATGTTGCTATTTCAATTGTGGGAACTGCAACTGCTGGAAAACTGATTCAACTCGATCGAAGGGAAATGAAAATGCCTTGTTAATGTGAGTGGGAACTTCTGTTCAGGTTTGCTACAGTGTATCTGGCATTCTGTTCAGTGTTTGCATCACTGTCAACAAGAAACCCGGATGACCAAACTGCATCATGATCACAAAATAGAGATTGGCAAAAGAAGAACGAGGAACTTGCACGACTTATTTGCTTTAGAAAACCCTCATGAAAGTTCATCACCTAATGGCATTCCAGTGCAGACACAATGGGTGGTGATATGGTGCACTTACTAGTCCGGGATTAAGGCATAATTACGTTGTAAATCCTTAATCATTCCTTAAAATTCGCGTCGTGTCTCGTGACTTGACAGTGCTGTATCAGTAAGGTAGAACATTCGCTGGATGTGATCAAATTTTGCCGGATGTGATCAAACTTCTTTAAGAAGAATTCTACGAGGAAGACACCAATTTCCAACTTCGTCGAATGGATAGTCAAAACTGTCCATGGAAAATATCATCAGCAGGAGAGGAAAGACTCCTTGATTAGCGGCTTGATTAAGGGAACTGATCTTATAGGCATCTATATTTCGTCCTTCTGCTGCTTCCCCAGGGACCAAGTAGCTGTCATCGGTTCAAGTTACGTCATCGATGATGAAGGGGGGGGGACAACCTAGATCGACTTTTAACTGCAGACTAGTTTTGCTTTTCTGAGGGAATCTGCCATGAACATCCGAAGAAATTGTCATGGAAAATTCAGTTTCGGGATCGTGTGATATTTCACTATTCTACTGACCCGAGGTAATTTCTTGCATACCTCTCTCCTCCCTACTCGACTTTGTGTCACCTCGGCATGACGCATCCATAGACCGTTGTAGGATTCGCCCCTATCTAGTTCAATCGAATGGAGCCCAGCTCCCCCTGCTAAGAAGCTCGGCTTTGTTGAACACTTATCACGAGACCTATATCGACATGAAAAACGATAATAATATGCGATCTGCCGTGGTGGCGATTGACAAAGAACTGTGCAGAGGTTGACGTGCGGAGCTGAAAGTGAGACTGCGAAACCGCCCGGTGACGGCGGTACCGGTGGTGATGGAGACGGTGGTTGCAATGGCAAGAAGTCGAGGACAACTAAGGCGGCAGGGGAGGGAATCTACCTAGGCTACTGGGGACGGACATTACAGTTGTTCCGCGGTGATGTCGAAAGCACGTGGACAACTACCACCCAGGTGGAGGACAGCTTTGGCATGCTGCTAATTGCATGGACGTTAATAAACTGGTGCAGTCCCTACCCTCATCATCTCAATAATTTCCTAAATCTCTCTCTCCTTTCTACTAAACTTAGCGTGGCCCGTCAAACAGGGTGGGGTGGGTCAGATCGGATTTGAATTGGATCAAAAATAATTCAACTCAAATTGATATATTTAATCCATTTTGATCCATTTCCATACGATATAAATATATCGAGTTATACTCAATCGACCCATATTGCTAAAACGCGTCCATATATAATCCAATCTTGGAAAACTATACCCAAATTGAGGCGAGAACGTGAAATCAACAAGATCAAGTGAAAGCTAGAAAAAGTGGAAAGAGTTTTAAAGAAAAGTTGAATCTAAATAAATTGTGAACTCATTTAATACCTATATTATTTTAGACTTTAGGGTCCGTTAGTCATGTTTCCGGAAAACATTTTCCTAGAAGTCATTTTCCAGGAAAATTACTCTATTTTCCGGTATTCGGCCGAAACCTAAACTTTGAGTGGAAAATGTTTTCCACCATTCGTTAACTAATTTAATTGTTTGAGAAAAATTATCAAAAATTGAATTTTAATATTTTTAATTAACCAAAAAATTAGTTTTATTTTTTATATTTTTTTAAAAATGAATTTTTAATTATTTGTATTTTTAAAAAATCAAAATTTTTATTATTTTTTCTTTTTTTTCCTTTTCTTTTTTCATTTTTCTTTTCCTTCCTCCTTCCTCCTCCTTCTTCCTCCTCCTCCTCCGCCACCGCATGCCTAATGATGGCCGGCTGCCCGGCGGTTGACCAAGACCTAGTCGCCAGATTCGGCGAGCTCGAGACTTGGCCGATCTCGCCCGAGCTCACCAGAGTTTCGCTAGGCTTTAGTGAGCCGCAAGCTCGCCGGATCTGGCGGCGGAGCTCGAGCTCGCTTGGATCGGGAGCTCGAGTTCCGCCACTAGATCCGGCGAAGCCCCCCAGGGCCGTGAGCTCCGCCCCACCCAACTCAGTTCGGCAAGCCGAGCTTTGCCTTGCCCAATCTGGCAAGGCCCTAGCTTGGCTTTGCCAAATCGGGCTAGGCGGAGCCTCGCCAGCCTAGGGCGAGGCTCGAGCTGGCTTGCGGTCGGTCGCTAGACGCCGCCGTGGCCGGTCGCTGCCGCAACCAAAGAAGAAGATAAAAGGAAAGAAAAAAAGAAAAAAATTTAAAAAAAGAAAGAAATTTTTAAAAGAAAGCATAAAAATAAAACAAAAATGTATTAGTAAAAAGAAGCAAAATGGAAGAAGTTATGGAAAATGTTTTCACTTCTCATAAGTGGAAAACATTTTCCTCATTTTTAAATGTTGTTTTTTCTAATGATGGAAAACATTTTTCTTGACTAGTTCATTTTCCAAATGAATGATAGAAAATCCGGAAAACGTTTTCCTAAGTCATTTTTCCGAAACGAATGCCCTAACATTATAAATTCATCTATAACTCGTTTACTGGATATAGTTAACCCATATAACAACTCAGCCCATTCAATATCAGTTGAGAAATGGGATTATGACTCATTTTGACAGGTTTATCTCTCTACGACAGGCCATTCAGCTGTCGCCATAGATTCCGTTTCGGACACCACTATCGTAAACCACTTGTCTAGTTCAATTGAATCAAGTTACGCTTCTCTAACATTCTTGAGCTCGACTCCGCCTGCCTAGATCAATTAAATCGAGTTAAGCTCCTCCAACATTCTCAAGCTCCTTGCGGTTTGACCGACGCTATCGAGATCCTGATTAATGGTGAGAACCCAAACCCTGATTGATGGTGGTGATAATAATGGACGCTTGCACCCAAAAGGGTGGTCTAGAGCTGTGATCAACCATGATGATGGTAGGATGAGATGCAGGGGTTGACGTACATATCTGAAAGTGAGACTGTGAAATAACGATGGTGATATTACCTGATGTCGGAGAAAGTGGCAACGAGAGGGAGGGAGGGGGGGGGGTGTGGGAGAGAGAGATTAACTTAGGGTTTTTTATCTTTTTTTTTTTTACCTTGATGTTAGATTCTCAAATGTTGCATAATGTAAAAGGCACATGAATGACTACCTTTTAGGGGATAGCAGCCTAAATGATCCCATAAAGTTGCAGAATTCCACTGTTTAGTTTTGCGCAAAAAAACTATTTTGTTTTCAGTCTAGCAAATTTCAGTAAGTGCCTGTAAGTGCCCAAAAAAGCTGTTGGTGGAAATATTACCGGTGACTTTATTTTCAAGTAAATTTTAAGAAGGTTGCAAACGCTTTTATGAAATTATCAAATTTTAAATGATTTGCAAGTTAGTAATTTTTGTGCAAATTTATCAATTTTCATTTGCATAATTTACCAACGCTTTGAACTTACTAATTCTTATATGAAATTACAACTTTAAATTTGAGTGATTTACTGACTTTTTTTCAGATCAAATTACTAACTTCTTTTGGATTGCTAACTCTTGTTTGAGTTATTTATTGATATTTAAATTTGTAAGTTTATATAATTTTTTTTCTGACAATTTTTATTTCTTTTGGTTAGTAGCCCATTATATCTACACCACATAGTGTTGGGTTATCAATTGTCATTTAAGTTACTTGTCGACTTTATTTGATTCTGTTGAATTTGCCAATATTTCTTATGTTTTACAAGTTTTATTTGCATTTCTTAGTAACGCCTTAAACTTATCGAGTTTTTTTCAAATCATCAACCTCAATTAAAGTGACTTGCCATCTTTTCTCCGATCAACTACCAAGCGGTTGTGTGTTATCAACTCATTTCAGTTACCTGTAAAGTTTATTTTTTCTTTTAATTACTCACCTTTCTTATCTTTAATCAATTTCTTTTATCTTTCTTAAGTACGCCTTAAATTTACCAACTCTTATGTGAAGTTACTACATTTAATTTTAAAGTGATATATCGACTTTTTTTGCAATTAAATTATTAATTAATTATAGGTACAACACTCATTTGAGATAGTTACCTGCGTTTATTTGATTCATCAACTTTTCTATTGGTAGTCTCATACAATGGTTGGTAAATTTAACGCGTTGGTGAAAAAGTTGTTGATAACCCTAATAGGAGAAAAACTAGTAAATCATGCAAACAAAGGTTGGTGAATTCATACAAGAGGTATCAAATATATGACATTTAGAAGAGAGACAGATACAAATTGGTAAATGATTAAAAAAAAGGATTTAAATTTGAAAAAAAAAATAAACGTTAGTAAGGAACTTAAATTAGATTATAAAGTGTAACAAAGACTTAGTATTATCATAAAATAGTCGGTAAATTACTCATAACTTACCAAAAGAACTCCTAGGGAGATCTAACGGCACAATTACAAAACTCATCTTTCTAACAAAGCGGTAAATTTTTTCTAACAAACCGGTAATTTTTTCTGAAATCGCATCTCTTACATCTAACGGTAGGAATACGGCAGAGACTTTCTGGCTGTGCATGGGGTCAAGGCACCTAGAAGCACCCCCAAAATTATCTATAAAGCTGGCTGGCCCTTGGCTGCTAGAGAGCGACTCTCTCTCTCTCTCTCTCTCTCTCTCTCACTCTGAGAGAGAGAGAGAGTGGGGGGCACAGAAAACTTGAACGTATTTTTCTTGCTTTTCCCTATCTTTCAACGCCGAAGCATCATCATGTCCCCGCCCACCCTCTTTCTCCTCCATCCCCATCATGATTTTTCCTTTCGCAGCTTCCCCTATATCGTGCGCACAACCCACAACCGCAGCCCCTGTCTCCCGGCGAAATCATCACCGCCATCATTACCAGCAGCGACTAAAGGAGAAATAGAGGGGGTCAATGAAGGGGAAACCGAAAAAGGGAGGTCAAAATTTAAGGAAGCTTTAAGAGGGAAGGGCGTTGATAGCTTTTGAACGGGGAAAAGAAACCCTCGCCCTCCACAGAAACAGGTGCTCTCGAGAGCTGCTTCATTTCTCTGCTCTCTCTCTCTCTCTCTTTGGGGAATCAAGCGTCTTGGTCCGACTGTTACCGCTTTTGTTGATAGATCTGTAACGCCATCAATCACTGTATGCAGACGTATACATGCCCTCAGGGTAGCTGTAGATGTATGTGCTTTGTGCATGTGTTTTCTTCTGCTCGGTTTGACCTAATAAACTGCCACCATGTGTTCTCTTGTTTTTCATCGTTTCCTCCCCCTCCTTGTGGAGGGCTGTAGGGTTTGCAGTAGTAACAAGTTCCGGTGTATTATACTAGGTCAAGGATCTGTCTGCCACGAGAGATCACTTGGGATGTCAGCTCTTGAATGGATTATGTAAAGCAAACTTCTCTTCATGCTTTGTATTGTAGTTTCCTTTTGTCCAGACGAGATCTGATTGTGAATGAGATGGGAAAATGAAAGACACATCCGATGGTCGAGAGACGGGAGAGCAATTATCGATCCTTTGTTTCTCCGTTGACGAAGAGGGAAGCCCGCTTTAGGTTGGTAAATCGTGAGCTCACACGGTGCATCAGTAATTTCATGGATCAGATAAGGCCCGTTGCCAAAAAAATAAGAAATCACTAATTAATAATCGGACTCGATCGCTAATCCTATATCCAAGAAATATTCGGACGACTTTATAGCCTTGAAATTTTTGGAGCAAGCGGCTATGCCCTAAACATGGGTAGAAGAAGAGAGATTTTCTGATGAGCTCGTGTGTCTTTTATTGGGTGGATTAGTTCAGGACAGAAGTTGATTTTCCTTGCACACTCTATAAGTAACAATTAGACATATATCTTGTTTTGCAATATCATGATTACGAATGATAAATATCTAAGTGGAACATGTATATAATATATTAAGAAATGCACACACATTTGTGTGCAAACAATGCAAAAGAAATTAGGTTTGTGAGGATAGGAAAGCTGTCGGTTTGGTGGTTAAGCAATGAGCTTATGTTCGTGGATATTAGACGTGCAATACAAGTTCAATTCCCTATGTCTCTAAGTTTAAACAACTTTATATTTGGGCCACCCACCCGGCAATTTGGTTTGTGTTTTTACCAATTTACAAGATTAGAAGGGTATTTCATATTTTCATGAACTCGGGTTTTCTCGAGTGCAACGCATCATTTGAATGTTATTTTTTTTAAGATATACCTTAGAAGAAAATTAGATAGAGTGAACCCATATCATTCGTTCAAAACCAAATTTCCTTCTTGTTGTTCGACTTCTATTTTATTTTATTTTTGGTTTCGTAAATCACAAATTGTAATTGATTGTACTAAACAAAGTTTGACAACAATGGAAATAAAATTACCTAGTCTTTTATGGGAGGGAAATTACAAAAGGAAGTCCTAAATTTATTGTGGCCAAATCAATCCTAAATTATTGGTCAATTTAATCATAAACATTTTAACAATTTTATTAATATAGTCCTTCCAATTAATTTTGGCCAAAAATCAATGACTTCAATACCCATTATCCTATGTGGCAAGGACAACCAATGCTAATGTGGACAATTTTCATAATTTTTTTAATTTTCTTTTTCCTTTTCAACTCTAGGCTAGAGAGGGTCATCGGCCAACCCTCACCGACCACTAGGCAAAGGGAGCAAAAATTTAGAAAAAAGAAAGAAAAAATAAATAAATGTACAAAAAATTAGAAAAATTGTAAATATTAAAAAAATTGTCGACGTCAGGCTGGCCGTGCACATAAGATGGACGATGTCCATGCCATTGAATCTTGGTCAAAATTAACTGAAAGGACTTCATTACCAAATCATCAAAAGGATTAGGACTGAATTGATCAAATTGTAAGGTTTATGACTGAATTGGTTGTTGTGCAATATGATTATGAATGAATCTGATGATCCTATGCCATGTTTTCTTCGTTTTCTCCCTCCTGTTGTTCCAAATCATTGATTAATTTTTATGACCATGGAGGAACTTTTTTACTTATTTCTTTTATTACAATAGAATTTTTTTTTTTTCCTTTTAGTCTTGGGCTCAGTTATAACTGCGTTGAAGAAAATTTTCAAAATTTTTATTTGATCTTCTGAATGAATTCTTCCTTGTTTGGTTTCTGGAAATGGAAATGAAGAAAGTTTTTTCTGTTGATAATGATTTTTTTATCAAATGCATCTATTTTTTCTTCAAATTTTTCCTGATCAGTAGTAAAAAGTATACCACGAATCTTATTTATCCAACCTGTCTCGATGTTTTGATAATTTTTTATTTGTGGGGTGGCAACGGAATTGGGCTCCTTCGAGGACCCAGCAAAAGGTTAAAGAAGAAGCACTTCGATCCCAAGTACTGCGCAAGATTTTTCTTGGATTATTAACTCATGGATAGGTTACAGAAAATCCTTGATTGACGTTTTGTCTTCAACCTTTTGCAACTTGATTGCTCGATCATAAAGTCAAGAGAAATGAAGAGGTTTTCAGACATGAACTTTGGGATTTCGACGAGCAGCGTGGTGGCGAAGGAGACAATGACAAGAACGACGTCGGAGATGGAAAGTAAAGAGCGACGATGAGTGTCGCAGATCAAACAGGGCAGATGGCTCTCTGAGATCGAGGAAGAACGCGCTCAACATGATTGATTTTCACGGGAAAATTGGTCTTCAAGGTTCAAATTTCTCATCCCTTGGCTGTAATCTATAGATGCAGTGCAATTGAATTGAATAATAATTACAGGCTTGCTCTTGGGAACTTTTGCGATTATAAGGGGGGTTCCAATTACCCCGTCTCTGCATCCATGAAGCTCATTGGCCCTCAGATGATTGTCTAAAAGGATTAAACTCATTCCATTTTTTCTAATTCAGTAATAAACCTTTTAATTTTACTAATTAAGTCTTAAATATTTTTACTTTTTATCAGTTGAGACCATTTGGCTAATTGTGGCCAGAAATTACTAACATAAATGCCGACAGTATTACATAGGACGGACGACGTTGAAATGAACATTCTTTGTAATATTTTTTGAATTTTTTATTAAATTTTTATGATTTCTTTCTTTCTTCTTCCTTTGTGGGTGATTAGGTCAGTTAGTCTCGCTTGCCACAAGGGAGGCGCAACTAGGCAAGGTCAAGCCTCAGTGAGGGTCGACCTTGATAGATCTAGGCTAGGCGAGGGCAAGCCCGGGCGAGGACTTCCATCTAGCGAGGCCAAGCCTCACCAAGGCTTGCCCTCGCCTGGCTAAGCCTCACCTATGGTGAGCAAGGCCAGCTAGCATAAAGAAGATAGGAAAAAAAAATATGAAAAATTCGAAAGAATATTAAAATTATCTACGTTAGCACTAGTCGTGTCATATAAGACGTCCAATGTCCACTTAAGCAAATTCCAATCAAAATTGATCAAATGGACTCAATTGGTAAAGTTAGGGTTATCTCACATCTTTTTTGAAAAGGCTGGTGATTAATTTATAATTATAAGTATGATGAAAAACCTTACCCTTTAACCTAGTTTTTGGGGTGAAAGAAGTGTAAGATCACCCAACATTAGTATAAGAGCCTATGTTACCAATAGTCAAGGACCCAATAGTCACATTGAAGATACAGATTGCTACTGCCCCAACTTAGGGGGGAGATTATTAGGGCTATCCTATATTAGTTTATAATTATAAGCATGAGGGAAACTCTCATCATTTGATTAGCTTTTGAGACAAGATGGATTCAAGATCACTCGATATTAGTATTAGAGCCTAAATTACCAACAACAATTACATGAGAGATATAAATTATTGCTACTCCAACCCAAACCCAATATGTCAAAGATATTGTTAGAATTAACCTACATCAGTTGTGAAAGAGGTCAAGTCGGCTTATAATTATAAGTATGAAAGAAAGTCTTACCATTTGAGTTGGTTTTTAACCTGAAAGAAATCCAAGATCACTCAATTGAGTTCATGTGACTTTTAGTAGGATGGAGAATTTGGGATATGGGCATGGGTATTTTTGGGAGCAAAACGACGGTTTGGAGTTTGCTCCAATGGCTCGCAGCAATGCCACCCTCAAAGCAAACACCGACTCACTTAATAACAGTCTTCGTCTACATACACACCAAACTATCGCTCCTTCATTGGAATGGCCAGACTCCTTCATTGGAATGGCCACTGGCCATTCAAAGCACCCGCAAAACCCCCATAATTTTCATTATTATTTTTCCGTATTTATTAACTCATCCCTTTTAGTTACAATTGATTTTTTATTTTTCATTTTTGGGGGTTTTGATTAAGAGCAAGTTGTGGCGGCTTCGAACTCCGGTCCGGCCCGAGAGTAGTTATAACCGAAAGTCACTTCCTCCCCCACGACAGCTGAACGGTTGATGTGCTCCAATGCATATATATCCGACGCACTTCTTCCCAGAAACAAGCTCCGGCACATTTCCAAAGGTCGTGGCCGGTGGACGACTAAGCCAAGATCCGAAAGAGAGGATTTCGTGCGTTCGGACCAGCCTCAGATCAGCCCGGATCGGATTCCCGGAGATCCTGTGACCCGGTACGAGCAGCCATTATTTTCATTACGCTATTTTCTCCATTAAAAAGATTCTCGGGCTCAGCCAGCGTAGGGTGATTTACGATTAGTAATGTCACGCCGTCGCGGTCGCCGTCGCGGTCGGGGACGTGTCGTGCGCCAGATCCACGTGCCACGTGTGTTCCTTAATCTTCTGAAACTCTTGAAATCGACAGCTTTTGATTCGAATGCGTTTAACCCGATTCGATTGGCTCGCGTAATTTCTCGCTTGATATTTTGCAACGTGTGGCGCGCGTGCGCCCCAGGGGAATTTGTGGATAAATATCGAATTTATAATTATTTTTAATATCACCCAAAAAAGGGCAAGAAAATAAGAGAAAAAAAAAAAGGTAACCAGACGGGACGAAAATGCAAACATATATACAAGACACAACGCCCGGTTCTCATTTCCTTCGCCTTCTTGTTCTCCTCCACCGCTTCGGGATTTGCAGCGGAAATCGGCGCGCGCCATGACTCTCCAAGCTTGTTCTTTCGCCGCCGTCGGCCTGCCGTCCCTCGCGCCGCGCCTCTGCCGCTCCCGTCGCGGCCCCGTCGTCCGAGCCAAAGGTGCCAATGTCGTCGTCCTCTTCGTTTGCTGTTTTTCTTTTTTCTTTTTTTTTTCCAATATTTGTTTGGCGCTGTTCGGCGTGCCGTCCTCTTCATGCTGGTGGCGTCGGTGCTTTTTCCTTTTCGTGCAATCGGATTGTTATCTGCAGAAGACGAGCTCTGCAGTTTCACGGTTTATCTCTGGTGCGAGGTTGCTGAATTCAGAACATTGGCCTTATGGCTCGAGGATTTGAAGTGTTTTCTTTGTTTTCCCTTGGTTGATGTATAGGCTGATCGGATTTTTTTTTGTCCCGTGGGTGACTTTTTAGCTGTAAAATTCGATCTTTATTGCGCTGATGTGTTGGCTGGGGGCTGTGAGATGTTTGCTCATTGTCGATTTTGTAGGTGTTCCGGTTGCGGCTTTGAGAGTGTGAAATTTGGTCGGAATTGGGAAATACGTTAGTAATGCAATTTCTATTTAGGAGTTTCTTACATTGTTTTTAATTCTCTTGTTTGGGAAAAGGAGAGGAGATTCACAGGGGTGAGAGAGAGAGAGAGGGAGAGCTTTAATCCGGATGAGAAAAGCCGCCTTTTGCTCATAAGTTCGATGAGTACTTGCTGTGACTAATTGATTCTCATTCTCTCGTAGTAACTCCGAACTAATGCACACGACTCGGCTTCAATAGTCAAAAATCAAAATTTGCTGCTTTTCTCCATTCTAGTTTGTCGCTTCTTGCGCTTATCAATTTGCATGTGACGGAACTTTAATGGTTTGTTTCCAGTTGAGCCGTCAGAGAAATCTGTTGAGATAATGAGGAAGTTCTCAGAGCAGTATGCTCGCCGATCGGGAACATATTTCTGCGTCGATAAGGGTGTGACTTCTGTTGTCATTAAGGTATGTAGGACTTATGTACGCGATCAGTTTATATGATTCAAGTCCATTCTTTGCCCCTTCATTTGGGTATGAATTCTGAAAAGCTCTCCTCACTGTATAGTTTTCTACTTAGCTGATCAGCATTTTTGTGTGTCCGTAACATAGCTGTTATGCTATGTCTAGGCCTTTGTTTTTGTCATAATTTCAGTTGGATGACACTGATCTGCACCTTTTGGTATTAAGAAGCTGTGATATCAGCCTTCAGATTACTCTCCTAAAATTAGAATCATCATTGCCAATGCCAAACTACAGTTTGTTCGCTGATATCGGGACTCAACTAGGTCGTAGTCTTCTTCTGATAGCTTGTCACTCCGTGTGAGCTTAGATTAGTGAAACAGCTCCGTGGAATTCAACTATGCAATGCTGCATCCTATTGTATAAATGGGTTTTTTCAATTTCACTAATTTATTGTAGTTCATCACCTGCTCCGTAATTGGTGCAAGTTTGTTTTGCCTATTATATCGAACGAAAACAAAGAATTTTGCAGTTTTAACATGTGTCATGGCCAATTTGAGCTTCAATTGGAACTTGGCTTGAGTAATGGGTGGGCTTCTATGTAGTGTATAATTCAATATGAGCATCTGCTACTGATATCAAAATTAAAGATCTTGACAGACGGAAGTTTTACCATTTAGATATGCAGTAGTAACTATGACGGGTAAAACATCATGCACTCCCATTTACTAAAGAGTAATCTGTTTGGAATGTAGGTCACCACTCTAATTCCTTTATAAAATTCTGAAGTTGCTTTTTCAAGTCAATTAATAAATCCTTCTTTGCATCAGTTAATTGTTCATTGAGATAAAGAAATCGGAGCTCATTTACTGGTGGATTACAAGAATGTGCATCTAACATCAGAGATGAAACAGTGTGCGCAGGAATCCCTAATTGAATGATTATCATCTGTTGCTTCCTACATTATGAGCTTGTTTAGGGCTTGTGAGTGCTTGTTTGCTAATGCTGAATTTGTGCATAGCTAACTTATATTGGAATTTCAACAGGGACTGGCTGACCATAAAGACGCATTAGGTGCACCGCTTTGCCCATGTAGGTAATACATGCAAATCAACCTTGCCTTCTCCGGATTGTTTTATTACTTATACATCCATTTAAAAATGTATTTGAAGAGATATACATAGTCCATGTCATAATCTAAGGTTCAACTCACTCAACCACAGGCATTATGATGACAAACCTGCAGAGGCAGCGCAAGGTTTCTGGAATTGTCCCTGTGTTCCTATGAGGGAGAGGTAGAGTATATTTAAACGCCATTGAGTGATTTTTCCGTACATCAATGTTGTGAAAGTTTACAACATTTTTCTGGTTATGTTTCACTAGTTTTAATATCTTCCTCTTCCGTTGTAAAACTAAGTTGGCTGAGACTGGGAGTTGTTCGTTGATGGCTGACAATATTAACTGACTATGATAGTAGAATGGTTGCTTCTTCTTCTTTTTCTTCCCCCCATTTTTGTGACAATATATGGATACTTGTGCCGTCCAAAATACCATGGACATTACAGTAGGTGGGGATGTGCAACCAAACCGATTCTACCCGAGAACCAGACCAGACCGCCTTATTTTGGAACCAGTTTTATAAGCTATAAAGCCAAAGCTCTAATTTCTTTTTCCCATAAATTCTAACCTTAGCACTCCTCCATCTTTCGTCCTTCCTCGAAACTCCTTGCCAATCTTTCCTCGACTCCTAAATTTTTATGGATGAATGGGGAATGGAGTTTTATAATTTATGTTTTATGTTACGTGTTTGAACTTTTCATCGTTTAAAGTGTACATGACTATGTTTTCATCCTACGGATTGTTGTTTTTTATGGATAGGGATTTCTGTTGTTTATCTTTTACTTTGAATCGTCTTGTTATCCATAACCTCATGATTTTGCTATAGAAATGGATAGGTTATCGGTAGACCCTGGAACCAAACCGGAAAAAATAGGGTAGGTTTCAGAACCAGTTCTAGGTGAACAGGGTAGCTTCCAGGGTCCAAAACCTGAGAGCTGGTTATAACGGGATAGGTTCCAGGTTCCAGCTCTGAAACATACCCACCCTGGAACCAATCACCTGTAATAGTAGGTATTATCTTGATATGAATAACTTAGATGCTTAGTGATCGTGTGAATTGACTTTATAACCTTAACCAATCTTGGATTTCTCCCCTTTTTAACTTTTTTTTGTTTTCTGAACTATTTAGACTGTCATCATCTTACAGCACAATCCAAATTAATTAGCAATTGAGTTCCTTGTTGTTGGTTCGTGAACGATGGGCAAAGCTGTTAGCTACAATAATTAGGTAAAACTAAGGCAGATCCCCCCAGAATTTGCATACCACACTGAAGTTGGTCTTTGTAGACCTTGTGTCCATTGTCGTAGGATAGAGATCAACGTTTTCGCTCAGTTGCTTTGATGGTGCATGAGATTTATACATATGAATTTTCCCGCGAAACCTGTCATGGTTGTCCCTCTGCTCAAACTAATAATCTTTCTGGGTAACTCTGGCAGGAAAGAGTGCCACTGCATGCTCTTCCTCACTCCAGAGAATGATTTTGCTGGCCAAGATCAGGTGAATCTTCTAATATCTATGTTACTAAGCACGTGTTTTAGATCAGTTGAAAATTCAGCTCAGTATCATGAGCTCAATAGACTTCCCTAGGCTTTGGAAGAAGAACGGTGGTCCAACAGCCACATTCACAGTGATACACGCTGGAGTGGATGGATAACGAAATTGTGCTAATAATCGAGGAAATTCTATTTGTAGATTCTAATTCTTTCCTTCTGCGCAGGCCATTTCATTTGAGGAAATCAAGGAATCTACATCAAATATGTGATGCTCGTCATGAAGGGAGCTACATAAAATATGTGATGCTTGTCATGAAGTTGACTGGTTGTGAGATCTCAACCTGTGTTTGAACCCTTGGAAGAAGAAAATCAAAATACTGGGGACAACGAAAAGGAGCAGCACTTTTTTAGCCCTCCATTGTATATTTTGTACGCTAGCATACTCTCACACTTGTTATCTAAAAATGGAGCTTTAATTTCTTCCACAATTCTTTTATCGCTAAAATCTGGGTACAGGCGTTTTATGGTCTCCGCTCTCAAATTTGGCTTGTGGTGAACTTTGAAGTACCATGTAACGCCGCATAAATGTATTATTTCGTCATTGAGGATCACTTCCTATCGTTGTGGATCATCATGAGCTAAATGCTTTTGGGTTAATGGTCTGATGATCAATTGGCTGTAGCTTATCGCATCACGGGAGTGGATTAAAATTAGTTAACAATATGCATTTGGCTAGACAGAAGGTCGATGTTGCTTAGAGGACGAGTCCATTTTTCAAATCAGTATGCTTCGAGGATTGAGCTTACCTATTAAAACAAAGGGTTATTTGGATGTGTTTTTCAAAATGCAAATTATATTTGATAAATTGTATTGTAAAAGTCCATTGCAAAGTATTTTGGTAAAATAGTGTTTGGAATGATTATATTTGTAAAAGGCTTTTGTTATTTATAAAAAAAAAAAAAAAGTTTGGCCGGCTAAGAACAAGTAGTCGCCGGCGAGGAGCAGGCGGTCCGGCGAAGGGCAGGCAGTCCGATGCAAGCCGTCCGGCAGAGGTAGGCGGTCCGGCGAGGGTTGCAGGACCCAGATCGCGCGGCCTCACCGGAGGTCGCGGCGCGGCGGGCAATCCTCCGGCGAGGGTTGCGGCGACCAAGATCTGAGGTCGCGACCTTCGCGCGACCCTGAGGGTCGCAGATCTGGTCGCCGCGCGAGCCTCCGGCGACCACATCTAGTCGCGACCAGACCTGCGACCAGATGGGTAGCGCGGCCCCGGCGACCTCCGAGCGGAGGTCGCGGTGCGGCGAGCGCGACGGTCGCCGGCGACAGCATCTGGTCGCAACCAGATCTGCGACCAGATGGGTCGCACGGCCCCAGCGACCTCTGCGCGGAGGTCGCGGTGCGGCGAGCGCGACGGTCGCCGGCGACCGCATCTAGTCGCAACCAGATGGGTCGCACGACCCTGAGGGTCGCGCAGAGGTCACGGTGCGGCGGGCGCGACGGTCACCGGCGACTGCCTGCCCTTCGCCGGCCACCGCTCGTGGAGAATGGAGAAGAAGATGAATAGTGAGGGCAAAACCGGAAAATTAAAAATCAGCGAGGATAATTTGGAAAGAAAATTTTTTTACTTACCCTCGGCCGAGAATGCTAAAAGCTCAAGACAGCCCCAGCCTGCCTTGGGCTCATCTTTGGAAGGCCAGCATTTCTTTAATGTGAGTTTCAAAGCTGACTCCAAACACTTAATATTTGGGCAAATGGGTTTGGCACCTCTGAAGAGCTTTGCAAAGGGGTTCCTAAACGCAGCCTTCGTTTTCCAAATCTGAAAGCTGACGGTGTGCAGGTACTCGTAACACTTGTGACGAGGATATGATTCTTGTGCAGTTCCGTTCTTTAGCAATTGGCTTGAAAGTTCAGAACGTCTTGCAAGAAAAAGGATTTACTATTTTTTTTTTTCAGAATTAACCCTACTCTTCAAATTATGTGATTGTGTAGCTCATATTTGTTACAAAGTGATGCTCTGCATAACAAGTGCACTCGTAACGTTTGGCCGGTTTCTGGAGAATTTAGAAGATGCACCGACTATTCGTGCTTCGATCCATTTGAATTTTGCCAAATTTTTTCTTGGACGTCGTGTTTAAGTGTTAACTACGATGAATCTCGAATGATCTGCTGACGAATTTGAGCTCGTGCACTGGGATGCACCATGCAACTAGTCAAGTACTTCTCCATCATTTGATGCCGAGAACTTGCGATCTTCCGCGTGAGGAGACATGATGGGTCGTTGAATCCTTTCCAAGCCAAAAAAGTAGAAAAAAGCAAGCTAATAGAGAAAAGGCAGAAATTGTGTTGATATGCTGTAAGGCACTTTTCAGATGCTGCGGCCCTTCAACTCCGCCAAACCGATCTACCCGTCCTCAATTAATGCCTACCCCAGAAATCTATACAGGCTTTGCACGGCTGGCAAAAGAGGTTGGCCGAAGTCAAACAATACCCTTGAGGTATGAAAAAAAATGATATTTCTAGACAATTAAACTAGAAATAAATAATTGGCAGATTTCAATGTTAGCTCCCGTGTAAATAATACCATTTCGCCGCGTCACCTTATAAACCGATCTAATGGCTGAGTATTTCTCAAAGCAAAATTCTTCATCTGCCGACATAACGAATGAGTTCCTTCGAATCAAATCTGAGTGCACCGTGAGAATGACTGCATTACATAGTTTTATTTTTAAAGCCAATGGGTTCTTAGGAAAATCCTCAATCGAGCCCCATTTTTAAGCCTCCTTTGTTTTGAGTAGGCATCATAAACAAAATGAAGATATACCCGTTAAGCTAGTAAACTATTATTCAGCCAGAATGGAAAAATGAAAAGGAGAGACTATCCTAGATTGGAGACGTTGGAATAAAACTAAAAAATAAAGCGAAAATGTAACGTCCATCTTTCCAATCCACCAATACAATGACAAAGCACTTTCCACTGCTGCAGTTGCACCAGCAGGAAAAACAGGAGAGAGAAGCACTTTCCACTTCCCAGTTCTACTTTGTTTTACTAAGGTAACCTCAGGTGTCTTTCACCCTAATCTTACCATAATTGGCCCGTTCCTCCCACTCACTAATTCGCCACTGCAAGTGACGTTTTGTCTCAGAAAAGGAGAAGGGCAAGCGGAAAGAGAGGACCTTTATTCCTTTTTGACCAAGAAGAAGAAGAAGAAGAACAGGAGCTGAGCTGGGCTGAGCTCTGGTTCTCAAGAGCAAGAAGCAACAAAACTTAGAAGGCCATTGCCCGGCAAAGAAATTAAGAAACAAACAGCCTTGAAAATGCTGAAAAAGTGAATAATCATCATCTATAAATGCCTTTAGCTCCGGTACAAACATCATGTATACATATTGCCTCATCAGAAAAAAATGAATACAAATATAAAAATCCCACTCCACTGCGTGCTTCTCCCATTATCCTCAACCCCATCTCACTTTCTCAATCGTACCCACCAAAGAAAAACAAGAATCGACAGCGATCGAGAAAGGAGGGAAGATCTTAATTGACGGCATCGCACCTTCGCCTGATCTCGCCCCTCCTCCCGGTCTGGACCCCGTAGAGGCTCAGCTTCTGCATCGCCCTCGCGAAGTCTTTGAAGAACCGGTCCTGATCCCTGGCGTACATCTCCACGAACGGCCTCGTCCTCGGGTCGCCGAACAGCCCCCGATCCGACGCCAGCAGGCCCAGCCCCTTGGGCAGGTTCTGGTAGTACATGTTGTCGAACTTGTTGGGGGTCATCAGGTCGTTGAACACCGAGAGCGTGGGGTCCTTGCCGTAGGAGGCGCAGGCCTTCTGCAGCCCCTGCGCGAACCGCGGGTTGTAGCTCGGGTCGTAGGAGGAGGACTTGCTGAAGCCGTAGATCCCGGAGCTGAACTCCTTGCAGTGGGAGAACCCCACGGTGTGGGCGCCGGCGAGGGCCACCATCTCCTGGGCGGAGAACCCGCGGGCGCCGAAGAGGGAGAGGAGCTCCGACACGGTCATGTTGGGCCGCGGGAGGAGCCCGGCGACGAGGGAGGCGCGGGAGATCCGGGTGTCGCGGCGGCCGAGGAAGACGTCGTAGTAGGGGCCGCCGAGCATGGTGACGAGGTCCCGCGCGGCGACGACGAGGATGTCGGAGCAGGAGACGGTGCCGGGGCAGGCGAGCTCGAGGGCGGTCTTGGCGCGGACGACGAGGTCGAAGGCGTCGCCGGGGAGGGAGAGGTTGATGTCGGCGTCGCGCTCCGGGGGAGGGGAGAGGGGCGCGGCGGAGAGGAGGATGGAGCCGTCGCAGCCGGTACCGAAGCAGTCGTGGAAGATGACGCGGAGGGTGGCGGCGGCGGTGGTGGGGGTGGAGATCTGCTTGGAGGTGACGGTGTCCTGGACGATCTGGTGGAAGCGCGGGCAGGACTTGGCGTAGTAGTCGGCGGTGAGGCGGGAGGCGGCGGGGCCGACGGAGGAGGCGAGGAGGACGGCGAGGAGGAGCGGCGCAATGCGGAGGAGGGCCGGGCAGCGCGGCGGCGACGGCGGCGACGACATTGTTGTTAGAGAGAGAATGGAGATGGAGATGGAGACAGTCTCAGTGGGAGAGAAGACTGAGTTGAGTTGAGGGAGCGGGGTTATGCTAATGGGGAGGCGCGTGCACGTGGCAGTCGGTGCACCGCCAATCACGGTCTGCTTGCTGGACAAGCAACGGGCCCCACTTTTTGACAATCATGTTTAGTACAGGAGAATTCCTCCTGGCGGTACAGTAATAATACCTTTTCTATTTTGCTCCGGTTTTGCATTTCGTAATAATTTCGTACCGAACAAATATATCATTCTGATTATTTTCATTTCATTCTATAACTATATTTCGTTCCGCTTTACCAAACGCAGCACGATGTTAAACCATAAAAAAAAATAAAAAATAATAAAAAAATCGACTGCACTTGAGAACAATGTTAGGTGCTTAATTACAATATAGTGTACCTAGAGTTACATAAAATCTCTAAAGTTGAGCCATTTGACTTCTAGATACTACAGTTCGAATGACTCAATTTCAGCTCTGACTCATATGAGTGCGGTTGTGTTGCAATCACGAGTTCGCTAAAGAGGTTTATTCAACATGCTTGTAATGTTAGTGATTGGTGTTTAAAAGTTGACGCGTCTTGAAGTATAAAAAATGTGATTGATTGAAAACTATAGTGATAGTGAGTCAATATGATTGGTGAATATTCTATAAAAATTACATTTATTCTTTTTAAAAGGATTGATCGATATTTAAAAGTCGACGCAACTTCAAACATAAAAAGGATGGTCCGTTGAAAACTATGGTGGCAATGATTCAATATGATTGATGAATATTTTATAAAAATTACATTCATTCTTTTTAGAAAGATTGAAGTCATTGTCAATAAAAGTCATATCAAACAGAATCTTCATGCATCATGTCACGGCCCGAAAGAAAGCATGTCCAAAAGGTTTCCATGGCACAGGCGTGACACATTAATGACCCTCGGCTGATGTCCCCGAGACTTAGAGTATTATCCTGGGGCGAGCGATACTGTATTTGTACGCATACGTTATAAATGCAAGTAGCTGGTAGTTGGCTATAAATGCTAGTAGTTGGTAGATTGGGAGGTGCAATCTTCACCGTTAGATCTAAGGGAGATTTATGGATACGGTTTGTCTTATACTTATATATAAAGGAGTCTCCTCCCTCATTGTATTCTCATTCACAAATAATACAAAAACCAAAGTTTCTCTCTCTATATTCGAATCTTGTGAGTCGAGTGTTGAAAGGCTGCTTAGGGGTAAAACCTTAAGGCCGCACGGGTCAGCCTACATGTGATCGAGAGTGAATCGATCGGCCCGTGACAAGTGATATCAGAGCTGATTTGTGATCCAAGCGCAAGTGTAATGGCTGATCCACGATCTGATGAGGCGCTTGCCATGGGTGGTGATGGTGCTGATCATGGGCGGAACGCCGAGAAGGCTGGTGCCAAGGGGAAGAAGACCCGTGGTGGTTCGAGGGATCCAACGGGGGATCTTGCACAACGGATGGCGAAACTAGAGTTGTTCATCACCAATGTCCAAGGATCGATCGATGACCTGACCTAGATCGTGGACGGAGTCGACGCCGGAAGGGAGGAGTTGGTTGCGGATGTGCAAGAGCTCAAGACCGGCATGGGAAAACTCCGCCATGAGTTGCTAGGGACCCTACAGGAGGAACTCACACAACGGTGTAAACCCTTGGAGGCCATGATGCGGCCATGCGCGCGGAGATAGCGGAGCTTACAGGTAAGCTCACTGAAGCACAAGCTGCACGCGTGAACAGAGTGATCATGGTGCAAGGTCCACGAGTGGACACGCCGAAGCCAAAGGAGTTCTGGGGCTCGCGGGTGGCCAAGGATGTGGACAACTTTCTATGGTACATGGAGCGGTACTTCCAGGCCATGGGAATCAACGACAACCAAACACGGATAAACACTGCATTAATGTATTTAGCTGATAGTGCATTGTTGTGGTGGCATCGTCGGTCAGATGATAGGTGTGGGAATCCTATCACGACCTGGGGTGGTTTTGTCGAAGAGTTCCGACAGAACTACTTTCCCACTTACGTGGAGGAGGAAGCTCATGACGAGCTGAAGCGTCTCGAGCAGAAGGGCGGTGTGTGCGACTACATCAAGCGGTTTTCGGAGTTGCTGCTCCAAATCCCCTCGATGAATGAAGTTGAGGCGTTTCACCAATTCATGGGCGATCTCAAACCATGGACAAAACAAGAGTTGAAGCGGTACAACGTGGGAGATCTTACTACGGCCATGACCGTAGCCGAGTCGCTCGTGGAGTACAAGGTGTCGCCTTCCACATCCCGACTGGACACTCGTCCAAGGGACAAAGGCACTGGTGGGGGAGATCGGGGGAGATACAACCGCCCGATCGGAGGTAGACCACCACCGGCCGGTCCTCACCCTCACCGGGCTCATGCAAGGCCAAACGGAGGAAGGCAAAGGAAGGTACGCTCGTATAGCTGTTTCTTTTACGACGGTCCGCACATGGCGCGGGATTGCCCGAACAAGGCCAAGTTGGCCGCTCTTTGCAAAGAGGATGAGCCTAGGGAGGAAGCACGGTTGGGATTGCTGCGACTCCTTAGCACGATCAAGGCCAAGAAGGCGAAGGAGCCCAAAGGCTTGATGTTCACGAACGTGAAGATCGGAGTGACCACGATGAGTGCGCTCGTGGACACGGGAGCATCCGACATCTTTATCTCGGAGGAAGCCGCGAAGAAACTTAACCTATGGGTTGAGAAGGGAGTTGGTTGGCTCAAGACGGTGAACTCAAAGGAAGTCCCTGTGATCGGGGTTGCAAGGGACGTGGAGCTACAACTCGGGTCATGGAGAGGCAAAGAAACTCTAGAGATAATTCCACTTGACGACTACGATATTGTCATTGGAATCAAATTCCTAGATAGAATCCATGCAGTTGTAGTTCCCTTTGCCAAATGCATATGTGTGTTGGACAAGAACTGTCAATGCGTGATTCCGATCCATCGTGAGTCGGATCGTGATCGGAAGATGATCTCGGCCATACGACTCACCAAAGGAACAAGGAAGGGTGAAGTGACCTTCCTGACGGCCTTGAAAATCGAGGATGACAAGGGTGAAGGTAAGGAAGTCCCGACGGAAGCAGCCCAAGTCCTCGACTCGTTCAAGGATGTCATGCCTTCGGAGCTGCCAAAAAAGCTGCCACCCAAAAGAGAGGTAGATCACCGGATCGAGCTAATGCCTGACGCTCAATCACCTGCCATGGCGCCTTACCGTATGGCGCCACCCGAATTGGAAGAGTTGAGGATGCAACTCAAGGAGCTACTCGATGTAGGCTACATACGGCCGTCTAAAGCCCCGTTCGGTGCGCTGGTCCTATTTCAGAAGAAGCACGATGGGTCACTCGGATGTGCATCGACTACCGAGCGCTGAACAAACTGACCGTGAAGAACAAGTACCCGATCCCGCTCGTCACGGATCTCTTCGATCAACTTGGTGGAGCTTAGTGGTTTACCAAGCTAGATCTCCGATCGGGCTACTATCAAGTTCAGATCGCCGAAGGGGACGAGCCAAAGACGGCCTGCGTGATGCGGTATGGATCCTACGAGTTCCTCGTGATGCCGTTCGGCTTGACCAACGCTCCGGCCACTTTCTGCTCAATGATGAACAAGGTACTCCACCCTTTCCTAGATAGGTTTGTAGTGGTTTACCTAGATGATATTATGGTCTATAGTCAGACGTTGGAGGAACATGTCGAACAACTAAGTCAAGTCTTCCAAGTCTTGCGCGAGAACGAGCTGTACGTTAAGCGCGAGAAGTGTGCATTCGCCCAAGAGGAAGTTCCATTCCTGGGGCATATCGTCGGGGGTGGACGAGTGCGCATGAATAAGGCGAAGATTCAATCGATTGTCAAATGGGAACCGCCGACGAAGGTACCGGCATTGAGGTCATTTCTAGGCCTCACCAACTACTACCGACGGTTCATCCGAAGCTACTCGAGCATCACCATGCCACTCACGGACCTGCTGAAGAAGGAAAAGGCGTGGGAATGGACGGATCGATGTCAAAGAGCCTTTGACCGATTAAAACAAGCTATGACCAAGGAGCCGGTGTTGGCGTTGCCCGACCACACCAAACCTTACGAGGTAGAGACGGACGCATCGGATTATGCTTGGCGTTCTTATGCAGGATGGACATCCGGTGGCATTTGAGTCCCGAAAGCTGAACGACACCGAGTGTCAATACACCGTCCAGGAGAAGGAGATGACCGTGGTGGTGCATTGCCTTCGAACACGGAGACACTACATCCTGGGATCGAAGTTCATCGTGAGGACGGACAACGTGGCCACAAGCTACTTTCAAACCCAAAAGAAGCTGAGTCCGAAGCAAGCTCGATGGCAGGATTTTCTAGCGGAGTTCGACTACGCGTTGGAGTACAAGCCGGGGAAGGCCAACTCCATGGCGGATGTGCTGAGTCGAAAGATGGAGCTGATGAGTAGCTCAATGAGTCAACCAAGTTGTTCTTGGGTCGACCGCATAAATGAGGGGCTAAAGCATGATCCAAGAGCCTAATCCCTCATCGGGTATGCCAAGGAAGGTAAAACCCGATAGTTCTGGTGTGAGGACAAGCTCATCTACATCAAGGGAAGGTAGCTGTACGTGCCCTTCTATGGGAAGCTAAGGAAGGAGATCTTGCGCGAGTGCCACAACTCGAAGTGAGCGGGTCATCCAGGGATCCATCGCACGTTGGCCCCCGTCGAAGATCGGTACTATTGGCCACAAATGCATGACGACGTAGAGACATATGTGAAGACTTGTTTAGTGTGCCAACAAGACAAGCTGGAGCAACGGTCGTCGCCGGGTTTGTTGGAGCCACTTCCCATCCCAACTTGTCCATGGGAAAGCATTTCCATGGACTTCATCGTCAACCTACCGAAGTCCGAAGGGTGTCGGACTCTAATGGTGGTGGTTGACAGGTTCTCAAAATATGCAACATTTGTGCCTGCAACAAAAAATTGCCCGGTCGAGGAGGTGGCCAAACTATTCATGAAGCACGTGGTGAAGTATTGGGGAGTGCCACAAATGATCGTGAGCAATCGGGATCCCCGCTTCACGGACGTTTCTGGTCCAAATTGTTCAAGCTGCTGGGGTCGGAGCTGAACATGTCAACAAGTTTGCATCCCAAAACCAACAGTCAGACGGAGCGGGTCAATGCTCTTTTGGAGATCTACCTCCGACACTATGTGAGCACGACACAAGTGAATTGGGCGAAGTTGATCGACGTAGCCCAGTTCTCCTACAACTTGCAACAGAGCGAGTTGACCGGCCAGAGTCCGTTCGAGGTTGCAACTGGGCAGCAATCGAACACCCCAAGCACAATTGCTTCGGGATACCGGGGGAGTAGTCCGCCCACGTACAAGTTCGTCAAGAATATGCAAGAAGAGGCGGACTTGGCACGGGCGTGTCTACACAAAGCCTCCAAGCGCATAAAGAAATGAGCGGATAAGAAGCGACGGCATGTGGAGTTCCAAGTTGGAGACCAAGTGTTGGCCAAGCTGCACGTGGTTCTTCAATACAAGGACGTGCACAAGAGATTGATCCGTCGCTACGAAGGGCCATTTCGAGTGCTACAACGGGTTGAAAAGTCGCATACAAGCTAGAACTACCACCAAAACTAAAGGTGCATCTAGTTTTCCATGTAAGAATGCTTAAACCCTTCCAAGTTGATGAGGAAGACCCGAATCGAGGGGAGTTACAACGGGCGCCGCTCGGGGCAAAGACCTCGTATGATCGAGAAGTCGAAAGCATCTTAGCAGATCGAGTCATACGGAAGAGGTATTGCGCGGCCAAGCATGAGTATTTGATTCGATGGAAGGGTCTTCCGGAGAGTGAAGCCAGTTGAGAGCCCGAGGAAAATCTTTGGCAATTCAAGAAAGAGATCGAAGCCTTTCATACCGAATACGCGACAAGGGCGTCGCCTAATTAGGTGGGGGAGAATGTCACGGCCCGAAAGAAAGCATGTCCAAGAGGTTTCCATGACACGGCGTGACACATTAATGACCCTTGACTGATGTCCCCGAGACTTAGAGTATTCTCCTAGGGGCGGGCGATACTGCATTTGTACGCATACGTTATAAATGCGAGTAGCTAGTAGTTGGCTATAAATGCCGGTAGTTGGTAGATGGGGAGGTGCAATCTCCACCATTAGATTTAAGGGAGATCTACGGATACGGTTTGCCTTATACTTGTATATAAAGGGGTCTCATCTCTCATTGTATTCTCATTCATAAGTAACACAAAAATCAGAGCTTCTCTCTCTAAGAGTTTCTCTTTCCATATACGAGTCTTGTGAATCGAGTATTGAAAGGCTGCTTAGAGGTAAAATCTTAAGACCGCACGGGTCAGCCCATGTGTGATCGAGAGTGAATCGATCAGCCCGTGACAATCACATCACAAATTCAGAGCGGGAGAATGCTCGATAACAATATGATAAAAGCTTTCCTTTTGCCTCGAATCTATATTCATTTTATACAAATAAAAATTTTAAAAAAAATTAGTAGATTTATATCAAAATTATTTGAACTTTTAGTGAGTTTGGCTTGACCTTTCACTTAACTTAATTTCGTGGGCGCGTGTGCACACTAAATCCTCGCTAGACTTTTTTTTTAGCAAATAAATGAAGATAAAAAAGAAAATCTCAACTCGCGGGAACGAGCAACGGACATGGAAATCTAACAAAAAAAGGTTCTCATGTGGAATGCTTTATTTATTATTATTATTATTATTTAAGTGGCGGTTGCAATGAGGGGCGCGTGCAGTGGGGACAGTGGGGGTTTGGTGAAAAGCAATTACCGAAACAGCACGGGGAACGAGGAATTCGAAGTAAACACCAGCTGGCTCAGTACGCAGCGCACGATACGAGGAAGCCTAAATTGGCGGGAGAGCGTGGCAGTAGATGTGATTATTAATGAGTATTTAGGGGAAATTCCCCCCTTAATTAACTAATAAACCCAACAATTATAATGAGAAAATTTGTTTCGCAAAAAAAAACACACTTTTATTTTTGTGAAACGCTGGTTAAGGATCACCGATTTCGGCCATAAGTAGATATTTTCTTTCTCATGTCATCGCCTAAAATCACTGTAGATGTGTCGGTCAAGCCCATTTCACTGTTTTTTTTTTCCTTTTTTTTTTGGGAATGATTAATGGAGTACTTTCTATGTATCTTCAGTCTGCAGGTCAGTTTCAAATTAATGATCGTACATGTAGGGTCCAATATAAAAACTTCAATTTACAAATGAAGATAAATCATATGTGTATAAATAATGAGCAGGACTTATGGTTAAGAGTCAAATGACCTCTTATTTGATTTCTATTTTTTCCCCCAAAATCCTAGAGGTTCAAATGACAACTATCGAGATTTATCCGATCTAACATTAGATGGACATATTTAGGCTGCATTTGTTTAGTGGAACATGTTATGGAAAAGGAAAATGTTTTTCAAAAAATCATAATTCGGGAAAATAATTAGTTTTCCTTTTTTTTGTCATATGTGACCAAAAACATTTCTGGTATTTGGATTTTATTTAGAAAATGATTTTAATGTCATAATTTTATCTCGGACAAAAAAAAATTATGCATGAATATTTTCCTTGATTAAAAAGTGTTTTTATTTGACTAATCATTTTTAGTGAACTAGATGAAAATTCGATAAACTAATTCAGACGAAATATTTTTTTTCTTAAACAAATGCACTTACGAAAGGATCTTTTAACGAGTGTCTTGATGACACGTGTCAGACATTTATTAGAAACAATCCAGTGTCCCGTGAAATGTGAAATAGGGGCATGGTTACCGACTGTACCTGGTACCCATAAATCCCTGCCATCTAGTGGGGGCAAAAGCATCTGAATTCGGGCGCGTATTTGGTGGCTCCCATGCCAGATCGATCTCTCTAATGCAGCTATTTGAAGGCAACATTGCCACCCCTCACAACATTATTTCATGAGCTGTATAATATGGTGCCAAAAAATAATGAGAAATAAATAAAAATAAGTTGACAAACTATTAAAAGCACAGCGCTTGAGTAAATCCTAAATGCGGCCGATGATAGCTCAGGTCCTGAAATGTTGTCAAGCCTAACTACGACGTAAATTTCATGTCGGTAACGTTCGGGGTTGGGGTTTTCCGCGGAAGAGTGCCATCATAAGCGAAAGGAGATTCCTTTTTGGCCTTTTCTCTGCTTTTTTTTTTTTTCTTCTCTTTTCTCTTTTGGAATTTACATAATGTCAAGCACCAAAAAAAAAAAACAAACAAACAAATATTTCTGGCTCTTGATAAGTTTCTAGTGACATTGATCTGTCAATGAAATGACTGATTAATGTTGTTTATGTTCATGTGCTCAACGGTCCCACCCATGCCTTTAATTTCACAGCTCATCTACGCAAATATTGCTCCCTTGCATCTTCGTAATTTGTTTTTTTTTGGAAAAAAAAAAGGAAAAGAAATTTAAAAAAGAAAAACAACAAACTCCAATGCCGACACCTCGTTGCTGGTTTTAATGCAAGGAGACAGTTGTGTAATAAAATCCTCGGTTCCCACTAAACGATACCCACTCCGTACATAGACGAAAATAATTTTCGTGTCAGTTTATACATTTATAGCAGGAAAAAATATTTAATTTAATCGCTAGCTGTACATCACCCCCTTACCTAAATTATTGAAAATGAAAAATAATACTTAAAAAATTAAGAAGCTATGCAAAAGATTGAGCTATTATTCTATGCCTTAATGTTCGTAGATCTTGAAAGGTCTGAGGGGTTTCGTCTTTGATATAAATTGAATAGCAAAATAAAGAATTTTGAAAAAAAGAAAAAGTGGAACTTGAGAGGAGAACAGATATACGACTGGATTATTGCGAAGGAAGAAATCCACACAATCCACATTTATAGTCCTTTTTTCCTTTGGAGCTGAAAGTGCACAAATTATTTAATTAATTGCACCAAACCAAGTGCCGATTTAGTCAATGTAGATCCTAAAGTTCATCTGGATATCGAGTATGAGCGCTTTTGGATAACCAAGGCATCCCAAAAACGCATCCACACAATGACATTCGAATCCAAGCAGCCCGACGCACTTTTCGCATGTCTAGCACCTGTTCCTCTCGACCATGGTGGTCAAGGTATCCACAGAACCACTCCATCACGGCCAACTTTCTGAAATTTTTTTATGAATGTGGAAGTTGATTATCTCTGGTTCTGACTTGCTTTATTATAAATGAAAATTGGTCAAAAGACATTCTTCTTAATGAGACTCGATCGTGGAACTAGTGCCTAACAAAGCCTGATCTAGCCCACAAGCATACACACACTTTCTAAAGCCCAAAGTTGGGGCTTGTCCACTTAGGTTTGTTGACTCCGGCCGAGCTTGATTATTTAGGAGACAAATTTTATAAGTTTTTGAAAGTACGAGGAAGTCCGTGCTCGAGAACCTCTAGATTCACGAAGTAAATTGATATGGGTACCCGATAACATAAGGATTTCGATCCATTTCTTGAATATAATTCCTAGTATTAGCGGTTTGTTTCTTCATGTACACTAGATTGTGGAAAGTAATATTGCTAAGTATACATACTCAGTAATTATAACTTAAATTGAAAAAAAAAAAAGAAGGTAGCCACTGGAGTTTAAGCTCCCATTTTGTCAGCCCAGCCCATACAGGGTTGGGCCGAGCGAATGACTGTCTGTTAGCCCGGCCTTTTTCTGTTGGACCAAATAAATGGTCGGGCTGCTTCTTGGGCCCCGGGTTAAACAAAGGGAACGGTCCTGTATTAGGCCGTAAGTTTCTTGAAATTTGTTGTGATGTTACCTCAATCAATTGTAAATTCGATCACACTCATGTGTAGTAAATTAACGTTACCGGTCAACATCTACTTATCTATATACTCATCGTAATTCACCTTTGCTTACAACTACTAATTTACTTATGTGGAAAATAATTTGGTTAATATTACAAAAATCTCAATTTGATACATAAATTTATCCAAAATTAATTTTTTTTAATAGCCAAAAATCTCAAACTAATACACTTGTGATAAATTTACCTTTTTTTAATTTCTATTAAATTTTTTTGTCAAATTATTGAGTTGAATAATATTGCAATTAATTGGTGTACTGGTTTGAGATTTTGCTCTTCATTTGTCGCAATTGTGCTAGTTTTGTGATTTTTTGCAATATTAATTCAATTTAACAAAGGTATATTTGTCACAAATGTACCTGTTTGGAATTTTTGAATGCCAAAAAAATAGTTTGTACATAAATTTATCACAAATGTACCAATTTAAGGTTTTTTGTGATTATTTGGAGTAAATTTATTATATCAGTTTAAATTTTTTATAATAAAAAAATAAATTTGTCACAAATGTACTAATTTTGGGTTTTTCGTGATATATATCCATAATAATGTGATTTCGGAGTTTGCGACTTGAAAGCATTAACATTGAAGCAATTAGCCAATAGTATAGTAATAGCTAAAAAGTACCACGAATTGTCATAAGCGACAGTATCCGTGTTTGGCCAATAGTATAGCTTCTAAATTTCCATAAAACACTCCGACCAAAAAAATAAAAAATTTGCATAAACAACCTGTATTCCTTTTTTCTCATATTTTTAATTACTTGAAACGCCTGTTGTATATAACTTTAGATATTCGTAAAATTTTCCTTTAATCCACGATATTTGGCAGCCTTATCGTGTACTAATTCTCTCTAAATGTCGGGTAAAGTACCATCTTTTTCCAAAATCGTTCGACGATCGAATCACGTATTTTCCTAGACTGGAAAATTATAAATATTCAAGTACTCCTTTTTCCCCACGTTTACGTACGGATGCTGTATTAACTGTGGTGTTACCAGAAGTTATGCTGTGAAAACCTGCATCAATGGCGGATCAATGAAAGGAGTGACCACCGAAACGAGACGAAAGAATGGTGATTTCATAGAAAGTGAAACAACCCAGATTACAGAATCACACAGGCAAGCCTTCTTGGCATTCAGCAGAAGTCCAGCAAATTCTCAGGCGGAAAACCATTGGTTTTTCCCCGCCCCTGTATTCGAAACTTTTATTACGAGAGGCGCGAGATGTAGCAGCAGCTGAGGGAGGAAAAGGGTCGAGCACTTCACGGGCACTTGACTCTGTTGCCGTGGGTGGTCATGTCGGTGTAGCACTTGCCGCACATCTCCTGGTTCCCGTACGTCCCCGGGGGCACGCACTTGCACCGGTCGCAGCACGTCATGCACGCCCGCATGCACAGCCTCTTCCTGGAGTGGAGCTTGCACCTCTGGTCACAGAGCGGGATGCAGTCTGCGGAGACGCCGACCGAAGCGTTCGATGAGATGCCTCAGCGAAAGAGGGCACGACAAGAAAAGACAAAGAGATCATGGGAAGGTCGAGAGGGGGAAGATCGCTACCTGCTTTGGACTTCACTGGAGGCAAAGGTGCGGATGTGGGAGTCTCCGCTGGTGGTGGTGTCGTCTTCGATGGAGGAGATGGCACTTTGGCCGGAGCAGGAGATGGCACTGGGAGCTTGGCATACGGTGGAGACGGAGCCTGCAACAAACTTCTGTACGTTCAATCTCTTCTTTCCGAGAAAAGTTCATCCAAGTTACGTGTAATCTAGCAACGCATTAACGTGATTCAACAAGAAAAACAAAATGCCACTAAAGTTGACGATAAGGGTATGATGCGTCTTCCACGTTGAAACATCTAGGGACTTGGACTTTTCTGAACAGTCAATGCAGTTGACCTGGTTGGCTAATCTTGTCTCTTTGTAGAAAGTACTAAAAAGACCAACTTGTGAAGTGGGGCATATATATATTTTTGCTCAGTAGTCCAGTAAATGAGAGCATATCTCAAGAAGGTGAAAACAAACAAGCGAAGCCCAGTTTCTGCTGAACAACCCAGCACTGTTTCCTACTCACGGTATTCTACACATTACCTTCATCTTGAGTTCCTCATCACTGGATGAAACCTGTCAAACGATGACAGCGATTTAGACCACAGAAAAGGCACGCCAACCCACAAATAGGAGGGAGGGAGGGAGGGAGGGAGAGAGAAGAGAGAAAGTACCCTTGTGGTTATCAACATGAAAGTGGCCACCAAGAAGAGCACGGCTTTGAAGGCCATGGGGAATGGCAACAAGAGTGGCTGAAACTCGAAAGAGATGAGATCAAAGAGCTTCTCTTCTGGATGATTAATTCGATGGAGAGAGCAACAGTATTACAAGCCTTATATAGAGCAGAGCTCACAGAGAGGGGGAGAGAGACTGTGAGTGAGGAGGGAGTGAGATGCTACGAGACGAGGCGGTGTGGGCGGGGTTCAGTCAAGTGCATGCCAGCTGGGCGGAGTACAATAGTCATGGCCTTTGAAGTCAGAAATCTGACTTGTTAGATTAGACCCCACATGTCCCGAGATCTGTCTCTATTATCTCTTTACTAGTATGTTCGAGCTCTACCCAAGTTTTTCTTTTTTTTATCCCTGTACAGCGTGCACGAGGTCTCTCCTTTGGTACTTGCAGCAGTGATTGTCTTCGACAGCTATCCATTTTCCCATTTTGCAAGATAACAAGTTGATGTCATTTTTATTGATAGCTCTCTCTCTCTCTCTCTCTCTCTCTCTCTCCCCCCTTCTTTTATAACAGGGAAATGCTGCATTTCTTGAATCATGTTTTCACAGGCTCGAAGTTTGGTAATTGTAAGTGAAGATGGACAGCACTGAGACGGCAAGTGGCTTTGCCCTCGGTGTCAGATGCCAGTTGTATTAGCTGTTTTCACACTCTTCCTCCCCTCCCTCTGCTCTGAATACTTATGGTGGGATAGTATTTATATCTATGATTCTTTTCTAAGCACCAGGGCTGTACAATAATGTCTGTTCAGAAAGGAAGGCGGGAAGAGTCTTTCTTCCCTGAGCATTGTTTTTTTCTATTTACAGTAAGTCAGATTTTGGTTCTTGACAGATCGTATAATATTGACACTAGGATTAATCTAGAGTGTCCTACAAGGCTGATGCCAGGCCGACCTTCCCCTGCAACAAAACCGAGATTTGAGCAGCAGGACAGTGGGAATCTCTCGTGTTCTGCTCTTCACACACACTCTCTCTACATGTGATGTCATATGCATTGTCTCCCTGAGATGGTCAACGTGCGTTAGGTTTTGTGGTTTTGTGGTTTTGTTTTTTCTTCGCGGGGAAGATGGTCGGTGTGCTAGGAGCAAGAGAGATCGGTTAGATTTAATTTTCAAGTGAGGCATGAACCTGGAAACTTCTCCCTGCATGTGCATTCGCCGATTTGTAGATTGGATTTCAAGGAGGCAGGTAATATGCCAGGGCATTCTGAATGCTGGCCTTACCCGGATGTATTGTCCGAACCGCTTCCTCCCTCTCCCATCATGTTAGCTGTCTCCGTCTCAAGTAACATGTTAAGAAGTCGAGCGCATCTAAAATACTCATGCTATACGATTGGTCTCTGCATTGTGGGAGTTCAGATTTTTCATGTTATGTACAACGATTGAGAACCTTTTGTTTCGATAGAAATACGCAAACTCTTTTCCACTCTTTTGATTCGCTTGAGAGTGATCTATGTGTTGGGGGAATAAGGACAATGGTGCAAATGATATTGGGTTAACGTAGCAAAATAAAACAATCTCCCTTCATGTATGAACCTAATAGGAATAACAAGCAGGCAATCACAAGGCAATATTATGTGGAAAACCTCCTTGGTGTGAGGAGATTAAAAACAAATAGATAAGAGTCCATTCAAAATCTTCACTAACAACAAAATTGAGTGATGAGAGTTCTTTTTTAATTAATACTAGAGGTACATAGAAGCAACAATATTAAGACACCATTCTTGACGATACACTTGAACTTTATAGAAGATCAATGATAAATCTCACTAATAAGCAGATTTGATTCAACCTACAAAAAACCTAAAGTAGGAAGCAGTGCACAAATTGACCTCCAATCGTTAGCTTGATGAAAACCGGATAGGATCCTCTTTCCGAATTTTCTGTTCTCTCTTGCTAGTGCCTCACACTAATAATTTTTTGCGGCTACCACATAAAAAAATAGAGAAAAACCCTATTTATTTAGGCAAAATATAACCTCCCATTATTTCTTCATATGAATTATTATATGAGCTCAAGTTTTTGGGCTTATATTTTATTGGATTTTCTTCACGGGGCAGTGAACCCAGTCTAAGAACCTACAATGCTAGAGTCGTCCTCTTTCATTAATGATTCAGAATGAACAGGCAAAAAAAATTGTTGAATTCATTTTTAATCACCATAGCTAATGGAGATGCATCTGTATTCAATTCCTGGCCAAAAGAAAATGGCGACGTCAAGTTTTTCACACTGCTTGTAGTAGAGAGTTCATCTAGGACAAAGCTAAATCCCCGGACGCTGCTGGATATCCAGGATCATCACTTTACTCATTGTCGACCTCTCGACTTGACTTGTCTTTCGGGCTCTTTTGCAGAGGACAAAATCTCTCTCCATTGAACAAATTATCCGTGCATTCAAATGAATCTAGTGGAGTTCAAGAGATTCAAGCTTGGAATTCGTCCAATTTGATGGTTTATAAGGATCTGGAGCGGCTCTCCAACGTCGCATATGAGAAGGTTGATTGTTAAACCATGAACTGCAGATCTCAAGGATTATTGGATGTTGTCAGTCACATGATTATATCTCTTCATTAAGTTTGGAGATTTCATAGGCGCCAATGCTGTTAATCTAATGATTTGCGCAAATACTTTCTTGATCTCAGCTAACAAATTCTAGATGGCTGCATGATTGCCGTTGCTTGCGAGGAAAATAAATTGGCAGATGCAGAAGCTGATTGAAATCTAATGTTCAATTATGAGTTAGTTTGATCATTTTAAGAAGTAAAGGACGCGCATGATAATCATTCCATTTTTGTTCCAAAACTATTTTTCTGTTGTAAATTTGTTTCTAGAATGGAAATCTGTTTGGTAATGCAATTTCATTTTTCTATTTTTGTAACAAATTATTAGTTTAAAATAGATTTGGAACAAAAATAAAAAGTAAAAATTTTCTACTGCTCTATTTCTATAACAGAAATGAGAAATAAAAATTTTCTTATCACTCGTCTTTGCAACTAGCCAGCCGCCCACCTGTTGTTGCCGCCCACCACCCACCACCGCAGGTCCCCCCCACCCCTGTTGGTTGCCGCCAGTTGCCACCACCACCCCCACTACCCCTTGCCACCGCTGGTTGTCACCGTCGTTTGCCTTCACCATCCGTCATCCATTGTCGGTCATCGCCGTTTGCCACCTACTACTGTCCACTACCCCCCATTGCTAGTCACCCACTGTAGGTCGTCGGCCGCCTTCCGCCGTTTGCCGCCACCTAGGAGGGAGAAATTTCGTGTCATTATCATGTGAATATCTCCTTTAAGAATAAAAATTTTGTATCATTATCAAATGCATATTTTTGCTTAAAAACTCATCCAAGAATAGAAATAGTTTTTCTATTCCAAAAATTAATTTCTGGTCAAAGTAGTTACCATTCATGCCCTAAAAGACTTTTGCTTGCCCAAAGACGAAAGGCTTTTCTTTGACAAGTGAAACTATGCCTTTATTGTTAAAAGACTCCAATATGTCGTGCACGTGATTTTCATGATAACATTGTCGAAAATTCTCTCCGTTGTATCGAATTGTAGGTCAGTGCCGACTGACAGTGGACCACGACTGGTTTCATTCGTATGCTTGTGATAAGATGAGGCGATTGTAATGAAGAAAGTACTAGTTGGTGCTCCAAGAATAGCCGTGATTTTAGTGAGGAACAAAAATGTTACCTAAATTCTAGAAATAATTGCGCTCAAAGCTTTTCGGCCTAAGATACGGAAGAACAATTAAACAAGCTTCTACTATAGGCTTTGGGCCATAAAAGAAGTTCTCTAAGAAAGTTTCTGAGAAATTTGATGAATCGCCTGGTTGGTTTTCTATTCATGAACGGCAAAAACAACATGTTGTTATTGCAATTGATTCGTTGGACAAAGAAGGAACGAGAAGGAACTGATTAAGCAGGATTGAATTTAAAAGAACAAACAATAGAATACAAAAGTAACAATGACTTGGTTTAGCTAACTAGCTACTCTCAGCTTATGCAAGAGATTGATACCCAGTTGTGAACAAAACCGAAGTCAGGAACAGGAAGAGGAAAGCGCGTATGTGTAAAGATGATGAGCAAAATCGGACAAAAAATTTGCTATTGATAGTGAAAATCTTCGTCGAGAAATCGTTACTTATGAGTTTCCATAAGTACAATTGCAGTAAACTAAAGATCACTTCTACCCCAGATAAACACATATGATGAGTTAGAATCAACCTGTGCCAACTTGATGCATCTGAGTTTGGGCACTCTGGACTCGATGGATTTGTTCAATTGCAGCCATACATGGTCTTGAAAATGGTGTAGATTCTGTACATCTCATATATACCTATTAGCAGTTGCAAGTTGAACCAATGAGATTAATCCCGAAAGTCAACGATACAAATTGCATGCGTGAATGGACGAGAAGTTAATTTAGTTGTGGATGGTCTAACCAAGAAAAGATCTCATCCGCAGGTTTTTGCGTAACACGGCGTAAGTGTATAGCATGATCACTATTGGCCTCCATGCTACGCGTGAAGCGGACCTAAGATTCTAAAAATCAGAGAAGGAGAGAAATATCGCATGCATCCATTGCATGCATTCAAATGTGTCTTGCGAAGTTTAAGAGATTCGCACTCGGGATTCATCAAATTTGATGGTTTATAAGGATGTAGAGCGGGGCTTCGTCCTCGCATATGAGAAGGCAGATTGTTAAACTATCAACTGCAGATCCTAAGGCTTACTGAATGAGTTTTATTCTGTTCTGTACACCCTCAGGATTTTGTAAGTCATAAGCTTATATTTCTGTAAGTAGTGTGGAGATTTCGTTAGGAACGCAATGAATAGAGGAACTCTCTTTCAATAGTGCCGACACTGTTAATATAATGATACGCGTAAATATTTCATTAATCGTGACTAACACACTACAGATGGGGAAGCTGGTTGAAATCATATGTTCAGTTACCAGTTAGTTTGATCATTTTGAGGAGTTAAAAGACCGTGTGTATGCTTTTGCTTGCCCAAAGATGAAAGACTCTTTCTTTGACAAATGAAAGTTTTACACTTATTTTATTGTTCATCTGCCCAAAGATGAAAGACTCTTTCTTTGACAAATGAAAGTTTTACACTTATTTTATTGTTCATCCTCCCATATGGAACTTATTACATGATCAAAGCAACTCCAAGTACCAGTACAACACAATATATGAAGTAAAAAACCACGACCGCATCCAAACAACATGAAGCGATGGCTAATAAGGGCAAGCGGTTTTATTTCCGTGGATGAAAACGTAGTCCCAGCAAGGGCACTTCGTATAACCTAGGGGCACGCACTTGTTGTTCTTCTTGCAGCATGCCGTGCATGGGGTCATGCACGGCCTCTTCTTGCGGTGCGTCTTGCAGAGCTCCTCGCACGGCGCCACGCATCCTGTGTTTTTGGGGAAATTAGACAGGAATTTATTACACTGCCGGAAATAAAAAAGAAAAATGAACCGAGAACGAGGGAACAGATGGTAATTCCTTTTTCGAATGCAAATACTTGTGGACACTGTTATTTTCCGCTGACGCATGTAAGTTTTTCGATCTTTTTCGTTTCCTTCTCTTTAAGGGCAAGGGATGAATTGATGCTATTATTTACCATAGAGCTTGACAGCGGGTGCTCCAATGGGAGCCTTCACTGGTGGGTGAACTGGCGGGTGAACTGCCGTGGGAGGTTTCTCTGGTGGGTGAGCTGGAGCCACGGTTGAACTCTGCATCAAATTACAAAGGATGTTAATCTTGAGACTCTTACTTTCTTAATACTGGTATGTCGTGCATGCGATTTTAACGATAACACTGTTGACAAACTCTATCCGTTGAATGCATTGTTGGTTAGTGCTGCCTGACAATGCACCACAACGCCCGTGATAAGATGAGACGATCGTAATGAGGGAAAGGACCAGTTGGTGCTAGAAGTATAGGCGTGATTTCAGTGATGAACAAAGACGTTAGCTAAATTTTGTAGAAATAAACTCTGCAGAAATCTTTTACCCCTAAGAAACGAAAGAACAATTAACCAAGCTTCCACTATAGGTTTTCACCATAAAAAAGAAGTTCCTACTGGATTTCAAGCATTTTAGCACTGAGCTCAATGCTCATGCTCCATGACCACTCCTTAGGTAACTCCATGTGTATCAGGAACGTCTAATGAAATTGCCCGGTTGGTTTTCTCTATTCATGAACCGCATAAACTACGTGTTACTATTGACATTGATACGGAAAGTGAAGGAACTAAATAAGCAGGAATGAATTCGAAACAACATAGAACAGAATATAAAAGTGAAAATGACTCAGTTTAGCTAACTAGCTACTCTTAGCATATGCAAAAGATTGATTGATACCCCAGTTGTGAACAAGAGCAGAGCCAGGAGAAGGAAGACGAAAGCCTTGAAAGCCATTTCGGAGACGGAAAAGCGTATCTGCAAAAGGGATTGTTTTCTGCGAGCTCTTGTTGACAATGAGCAAAACCGGGTGACGAATTCGCTATATATAGCGAAAATTTGGTCGAGAAAGGGCAATTAACAAGTTTCCATGGGTGCACTGCAATGCACTAAAGATCACATCTACCTCAGATAAATGCATGGCGAGTTAGAATCAACCTTTGCCAACTTGATATGCATCTGGGTTCGAACACTCTGGGCCCGATGGATTTGTTTAGTTGCGACAATGCGTAGGCCTTGAAATCAGTGCAGATTTTGTACATTTCAAGTTAAGTTATTAGCCAGTATCGAGCTGAGTTAATGAGACTAATCCTGGGAGTCAAACATATTCCGTGCATGATGTGCATGAGCAATCGGTTTAACCGTGAAGGGTCTAACCGAGGAAGATCTTATCCGTAGGTTTCTGAGCAACACGACATAAATGAATAATATGATCAGTTCTATGTGCCTCCATGCTACGTGCGAAACCCACAAGAAGACCTCGTTTTGAGCAGTCTCACGTGGAAGAAATTAAGAGAATGCCAGCACAATCTCATAATAGGATTCGCTGGCTTTCTTTACACAATTTGACCTAGGTTTCATATAGAGCCGAACGTAACCGCCGCTCTCTCAGTTTTAGGTTCTTATTCCTTGGTAAAGTTGCTTTCGTTCATTGGTTAATTAGATCATTTGAGACTTGTCTGTTCTAAACACGTGTCTATTTGACAGTGCATACTAGAGAATTAATCAAAATCAATTTAAGTATTTTTTTAACCCGTGTTCGTTATCATAAAAAAGGACCTCGACCCATTACTCTACATTGATCTAATTTGTTGGGTGGATTTTTTCATGTTAAAGGCGCCATTTTGTGATGATGTATGTTGTCATCAACCTCAATCCGGCTCGAGCACGACCTGAAGAGATGGTAATTGTGGCCAAGGTTAACATATAGCTAATTTGTAATCCGAACGCAAGAAAGGCACGAAGATGTGACAATGTATGAAGGACCGATGAGCTGCAACTGGGTGGCTAATTGTAATATCCAGTTCACGCAAAGTAGGGTTTTAGGTTAGGGCTCTCAAGTGACTTCCACCGGTCGCGTTCTAACCTAGGATTGATAACACTTTTTAAGTAGTTGCATGTGGCAGAGACCGTAACCTCCTCTCTTACACTTCGTAATGTGCTCTTTGCAAATGCAGAACGTGATTGACATCATCAGAGGATAAGATTGCCAAGTTACAATGACAGATAATCTGCAATTAATGAGTTCAGGCCCTTTTTTATTCTCTTTTGAGGGGAGGGAGGAACTGAAAAACAATGCCAAAGTTTTATTTGATGTATGCTTTCACTTTCTCATGTCATGCGAACTCCTCTTTCTCGGTTATATATACGAGGATGCATACAGCATTCCTATGCGGTGATAGATCGGTATGTTGACCATTGAAGTTCATGCCAAGCAAGTGCATCACGGTCAAGTTCGCCTTGGTACAACGACCATTGTAAAATCAATGTACGCGAACCACATAATGACAGTAATTGGCCGTGTTAGGAACAGTTCTTTCAAGAAATGAATTCTCCAACACTTTGAAACGATAACTACACATCTCAATTTCACGAGAGGCACATCAGGGGCCGAGAATCTCAGCAGAACTTGAAAGCTATGCCTAATGGTCCAGAGTTCCAAGATCTAGACAGAGACCTCCTCTTCCTCGTCGAAGCTCAAATTCAATGTTTGTAACTTGAATCCCGCGCCCTGTATGGTCTCGACCAAACTAGAAGCCACCCCCGTGGCTTGTATAGTAGTCTGTTTCGTCAACTGATCAGAAAGGACGAAATTGTCAAAACATAAGCGCTACAACATTCCTCTGGCCAAAAAGAATAAAGGCTCCATAACCATCCAATGTCCAAGAAAGATAAATGAGAAGCATGCGATTGAGCAAACTTAGAAAGATCGGGGTAGAAAACTGTTGACATGAAGACCGTGGAGACAGGCCATGGTTGGCCCTTGCGCCTTAACATTTAAAATGTCTTCCGTGGTTTGCAGGATACATTGCTGTATCTACTCACAGATTAGACAGAACTACTTATTAATTGGGGCCTGCTATGTTCTTATCCTAGGGCCATCCTTCTCAAAGGACAAATCCTCCAAGGCTTTGAGGTATTGCAGGATAAATCTAGCACTGTATATGTTTGCTTGGGGTCACTAATGCAGATGAGTTGAAATGCAGTAAAAGGTCCAAACCAAATGGAAAGCAAATACAAAACCATAATAAACACTTCAAGAGTCCATACTCACCTCAACACTGGCAATGCCCTCAACAACTTGAACCTTCAAAGTTGTAACGCCCTCAGCTCCCTAGAGGAGAAAAGAAATTGGACGCATTAAAGCACAATAATAGTTTGAGTACACTACACTACCAGTTAAAGTTAGATAGCAGAGCACTTCATTTCAGACTTCCCCTATAATTGAAACCAGAGGAGAGACGCCATGTATAAGACCATATTACCCAGTCAACCAAGAAAAAAACAATTCATAAATCCAATAAAAATAAGGAATATGTCAAAATTTGTGACAAAAGACCAAAGAAAAATAAAAGGGAAATGAGGTCAAAGCTACAGAGCAACTTCTCCCACACTTGGAAATAAGTATGAGACGTTTCTATGGGTTTTATGAGTAAATGCAACTTGCTTTCACAGTATAGCAATGAAAGCTGTGAATCGGACTTGGGTATTCCACCCCAGGTAGTCAATAAAATCTTGTCTTTTACTGTGAATGTGGCTGCCTGATGTCGTGGTTACTTGTATTACTAATAGCAACTTGTCAACTTCTCTATCAAAAGACAGGTAATTGACTGTCACACCACACTCAGAGTATTTCCACCATGAGATGAGAGAAACACAAATGGAAGTTAAACTAAATGGGTCTACCTCCAATGCAGTTGTTACCGCTGGGATGGCTGATTCGCTCATTGTACCCTCTGCCTACAGAAATAAGAAAGAAAATATTAGAAAACATCAACCTTTTAAATGAACAGTCGAGGCTCAACATGCTGTCATAACAAGACTAGCATAGACACCCCCACAGCACATACATATATTCATCATGCAAGAGTTTAAAGATCAAAATCATGCAAAAACTTCTCAGCGAAACAACATTGATTGTTTAACCTATAGAAAGAGGCCTCTTGTTTGATTATAAAGCTCCCCTATCCCTTTCCTCATCTTTGATCCCTTTGAACAGTATAAAGGCCCAGTTCTTTCGAATCCAAAAAAATAAAATAGGTCAACATGCTTCCCCTTAAATTGCTGGCACTCGCTAACGAAATCCTTCTTTGTTATAAATTTCAAAACCTCATTCTTTTCATTCTTCAGAGAAGGGCTTGATCTTTCTTTGTTTCATTTCTTTTCTTCTTTTCTCAATTCCTGATATATAAGGCATTCTATAACAACATCTAGAGCTAACTCCAGCGCTATACAACGCCAATGCCAGCACTCGAGTATTAATGATCTAACCTCAACAGAGCAATGCACATAGCAATTCAACAATCCATCATCCACTTGCTGCAAGAGAAAGGGAAGGGTACACAACCCCCCCCCACAACCATACTCGCAAACAAATTAAAAACCCACAAGCACTTCAACAACAAAGACAAAGAACCAACCGCAAAAACTAACAGAGCATAAGCAAATTCACATCAAGAACCAAATGGGTCCTCCTCGTCGGCGTACCTGAAAGAACATGGTCAGAGTGTCGGAGGGTGAGACCGGGACCGAGACCGTCTGCTGCTCAGCTGCCGACGAAGAGGAAGCAGAAGAATCAGAAGCAGAAGCATCTTCTTCGACTTGCGCCTCCGCGACCGCCTCCGCCACCGGAGCTTCCTCTTCCTCCGACGACCTCACCACCCTCATCCAGCGACTCCGGCGCCGACTTCGCTCCCCCGACGACAAGCGGCTGGTGGAAACGGCCTCCTTCCGGGCTTGAAACTGAAGGCTCTGCGCGCGGATGCCGAAAAGCGATCTGGGATTTCTTCGAGATGCCGCGGGGTTGACGATGGAGTGGGGAGCGACGAAGGCCGAGACGCTGGCCATCGTTTTGTCGATGCAGAGAACTGCGAAAGCAAGAAAATTTATCTCCGAAACTGGCGAAGCGCGAGTGTTATCTTCTGAAGAAGAAGCTCCGTGCTGCGGTCTCCAATCCGAATACCCGACCCAGATGGACCCGGGTCGGTTCTTCCGTATCCGACCCGAGTTGCTGGGAGTTGGAGGTATTTTTGTCATGATGAGTTGGACGACGTGGGCAAGGTGGTAAGAGAGTTTAGATCACAAAACGACAGTGCAAGCCCATTTCGGTAATTGTGCAGCTCGTGGGAGTTGGAGGGTATTTTTGTCATGATGAGTTGGATGACAGGGGCAAGGTGGTAAGAGAGTTTAGATCACACAACGACAGTGCAAGCCCATTTCGGTAATTGTGCGGCTCGAGGGCAAAAGGTATTTTTGCCATGTTGAGTTGGACAACAGGGGCAAGGTAGTAAGAGAGTTTAGATCACAAAACGACAGTGCAAGCCCAGTTCAGTAATTGCGCGGCTCGAGGGTAAAAGGATAAAAAAAATTTGGACCATTTCTCGATTTGTGCGTGTCATCCTTGCGCAGGGGCCATGCTAATCTTCTCTGTATCGTTCCAATTTTATCAGATGTCTCCGAAGAGACGATCTTATGCTGTTTCTCATCATAATATAAACTAATAGTTTACATGATCTCTAAGCGATGTGGGACTAAAGGGACAATGGACTAACATAACAAACTACCATCAAAGAGCAAGTTGATAGATTAGGACTGACTGGATGGTACAATTGCAAAATCTAATCTAATCATCTCTCATCTCAATCGACAAGATCGATGATTACACAGTTGAAATAATTAAAAAGCTCTCCTTTATTTGGGGAAAACTAAAGAAAAACTTACTGCGAACATCGTTCAAATCACCAACTGACTTATCTTACTTGATCTTTCATAAAAGCTCACACAATCCTTTCTGCTCATCAAATTATTCCGCATTCATTCTGCTCGCATGCGGCTAAATTAATAAATACATGGTCGGCACAAACAAGTCTTAACTTTGTTCACAAGGGTCACTCCTTATGCGCATCAAAATTATACTCAACACTAAGCATTCTATCTCTCATATTTTGCACCCTCCATTTGCTTCCATAACTTAATTATTTGAAGGAAACACTCGTTCGCAGAAAGATCATTATAGGGGTTGCATAATGCCTTCCTGGAAATATAAGTTACACGACCATGGAATGTCAAGTATAACTATGTCGACATCGTTATGGGATTATCACGGCAAGAGCTTAGCAGTTCCGTTCACAAATCAGCATTTTACACACCGAGTTCAAGTTACAGGGGACAAAGCGGAAAATGAAGAAAGAGAAGAAAGCGCATAAATTATACCGCGAACCAAAATTCCGCCAGGATGAACACAACCTTTTACCCTGGAGAATCACATATTCAGTAAAGCTTAAATAGATGATAGCTAACCTCTGATTGCACCCCACATTGTAGCCCACGACTATATATAGAACAGAGAAAGACCAGTTATACATCAGCTTCCTAAGTTTCAAAACCAGCAGTCCCATGTATTAGTCATCCAATGTAGGAGCAGCAAATGTTCAGAATCAGTACCGCTTTGCACACGTAGATAGTATGCGGTCCAAGTTAAAGACCCACAATCCAAGTATCATCTCTCGCTTCTGATTTTTGATCTATATCAGTGCACAATGCCCACAAGCCAATCCTATATCGCCCTTGCCCTTGGAATCATGTTTCTTGGGATCCAATCCAATCTGAGATGAAATACGAGATGATGCCATTCCCAATAGACCACAGAGAAAAATGCAAACTTTTCATAAAACTACCACACCAGATGAATACTTATGACTTACCTTCAACTTGTGTCGCCCATCAAAAATATTGATTAGCCAGTTCAAGCTTCAACAACTTGGCGAGATCATATGACTTGAAGTCTTTGCCATAACACAGGCTTAAATCTAGAGGCGTTTTTCCATCCTGAAACAAATTAGCCAAGAACTACATTACAATAGGAGATAGAACAGATTTAATCTTTAACTCCTGGCAAGTTACCAAAATCAATCATGAACAGATATTGACAGTAAGATGTAAAGCTACCATATAGTCTGCTTTCTTTTATTTTATTTTTTTTGGTGTAAATATTTGAAATTCTTCCCTTTTTATTCATCAACAATATTTGCATGATCAAATACATCACAGGCTTGAAGCCCCAAGAACTAACTTAAAGTACCAAAGTAGACCCACAAAAGAGGCAACCTTTTGGCAAGTCACTAGTTTGTCTACATATTGTTGAATTATCAGAATACCTTAGTTCTTCTGGTTTTATCAGCTCCATTGACCAACAAAATTTTCGCAATATCCCTATTTCTACTCTGCATAGAGATGTGCAGTGGAGTCCATCCTTCCTGTAAAAAGACATTAAACAGAGCGTCAAAAGGATTCATAAAGATTCATATTCACCAAGAAGAAGAATGAGTACACAAAAGAAAGGTAAGCCATACTCACATTATCAGCAACATTAACATCAACCTTGTACTTGATAAGTAGCTTCACAGTTTGCTTGGCACTTACCTGAACAGCGTAATGAAGCGGGGTAGCACCATCCTACCACAAAATCAATAAGTAAGACCACTGTTGCATCAGAACACATGAGTAAAAGGCAGGGAACTGTTACAGAGATTCAGAACAATGAAATGAAGTCGCGCACCCAATCTCTAACATGAGGATCAGCACCTTTCCTCAGCAGATGACTAATTACAGCCTCCTTTTTCCCAATTATTGCCTTGTGCAGAGCAGTAAGACCATACTGTAGATGTAAACCGTCGAGTGTCAATCTGAGGGGAAGAAACGTGGAGGAAACAAACCGGGGAGATCCTAAAACTTGCCTCATCGACAGTATCAATATCAAGACCATTTTCAAGCAGCTTGTCCATGAAATGTATCTGTCCGGCTAGCGCGAAGGTATGGAGGGGGTTCCATTTTGACTGAGAACACGAAATGGAAACTAGCTAAGACATAGCCCGTTATGCCAATTGTACTGGATCAAGACAGGAAGACGTAAAACTTAAACTAGGAGAATTCAAACAGCTTAAACGGCCAATGCAGCGCCAAAGAGATAAGCTGCCGATGAAAAGAACTCGAACCCGAGCGCATAATTCTTACCGTCGATATCTTTGCCAAATTAGGAGTGGGATTGTCACGCAGGACAGCTGTTTCCTCTGGTCCTAAAAGCTGTTCAACCTCTGCAACGGCAAATCGAACAAGAAAATGATCATCGCGTCCTCACTGAGAAGACGATGAAACCGGGGAAAAAAAAAAAGAGAAAGGAGAGAGAAAACAGAGAGAACCCTTATACCTTTCACCAATTCCTCCTCGTAATTGTCCGCCGAAGACGTACCATCGCCGGAAGCACGACCCACGACGCCGTCCCCGTCCTGTTCCCAGTCGCTCTCGAAGTCCAAGTCGTCCCCCTCCTCGCTCCCATCTCCTTCCTCGTCGTCGTAGTCGCTGCCGCTTCCGTCGTCGGGGTCTTCCCAGACGCCCCGTTGCCGGGTCTTGGAGGAAGGAGCTCTCTTGAACGCGTGCGTGATTGACGCGATGGAATGCGAGCGCCCTATTATTGTTGGTGCTGCGAAAGATGAGGTTTTGGAGATAGCGGAGGTGAATTTCGAACGGAGAGTGGGAGCACATGGAGGCGGGAGATGTCTGTAGTCCAAGAAGGACGGTATGGAGAGCCAGGAAGCCGCCATTGTTGCTTGGTTTCTAACTGTTCGACAAAATGTCGCAGATAAAAGAGAAAGCGCTGTGCTTTCCTGGCGCGACACAACAGAATTCGTACTATGTTACATGAATAAATACGGTCGTTTTGTTTCATGAAAAAACACGACTCATCTTTGAACTTTTTAATGTTTGGACGATAAAAAAATGAATCGATTGATAAGGAGTTTTTTACATGGGCTGAAAATAATAAGTTTAGATCAAGAAAACAACTTCCTTTTTTGATAAAAAGAAAATCATTTTTCTTATTTTTTGCTATGTGTCCTAACACGAAAAATATATATATATTCCTATTTCTTATCAATTATTTTCCTGATAAGTCTCATCTATCTCTTTTTTTGGTCTAAACTCTGTCGACCATCTCCTAAATATACTTTGCTCATGTTTTTCTACATTCTTGAAGACACCAACGTATGCCGTATCTTACGAATATGACTTCATGATTCCTTTCCTAATTTCTTTGCGATTCTTGTTATTTTAATAGATTACAGAATAAACAAAAATTATGTCGATTCTAGTTTATTAGTCTTTAGATGCCAATTTTTAAGCATGTTCTAGTGGATCGACTTGTCTTCAAGTACCATAAACAAATTTTCTCCACTAGTTTTGGCACAAACAAAGACCAAAAAAGGTACTTTCTTTTGAACTGAATTACTTGAAAAACAATTTGCAAAGGCAAAACATGTTCAGTAAAACAGACTCGTCTCTTTTAAGTAAAAAGAAAAAAAAAAGCGGTACAACTGCTTTCATTTCATTTTGTTTTCTCATTTAGGGTTTTTTTTTGCACCAAAAACCAAAATTCATTGTTTTGAATCAGAATTCTTCAGGTTTCCTCGTTATGGCTGTCGCGAGTGCTGGTCCAAAAACGCTGATTCTTGCCACAGCATGCATGCTCATCCATTCTAAGCTAACATCAGTAGTCATCATCCTCACTTAAGCTCAGTTAACTTAGTTTCTGCCATCACTTCAAAGAATGATCAACTGACGCATGGGAAGCACTGGTTATTTCCTCCATCAAGCAATTTCAATTGGTCCAACATGATTCTCCACTTCGGAAATCAACAATTGAGTTTTCACTGCCTATTAACATAACCTTGAGCAAAAGAACAACGACGGCATAGTTTCGGAGGAAATTGGCAGTATGCATAATTCGCATGTTAGTACCCTTTTTGTCAACACACGTTAATGCAGCTCTTTTCCTGTAGCAATGCAAGTCCCAAGCAAAGAGTGCAACTCTGTCTCTCTCTCTCTCTCTCTCTTCCAGAACAATCTGAGGGCACAACAGGAAGCAGCTGATGGCTCCATGCTCGAGCTATTGCTGTCCACACTCCCCTTCAACTTGACCATCTGCCAATCAACAGAAAATGCAATTTAAGTCACTGTCAAGATCGATATCTGACGCCCTGTCAACCGGAGTCATCATAATCTCAAGAGAGAAGAAAGCCGAACCCTTGAGAGAGATAGCTAGATTCGCCTGGGCATCGGCTTCGGAGTTGAATTCCTAGAAAATGGAAAGAGATCTTTTTCAAGATTAAATCCAAGAAAGGTTGTTTATGCACAAAATCCTAGAGTGGAGATAAACATTCAAAAACATGAAGGGGAAAGATTAGTGTTTGTACCCTACGAACATGATCGATCTGAAAAGTAGTAAACCTGTCCTTGAGCTCTTTGGCCACCTGACACAAGTCGGCCATATTCTGGTTCTTTAGTTTCCATTTCCCCTGAATCTGTTGCATAGGCATTTCTTTAAGGAAAAACAGCGTAATAAAATATATAACTCAAGAGAATAGCAGGCAAGAGAAGCCAAGCATCCAAAGTGCTCGAGCAAGGCTACTAAGAGAAATTGCTGTCGTGCAAACAAATTTATGAGCAAATTCACTAACAAGCATCAAGCATGTCAACCTACATGCCTAGCAGTTGCTCAAGCATATTCAATATACAAGGTACTTCAGGAGCTCACTGATCCAAAGTCTCAGCACATAGAGAAAGCATTCTAAGAGCGAATATCATGACAATTCAAAAGAAATGGAACCAACTTACAATTACACTTCTCACAAAGAAAAAGATCATACAAGTAGTCCAGAAAAAAATTTATTGAAAATAAAAATTAAAATATAAACACCACAGTATATAGGTCAAGGATGAAAGGACATCAAATGAAATGACAAACCTGCATACAGACAAGCATTGAGTCCCCACGGACTTGAATTTTCTTAAACCCTTTCTGTAAAGCTTGTCTCAATCCCATAATTAGAGCCCGATATTCAGCAACATTATTAGTTGCAATTCCCACACCTTCACGCAATTGCCAAACCTACCAAAAACTCAGGCTCCAGAGTAGTAATTTTAAAAGCAAGGCATAAAAGATTGGGCGATCCATGTGATTGCATACCAAACTCCCATCATCAGCACGCAGGATAGCTCCCGCACCAGCCGGTCCAGGGTTTCCTTTCGAAGCTCCATCAAATTCTAGCGAGCAAGAGCTCTGCTTGGGAACAGCAGAGAGGGGGGAGAGATAATTTATTAACCACGAGGCAAAGATACAGCAAATATAAGTTTTTAAAAATACATGATAGATACAAAAACAACACAGAATAAATATTAAAGTTAAGATTTAATTCTAAAATGGCTAGAATATTTCTGAAACACGAAATTTTCCCAAGCAGAACTTACTGTTCAACTTTTTATTTTCAGATCAAAGGAACAATTGATCCAAAAACAACAGCGACACTTTTGCCATCCAGGCTTTAAAAAATTTAATAAATGATGACAAGATATGCATGAGAGAAGTCTGTCACCCACACAATTGGAAGATGCTGGCTGACTTGCAGTACCATCATTTAACTTCAAATGTTTGCTCTGATGATTGATCAAAGCTGAAGTTGGTCCTACCGCCTGCTGTTAGACAAACAAGACATAAATCAACCAAGCTACTAAGCACACGATCAACCCAAACAGTGAGGATCGGGACAAGTATGTTGAGCTTCCCATTTTTAATGACAAACAATATGGGAAGTTCAAACTCCAAAACAACAAACATAACGTACCCTTACAACAAAAATCCAGAAACACAATGAATAAGGCTTACCAGCCAGGCTCTTATAAAAAGAACAATGCCAACAAGATTCATAAGGAAGCTAGTTCCCATTGTTAATGATATACAGCGATCAAGAGATGAACATAGGGATCAAACTCTAGGATATAGGGACAATAATTTGAGTATCAGTCCCGATATTCCAGCCTAGCTTCCGCTTGATCTGTTAACTGTCGAGCAATGTGTTCTTACAAAATATGCAGCTTCTCAAATAATTATTGTCCATCGATAGGCTTGAAATTTTAGTAATCCCTCTAAACTACTGCAACTCCATGTGACACCAAACATCAAAATTTTTAGACACCGACTGAAAAGTCTAAAAATAAATGTTTTGATAAACATTTTAACGCACCTTATGGTCCCACTGAAGTGCTTCCACTGATCTCTTTGTAGGCAGTGCCTTGTTCAATGATGCTCCTCTTGTAGAGGCTGGTTGCTGAAGGAAAATAATGTTGCAGTCCAAATTAATCAAGGAAGAAGAAATAGTAAGATTCCATCATATCTCCTTTCAGTGAGCTGACAAACAGTGCTCTCTACTAGTATTGGGCATTGATGAATTCACATCCTAAAAAACCACACAAGCAAGAGATTCTTAGTCTTGGACCTTGGTATCATAGTCTGTCAATCGTCCCAGGCCTTTTAGGTCTTAGAATCAGATTAAGATACTACCAAGGCTGTAAGCAATCACCTAGCCTAATCAAACAAATAAAAGCTTCCCTCCATTATGGGAGAGCCTGAAGATGAATAAGTCGAAAAGAGAAGTGAAAGACAGACAAGTGGCAACCTAATTTAACTTATTAACAACAGTCAAACCACCAAATTTAACTGAAATTTGACACCTCTACCAATTAGACTAAAGAAAAGATATCATCCCCACAATGAAGCACTTCAAATTACTAAGAAGCACTGACAATTTTTGCTATCTAACCTGAAATGGGCAAGGAACAAGTTCCCCAAAAATATCATTTTTCAAGTCGGCAGCACTAATGGTATAAGAAGCATTCTTAAGACCATGTGACTTGAGATGTTCCTCTGCCTCCTCTGCTAGACCATGGCCCTTATACACACTCACGGATGGAGAATGTACCTACGAGGAGGAGGAAAAGATCTCATTTAAACAACAGGCCAAATCATTGTTATGCCATAGCACAAGATATTGATCATTCCACGTATCTTTGGAGCAGGGCAACCGTGCAAGACTAAGCTCTCACAAGAATACAATAAAAAAACAGGAGCACAATGAAATCTTGCAGATGGCAGAACTAAGTCAATGAGAGGTTGATCGTCTGATCACCGTAGAGGATAATGCCCAGCCAGATTAGAGACACCTCAATGGCGAGCTCACAATATCTTAAAACACAAGAAAAGATTTCTAGAACTGGAGCCAAATCAAGGACATAAGCAATTAGATTGTTCAACTATACTGCATCTTCAACCAGACTCAATGATCCTAAGATCAAGCGTGACATAATACAATATGCACCCCAACAACCGATAATTGTGGCCTGTACAAATTATAACACGAGAAACTACAACCCTGTAGATGCAGGGGTTAATGTGCCAAAGTGTTTCCGACCCATTTTTTAATCGGTGGACCGCCATCACCAGCCAGGGAAACACCATACGACTGCTAAATGCAGGAGATCACACCAGAGGCACTCTATACTCTAGGAACATACAAGTAATGCGTCGTCAAATGGAATTAAACCGCACTATTCATCCCTTAAGTACACGCATCAAGGGCAGTTTTTCCTTGTTTAATGGGCCTAAATTCAAATGGGTATCTGATAAAATACATAAATAAAGCTTAATACATGAATATAACTCCAAAGCGACGGACTTCACACGAGACTACACGGCAAGCAATGGGAAGTCAGCAAGAAAGAGAAATTTACAGAAGACCCGGCTTGAGCCTGGCAATCCTTCAGAGTCTTGTAAATTCCAATCAAATCCCCCTTCCTCACGACGTAAAACGCGTCCGCGCCCCCCTTTTTCGACATCGCCCGGCGTAACAAGCTTCAACTCCGGCGGCAACTGCGGCGAGCGGAAAGACAACTCGCGATCATGCAGTTGTAAAATATAACAATAATTATACGAACAGCATCGGTCTCGGCGGGTGCAGAAGCCCTAGCAAAACGAACGAAACCGAACGAAGAAAGAAGAGAGAAATCTCGACGGAGAAGGAGGCGAGCGATTAGGGAGAACTCGGACCGAGCGCGGCGACAAGCGGCGACGGCGGCTTTTTCGGTTCCGGCCGTCGTCGGCAGTCGGGATCGGCTTTAGAGCGATGCCGGCCAAGCGTTTTTCCAAATCGGCGATTAATTTCTTGCGAAATAAGATGATTTGATATGTGAAATGAAAGGGTAGTAATTCGATTCTATGGTCCTAAAGGACTTTCTTTTTAGTAACAAATCACGATCGTCGGAGAAAGAAATATTACTAAAAAAAAAAAAAAACTACACATCAATGCATCATAAACTTCAGAAATTTAAAATTATTCTTTGGTTCTTTTATTTTAGAAAATTCCAAATAAAGGTTTGGAATACTTTTATTTTCTCAAATAAGAAATTGAAGTGAATTTTATTTCAAATAAGATATATCAATATCAAAAAAAGACTGAAGATCTTATTGTTGGCAGATAAAATATTCCGGCCAACTAATAATATTTTTATTAAAACACGAGTTAAATTTAAGTTAAATTATATTAAAAATTTAAAAAAAAAAAAAAAAAACTTAGAAAAAAAGTAAAAAATGTAGGTGGGAGGGCTCCTCCCGCTTGTGGCCGCCATCCCATGGCCATTGGGGCGATGAGCTCGTCAATGCCTAGGTGAGAGCCACTGACCCTTACTAGATGCAAGAGAGGGCAACGACCCTCTCCCAAATCTAGGCAAAGGTCGCCACTCTCTCTCGCTGACCTTCACCGTTGCCTCATGTGTTTTCCTTTTAATTTTTTTTAAAAGAAAAAAAATCAAAGAAACATTAAATACACAACTAGTGAGTTCAAGCTTTCTTTGAGGCTATGGACATTTCAATCCCTTATTTGAGAAAATAATGACATTTTGAATCCTTATTTGAAATTTTTCCATTTTTTTATAATCGTGCACAAAGAGATCCCTCATAACCCATCTAGTTTACACAAATAGAGAAAGAAAATTATATACTTATCCTTGGTCTCCGTATAATTTGTTCTCAAGTGTCATCCTTACCTCCTTTACACCTTCTCTCTCCTTGTTTCACTTGTCTCCATTTTTTTTCCTCATTTTTGAAATTCTTTTTAATAACGAATGTTTTTAAGGCACTGATTAGATACCTATTTAAAAAGAGTTTGCGGTTTTCAATTCATTGTTCATTTCGTGTTATGTGTAATTGTTACTTTGAAAATCAAAACGTTTTCCAAATAAGCATTTTTACTAAAAGTCATAATATAATGTTCTCGAGAGTTGCATATGGTATAGGCCTGGTATTTAATAACTCAGTTGTATTGATATTATCGTTAACAAATTCATTGACCTTTGTAATAGAAGGACCCCTGGTGAAAATGAAAATCAGAGATATATTTGTTTTTTTTTTTGTCATAATCAGAGATCTAGTTAAATAATAGACAAATAAGAAAGTAAAAAATTTTGAGGACATGTGGTGCATGATCCCTCCCCGAACTTTGCTAGTTTTCCAACTATAGTAGCTAGATGAGAGAGTGAGAAAAGGTAGAGACGGATTCACCAAGTAATATAAGCAAATAATTGCACCAAAAATGGTTCTTCCCAGGGTGGCGCAAACATGACTCGAACACGACACAGATTTATCGAGACTCAAAACTAACATGGATCGACATTGACACTCCTCCATTCTTAGTTAAGGCACGAGACACAAGCATGACGGGGAAACACGAATTGCCGGACCTAGATGATCGTTCGAAGGCAATTGTACTGAGAGTGGAGATGGGCCAAAATGCCATTTGCTGCCGGCCCAATTATGGAAATTTTCTGTGTAGCACATAATGGTCCATGTCTCCAGCCCATCAGCCCCTTTACACATCCCCGATTAAATGGCTTATGATAGCCAATAACATGTTCATCCTAAACTCTCGGGAAGCATTCCCATCCAACATAATCCACACAAAACACAAGCACAATCATATTTTGAACCTCAAGCGGGAGCGTCTGTTCATCACTTACAAAGTCGGACACGTTCGCACTGCCATCCTATCATAGCATGATTACAAGAGATATCCTAATTTAGAATATGGCAAAAGTCGTGTCGGCATAAAGAAATCTTTTCACCGACACTGATATTGCCATTCATAAAAGTTCACCATAGCTTTGATCTTTATCAAAATTCCAAACCCTTTCTGTCTAGGACTGTACACCCATTCAATCCCTGCACATCCACCCACATTCATTCAAGCTCAATCATAGTTTTTCACATGTTAAACTTCAAGCAAGCTTACCCCATTTTTACTCCATCTTGTCCAGGAAAAAGAAAAAAAATCGCAAACTTAAACTTAAGCACATGCCCTGCTCAGATAAGAAGTATCCGTTGCAGCTACCGAGTGAGAATGGGGCATCCATATCCTAAGTAGAAAGGAAAATTGAAGACGACAGCATCAAATCGTTCTCAGTCTAGACACAGAAGTAAAGGGAATTTGCATGCGATGAGCCATCGCAAGATATCAGAGAGCATACAACCTATACACTAACTCCAACCATGATTTCAGTGTTGGTATGGCTTCTCATATCTCGAAATCTTCCTGACAAAGTATACTGAACATAAAATGTGCTTTCAGTATGCTTTGCAGGAAACCATACTGCAGAACAGATAGACATCAAGCACAACTCAGGCAGATGGCAGAAATGCAATGCATCCACACTTTCTAATGGCACAAATTCAGCAGCTCGATTTAAAGTTTAAATCATATCAATATGGTCCATAACAGTTGCAACAGCATGTGTCACGAACGCCAAACTGTAATGTCGTTGAGAACTTTCTCAAACTCCATTTTAGGAACAAGAGTATATAGCAGCAGATGGTGCTAAAGAACCAGGTCATTTCATCGAGATAGTGATTTGACTATGAGAAGTAACAATTGAAGACAATAAACCTCCAAGATGTCAGGACTGCGTGCATCATACTCAATAAAGCTCCTCAAGAATACCACTGATTTAACAGATGAAGGCTCTCAGAGATGCAGTTGGAAATTGGCCATGACAGGCAATTACAAAATTCACCAAGAGTAAAAGGACCAGGTGACGCAATGGATACAAAAAGTGAAATCCATATTTATGCAGGTAGAAGTGTTAAGCAAAAGCCTAAAGACTGGCGAAGAAAATGGCAAACAAATTGTTTCAAGGGACGTTCGGTTTTCCTTTTTTCTTCCATAAGAATGTTGCTCTCCATAAAAGGACACAATTAGCCTATGATAGGCATGCGATGATGACAGATAGAAAGCAGCAGACCACTTGTTGGATGCCATCTCATCAAGTGGCTAGTTTGATGCTAGGCCCAAAGATTCTTTAAACTAGTCCTCATACTAGTAAAAAAGAAAAGCATATGACAGCTAGACATGCTTGTGCAAAACACAGTTTCAACTCCAACCCAAAATTACACAAGATTTGTCATAAAGGAGTAGGACCTGCCAGCATAGTGTGCTCACTAGAGAACATAGAGCTAACAGTCAAATCCTGACAAAAGGAAATTTCTCATCTATATGAAGAGAATTTACGACACGGAGACCTGTATATAGAAATCTAAATGTCCATGAAAAGAACAGAGCATTCCAAGTTCCCACCATGAACAGAGGATTCAAGACCCAGCATATAGGCAATAAGTCTAATTAAAGGTGCAAGTCGTGCCCAGGGCCATATTAATCCATGACTTCGATGAAATTGCTTGTCAAGAACCACTATACAAGTATGACCAATTTGTAATCAGCTTCAGACAATATCCACCAACTAAAAGCGAGAAAGTGGAAGCTAACTCAATTGTGCAATACAGCATTTCGACCTAAATACCAGATGAAATACAGTGGAAGCAAAAGCACTAGAAACCACAATTCAGGAACAAAGATGCAGTCGATTGAACAAGAGGCCCACAGCCAAGGTAAAGAACCTTCAAAGATTGTAAACCATACAGTCAGTGTGCTCAAAGCAATGGAAGGACGGAATTGAATATCATCGCTGAACAATTACAGATACACAACCTGAGACTTTATCGTCACGATATAAAGGTAAAAGTCACGCAGGTGAGTGATGGTGGGAAATATGGAATGCAAAAAAGTTATTAAATGCGTGTTATAATATTAAGATTGGCGTGTCCAGAATAGCTTAAGTCAGCACGATACTATTCAGACAGAACAAATTTCTCGCAAAAGTTACATTCATGGTGTTAGTGGCTTTTACCCAGTTTGGGATCATATTGCGAGAACCTAACAGGAGACGATATGTTAGATAGACCCACACGGTCGACCTGCACAAGGTATTTATATAGTAAAAGGTTGTACCAAGATTCTGTGGATTCGCGTAAGAGGAACACGACCACCAATTGGGGGAGCACTAAATGATATTAGTTAGAACACAAGAATTTATTGAGAGTATTTGCCTGTACAAATTACCTAATGTAGTCACATTGACAGCTTCAGCACAAGCAAACAAATCTCTAATCACAAAACATGGCTACTTATATGCGCTCGGCTGCTGCCACCAACCTTCAAAAGCATGAAAATTGCAGAGAGGGCGATTCTCTAAGTACCACCATCAATATGAGTTCGAAACCCAACAAGAAATAAATTGCACCGTGTTCCCATCCGAACACGCGGCTTAATTCTTCATATCAACTGATCACAGAGTATCCTCAAAATCTCATCCTTCTACAGGGTTACCTAGCACATAAGAGAACACCTCCCTAACAGGCGAGAACTCCACCAACCCGATGTCCACCCCATACCCGGTGACCGGCAACTTCAGGTCGCGCAACACGCAAAAGCCCTCGGCCATGCGCGTCTTCGGCACGTCCTGGGCGACGGTGCAGTAAGGGGTCCACGACTCGGGGCGGTACTCCTCCCCGACGTCGACGCCCTCCTTCCGCATGACGTCGCACAGCTGGGAGTGCAGCTGGAGGAGGGCCATGTTGGCCTTGGGGGCGAGGAAGAGGACGTTGTTGTCGACGGGGAAGCTGCCGACGGCGAAGAAGGAGAGCGGGACGGGCTCCTGCCGGGCGGCGAAGGCCCGGACGACGCCCTCGAGCTTGAGGGGCTCGAGGGAGGGGGAGGAGAGGAGGGTGATGTGGGGGCGGGCCTCGATCTCGATGAGCTGGGTGCTGATTTGGCGGCGGGCCAGGACGTTCCAGGCCTTGAGCACCTGGTTCTCCAGCGCCGGGTCGAAGTAGAGCTCGATTGCGTACCCCTGCGACATCGCGTTCGCCTCCCCCCCGATGCTCGCTCGATCGATCGATCCCTGAGGGGCCCGCTCCGAAATGCGGAGGCCGAAATCGGAGGAGGCTCCTCGGACGGCGGGGGGAAATCGGCGGAATCGGAGAAAACCCTAGGCGCGGGGCATTTCCGGCCGGAGGTTTTTCCTCTTGCGGGCGGCGGCGAGATCTCGCGAATGGCGAGCTCGCTCTCAGCGCGACGGAGAGGAGAGAGAGAGAGAGAGAGAGAGAGAGAGGGGCGGCGATGGAGACTGTGGAAATGGCGGAGAGATGCGAGCGAGCGAGCGAAGGATAGAAGATTGATTCGGACGGAGGAGGAGAGCGAGAGAGAGAGACATCAATAGGGGTTGCTCTTGAAGACCAAAAAGACAACCCAAGTGGATCGCGTCCGGAATCTTTTGAAAAAAAAGGTTAATATTTCTTATAGTCATCCTAGTTGAATTAATGTTAATATTTCTAAGATTATAGGATAAGTACCACCAAAAATCTCAAGACTTGCTCATTGTGTGACATGGGTACCTCCACCTTTTTTCTTGAAATACGAAAAAACCAAATTTTATGCATACCGGGGTATAATGTAATTTCAGTTTTTTCTTTTTTTATGTCAAAAAAAGGTTTGGGGGTGTTAACGTTAGAGTAGGCAAATTTATGATTTTTAGTAACACAAACAAAAGTTTGGGGAATGGTTTGGGTTTTTTTTTTTTTTTTTGTTGTTGTTGTTATATTTACATTTAGTTATGTTGCTTTAAAATTGACATAAGAAAATTGGACTCCTCTAGTGTTGTAGAAATTAATTGAAAGCAATTTTAAGAATTTTGTATCTCCCTCTATCTTTTTATGCACTCTATCTTTTAGTAAAGAAGGAGACAATTTCATGCAAATTTTGCTCGCCATAGTCATAATTGTGTTGATGAGAGTCAAAAGGACAACGGATAAAATCTTTAAAAATATATATATTTTTCGTAATGAATTTATTTGACTAGGACGTTTCTAAAACGATATTTGGACGGTAGAATTACGTTGATTTATATAAACAACATTCCATTCCAACGTGAGCCATTTCTTGATCAACATAAGAGAGGATCCGACAATGAGAGCTCTCATGCAGTGTTTTTTGAGGTTATATAGGTTCTCACAATATATTATTGATATATTGACTTGATCTAATAATAACATATTGCTAAACCAATGTTTCGATATTGATATTTTTAGTACGACCAAGGATCATCAGTTATGTTTGTAAAATTAATTTTCTTTTACTTTTGAGCAAATGAAAAATAGAAACTTATTCACTTGAAAATACCATTTCATTGATCAATTATTCAAAAATAAAGACCATTACAATTCCTTCTTTTTTTTATCTTGTCCTTTAAAATATATACATAATGCATATCATTATGAATTATATGCTCGTCGCACTTTCTTAAATTTTCTATACTAGCACTAAAATGCGTTTCTTTTGTTTAATTTAATTAGTTAATAATGATATGTATGTTCACTATAAAGTTGGAGTTAAAACTATCATGAAACAATTTTAATCATCAGTTAGATATGACAAACCTTGTTCAATAAAGATGGTATGATGAACATTTACTAAGAATAACCGCTTTTAATTAAGACAAAACACATTAAATGATTTTATAGTTTACAAGTCAACGATAAAATCACCACGCGGTCGCCGCTTCCTACTCCCCACCACCGGCCCATTTTACACGACCTCAAACTTGAAGCCAAGACCTACAATGGAAGCGGGCTGCGGTGGTGGAGGGCAAGTGACCATGACCATTATGGCTGAGTGGTGCGGCGGTGTATTGACGGTGATAATAGTTCGGTGGTGGCGGCGGCGGCGGCGCGAGTTAATTGGGTTGCGAATGGGAATGGTGACGGTCGTCAAGGGTGAGCGGAGGATGACGGTTGCAGAAATGGTTATTTCTGTAAAAAGAAAGGTCCTTGCGAAGAGAGGGATGTCCATGCATCTTAGGCGTATGGTGGGTGTTTCGAAACGTGGCATCATCCCACGACGACACGGAGTGAACTGTCGAGAGTCCCGACATACCAAGCCACTCCCCGGGAAAAAGGACAAGAACGGTGTCGGAGGGCAGTAAATAGCCCGTCTAATGCAGACAACCGCCGCCGCTTCGGTTCAGCTAAACAATCCGAACCGGAAGAGAAAAAGAAAACACCCACAAACTTCTCCACCCGAGTTTCGTCGAGAAACTTTAACGGCAGTCAAGACACTCAGCGGGAGAGGCGGGTGTAGTCCACCAGATCGCCGTTGCAGAGAAAGATATGCAAGGTACATCCGATTCGGAAGTCGATCAGAAGCTCTTCGACCGTAGACGGCGTGCCCAAAACCCCCTCGTTCCCATCGGTAACGACCCCATCTTCAACATGCATGGCTCCGTTTGTGCGTTGTTGAACATCACGGTCTGTCTGTTATAAACGTTGTTCGCCATTCACGATCGATCTGCCACGCAGGGGCGTTCGTGACGGCGGGAGTGCTGGCGGCGGGGCTGATGAGTTTCCAGCAAGGGGACTCGCACCTGGGGCAGAAGCTGATGAGGGCGCGGGTCATTGCTCAAGGCGTCACCGTCGCTCTCATGGTCGGCACTGCTTATTACTGCGGCCAGAAATCTGCGAACCACCAACTCTAACCCCAATCACCGAGAGCGAATTGACCTCGACTTTCTGTCTTGCGTAAAATAAAGATCACTCGCTTTCCCACCTCGGTACTTTTAGTTGAACTCTCTGTTAGATTCCTGTTTTCCAATGGGGTTGTGCCGTTTTGTCTCGTGTAAACGAAGGTGATCTGTCCGTGTACGACCGTCCGCGCACCGTGGCTTTTCTCTTGGTTTTTCCTTCACCCGTCTGTGTCTAGTTGATAGAGATCTTGAAGTTGGCATCGCATCGAGGCGTCATTTCATCAGGGGTCGGTGAACTCTTTCGTTCCTTAATGTCACAGATCTTGTTTACCAATGTCTCGAGATACCTATTAAGCATACTTCACGAGACTTATAAAGTTGTGACCTCACAAACTCTAGACTCGGTCCACATTCGGGATCTGCTAGACTATGCACGCCGAGGCTAACGAATTCGATGTACTTCCATGTGGCATGGCCCCAGGTGGTCAGATCAGCTATGAATCGAATCGAGAGGACACTCTGTTTCGAGGTTCTGTCCTTTACCACTCGACCGTCCATCGAAGCAGTCGCGCCAATGTACGTGAACTCGGAAGGCGCCACGTGCCTACACTGGAATCGGCAGGTCTGGATGAGACTTTCTTGTGCAGAGGAAGTGGCATTTCACTGTCAGACCGTTTCTAGACGCTAGGCCGGCCTCTTGTTGAAGAAGCCAAATGGCCCCTTCCTCTGTCTTCCTCGTCAACTCTCACGTCGAGCAGCGGAATTCGCAAGAATACAAATCTTACGTTGTGGAATCAGAACTGGCAATTAACACAAGCATTGGAATCTTCTCCCAATTCGCAATCAGCATTACCGGCCCCGAGACATCGTCGTATTTAGATCTGTCGACTCAGAACTCCTGAGTTGGCGACGCTTTATTGTCCGAAAATGAAGCGAACTCTGCTCGTCTGGGCGTTGATGGTGCCTTTCTTTTGCCTCCTAGGCTCGACGGGTGCGGTGATCGAGGCGGAGGTCAGGAGCTCGCTGATCAGCTTCCTAGGAAACCTCTCGAACGGCGATCACGGGGTCGTTGAAGCCATCGGCTGGAAACAAGAGTCCGACCCCTGCCTCGACGGCTGGAATGGTATAGCTTGCGATGCGCAGAATGCTTCCGTGACGAAGTTGCGTCTTGAAGGGTTCAATCTTTCAGGGAGCCTCGACATGGGTTCTCTCTGCAATATGCCCGCCATCGCGAGCTCTCTTGCTCGCCTCGTTCTCAACGGGAACAACCTCGGCGGCGGAGTGCCCCCACAGATCTCGATTTGCAGGCAGCTCACTCACTTGCAGATCGGCGGGAACAAGTTCGAGGGGGAACTTCCCGACTCGCTAGCTACGTTGGATAATCTCAAAGTTCTTAATGTTTCGTACAATAACTTTTCTGGCAACTTGCCGAATTTGTCCATGATTTCGGGGCTCCAGATTTTCCTGGCTCAGGACAATCAGCTAAGCGGGAAAATTCCCGCATTCGACTTCTACAACTTCGACGACTTCAATGTCTCCTACAACAACTTCAGCGGCCAAATCCCGGATGTCCAAGGTTTTCTCAATTCGAGCAGCTTTATCGGCAATCCGTTGCTGTGCGGATATCCGCTCCCGAATAACTGTCCACCAGATAAGAGGAAAGGCGTTTCTGGCGAGCAGGTACTTATGTACTCGGGCTACGCACTACTGGGTTCAGTTCTCGTGGGCGCAGTCGGCTTCAAGCTCTGCAAGAAAAAGATGAAGAGGACAGGCAAGGTCGACTCAGAAAACAGCGCATTATCGATCGACGGAAGCGGGAACAAGGCTACCGTTCCATCAAGTGAACACAAAACTAGTGCTACACCGAATAGATCAGGAGTCTCGGCTACCCCAGTTGAGAGCGGAGTGGCCTCGTCTTCCCTCGTGGTCGTCACGAGGCCGACCGTGAATGGGCTCATGTTCGAAGAGCTACTCCAGGCTCCGGCCGAGCTGCTCAGGAGAGGAAGGCACGGGAGCCTCTATAAGGTCATATGCGAAAACGGGGCAATGTATGCCGTGAAGAGGATCAAGGATTGGGCGATCTCGGGTGAGGACTTCAAGAAGAGGATGCAGAGGATAGACCAAGTAAAGCATCCGAACGTGCTCCCGGTCGCCGCCTTCTACTCCTCCCCGCAAGAGAAGCTTCTGGTCTATGAATTTCAGCAAAACGGAAGCCTGTTCAGGCTCCTTCATGGTATCCTGTGATCTCTCTCTCTCTCTGTAATGCTGTGTGTCAATGTGCATAGAGGAACAGCATGGTTCAATGAAAATACGCAGATGCTCTCCTGTCTATATTCCAGGATAGCGAGTTGCGGAGATCCACATGGTGATAATCGTCGTAACAGAACAATTTAGCTGCGACGAAAGTTTGTCGTAGAAAATTTGAGCACAGAATGGGATCTTGATTATTTGCAGTGCCTCTTAGGAATTGGGTAGTAATTTAATTCACATCCTTGGCTAAATCTGATTGTCTGCTTGTAAATTTCAGGAACCCAGATGGGAAGAGCATTCGAGTGGGGCAGCAGGCTCAACTTCGCAGCCAAAATCGCCAAGGGTCTCGCCACCATGCATCGAGAACTCCGTGATGCCGAAATTGCTCATGGCAACCTGAAATCCTCCAACATCTTGCTGACTAAGGACATGGAGCCCTGCATCAGTGAGTATGGTCTAATGGTGCTGTACGATCACCAAGACCTGACTCCATCATCGATCACCCCTGCGTTCAAACCCGACCATAGATCCAATCCAAGCACGCCGAGAGCCTTCGGCTCGGATGTGTACGGCTTTGGCGTGATCCTCCTCGAGCTACTGACCGGGAAGATGGTCCATGACAAAGGGTTCGACTTGCCCAAGTGGGTCCTCTCCGTCGTCCAGGAGGAGTGGACCGTGGAAGTGTTCGATAAGTCCCTGATCTTGGAAGGAGTGAGCGAGGAGCGGATGGTGAACTTAATCCAGGTGGCCATCAAATGCGTCAACCACTCGCCGGAGGCCAGGCCGAGCATGACACAGGTCGCATCCATGATCGCCACGATAAAGGAGGAGGAAGACAGGTCTCTGGCATATGAAACCTGATATGGCTTAGGCCTTCTCTAAATCCTGAAAAAATTCGCAATTAGGTGGCAATAGGAATCAGGCCAAAAGAGAGAGTGAAATTTCTAGCCAATTTAAAGTATGAATCTGGCTTTTTCATGAATAAATAAGCAGTAGACACTGCTTGTCTTGTCTCTAGAATCTTAGTACTCATGTATGCTGCATCACGTACTCCAATGCCGATACAGATACAATTACTAGAAAAATTCAATTTCATTTTTTGGTACCAAGACTATACGTTATATGGAATTGGAACCTTATCATGGTCATATACCCAACAAACAAACGGTCTTGGTCTTGGTTCTGCCAAGATTAAGGCAATTTGTAGTTTGGTGTCGAACCACTGACTCCATTTTAATCTCCGCTCCACACAGCCACATCCAACTAAACAAGAGGCTCGGCAAGATTTCCCCAATCTCATCCCAATGCCTCGACCGGTCCATCAATAAGCTCTTTTCTGCATTGAAAACTTCTGCTCGTCTTAGCTAAAGAATTCAATGACTGAGCGATTGAGATAACTTCTTATTTGAGTCGACCTTCTCATTTTCGCACGTTGGAGTGAATACTGGCTAATTTCGGCTGAGTGAGACCTTATTAGGACCGGGCCGACAGGCCAAGGGATCGTGCCAGTCCGGGCACGGCACGGCCCATTGGCGGGCCGCGTCCCATATTGTTCCTGGGCCGGGCCGATCCAGGGGTCCCAAAATTCAATCACTTTTGGGCCACTAATCCAGTGACCCGAAACTTGTGGCTCGTGACTTTCCGAAATGGCGGAAGAGGAGGGCCACCGTGATTCGTGGCTTGCGTACCCCACTTACATCTATGACATCATCGGAGCCCACGATCAGTACTAGCCAGCGGATCCTGAAAGACAGTACGTGCAGCTTGTCCGCGACAAAATTTTAGAAATGACTGTGGTAACGCATGATTGGTTTTTCACGACAATTATGCCTCACCTGGACAAGGGGACAACCGCGACCCTGTATCGTCCGGATCATGGCGAGGGATGCGTTCTCCAGCGCAAGTTTTGTATAGCCGTTACCAGGGCACCAATATGTGTCACTTTTTTTCTTTCAAATTATTCGAGATATGTACTTGTACTTTGATTTGTATTCCATAATTCTCCGCAATTTAACTGTTCATTGCTGCTTTTAACATTTGAAAATTAACTAGTTTAACTTCTCTAAACCTTTTTTCCATTAAAAAAAATAATAAATTATTGGCCTCGGACTAATCGTGCCACGGCCTGACTTAATGATATGCCAGGTATAGGCAAGTGGTCACTCCTACTGAAAATCAGATTCCACCAACGTATTACAAATATTATGGCACTTAACTAATTGATTAAAAAGTTACGTGCAATTAAAGTGATTGAAAAAAAATTATGACACCAAAACCAACCTCTCCATGTTCTCCTTAATAATCATCCCCCATAATCATTTCTTCCCCATGCGCCCACCCTAACCAACTACTCCGCAATCAAGCGGGAGTAAGAAATCAAACCCCTCATGATCCACCTCCCCAGCCGGCAAAACAGCAAAGAGGAAGGAAGAGAAAGACCACGCATGATGCGCATTCTCGTCGGCCCAAAACTAAAACTTCGCGCCAAGAATTTGAAAAAAAAAAAACAGCCAACAAAAAATAATCGTGCTCACATAAGATCGTCGTCGCAAAAGCGTCACTCCCGGCCCCCGTCCCTGTCGCCATCGAATGATTTGGGACTATATGTCAAACCGAGAGCAAAATGATTATAAAAGAGACAATGGGCGACGCACCAGAAAAGGATTTCCAGCCCAGGGGATCCTCACTTTACCTAACGCCCTCGTCACGTCCATCACTCGATTGCTCCCTTTTCTTCCCCCCAACCTTAGCGTACAGCTCGCAAATGATTGTCGCTTTTTGGCCTCTCTCTCTCCGACCTAATTCCCCTTCTAAGCACAGATAAAAAAATCCCCGCCACCCAACACACTTTCTTTTCTTTTAAATGAGCTGTTCTTGCTTAAATCTCCTAGCCAAAAAAAGACATAAAAAAATAAAAGAAAAATGATACAAATATACCTAGACTTTGGCCCATAATACGATATGATTTTTAATTTAAATTTTTTAATTTAGGAATTAACGTTGAATATTTCTATCAAAATTCAGTTTAATATATACCAAAAATCCATAAATTACATTAAACAAATTGAAAATTCGGGATCATATTATATATTGGATAAAAGTTCGGAGATCATATTGAATAAAATAAAATTTTACGGATTATGTTGCCTGAAATCATAATGTCTTTATTTTAATAAAATAATCACACGGATTGTTTTCTTATTTAATTGTTTTTTATTTGGGTTACGGTATAACGACCTCTACGTGGGCCCCACCACTCTTTTGAAAATTCCCCTAAAGTCACGTTACCCCGAAAAGGGATAAAATAAATTAACGTCATGGTCTATAGATCATGTAATTAACACCCCCACTTTTTGGCATTGGGCGTCATTTCAATACGCACTTTTTGTGTATTTCGCTTTTTGACTTCATTTCGACCAATGAAAAAGGGTAAAGTTATCGAGCTTGCTCTGCGCAATGAGAAAAAAAATCCCTGTCGACTTTTTTGATTGGAGTGACGGAGATTCCTTACTTAAGAACCGGAAGTTCATGGCTCGAATTTTATCAACCGAGTGCAAACTGTTCAAAATTAGGACCACATGATTACAACTTATAGAATTCTTCATGAGCCTCCAAATGATGAGCTCGTTAGGCCCGTGCCAATGGATTATAAAACGAAGTGATATAAGAGAAAGAAAACTCGATCCCTTACATAGTTCGTGTTGTTTATTTGTCAAGTTACAAAATTCGTGATTTTGAAACCGACACATTCCAAATACTACATCAATAACTTATTATACTCGTGTCAATTCAGTTATGAGCTTTTTAATTTAATCAATTTAGTCATAAAATTATTACACTTATGCTATTTCAGTTTTAAATCGTTTAATTGTGCATATTTAGTCCTTAACCTTTTAACAATTTGTTAATTTATTCCCTTAGGCAAGTTTTGGCCAAAATTATTGACGCAACAGTCTAGTTAACGCTGACTGTTTTACACAGCGTATTTAGTGCAAAAGTAGACAAATTTTTTAAATTTTTTATTCTTTTCTCTTTTCTTTCCTTTTTTTTCCCAACCTTAGGCTAGTGAGGTCATTGGTCCAACAAGCAAGAGTCAGCCGACAACCTCCTCCATCCAAGGTAAAGAAAAAAGAAAAAAAAATTCTTTCACATGAGTGTCGATCGTTGTCGACGCTAACTAGACTGCTACATCAATAATTTTTAGTCGAAATTGACAAATTTTCAAAAAAATAAGGATTAAATTGATAAAATCAAAACATTTAGAACTAAATCAACTAAATTAAAATATTTTGAGACTGAATTAACACAATATGTAATATGTTCATGATTTATTTAAAAATAAATTTCCCACACTACATCCATGCCTAACAAAAAAAGAAAAGGTCATAATCAAAACGAGAAATCAAAAAGAGACACAGTAGTTTGTGGACTTTCGAATTAATTAAGAAGAACCCGAAAAAGAGATTTGGCAGGAGGAGGTCTCATCCCGTGCCGTGGGCTTTTCTGAGTTATCTCCACGGTAACAGCGCCGGTTTTTGTTTTTATCTGCTTTTCCTTGAGCTCAATTAATAAAGCCAAGATAACTCCAAAGGCCTCAGCCCCTCCGGGCAATCGCGTGACGCCACGTGTCCCGGCCTTCGTGCATCCCGAAGCGCGGAATCTCTCGCTCTTCGCAGGCTCGACTCAAAGTGGCGCGCGACGACTTTTTAAAAAGAAGGCCCAGGCCCACCTCGTAACCCGCATTTGGCACTTTGTTCGCCCATGGTTGACCGTGCCCGACTCCCCCCCACGCGCCGTCTCCCCGCGTGCCCCCCACTCGCCCCTGCATTCTCCTTTTCTTCCCCTCTCTCTCTCTCTCTCTCTCTCTAGGCGAGGAAAATAAAGGTGTGCATCGATCCTCGTTCGATCGGGACCGGTCTTGGCCGCTTTGGTTTAAGGCCGATCCCCGGAAGAGTTGGGTAGACTCAATTGTTCAAAACTTGGGAACTAAATAGGTTTGGTTTGATTCCTTATTGAGCCTTAAATCTACTAACTCAATCTAGGTTCCGAACTGGTTAAATTAATTTCATAATATAACCAATCTTCAATCAATTTTGAACCAATAATTAGTGTTTTTCCCATAAAATCTTGCCTGAAGCACTTCAATAGGAATCAAGATATAACTCCATTCATAAGTCGACAAACGTAAACTTCTGAAATATTTTAATGTGGGAAACTTAAATCAGATGCCTAATTGCTTGCTTATATCAAGATGGAATGATCACTTGCTGAGGTAGGCAAAGAACAATTTTGAGACCGACGAGACCCTAATTTATATTAGTACTCTTGGCATGCAAGTAGTTAGATATTCTCTTCATGTACGGACAAAGTCCAAGAAAAGCACTTACCTTAAAAAGAGCAATTTGTTCTGCGAATCCGGGACCCTTTGTAAGAACGAACTTGTACCACTTAAAGTAATAGGTTCTCCTCATGACTTATACAAGGTTTTATATACCGATTTCATCATTGATTTCTCGGGAAAGAGAGAGAGGGCAAATAGGAGTTTCTTCACGCCACGCTCGGCGGCAAAATACATCTGCGAAAGTGTCTGCTGCCTAGCGAGCTTCTTGAGGTTCTTTTTGGCATCCCTTCAACTTCCCACTTTGGTGCTTTTGCTCTCTCTCCCTGGCTGGCTTGTGTCACCACCACCACCACTCCCCCACTCCACCATCAACAGCTCCGAAAGAGAGAGAGAGAGAGAGAGAGACGCCCTCTTTCTTGCACGCTAGCGCACGCTTCTAGAGGGAGGAAAAAAAGACCTGAGAAGTGAGGGCATCTCTCTGTCCTGATTCATTTCGCTTTCCTCCCTCCTCACGAGCTGGGGGCTCCCCAGATTTGAATAAGCAAAAGCTACTCCCCCTCTGTCTTCTCTAGGGTTTTTCCCCACCGCCCCGGGGCTCTTTCTCCATGGGAAGAGCGTCTTGGGGTCTGCGCTGATGGTGGGTGTCTCTTGAATCTTTAAGTTTTTGGGTAAGTTCTCCTTCTTCCCACCACCTTTTTGGCATCTCTGTAATCAGTGCTTGAAGTTTGGTGTCGAAGGGCATATGTTTCTCCTCAAATCTTGGTGGCAAGAGCGTAGGAGGGGGTGCTGAAACGTGGCGGTGCTTGGGTTTGAGTAGTGTGGGCTGCGCTTTCGCCTTGCGGAAGTGGGAGGAACAGTGTCTTCGAGTGTAGAACGAGATCTGTGATGTGTTATGTCAGATGTTAAAGGCTTCACGCTGTATCTGGAGAGTGCCCATGTGAATATGATGTACTTGAATCAGCATCAAGTCCAGCGAAAAGATGGGTTTTTTTCATCTTACCCGCCTCCTTTTTCACGTTCGTCCCCCTACATCGGTGCTTTCCACATAGAAGCAAGCTCTTCATCGTCATCACCATCGTCGTCGTCGTCTTCGGTACCGCCGCCGCCGCCACCATCATCTTCTGGTGCTAGGATTAGTCCTACGGTTCTTTTCATTATTATTATTTTGGCTGTGTTGTTCTTCATTTCTGGCCTCCTCCATCTGCTTGTGAGATTTCTTATAAAGCACCCATCTTCGTCAGCGTCCTCTCAATCGAACAGATATCCGGAGATTTCGGGCTCTGATGCTCTGCAGAGACAGTTGCAGCAGCTTTTCCATCTCCATGACTCTGGTTTAGATCAGGCTTTTATAGATGCTCTTCCTGTTTTCCAGTACAAGGAGATCGTGGGTCTGAAAGAGCAGTTTGATTGCGCCGTCTGCCTCTGTGAATTCACTGAGAAGGATAAGTTGAGGTTGCTGCCGACGTGTAGCCATGCCTTCCATCTCGGTTGCATTGATACCTGGCTTTTGTCGAACTCGACTTGCCCTCTTTGTAGGGGGACCCTTTTCGCTCCGGGGTTTTCCATTGAAAACCCAATGTTCGACTACGATGATCCGAGAGAAGAAGATGGGTATCTTGGTAATGGAGAAAATGGATTGGCTACAAATCATAAAGCGGCCGATATTGAAGAAATTGTCGTGGAAAAGGGCGTTGTACCAGTGAGACTTGGTAAATTCAGAAGGATGAACAATGATGTGAGGGAAGAAGGAGTCGGAGAGACAAGTAGCAGCAATTTAGACGCCCGGCGATGTTATTCAATGGGTTCATATCAGTATGTGCTCGGTGATTCTGAACTGCGGGTCTCTTTGCATCATGATAGTCCCGGCAATGTTACCAAAATCACAGAAGGGGGACAACCTAATGGAGATTTTTCTGTTCATGTGGATATGGAGGAGAAGAAAATGAAAAGTGTGGCTAAAGGTGAGAGCTACTCTGTTTCCAAAATCTGGCTTTGGTCCAAAAAGAGCAAATTCTCTAGATCTTCAGATGACCAGATGGACATGCCTTCCTCTATTAAAATGGACTTTTAGTGGCTTAGAACTGAGATTGAGCATGTGATGCATTGCTTTTCTGTGATGCTTGATGATTCATTTCTTTGAAAGTACCTTGTGATGCAATTCCATGGCATTTCACTTACAATCCTTGCGAATGCTAATAGAGAAATTGAATGAGTTGGCCATGGTGCGCATAATGTTCTGGGTTTTCTGCGTTTAAGCCAAGTCTCTCCTCTTATTCTGCTGAGGAGGATTTAGTCGAGAGAGGCTCCTTATTTTCTTGTTCAAGTGTCAAAAGGCTTCTTATTATTTTAGTTGGAGTGTCAATTCTATATAGAACATTGAATCACAAGAGAAGTATCCCTTTCTATGACTTGCGAATATGTTCTTCAAAAATGGAGTTTGGGAATCTGATCTTGCATTCTGAAAAATCAAAGGTGTTTGTACCCTTGCCTTTTCATTTGGCACATGAAGTCACCTTCAGTTGTCTTATAGAGTAATAAAGTTATGTTGTGGAATGAGAAAGTGCTTTGATCAATCATGTTAGTACAAACCTCTCTTTCTTCTCGCCATTAGGCACGCTGCAAGATTTTTATGCGGGAGAATGTGGAAAGCCAGCGAATACACTCTCCCGTGTCCTATCTTATTTGTTCAGACATCGGTTAAACTTCGACTCCCAAATATTTCTTTCAGAGGAAAAGGGGCTTTCTTCTACCCAATTGGGGAATACATTTAATCTTGGTATCAATTGCCTATTTAGGGTTCCTGGTTGCTTCCTTCACTCTGCAATATCTACTCCAAATGACAACAATGTATGAGCTGAGAAAGGTTGAGATGCTGTTGCATTGGTTGTGGTGGGGTTCCATGGGAGCATTCTTGGGGGAAAGTATATATTTTTCTTCCTGTTTATGCAATAATTGACAGATGTTATATTTAAGAACTTGCTGGTAGTTTGCAAAAGGTGTGGGGTCTGTCATATGCTCAACCCCATGTGAGCATGTTGAAATCAAGCCCTTGTTAAACTTAAAAAGCCCCCTCTCCCCCTTCTTAAAGAGCTGATTTTCTTGTTTCTTTGCACGGCGATGATGATGGGTTGGCTGGACTTAAAACAGGGTTTGAAAAGGAGTGCTTATCGTGTATTTCAAGATTTAAATGAGCAGGTGAGATGGTTGAGACTTGGAAATTGTTATATAGGAACGATAACAAAGAGGGGTTTTCTTGTTCTTTAAGGATGTCTGCTAATGACAAAAAGGTTCAACGCCATTGTTTATTAGCGTCCACTGCATGGCGTCGAGCGTTTGTGTGAGCTGGTTTGGTCGGTGTGATGCTCGTGTCCGTGTCTTCTTCCATGTCCACCCACCCCCACCATCTGCGATGACTACCAGATTCAACAAAATCCATAGAATTTGGTAGTGATGGACTATTCTCAATTCTTGAGCTGGTCTCATTGAAAGCACTATTCACAGGACAAGTAAAATTGCAACCCATCGAACGGAATTTGGACGGGATAAGATGATTCGTTTACACTGTTCGAAGAGAGAGGTAGCAAGTCGTGTTCTAGTCGATGAATAGGCATAGATCGCATGATTGTCAAGGTTTCAGGGCCTTAATTGAGATTCAAACCTCACTGATGTATCACACAAAACCTAACCCGCAATTATGGATGTCAGCTCCGGTTGCCCCTCTCCACCTTTTTGCAAATTAGTAGAATAAAAGACAGAGAGATGATGTTAGAAAGGTCGATTAGGCCGCACATTTTGACCATAGTTTCGAGCTGCTCCCATTTTACTTACAAAAGTCGTCCGCTTAGTTAAAGTGGAACTTCAATACGACCAATTCAATTTTGTCTTTTTTGGAAGAAAATCAGCTATTGTAAAGAAGAAAAATTCACACCAGACGAACTTATCGACCGTTGATAGAAAATCTATAACTAACGAATCCCTCGAATCAGTGATATTTGAAATTATTTGTACGAATTTTGTTTTACGCTGTCGATGCACCTTCAAAATTTTTATTTTCCCGCTCACATGACTCTACTTTTTCGTTTTAAGTTATAGTTGGAAGTTCTTGGAGAAAGAGGGGGGCCATGTCCTTCCGTCTCTGCTTCAACGTTAGCAGTTGGGATTGGACGGTTTAGCAAGTTTTTACTGGGATCCCCACCAGAATCCAAGGCCCTTGTGACCGTACGGAGTTTTCTATTTTACAGACACTCCTCTTCGCGTGCTTTGAATGTGGTTCCCGGGTTCCTGGTCATCTAGCGTGGTGGTTCTAGAGCCACATGGTCTTTACGTTTTGTCATTCGATGAGTTGAAAATTTCGGATTTGAAAATATTAAAGTAAGTGAATTGCAAAGCTTAAATTATGTAACAAGCAATGAGTGAAAAGTCGATTTGGATCGATCTAAAGGCTAAAGCCAATTGAGTAAGTCACGTGATGCTCGGCTTGACAATTCAGTTCTATTATTCTTCATACATTTATAAATGTCTTGAGACTAATTTTGCGTGCTTTGAATGTGGTTCCCGGGTTTCTGGTCATCTAGCGTGGTGGTTCTGGAGCCATATCTTCTTTATGTTTTGTTGTTAGATGTGTTGAAAATTTTGGATTTGAAAACATTAAAGTAAGTGAATTGCAAAGTTTTAATTATGTAACAAGCAATGAGTGAAAAGTCGATCCGGATCGATCTAAAGCCGGTTGAGTAAGCCACGCGATGCTCGGCTTGACAATTCAGTTCTATTGTTCTTCATACATTTGTAAATGTCTTGAGACTATATGGTCACATGACATTTTACCATACTTTTATACAGTCCAAGCATGAGCTACACAATGAAGGAAGCTCTAAGCATGTACTGTGCATTCATGATCTTAAAAAGGATTTATAGAGTTGGTAAAACGTCTCATCTTTCGGGAGTTTGAGAAGTCTGAGGAATTAGGTTAGATTCTTGAGTTGGCGTGTCCTCGACCTCTCGATATTAGGTAGTGGTGAAAATGATTCTTCGACAATCTTATAGTCTCGATCAAGATGGCTGTTTTAATGAATTGAAAGCGTGGAATTTTATTGAGGGCAATTTGGCTTGCATTCAGTACATTGCCGACGTGCCTAATCAGACAAGACGGGAGGAATTTGACGAGTGTCCCCTTATAAATTCTAAGAGTCTTTTCATAGATCTTTATAGAACGGATTCCTAATTTTGACAACCGTAAGATGCAAAGTGTAAATCTTGTCCATCGACCATAGAAGTAAGGCATTTTGTATGTTTCGACATTTTCTAAAGAAAGTCACGGGAAAAAGAAAGAAAAAGAAGACCGGTCATGATACGCACAGTCCGGGGTCCATAGAGCCGCCCCCACTTCCACAATTCCAAGAGATCTACAGCCAAATTCCATCTCTCGATGCCCCTTCGTTTCGTTCTTCCCTAGGCCACATCCGTCATGCGACCCTCGCGATTTCCGGGTCAGCAACAGTTCGGATCGATGCCGAGGTGGTCCTTCGTTCCGGCTCTGCAGCAAAACAACAATTTTGGAATTAATTGGTCCGGCAGCAGATCAGTTAGAAGTTAGAAGATGACTAGATAGCTGAGAAGAAGACGATAGGCATGGGTACAGCTTGGCGCGCACTCGTGTGGAATGCGGGAACTGCACCCACTTGCGACATTGCCATGCTCTGTGGTTTTTCTTTTTCTTTTTTGATTTAGAGTGGACGAGAAAATCACTTTACACGTGGAAATCCTAAGCCTGATGCTCGAGTAGTTTCATAGATGGGCCAGTTAGACCCGTCAAAATGAGTCACTTACCCGTTTCTCAACCCATACGAGTGTTAAGGTCATAAATAGGTTAGTTATATCAAGTGAATGGTTGTACACAAATTTAATTATAATATGGGTGTTAAATGGGTCATAAATGAATTTTACATTTTATTTAAATTCAATCAATCTTCATGACTTTATTTTCATTATTTCTCGCCCGCACTCAATTTTGCGTTCGCTCACTACACATTTTCTCCTTAGTTTGGGTATGAACTTTTGTAAATTAGGTTACATATGAAAAGTATTTTAACAATATGGTTGGGTTGGGTATGAGTTACTAGATTTGCATTGAAAAATGAGTTAAAACGAGTTAAATGGATTTATTTGAGCTGGACCATTTTCGATCTGATTCAAATCTAACCCACCCATTTGATGGAGTTTACAGATTAATAATAGAGCCTGAACCAACCTGATTAGGTGGTCCGAACAGGCTATGCTCTGGAAAATCTTTTCAGGATTGCCTTGGAACCAGTCGTTTCTTTTTTTATTCTTGCCTGATGAAGTTTCCTTGTGCTAATAAAACAGAAATAGCAACCTCAGGAAAGATGGAAATCACCAAGTAGGATTTTCGGGATGAAGCAGAGGAGAGAACTGCTCACTAGACTCCGAAAGCAGAGGACCAACTCTTGCTATGTTCCTTCACCAATTATCGACAAATTGGGATTGGAGGTGTAGATGAGACTGAAATTCACGAGCAGATGCTGATCGGTGAGATCAGTGAGACTGTCCACAACCTTTACAAGCTTTTTAAATGGTTAGGGGTTAGGATCTTGTTTTGTACAGACAAAATGAAGTAGTTTGTAGCATTCTTTCCACCATTCTCGTCCTCATCTTCGCCGACGTGGTTGTTGCCGCTCCTATCACCACCACTAATCTTCAGGGCAGTTATCCTTTTTGGACTAGTAACTCAACACAGATGCAGGTAGAGTAGATCTGATAACCAAAGATAAAGCCGCAGAATAACTTTCGCGAATGAGAGTAGATCTGATATGGTTGTCGTTTTTGATAATCACCCCTAACAAGATTCTCTTCAAACTTTGCTGGTCAATAAAGAAAAGTGCAGGGGAATCAATAGGTTACTTTCACTCACGTTATCTCTGATACATTCCTCAACGGAGAAGAAAAGTTAAAAGAAAGAGATGGATGCGACAGCCTAACTCTCATATTTTTACAGCGTGATTCTACCATATCATTTTTCATGCTTCACATAACAAACTTACTTATCAGAAAGAAAACATAACAAACTTGTGTATCTACCATTCATGTAAAATTGCGAGATCCAGTCCTCAGTGTCCATGAGAGTAACCCATGTAGTTGATTCGAGGCCGAATGCTGCGGTGGTCAAACCGAGGATCTCCGTAGTCAACGGCCTTGATCACCATGGCTTCGCGCCGGCCATCTTGTTCTTGGACCGCACCAAAGACTATCTCATTCGTCTCACAGCTCCTCTCGTAGTATGTGTTTGGTTCGGGCGAGTAATGCCGGTGGTGGTGCTGTTGATGGTGCTGTATTTGCCTTGGCTGCTGCTGGTGCTGCTGGTGCTGCTGCTGCTGCTGCTGCTGCTGCTGCTGCTGGGAGTAATCCCCAACCCACCTGCCGTAGTGACCCTGGCTTTGCCTGAAGTGTTGACTCTTCTCAATTTCTTTGCTCATGAACGGGTAGGTCCTCTTTGGGGTTGGAGTTCTGGTCTCTAATGGTGGCGGAGGATCATCTCCATCAGGAATCGCAAAGCTTTCCTGCATCGGCCATGAGTTGGTGTGTTCATTGTATAACTGCTGTTGCTGCTGCTGACGGAAATCAAAGTGCTGGGGTTTCCTCTTAGAACCAGAAATAATTTCGGCCATGGATGAGCCAGAGTTGACCACAAGCCTCCCAATCGAAGAGAATAAACCCTCTTCTTCTGGTAGTTCAGATTCCCCCTCTGGCGGTATTAGAGGGGGTCTAACTGATTTAGGAGGCCTTTGATATGGTGGCACAGGCGACATTTTCTTCATTGGAGGTTTCAAATCCTGCAGTAGAAGAAGAAATGAGTAACTGGAGCTTGTTGGATTGTAGCCATAAGGAATCTCAGCAACATACTGTCTTTACATGGGAACATCTACTCCAAGACTTGCTTATAGGCATAGATTAATTCTCAAGAATAAGCCAAGTTAATAATCATCAAAGAAAAGACCGCGCATCAACAAGAAATGCATCCTGAAGGATTTTGGCAAGCAGAAGTCAGGCATTTCAGCTTAAATCTGTCTGAGAAATGCTATCAACAGAAAGACCTCCAAATTAACAGGTTCAGTTCATGAGAGGACATGAGGAAGATATATATTCTGACTCACGCATATATTACAAATTGCATGTTTTCATATTCTTAGGTTTAAACAAATTTCAAAAAGTGAGGTCACATACACCCCGGGAGGAAAACATGGCCTTCACTCTTTGCTGCAGTAGCGCCAACATATAACCAAAAAAGCCAGCCGCAACAAGTACTGCTACTCCTGTAATCACAAGCAAAAGTAAATTGAAAATTCCAAATTTAAAGAAAACAGGAGAATTGCATTGAGAGTTCGATAGTTGCATTTGTACCTAAATGAAAGCTCTCATTGGACGCATGGGAACAATCATCATCTTGAAGTTGTATTTCCCGAATGGCCTGGTTACCTCTGTCTACTATCAGAAGAGAACAGCTACTACCGACATAAAAAACATCAAAATCATCTGAAAACTTTGCGTCCTCGCTTGGGCCGTCAATATGACCTCCTCCTCGACCCCGTTTCCCACCAGCTATGGTTGAGATGCCTATTCAAGAAAAATGCTTCCAGTCATTATTAGCGTCACCAATGACCATGTCATACATCAATCTGAACTAATGCGATGAAAACACCGCAACTATTCACTTGTTTGTACTATACCTGTGTCACTGATCTTTCTGATGGCCATATTCATTGTGTCGGCAATGTAAATATTCCCTCTATTATCAATAGTAAGCCCCTTAGGATGGCTCATCCTTGCTTCTTTAGTCTTCCCATCTACATGCCCAGAATACCCCTCAGGTGAGCCAGCAATTAGCTTGGGCCTGCTATCTGCAATTAATTGATTCGTATTAATGGATAAATGATCTGCAGTTAATCAATTCATCTTGATGCATAAATAGAATGCCTCTAACATGTCATGAAGATGCATACGATATTACTTTTAGACCTATATTGGCTTACAGATGAGAGATTTTTTCTCAACAGCTCTTTTACTTAATCTCAGGTAACCACAGCTATTTTTATCCAAAAGTAAAATGACTGTGTCATACAGTTGTGTTGTCTTCACTAAACCAATTTTTGACATATTAAATTGGTAAAGCAGTCAAGTTTCATCATATTAACTAAAGCACATATTTCAAAGCTTCAAGAGGGTTGCAAATTTGACACCTTGAACAAGTTAGAAACATGGTCTAGTAAAAGCATGAAGCAGCTTAAGTGAAGAAGAAAAGAATAAAGGAGACAAAGGGCTACAGGAAAAGTAACTAACAAGCTTTCTCTGCTGCTTATATGATCTAAATCTAAGGGGTACCAAAAAAAGCAGATACTCCAAAAACCAGCAAAATATAATTAGAAATCAAAAAGTCAGCAAAAATCCAACAGCACGGTAAAAGCAAAATTTTCAGTGATGCAGTAGCACATTTTACATTTAGATTATAAAAAAGAACAGCATAGTGCAAACCTTCAACAGTTCAGAATTTACAGAACAAGAGTGTTCATAGTCAGGGAGTCAAGTCTTAGCATGAGGAGGGCTGAATTTCATCTTTCCCAGAGGAAAAATTTTAAAATAGGGGCATGCCGACAGACAGTTTTATTAACTAATGAACCAAGCGGAACATCAAATTGAACTCCCCATTGGGAGAAACATGGTCAATTATTATAAAGGCGATGTGAGCTTACAACGGGACAAAGGGAATGAAATTCTGTAGAGGTTACTATTCGCAGAGTCCAGCACCATAAGCTCCCCACTAGGAGAGACCTCAACCGAATGCGGTTCAATTCCGAGCTTGCTCCCATCAAAAACCGTCTCCACGGTGTATCCACTTTCGAATTTCATCATTGAACGGCTAGTAACAGCTGGAGAAAACCAAATTATACTAGAGTTATTAACCATAGTCTCAACTAATCCCCTTTAATTGGCTCATCTGAAACAAACATATCATCTAAAGGAAAGACAGAAAGTGCAGAGATGCATTTGTAAGCTCAATCAAGAACCTTACATGGTTTGGAAGTGGATTGTTGTAGCGACCACAGCCATTTCACAAGAGCAGATACTACATTGGATACCGCGCTACCCAGAATTCCTACAATGCCGATGTTCGACACATTTCGAACCCAAAATTAGATTGGTCAAGAAAAAGACGAGACCCAAAAACGAGAGAGAGAGAGAGCCGGGGGAGGGGGAGGTGGGGGAGGAGGATCAGACATACTTGCAGGAGTAGCCGAGGCTGGTGAGAACCCTCCAGAGAGAATCACTAAGATGAGGACGAAGACAACCCAGTTTCTGCTCATTGTTGTTTTTTCGCCAGAAACATTGGACAGAATGCTCAAAGGTGAAGATTCAAGAACCCCAATTCAAGAACTGACCCACAGAGACAATTTGTCCCACTTCCTCTCTCACTTGCACTTTGACAAGCAGAATCCTCTTTTTAACAGAGGGAAGGAGGGAGAGGGAGAGAGGGCAGAAGGGACAAAGAAAGTATGGTGCTGGTGAATGTGGAGGGAATGTGGAGGTTAGTTTTATATATGCAGCTAAGCAAAATGGGAAGGCTTGCCTTCAAGGACAGAACCAGCAAGCAAAGGCAAAAAGCGTGCAAGTAGGAATCATGTACTGTGGTTCCTGTCTCCTAAATCTGCTTATGCCAATTTGCTTTGTCAGGTCGTTTAATGGGCACTTCACTTTCTTAAATGTTTATGCAAGCCTAGGTTTGCTACCCCCATTTACTTTATGCAGAAGCAAGTGTGTGGGAGAAGATGTTTGAGAAAGATTATCACGTTGCCCCTTCAAATTTTGCAGTTTTTCTCACTTTATCGCAATTTGCCTTGGTTTCCTACTTCCAATGGCAAAGCTTATAGACTATATAGATTCAATTGACCTTCCATTTCCTTCCAATGCTTGTACATTGTTTTCACGTTGCTAACGATGCAATTGAAGTTGAAATTCAGCTATTTAAGTGCTCTAAGCATAAACATCTCTCGTGAAATGTCGGTTTTTCCCTGTTTTGCAATTTTTAACCTTTTGCTTGGTATCGTCGGTTGTGATGGTTTGGTACATTGTTGTTTTTTACTGGTTGCTACGCACGGAAAATATGAATAGTTCTCAGTGATGCTGTTCCATTTACAACGATGCAATGCCCTCGACTGATGTCAACATTTCTTTTTATCGACACTGATCTTGTCATTGGTCAAAGGTCTCTAGTCCCCACTAGAAATGTGACCGCAAAGGAGACCATTGTCATGGCTGCTAGTGGCCTTTTCCTTAGTTTAGGCTCAGTCCAAGAATACTTCTTATACACACTTAGAGATCTAAAGTCATCACCATTGTAATTCATAATAAGTTTGTCATATATACAGAAAGTTGTGGCGCAACTGATTAGTTGAAAGGAAAGATTAGTGCATGAACTCACTGCACGTACCTTGAGTCAATTTAAGTTATTTGATCATGTGAATCTCACATATAAAGCAGTCTCAATGTATGAAATAAATGGATCCACTAGATTAAATGGTTGGGATGCGGTTATGTGAATGCCAACCTTAAAGAAAGAAACCCAATATTTTTCCATTGAATGATTTAGAATCTGGATTTGATTAAGAATTATCAATCAGGTCCAAGTTTAGATGTCCCTTAGGGCTGATCAAGATCTGTCAGGAAAACGAATGAAAGCCCTCCAAGCTATTTAAATTTAAAGGCCCAATTCACCTACAATGCAACGAAGAGATCTTCAACTTAAATGTCTGATACGGCCTTCTTCCAGATCTAATGGAGCATTATCACTTCTGACAATCCAGTGTAAACGTAAGCCAAGGGCATTGAGTGACTGAATCAGCTATCTTTGGCTTTTCTAGGATGAAAGCTGACATCATCTTCTTGATGGACTCGAGAAACCGGTAAGACTCTTTTCTTAGACTGAAATCTGCTGTGGACTCCGAAGTAATCCGAGCTAAAGGATTTGGCAAGTCCCAAGTTCAACCTACATATCTGAAAGGAAAGATAGCCGAAAAAAATGACCCAGAAGATGCAAGTTGGCCAAAAGTGTTGGTTGGCGGTACGATGACAACAAGGAGGCATGGATCATTAGAATCGCATAGATTTGCCTCGATCAAACATGCCTGCAAATCCTATTTTAGGGCAAAACAACATCATTTGATAGCTCTATTTCTGACATATACACGGTAAGTCAAAAACTGCATCTTCTATAATACAGCAGCATCATCAGACCTCATAAACCATCCCAACCTCTAAGGTTGATGCATGAGGGATGCTCAGAGCATAAGTAGGCCCTCTAGAGTTCCTCCTCAAGAAGTCATACCCCAAATTGATAACTACCTTCTTCATAAAACTTGACCCTCTCTTTGCCCTCACATAAGAGTGCCCCATGATGAATGCCATCCCGTCCTCCCTCGCTTCCATCAGTTCCTTCAGCTCTTCGCGTGTTTCCCGGTCCATCCTCGGACTCTCCGGTACTAGGAACCTCACTCTCTTCCTCAGCTTCTGTGGAGAAATTACCTCGACTAGTTCTGATGAGCTGCCTTCCTTTTGAGAGGTCCCCGCATCGTCTTCATACAATCTTACCCCGTCTAGATGGGAAGAAGATGTTCCGACGACTGTCATCTTCTCGTCCTCCGTATTCTCCATCCTAGCAGTGCATTCCGGCGTCTCGGACCGAACTAGTTCTGCAATGCTACAAAAGAGATCCTTCTCAAACTCCAAGTCGTCCTTGTGAACGTCACGATATCCATACCGAGCTATGCACCTATATACCCGGTACTCCTTAGGGCCTACTCTTCCCACCAAGAACCTTTCCTTGGGCCTGACATGCGGGACTGGGACGGATTTGATGCAGAGGAAGACTACAACCTGGTGGAAAGCCGGAAGGTTGGTGACAAAGTGGGAGAAAATAGCCGGGATTCCCGAAACAAGTTCTGTGTGTATCAGTCCAATCCCCCGAACTCTCACAATCCCTAGACTGGGACCAAGGCTAAGGAGCCAGCGCATGGAAACCTTATTTTGGACGTCGAACTCATACTTTTTGAGCGTCCCGTAGTGCCACACATACATGATGATCATAAATATGAACGACAGGGCAATGGGGACCCACGCTCCTTCACGAAACTTGATGAGGGATGCGGAGAAGTAAAGCGCTTCAATCGAGCCAAAGAAGAAAATGAAGCAAAGAGCTAATAGAACACTCTTGTGCCAACACAGGACTATAACCAGAGACATCAGGCAGGTGGTCACGAGCATGACAGTAATAACTGCCAAACCTATTCAGATAAAGAAGAGATTCAGCACGTTAATGTAAGAAAAGATGCATCAAAAGTTATGGTAAACTAATTGAATTTGTGCTAGAAGATGGCAGCAGTACATTCGAATGAATGAACCCTGATTTGCACCAGAAGTACGTTGTTTCTCAAGTTCTCATAAAGTGGACAAAAGGAGAGGTCAAATTGGTAATACAAACGAAGTGTTCATTCAAAAAGATATTCAGATGGTGGTTTGCAAATGGTAGAAAACAGTACCTGCTGCATTTCCCATCCGCTTGGTGTCCCTAAAACCAACAGTCACAGCCAAACAAAGAAGCATCAGAGTCCAGTTGATCTCTGGAATATAAATCTGGCCATGTATCTTGGATGATGTATGTACTATCTTGACTTTTGGAAAGCAACCCAGAGCAGAACACTGCTTTATTATCGAGAAAGTCCCGGTGATGATTGCTTGACTTCCAACTACTGCTGCTAGTATTGCTATCACCAGCACAGGCCACCTTAACTTCTCTGAAATGGAAAGATAATAGCTCAAATTAATAATTAGAGGACTCACACAGATGATGACGCTTTTGTGACATACCTGGTACTGACACATAGAATCCAATGTGGTACTGACTATCCTCAAAATGATGCTGGGACAGATAAGCAGCTTGTCCCATGTATGCCAGGATTAAAGATGGATAAACCACAAAGGTAAAAGCAATCTGCACCAACAATATCTTTGATTAGGACTATGAACTTTTAAGTGTGTTCCTACAACTGCTCAAGTGGATTTTTTGGAGTGGTTTTGTAGTGAAAACAAATGTGGTTACTTTATCCATGTTTCCAAGACATTCCCCCGATAATAAGCCAAAAGAAGTGACCAAATTCCTCCTTATGATATTGCATTATGAAGACAGCAAAAGCATTCTAGTGTGGCAAGGGCAAGAAACTGCTAACTTTACTTATCCACCGTAGCTTATGAAGCAGTGCAACCTCATTGATCATATCTAAAGCGACTGCATAGCCTCTAGATTGTACTCTACTGATGAGGATAGATATGGATCGAAGCACTTGTCAAGAAGACTTGAGGTTCATGCAATTATGGCCCTCTTTAAGCACCAAGGGAGCTTGACCTCAAAAAAAAAAAGGCACTGAGGGAGTATCTATCATCCAAAATAGACTCCGCTTCACGATGAAAATAAAGTCAGAGCCAATGTCTGGTGAAATGGGTAACATATCTCCAATACCTTGATTGACAACTGGGAGAAATGACCTAGATCAGCAAACATAGCTTCCGAGCCTGAGATACAGAAACAAACAGTGAAAGGGGAATACATAGCACCAAATCGATTTGACACAAGAGGATGCAGCCCAAGTGCATAGTCTTGTACCTGTTATGCACAGTAGAATTCCTCCCAAGGACATCCAACCTCCCCTCTGCGTCTTCTTCAAAAACTTGTACATGTAATACGGAGAGAGTGCTTGGTAGACATGGGGATTCCAGTGGAAGATGTTATATAAACCAATGGCACTGATACAGAAAAGCCATGTGATCACCACAGGCGCAAAAAGGAAACCGACTCGATGGGTCCCATAATGTTGCAGAGCAAACAAAAACACAAGTATGGCACAGGCTACTGGGACTTCAACATCTGCAAAATTGAAAGCAGAATTTCTGAGCCTGAACCGCAAACACTTGAAGATGAGGAAAATGAATAGCCTGAAATTTCTGTTTTAACGTTATCACGCTACTCATATAGCAACGAATGGCCAAGGAGCGGTTGCCAACACTCATTGCCCTATGATAGTCGATTATGGAATAATTGCAGAAAACATTCATCAGAGTGAAAGTGCAGGCTGTTATCCTGCTTCACCATAGTAAGATTTGTAAAGTTGACAAGATACTTATATGACTTACGCGAATGATCCATCAAAAAGTTTGAAGCTAAGTTGACCAAATAATTTAGACTGGTGAAGCCACGTGACCTTCGGGGAAGTTTTGGCAGCCACAAAGTTCTCCTATAACTGAGCGATTGGAGGTAAAGAAGGACTTGTCTCGAAGAACCACATTTGTCACCTCTCTATGTATCACAGGATTCTAACATAGGGAAGTATCAAGAAAACTAATTGAGATCGTTCATCAGATTCCTTTATTTATTATATTGCAGAGAGGTTTAAAACTCAAGCACAATGCTGAATTAACAGTGAGCTGAAAAGAGCATTGTCAAAGTTTCCAAAATCTTCAGTTCAGCAGAGTTGGAAGTGAGGCTCTATTGTCTCAATCCAAGCATTATGATTCACAGACAGACACAGCATTTGCTGAATTTAAAAGAAAAACTCAAAATTGCAGGCGTATTTGGCGTCTTCGTTTTCGCTAAATTAAGTGGACCTGGGTTTCATCGCACTTTTATTGCATGGAATTATGCAATATGGCTGACAAAGTATGTTTGGGCCCACGTACAGAAAAGGAAGAAGGACCATCTAAAGAGAGATGAGAAGGAAAGCCAAAAAACTGAAATGGTTGTAGTGGCAAACGAGCTGGCCATGTCCAAGATAGCAATAAAGATGAAAGTGGAACATTGGTGGCCATATTGATAACTTAAAATGTCCTGAAAAGCCAGCCTTAGTGACCGAATTTCCTGATGTGACAACTATGGTCGAAGTTGTTCAAGGAATGATGATGATAAGCTCATTCTTGTATTAAATCCACTATGATGTTCTTGTGAGTGAAAAAGCAGGTCAAATTTTGCTGAATCCACGTTCATGATTGTGTGCGCTTCATGGGGAGCTCCATCCGCAGGTTTAACTATTATGTCAACCAGTCTCATGAGGCCAAAATCTGAGTTAGGTCAGCCAATCTGAAAAAACAAGTAGTCTAGACTGATCTTAATGATTTCTTTAATTATCAGATCTTATCCTGTCCTCCCTATTCTTTTCACTGCTCAATTACTACCCCCACCACCAGACTTTCTAAAAGGCACTAGATGATCCTTTTATTAGTGGCAAGCTCATTTTCTTGGCCATGTCTTTTCCTGACTTAGATGATAAGAAGACCGATGGCATCAGCACTTCCCATCTAATGCTAATTTTAAAAAGTTGATGGCGATTTAACTTTATTAAAGCAGGGGCTGTTTGTCTTAAGGAGCAACAATAATGCATAAGTTCATTTCAGTTAGGTAGTCTCTGCTCGCCCATTGATCTCACGTCATCTTGTTGAACAGGAATTAAAGGCTCATGCCATGTTAAACTATTCGAAGCTCTGGACGTGCTAACCAGTGGGAAAAGAAACTTCAAAGGATTAAAGACTCAAATACATTCGCAATGAAACTTCACAGCGAATGCAATATTAGATGCCTAATAAAACTCTGGAAAAAAGATCTTTCAGGCAACTAAAACAGACAGAAATAAATTTTAAACAGTCCATATTCATGATAGCCTGCAATTATTCCCAAAAATGCTTCTCCAAACAGATTCCCAAGTTGAGTAATTTCCACGCAGAATCAGAATGGATTATGTAACTCTTCAAACAAGGTAAGACTCTATGTTGCAGATTAAAATATCCACCAGATAGAAGAAGACCTTGTGATTGTTCATCGATGACATATATTCAAGGACTGGTGACAAATGCAATCCAAATTGGACAAAGTCAGTCATGGAGACTTACATCTGTGATGCTCCCTAGACATGGAGAGCTCCGACCCTGACACAGCGGAGAAAACTGCAAGCACCACCAGAAATCAAAGTCACTGCCTCTCAAATTTTTTATTGCGGCAAAAAAAATTATTCTTCTGAAAACACTAGTCCCGGAGACTATTGGCAATTTTTGTACCAGAAATTGCAGGAGTCAGCACACCATCTCCAATCACCATACACGTCCCAATCAAAGCCAACACCAGCAGCACCCTCTGCAACACTTTGTGCTTCTCCAGAGTTGATTTCAAAGTAGACCCAATATTCTTCACTCCAGACCCATCGTTCTTGTACTCAAATAATTCCTCATCGGCGAGCTGGCAATTCGGCAGCGAATTAACCCGGGCATGTCGGCACAACAGCGAGTACAGGGCGAAAGTTCCACCTTCACCATTATCATCAGCTCTAAGCACAATGAACACATACTTCACCAATGGTACTAACGTCAAAGTCCAGAACACAAAGGACAAGACCCCATAAATTTCCTCATTGGTCTCCGAGTGTTTTATGTCCTCTGCAAAAGTGCTCTTGTACACATACAATGGAGAGGTGCTCAGGTCTCCATACACAACGCCTAAGCTCTGGTAAGCAAGAGTTAACACCGTCTTCCATGAATCTCTCTGCAACATAATGAAGAACAAAATCACCAAGCATATGAGCATTGAGCAAGACAGAAGAACGGACAACAAAGCTGGAATTTTTACGAAGCGAATTAGCAGCTGGAAATGCCACACGTCGTACCTTTATTGGGTTGTTGCTGCTGATCACGCCTTCAAGATCCATCTGGGCTTGTGTCAGAATCACTCAAGATTCATTTTTGACGAGGTGAGCCTCTACTCCGGAGGGAAATAAGAAGGCCCAGACGAGCTAAATACCTTCCCCAGTTGGAGCAGCGGAGGCGGAGAACAAGAGTTCGGCGAGAAACGTATTGAAAGTTAGAAACGTCTGTTTTATCTGCTTGTGCAAAAGCGTTTTACTGCCCACCAGTGCAGACAAATGAACAAAAACACGAAACACCACAACGGAATATGGAGAACAGTGCAAGTAATGTGTGAAACGAGGAGGGTAGTTGGTGATTTGTATTGCTGCTAAAAATATAAATTAAGGAGGGGTGGGGGGAGGGGAGAGAGGAGAGAGAGAGAGAGAGAGATGTTTGTACATATGATGATTGTGTCAATAATGGAATGGTGGACTTGGGTTCTGTTCGGTTTCAACTTTTTTCTTGTAGATGTGAATTTTTTTTTAAGTTCTTGGCTTTTTGTTTAGTACCTGAGATTCTAGAGGATATCTTTTTGGACTTCGATGACTGGTTCATCTTACGTGGATGTTATCCTCTCCCGCTGGACTGCCTATCAAACGAGAACGATACATGGAGTTGGAAAAGGAAGGTCTCTGATATGGAGCAGATGTTGCCTGCACTAGATGCACATAAACTCGAATTCATATGTATCGTTCCAAGAGCCTATCTCATCCGGCGATGCATATGAACTGCGCTCACGCGTGTCCGATTCGTTCAGGATTTTTCCTCTGTTAGTATGAGCATTGCACTTTGGCCAAAAAAAGGGAAAATAGCAAAGAGCGTGCACTGACTCTTGAGAAAGAAGAGGAAGAGCGTGCGCTGGACGAGACAACCATGAATTCCCACAGTGCACATCCAGCGCAGAGGCCATTCTATAGAGTAAGGAAGCAGCTTCTCTCGTTCAATACGAAACTGCTTGTTTCGATAAAGCTACAAAACCTGCTTAGTCATGAATGCAATTGTATAAAGCGTGATTATCGGACAAAATTTGGATGAATCCCGACCGAAAGACTCTGTCATTGACAATAATACGCTTGAATTTGACGTGATGAGCTCTATAAGCAAGAATGCAAATGCAGGCGACGATTCAACATCTGTGTGATTTTGTTAGTAGAATAAAGACTTTCTCTCATTTTTATTCTATCTCAGGAAAAGTCATGTCTCATAATCCAAATAAATGTGCTTGAGGACAAGGAATCATTCTAGGGTGAGTCGGTTTCTACACTAAAACTGGAATTCGGATTGAATAGGGTCGATTCTTGGTTTATAATATCAGAATCGACCTCATCTATCTTGGAATCAGACCAGTTGGTCTCAATCCAATTCTCAAGTTGTCTTGTCAACTATGGTGTTTTTTTATTTTTTTGAAATGTTTTGTTTTATTTTTCAAAAGTTCCTAAGTATGATAGAATTACTAATCACAAAGAAATTAGTCATAAAATAAGAGATTATTCCCACAAATAATCTATACCTTTTACCCTTGTTGAATAAAAATGGTTGTAAACTTTGGGCCACTACCGCCAAGAAGAAACTGGAAACTGAGAGCCCAACCATTTTCAAAAATTTGGAATCAAGAGCTATTTAGAACGGATTGGTCCAGTTCGATCCGATTCTTGAATTAGATCGGGACTCAATGCACATCACTAGAAGAAATTCATTAGATTGAAAGATGGCATGGTCAACATCACCGATAATAACAAAGGAAGAAGAAAGGATTCGAATGCATTACAATCGGGGAGAGAATCAAATCAATTTCGATCATAGGAAATCAAAGGATGAAAAAAAAATAAAATGGGAGGACAGTATTCAGATAATGGGAACATTGTTGGCCACCCACAAATAGGGCAGTGGCGGCGGCGGCGGCTTCCAAAAAAAAAATTCATTTTAACATCGCGGACAATGCAATGATTTTGCGCATCCATATCGTTTTCATATGTGAATCACGACGTTACTAAATCATATGCATCATACGCATTCCTATCATCCGAAATCATCGTCCCAGCTCGCGAGCAGCGAAACTTTTTCCGACCGAACCTTCGAAAATGCATTCAAACACGTGACGTCGATCCGAGGAAGGATGGACTGGCCAGTGGCCAGGGATTTCGCAGCCTTTGACTTTCTATGCTCTCGGACGTCTCTTTGACTTGGCCCCCTTCCGCACGAGGGCGGGCTACCGGCCTAGGCCTACTGCTAGTGCTAGTGGCTTGGCTTTGCAGCTTCTCTCCACAGCCAATCGATCTTTACGAGCAGAAAATACGGATAATGGCCAAAAGGGTATGTAAGAAAGAATCATGCAAAAGATTGATTCTTTTTTGTGGGGGTGGGTGTTCTTCTATGCGAGATATTCTCTTGGAGAGCATAATATCAGGACGGAACAAGAGGGGCCGATCCGATCCGACCTAGTTAATTTAGTCTAAGTGGAAAAAAAGTTAGGTCGCTTTTGACCCTATTCTTGGATTGTGTGGAGGTGAGGATATTTTGCTTCGCTTTGGACTCGTGCAGAGAGATCGAGAATCAGATCCTTTGCGGAGAATCAGATTGGAAAAGAGAGTGATTCTCGGATTCAAAGGCATTGGATCCACCACTGTAAAATCGACCCGATTCTCAAAGTGGTAGACATGTTTATGAGAAGGGTCTTTTTATTATTATTCTTTTTTATGTTTAGATGAGAATAGTCGATGCATCGAAATGATAAAGTCCCCTTAATCGATTGGGGCACTTGTCAAATGAAATCCTCATCACGTGAATTAGGCACACGAGATGTGATCAATTCATTACATTATTAAATGTAGGCGGTTGGATTTGTCTACCTTCGATGATGGCCGTCTCGTGGGTGGTTAAAGACGGGAATGCGGCATCTGAGGGATTGAAAGCATTTTCAACCTCCACATGCATATCATCAATTTAGTCCATATTCCGAATGAGTATGATTGAACTGTAGTAGATGCAAATTCGGTCTTTTCAAACACGGAAAAAAAAATGATCTTTTAGAAAATGGGGGAGGAGTCTCTAGATGGCAAAAGTCATTTAGGCCATACATCATGAAACACTCACAACTACATCATCCTGTCATTGATCATCGATGGTAACTTAGACCCTAAAACTACCTAAGATTGTTGTCTCAAGCTTCATATGATTGATTGAACTACTGCATCACACAAATGATGTAAAGCGTGATCTGCGCCATCGGTCGTCCATAATGTGCCGCCCAGTAGCAAGTTCACATCATACACGAAACGTGCCATTTTTAGTAAACGATATATGACACGTAATCACTTTACCGTAAGAAATATCGTTTCCACGTTGATCAAATCAATGGCGTGGCACGTGATTAACAAAACCCAGAATAGCTGTCAATCTTCAAATAAAGTAGCTCCACCTAAATGGAGTAGATCTAATTAAAAAAAGAAAACCATGGGTTTGTTTTTTTCTCTAATGCCACTGCCCTTACTCAAATGCAATTGAAGATGAGTGGAGGCGGGATAGGAGGAAGAGGAACAAGCCGCGCACGCGCATGCCCGCTCGGATGGGTCAGTAGTAACATTCAGTCGCCATCGATCAAGGGAAGCGCAATTAAAGAGTTTTCAAATTATCTCCGTCACGTCGTGTGTGGTGTGAACGTGGAGAGGAGTGCGCCAAGTGTCGAGAGAATGCCAGAAGAAGAGAAGCTGAAGTTGCAATCAAAGCGCGCTGTGGCCAGATGCTTTTGGTGGGGGTGGGGGCGGGAAGGAAGGAAGCGTGAGTCAGTGAGTGGACGCTTTCCACTGTTTTGGCCCTTTCTTTCTTTTCCTTTCCCCCCACCTTTAATCTTTTTCCTGTCCTGCTTTTTAGTTTTTTTCTGGCTGTTTTCTAGTGAATTATGAGGAATCTATGTGGTCGTGGAGGGTCGATGCGTCCCTTTTGCTTGTCGAGTTTTTGCCCCCTCGTGAATGCGGAAAGCGGAGGGCCAAGTTCGATTGCTGCACGTATCTCCTCTCTTTGGGCTCCCCCCCCTCAAACGTATCCAAACGTTTAGGTTTCACCACCGGCGTAGCGTGCATGTATGCCGGCGGCGGGGGGCGGCGTCTCGCCCCCACCACCATCGCACAGGAAAGCACGGGAACAGTGAAATCGAGGTTCCCTCGGCTTCACCCGTCTCGGGTTTTTTGTTCCGGGGCCGGGAGTTCCGAGTTTTAAATCCTCTGAGGCCCCTTGTTTGGCCTTTTCAATTATCATTTTCCCGCTTTGTTCTTATGCTGGGGGGATATTTGGTAATTTTATCAAGTGCTTTGGCAGTAATCGTGGACAATATTCTATGAGCGAAAATCCTGATATTTGGTGATTCTGTGCAGCCGATGTCCTATCAGAATGATGTGCTCAATTTAGAATTCAGCAAATCAGTATAAGGATAGTTTATGTTGGGGATAGGTTTCTTTTTTGGCAGCAGATGGATCCCATTCAATGCAAGTAAATGCAATGATGTAGACTCCACCTTTCAACTCAAAGATAATCAGACCAAGCTCTCAATATTTTTTATGGGGCAGCAGATGCAGCAGACCAATCAACTCATTTCATCCATTTTCTTATCTGTAGATCTGAAAATGAAAATCAGGATAAATTTTTGAGTTTTTTCCCTCTAATTTCACGCTTTTTTCGAATCAAGTCTCTATATTTCTGATTTGTCTTATCAAGTTTTTATATTTTTCACAAATTCTAATCAAGTCCATGTGACACAACATCCATCTAAATTTAACACATAGCGCATTCGGAGTGTGACATTGATAAAGTTTTTTTGGCATAGACATCCAAGTTGGTGTCCATGTTGGGCTGTTCATATTGGCTAAATTTTTTTTCCACACCGGTGTTCACATAGGTGCCTTCATTGACGAAATTCCTATACACATTATGCTTTGGCATTGTAGGCCATCCATGTTAACTAGATTCAATCATATTTTGATGTCAGAAGGATTTGATGATGAAATCTATGAAAATAAGAAGACTCAAGTAAACAAATCAAAAGCATACAGATTGATTAGAAAAAGCCTTAAAAATACTGAATCAAAGGGTGAGGTATTTCCTAAAAGTTATTGGTATGGAGTTATTTATGCATTTATAGGTTGTGGGTTGCATAAAAGAATCGTGCTAGGTATATCGAGATTGGTCTAAGAAGCCGGCACATAAAATAATAGCAAAGTCCCATATCATCTTGGCCAAAATGCTAGCTCAACTTACTAATGCGACATATCCGAGTGATTTAAAATTTAGTCCAATCTCAAAACAAATATTAAACTTTTCTATTATGCTAAGCAGCTATTCTTCATTAATTATCATCATGATCACCATCATCATTATCATCATCACCATCATTATTATTATATTCACTGTACTATACATATGAGGATCATGAGTCGTGTACATCAGATCTCAGACAATTCTAATTGTCCAGATCCTTAAACCCCTCCAAACAACAACAAGAGAAAACCCAATTGAATTTTCCAATTTCTGCCAACAATCGAGTCAATAATTGCGTAAATCCTGATTAGAAAATGTCTATTGTTGACTCCTTCATTTATTTAATTTTTTTCTGCCCTCGTGTCTGACCATACATTCAAAGAACTACTGAATAAAACAAATCTTCATATCATATGATATATGAAAAATATATATATTATTATCCCACAAAAAAGAGAGGTCAGATTTATATAGATATCCCGTCGTACTTGGCATCAAGCACGATGTGCCAGGAGCCTAAAACTTAAGATCCTGACTTTATTTTTTCTTTATTTTTTTTTTGGGAGCTGTATAATGTATGACAGTTGAGAAGGACTGATGTGACCACAGAAAAAATATTAATTAATATTAAATTTAAATCTCTCCGATTTTGGAAAGTGAAATTGATAGTCTGCACGACTGTAATTAGACCTGCATCGTCATGTAGGCCCATTAGAGCAAAATATTCTCATTTAGGCCCATCAATAATTCGCCTCTAGTCAACCAAAAAAAAAAATAAAAATAAAATTAGGAAACTGAAATAAATAGTTATTTAACTTTGACCCAATATGTAATATAGATTCTCAAACTTTATCCTAATGTGAAATATCTTTTTTGAAATTTTAATTTATTTAATATGATCACTAAACTGTTGGTAAATGTTTAAATTAGAACACTAGACTAATGTTATCATTTAACTTAAATTAATGAAATGACAATCTTGGACATTTTCATGTAATTTAGGGATTGATTTGAACATTTATGAAAATTTTAGGGATTACATTGAATAAATGAAAATTTTAGAGATGATATTACACATTGGATTAAATTTCAAGAGCCATATTGAGCAAAGTAAAGATTTTGGGATTACATTTCACATTAAGTTATAATTTGAGAACCATTCATTGTTATTATTTAAAAAAATTAGAAAAAATTCACTAGATTTCCATTTAGGCCCATTTTTTTGTTTGAATTTAGGCCCATTAAATTCGCCTATTTTCACTACAAAAATTTAGATAATTTATTCACTAGATTTTGATTTTAGCCCATCAATTCGAGTTTGGCTAGCCGACTAGGGAAGCTCCCGCCTTCTTATCATTTGGGCTTTGGAAGGAAGCGGTCCAATTGCGCAGAGAGTCGCGGCCCTTGAAAAATCAATGAAACACACATAAATTCGCAACCTATGTCCTCATAGAGTTCCCAATACTCAAATACATACGTAATTGAAATAATTAAACTTTGTCCGACCGAAATAAATATATAAATAAATAAAATTTGCAAAGTACTTTTTTTTTTTTTGTTTTGACTTTTTGTTAATGACGTTTGTTTTGACCTTTTGTTTGACTGGTCAGGGAGTTTCCCCCTTATCGTTATTTTTAAAGAAAATTATTAAAAATGTCATGAACTTATTACACTTTTGTCAATTTAATTATAAATATTTTTTGATATTTTTTTAATTGAGTCATGAATTTTTTGATAATTTGCCAATTTGGTGAATTTGATTAATTTTAACAGAAAATCACTATTATTGACAAATTTTTATAATTTTTTTTCTTTCTTTCTTTCTTTTCCTTTTTTTTTTCCTATCAAGTTCGATGAAGTTGCTGGCAAACCATAGGTGAGGGCTAGCAACTCTTGTCTCCCACTAGTCATGGCCCTCGCTTGTGACCATCAAGGTTTGGTCAATGATCCTTGCTAGACTTGGAAGAATTAAAAGGAAAAGAAAAAAAAGAAAAAAGAGGAAAAATTTTACGTTTGGAATCTTAAAAAATTCTAAAAGTTGTCCATATTAGCATCACTCATGCTGGCAAGTAGGATAGCCAATATCCACGTTAGCTATATTTGGCTAAATTTAGCTAGATAGACTTAATTGACAAATTGTTAGAAGATTTATGACTTAATTTCCCAAAATGAAAGGTTTATGATTGAATTAATAAAAATTATAATAAATCTATGACTTTTTGGAAAATTTTCTCCTTCTCTCTTTCTGCCTTGTTTTTCCTCAACTGCTTTTATTGTTTTTCCTTTACTAATCCATCAATAATCATCGGTACGACCATATCTGTCAAAATAAAATTCTTTTTCCGTTATATTAAACCAATTTAATTAGTGTACAATAAATAGTGCTGCCTCTTTTTAGTTTGTAAGTTTTTATATTCCTTCATATATATACACACACACATAAATGTATGTATAGATCTCAGGCCAAACACAGAGCCTCTTTTGGTTATCCGCTATTGCCCCTGCCATTTGCGGAAATTGACACCTAAGCCCCGTCCCTCCGAGGTCCATGCATTTTCTTCAGTTTTCCCGCGAAAATCTCGACGATAACCACCATCACAACTCACCACCCTTCTCTCTCCGTCTCTCTCTCTCTCTCTCTCGCAATATCGAACGAGACCGCCCCTCGCCGCCGCGATCCCTCCGCCCTTCCCCGATCTCCGCCGCCTGATCACCGATCGGAACCGCCGCGTCTCGCCTTATTCCTCTATTGATCACCCGCTCGGTCGCTCGGTCGCTCGGTCGGCTCGCGGCGCTCGGCCCGCCAGCTCGCACCCTCGCCGCCGCGGACTCCACCAAACCTGGACTCCGCCATGGAAGATGAATAGGATAATCCACTCCTCCACCTCCAAATTCCGCCACTTCCACCACCGCCACCGCCGCCCTCCCTCCTCCGCCTCCTCCCCCTATTACCTCCTATGGCGCCGCCGCATCCTCGAGCCGGACAGCGAGATCGTGACGCACTGGAACCAGGTCTTCCTCATCACCTGCCTCCTCGCCCTCTTCATCGACCCTCTCTACTTCTACCTCCCCTCCGTCGGCGGCCCCGTGTGCGTCGAGACCGACACCTCCCTCAAGGTCACGGTCACCGTCTTCCGCACGTTCGCCGACCTCTTCTACCTGCTGCACATGATCATGAAGTTCAGGACCGCCTTCGTCGCGCCCAGCTCTAGGGTTTTCGGCCGCGGCGACCTCGTCATGGATCCGAGGGAGATCGCGATGAGGTACTTGAAGGCTGATTTCTTGATTGATCTCGCCGCCACACTTCCCCTGCCTCAGGCAAGTCATTTGTTTTCCTTGCGTTCTCGCCGTGAAGTTTCTTCATGTAGCTTCATTTAGAGTCATTACTGTTTGCTTGGAATGTTTCTGTGATTACATGCTTGGGGTTTCAAGGCGAAGGATAAGCTCAACTTATCTTGCAGAATTAGATTCTCCTAACGTTGTTCCGGATACAATTAGAGGGTCCTTCTGTTATTTTTTTCGGATGGTCTTTTACTTGGATGACGATTCAGGTGAGGGATCACGTAAATTATTCAAAAGGTGAAGTTACAGGGGGATGATCTTGCAATTGAAGGTTGAGGAGATCGAATTGTTCCAAAGGCAAAACTTAAGGGTGTTGATGTACAAGTTTTCTAGGACAGAGCAATTCTGTTGTCCCTTGATGTGATTGTGACTATAGTAGCTTGTAAGGTTATGAGCTTCACCGTTGTGGAAGGAGGAAAGTTGTTTTTTTTTTTCCTTCTTTTGGGGAAATGCACCTAATTTTGTTGCGAACATATTCATTCACTAAAATTCTTGATGATTATCAACCTGTCCTCTGTGTATCACCATGGATTGAGAATCTGTTTCTTATAATGATTTCGAGATGTTCCGATTTAAACATCCTGACTAAGGATACTTCTGCTTACCACTAGATAATTATAAATTGGAAACGTTAATGCATATGGTGAGACACTTTTCGACATGTTAGGACGATTGAGACGGTATACGTACTTCATGTAGAAATGAACACGGTTGATTTTCGTATATGGAGAGCACGAACTGGTTATAATTCATCAGTACGTTTTTTCTTCAATGTGGCGGATTCATGTTAAATAGACAGATTGGGGCAGGGTTCCTTCCATCATCAGAAGAAATGGAACTTGTTGTAGTACTTATGCTTTTGAAGTGTAGTATAATAACAGACTTTCAAGGAGCCTCTGTTAGCTCAACCATTCAAAGATCAGCAGAAGACTCTAATGTCACTTTTAACAGTTCTCCATTCTTGAAATTCGAATTATAAAGTATATCCATACAATGTTCCTGTTGTGGTCACGATTTTATTCCCCCTGTTCTTAGAGATTTTTCTTGTCCTTGCAGATTGTGAACTGGTTAGTAATTCCAGCAACAAAAGCTTCAAGAGCTGACCATGCTAACAACACGCTGGCTTTAATAGTTCTTATCCAATATGTTCCGAGAATGTTTCTCATTTTCCCGTTGAATCAACGGATTGTGAAGACTACTGGGGTCTTTGCTAAGACTGCTTGGGCAGGGGCTGCATACAATTTGGTTCTTTACATTCTCGCAAGCCATGTAAGCTCATTACTTATGAATTCACTTTGCTCTTCATTTACTCTTAGCCTCGCTTTGGCTTCGTTATGGCCGTTTTATTTTACAGAGACTGCAACTTCAACACTTCAGATTTATTGATTTTCTATATGCATTGCACAGGTGATTGGAGCCAGCTGGTACGTTCTATCCATGGGACGCCAATTTAAATGCTGGAAGACAGAGTGCGACAAGGAACAGATCATATCTTGTCTTCCAAGTTTTCTGGATTGTAGTAGTTCACAGCTACCTGAGCGCCAGTATTGGCTGAATCTGACTCATGCGCTCTCCAACTGTGATCCTGGGAACCCAGACATCAAATTCAAGTTTGGGATGTTTGCAGATGCATTTACTAATGATGTTGCTTCTTCACATTTTATTCAGAAGTACCTTTACTGTCTCTGGTGGGGTTTACAAAACTTAAGGTATAGTTACTTTGTTGGATCAGACGTTCCCTAGCTCCAGTAGTTATATTTCCTGCGATATTGTTAAAGTTTTGATTCCTACAAATACCGGCGAATATTAGAAAATACATATTTATGCATCTTAAGGGTGCATATGAAAATATTTGAGTGTTCACAATCACTTGATACATTGCTTTGCTCGTACGAGCAAAACATGCACAAATATATTTATCACAGTGAAATTCACATTGGGTGGTTAACCTAGAGAGGTGAAATATCCCATTAAACTCATTGTCTAAATAAATGGAAATCATAAGTCAAGTTGGTGGCCCAAATGCATTTTTGTTCATATTCTTTTTGCAACATGAACAATCATCAACACCATTTATTTTACAAAAAGTTACGTGTTTGTTTAAGTACTACTTTATCCTATGTTGCAGTTCATATGGACAGAATCTGGAAACAAGCGTCTATCTTGGCGAGACATTGTTCGCCATTTTTATATGCATTGCTGGGCTAATATTATTCTCGCTTTTAATTGGAAATATGCAGGTAATACTTGGTATACTCTCTCTCTCTCTCTCTCTCTCTCACGCACGCACACACATTCTTAGTATAGTTTAACCAATCTGATTAATTTCTTAAGAAGAATTATCCTGTCAGATAGTCGCTACTGCTGCTGTGGGGGGTTGCTCTGTAGTTATTTGTAACAGCAGCAGCATCTTGCATTTGTGTATTTAAAAGATTCATATGATTATAGTAGAGTCTGATGGTGAGAATTCTGCGTTTTCTTGTTTTTTGAAAGACGTATCTGCAATCTATGACGGTAAGAGTTGAAGAATGGAGGGTTAAACGAAGAGATATGGAAGAGTGGATGAGACACCGCCAATTACCTGAAGACCTGCAGGAACGCGTCCGCCAATTCGTTCAATACAAATGGCTGGCCACTCGAGGAGTTAAAGAAGAGTCTATTCTGCAATTGTTGCCCTTGGATCTCCGGCGTGAAATACAACGGCATCTCTGCCTTGACCTCGTTCGCCGTGTATGTCTGCCTCTATTATCTGTAGTTTAAGTATCATGCCATGCTTAGTAAATGAGAGGTGCATGCCATTGTTCCCGGCTAGTTCCTTAAGGCTTAACTTCTCGGTTTTTCACAGTGCCACGAGTCTAATTAACTTTGGCAAGATCTTGTGATTATCTGTCCATCTAATTTTCCCTCCTAGCCAGGCCATGTGCCAAAAAAAGGGGTAACGCAATGACACCTGAGTCATGGTTGTTCCATGAGATGGCAAGGACTGGTCTTCCTCGTAATTAGGTGCAACAAAGAGGACTACCTACCCATTTACTTGGAATTACAATCAGGAGCTTTTATAAGAACCTTCCTTTGTAAATTTATTGAACAACTAATTAGTCGTTAGAACTGCCACCTCGAACAGATGCGAGTAAGTAGCCAATCTATTGTCTATTGATAAATTTATCAATTAAATGTGCAGGTCCCATTTTTCGCACAAATGGACGATCAGCTTCTCGATGCCATATGCGAACGCCTAGTCTCATCTTTGAGTACCCAAGGCACCTACACCATGCGAGAGGGAGATCCGTAAATGAGATGCTGTTCATCATTAGAGGACACTTGGAGAGCTCCACCACCAACGGAGGGAGATCCGGCTTCTTCAACTCAATCACTCTTAGACCTGGCGACTTCTGTGGCGAGGAATTGCTTACCTGGGCCTTAATGCCGAACCCAAGCCTAAACCTTCCTTCTTCGACTCGGACTGTGCGAGCCCTCTCCGAAGTCGAAGCTTTTGCACTCGGAGCGGAAGACCTCAAGTACGTGGCTAATCAGTTCAAGCGTCTCCACAGCAAGAAACTTCAGCACGCCTTCAGGTACTACTCTCACCAATGGAGGACTTGGGGTGCTTGCTTCATACAAGCTGCTTGGAGAAGGCACGTAAAGAGAAAATTAGTGAAGGAGTTGGCCATGCAAGAGAACTTATACTATGTGAAGATGGAAGGCCTGGACGGTAATTACGACGGCACTTATGAGGACGAGACAGAGAATGCTCATGCCCAGCACCTCGGAGCCACCGTATTGGCCTCGAAATTCGCTGCGAATACGAAGAGAGGCGTCAATCATAGGGTTCAAATTGTTGATCCTACTGCCACCAGCTTGAAGATGCCCAAGCTGTTCAAGCCAGACGAGCCTGATTTCTCCCTAGATCATGATGATGTATAGGTAGAACGAACAACGTTGACTAAACAAAACTAGAGTGATTAAAGGGATTGGAGGCTAGCTAGACCCTTTCTTAACAGCAATAGACATGTAACTCCGTTTTTTCACCCATCTATTTTTTACTTTGGAAAAGCGTTTCCAACTTTTCCTCGTGATTAAATGTGAACTTGGAAATATATGGAGGAAAACCGCGTGCTTTTACATCACATGCACGCATTGCCTTTTCCCTCTTCCACGCCATGCGAAACTCACGGCCGTCAAAAAGGCATGTCCGAGATTCGCACGACAGACAGCGGACACTGGCCACTGATGATGCAGCGAGCAACTTGTGGTTGAGAGTGGCGGCAGCAGTCAACATTAGGTCCGACTGAGCCACGTGTGACGGTGACATCTACGTTAGTGATTTCTGATCAAATGACTAGATGAACTCAATTGGTAGAACGTTAAAATTTTTAAAACTAAATCAACAAAATTAAAAAAATTTAGGATTGAATTGATAAAAATGTAATAAATTTATGATTTTTTTTTTGCACTATTTTCCTGATCAGTAATAGAGTTTGTGTGCTTGTCATAGTGGACGGGCTTCTTATTTATTTATTTATTTATTTTTGCCATATTGTGGACAAGCTTGAACACTTCTTGATTGGGTTGTCACATGTGTGTAGCTAGCTTTCTCCCTAATTAGAAATTCCTGTCACTATTATTATCGCTTCCATAATTATTAGATTAGAGTATGCTGATGGATTGCAAAGGCCTTGATTTGGTCGAGTGTTTCTATATTGATTTCGCAATTTAAGATGATGATTTTATCCTTGTCATCTAACATGACCTCCATCCTCTCTAGATAAAATAATTTGGACTCAATTGAGGCAGGTTCCTAGAGTATCTGATGGTTATAGAGAAAAATCTATGTAGAAAGGCTCGATTAAAAACAAATTCCTAAAGCATGCGACACCTACTCAAAAAATCAAAAGTATCGGGGTCAATTAACAGAAAACCAAAAGTTTGGGGGCTATATGGAGTTTACATTTCTAATATAGATATAAGTGTTGTAGAATCATGCCAAAGGTCTCATCGTAGTGCACATATAGTGTCCGCAATTTTATAATTGGTATAACTTTATATCCGTGTATATTGACAAAGTGGTTTCAGAGAAGTTTTAAGCAGTCGATGATACGAAGGCGCTCCTCCTAGTCACAATTGAAGTGATGGCAAACCCACTTATCAGGGCTTCCACAAGATCAGTATGGTCAGATTGAGACGGCAAAAACTACACAGATCTCTATTTTCGCTCCAAGCTACAAGCTGGAACGCTTCAAGGATGGCAAAGCCCGTAACAATAATACCAATATGATCCTTGCAAATACTAGTTACGGCGCCGTCCTTGACAAAACCCGGGTCTGAAAGAGATGGACTATTTCCTAGTTTATGACGTGTGAGAGTTCCATTTCCTATGATTTGCTTGCAAAAAATATATGATTCTACCGTCTCTCAAGCTTCCGAAGGTCTGCCTCAAAACAGAGCTACCGTGGGATATCCATCGGTTGAATATTTGCTTTGGCTTTGGCGCTGTGTAGTTCCTCTCCCGATCAAAAGCTATAATTGTTTCTGAGAATTTTATTTAGCCATGGGTCCCAATTTTCTTGTAGAAATGTATACCTTTCCCCAATCTTTTGAATTATCAGTGATTCAGTAGTGTATTGGAAGCCTCAAGAATTTACAGCGAGGTCTAGCTATTTTGTGTTGATTACGTGGTGATTGACTATTAATTGAGTTCTCTGTCAGTTTTTGCTTAGAGAACTAGAAAGTTCCTCGGGACAAAACGTCCGCCACGTACACTGACAAATAGAAAGTAGGAACTCATCAAAAGTAATTTGACTAATCTATATCTGCTACTTCATCAAAAGAATACTACTCAATCAAAGACAGACCAGGTTTTGAGAGCATCCTGTAAGAAACTACTGTACTTGGTCGCCGCCAGAAAATTCTGCTAATTGCCTTCAAATGGATGCCAAAAAAAATCTCCATATGATCCTGCCCTAGTCGACTATGAAATCATTCCGCACTACTTAACTATGAACATATGAAGAATCCAGATGATATTCCTTCCACAAAAAAGTCGCATCTTGTGTTTGAGCTCCAAACCCTGCATAAAACACAAACAAATCGGAAACCGCCTGTTCAGTTTCTTATGAGATTGTCGATAAGATTGTCGATAAGATTGTCGATAAAACGACCAAAA